>OY804575.1:40332852-41532852 GCA_963680875.1 Bathymodiolus brooksi
CAAAGATGTTTACTAGTAGTAATGGAATGGTAAAATTTAGAATTTTTGTGTCTATGTGTTTTACATAATATTTATGTTACTTGAGTTACGAAATCAGACCCAAAAACAAATTGAGCATTGTCTCCTGTCTCCCTTGTCGAACAAAGCATTTTATTACATTTCCATAAAAGGATATTTTTCCCTTAATTTCCAAATTTCTGGAAATCAGATGGTGTCCAATATAAGGGGAAACCACTATGTCAGAACTGATTCAGAAGTGTTTGAAAATATACTTTATATTTTATAAAATGATGTGTTGTACGGTGCTCTACAATGCAACCAAAACACTCGCATTTGCAAGTTACTTTTGTAAAATGCGAGTAAAACTTCCGTATTGATAGCCAGATGGAGAGTTAATATTTCCGGAACATTTTCATTCCCTCACCAATATTTTTTTCAATTTAAATTCCGACTTTGATTTTCCGGTTTTTTAAACTGCACAATTGACTCGGACATAAAAGTTTTAAATCACATACTTTTAGCAGTTGCAAGTGACCACGACTAGCAAAAAACAAAACCTTCTCACAAATTTTTTAGATAAAAATAAACTGGTTGAATCAACTGATTACGAAACTGGCCTGCCTGATGCAACATTGACGGAAGCATAAGCCAAAATACTGATGAAGGTTTGGGTTCTAAGGCTGAAAAGCGTAAATTCCAAGATGTCTCGAAGTCGGAGATTTCGTGGCTCATTAATGATTACAATAACTACGTTTTGTATTGTTATGTTTGCAGAAAGGCAGGCCCAGATATTGCTGGCAAAACCGAATTTGTCACTGAAAAAAAGTTTATACATGAAAGTCTTGTTTATCAAAATAAAACTAAAAGTCTGAAACAAGAAAAATGTTTCAATGTGGTATCAGAAAAAACCCATTCCTCAACTAAGTATCTTGTGCCTCATTCAGAGCATTAATAATTATGTACAAATAAATACATATTGGAGATATATAGTACGAATTATGGCAAGTAACATTCTTTTGTTGGCGAGTAAATTTGTTGTCCTTACTAGCCAGGGACTAGTGGATGCTGGTATGAATTGTAGAGCACTGTTGTAGTTTTGTTTAATTTGGGTACTCCGGTTTACTCCACAAATAGAACTGACAGCCACCATATAACTGAATTGGTGTTGAAAGTGGTGTTAAACATACATATAATCATAATTCTAAGACTTATAGCAGAGAGAAAATAAAATTAATACATTCTATTGTTTTGGAATTCACTCAGTCTAGATGCCAGAGTCAGAAGCTGTTCCCTTGAGTATTAAATATGTAGCCAGTGAAAAAAGTTGGTGAATGATTACCCACCCTTATAGCTCTGTATACAATATAGAAGATAAAGGGCACCAGGGAACCAGTCAGAACTTTAATGAACACAAAACTAATGGTGATAAAAAATGGAAATCTTATCCTACATCATCATGTATAAACTTTAACAGATCAGTCTTTAATAAATAAACTGTTGACAACTGTTTTTGTTATTGTAAAATTTTACAATTTCTCTACTAAAAAGAACATATTTTTTTCCAGCATGGAAGGGGGTGAGCTCTTTAGTCGAATTCAAGAAAGAGCAGATTGTGCATTTACAGAAAGAGGTAATAATAACAGATTGTATACAATTGTAGTTATTTATTGTGTATCATACCACACATAGCAGCATGAGGGTAAAAGCTGGCTGTATTTCACACGCAATTGAAATATACAAATCTGTTAATTTGGCCAAATAGTTATCCAAGATTCCCCTGCGTTCGACAGCTTTTTTAGTTCACCTGGACCAAAGGTCCAGGTGAACTATTGCCATCACTTGGCATCCGTCGTCTGTCGTCTGTAAACTTTTCACATTTCAAGCTTCTTCTCCGAAACCACTGGGCCCATTGGAACCAAACTTAGCAGGAATGTTCCTCGGATGGTCCTCTACAAAGTTACTGTTTTTCGTTCTAGACGGATATTCAATATGGCTGCCAGGGCCAATAATGTGCTCTGATTGGCTGAAATTTCAAAGATCTTCTTCTCTGAAACTAATGAACTGACTGAACCCAAACTGTAAATGAATGATCATTGGAATGTCCTTTACCAAGTTACTGTTTTTTATGCCGATCGGAAATCCAAGATGGCCGCCATCGCAGGACATAGATTAACATTGGACCCTATGGGAAAATGTTCAAATGCCTTCTTCTCAGAAACTACAAATATGATTAAAGCCAAACTGTACATGAATGTTCATTGGATGGTCCTCTACAATCTTTAGGTTTTTTGTTCCGATATGAAATTCAAAATGGCGGCTACAGCAGGACTTAGTTTAACATTGGACCCTATGGGAAAAATGTTTCAAAATGCTTCTTCTCTGAAACCACTTGGACAGTTGAAACCAAACTGCCCAGGAATGATCATTGGAAGGTCCTCTACAAAGTTTATGTTTTTTATGCCGATCGGAAATCCAAGATGGCCGCCACCGCAATACATAGATTAACATTGGACCCTATGGGAAAATATTCAAATGCCTTCTTCTCAGAAACTACAAATATGATTAAAGCCAAACTGTACATGAATGCTCATTAGATGGTCCTCTACAAACTTTACGTTTTTTGTTCCGGTATGAAATTCAAAATGGCGGCTACGGTAGGACTTAGTTTAACATTGGACCCTATGGGAAAAATGTTTCAAAACGCTTCTTCTCTGAAACCACTTGGACAATTGAAACCAAACTGCCCAGGAATGATCATTGGAAGGTCCTCTACAGAATTTTGTTTTATATGCCGATCGGAAATCCAAGATGGCCACCACCGCAGGACATAGATTAACATTGGACCCTATGGGAAAATGTTCAAATGCCTTCTTCTCAGAAACTACAAATATGATTAAAGCCAAACTGTACATGAATGTTCATTGGATGGTCCTCTACAAACTTTACGTTTTTTGTTCCGATATGAAATTCAAAATGGCGGCTACGGCAGGACTTAGTTTAACATTGGACCCTATGGGAAAAATGTTTCAAAATGCTTCTTCTCTGAAACCACTAGGACAATTGAAACCAAACTGCCCAGGAATGATCATTGGAAGGTCCTCTACAAAGTTTATGTTTTTTATGTTAATCGGAATTCCAAGATGGCCGCCACCGCAATACATAGATTAACATTGGACCCTATGGGAAAATGTTCAAATGCCTTCTTCTCAGAAACTACAAATATGATTAAAGCCAAACTGTACATGAATGTTCATTGGATGGTCCTCTACAAACTGTACGTTTTTTGTTCCGATATGAAAATCAAAATGGCGGCTACGGCAGGACTTAGTTTAACATTGGACCCTATGGGAAAAATGTTTCAAAACGCTTCTTCTCTGAAACCACTTGGACAGTTGAAACCAAACTGCCCAGGAATGATCATTGGAAGGTCCTCTACAAATTTTATGTTTTTTATGCCGATCGGAAATCCAAGATGGCCGCCACCGCAATACATAGATTAACATTGGACCCTATGGGAAAATGTTCAAATGCCTTCTTCTCAGAAACTACAAATATGATTAAAGCCAAACTGTACATGAATGTTCATTGGATGGTCCTCTACAAACTTTACGTTTTTTGTTCTGATATGAAATTCAAAATGGCGGCTACGACAGGACTTAGTTTAACATTGGACCCTATTGGAAAAATGTTTCAAAACGCTTCTTCTCTGAAACCACTTGGACAGTTGAAACCAAACTGCCCAGGAATGATCATTGGAAGGTCCTCTGTTTTTTATGCCGATCGGAAATCCAAGATGGCTGCCACCACAGGTCATAGTATCATAGATGCCAACCATTACGATTTTTCCGTAATTGTTACGAATTTCGGGCCAAAATTACGGTGTTACGGTCAACAGTCTACTTGTTACGGATTTCCGATTATTGCCGGTCCGAAACCGTTCCCCATTTAAATATCATTGTGATCATTTAGACGCTTCATTGTATGTTAAAATCACGTAATGATAAGCGCTTGAGGGATTTCGATTATTTAATCCTTTAGGGATTCTCGGGACTATCTATAGTAGAAAACGATCTATCCATTTCTTGTTTGATCCCGAGTAGGTAATGAACACAGCACGTTTTTGTCAATTTCGCGATGTCTGAGGGAACAAGTGAAGCTTCTGCAGCGAAGAAAAGAAAATTGGGACAACTATTTCGTCCTGAATATTCTTCTCTTGCCTTATGAAATCGATACGGGAACATTATGCCTATTGCAAATATTGCAAACAAGACTTGTCCATTCAGCACGGTGGTCGGGATGAACACACATATACAACAAAACAGTTCAAAAGTGCCAAGTCAACAACATATCAGGCACTCCAGAATTAGACATTAATTATTCCATGGGAGGGTGAGGGAGGGCCACTTCAGGAAATTTTCATTTCTATTGACAGTAAGTTGAAACATAGAATACATTTGTAAGTGAACATACATGTATTAAAACTTAACTTTTTATTTCTTTTTGTTGCTCATCAATTTTACATCTAGTTGTCACAAATAAAAGGAAATCATTTGCTCATCACTTTGTGCCTAATCTGTAGTACGATTATGGTAAAATTTTATGAAAAGTTATGATTACTGAAAAAAATCACAAATTACTGACATCTCAACTTTTTGTTACTGATTGCACCAAAAAGGGGTTGGCATCTATGTAGTATTAACACAGGACCATATGGGGAAAATACAGAAATATATTCTTCTCTGAAGCTATTGCACTGATTGAACCTAAACTGTGCATCAATCATTGGAAGGTCCTTTACAAACTTTGTGTTTTTTTATGTTGATCGTAATTCCAAGATGACTACCACTGCAGGACATAGTTTTTACATAGGACCAATTGGTTCTTTTTATAACCAGGTGAACGATACAGGCTCTTGAGAGCCTCTGGGTTTTTTTTTGCTAGAGCCGTGGAACGTCAGAGAGCTCTACATAAGGAAAACAGCAGATTTGTCTCTCCAACTCTTGGTCGGCACATTTCCACGTTTTGTGAAACCCTTGTATAAATCACTTCACCAATCATTTTTCTATTCATTCATAACCATCTTGCCCTCAGAAAGTGGTGTTGCACTCCATTACAGCACGATTTTGCCTTAGATCCTATTATTCCACCATTTGACTTCCATTTTGACTTTTTTTCAAACATTTGTCACATGACTTCGAGAAAACTACGATTACCGCAATGTATCATGGTAGATGATTTGCATATACACAAATAAACAAAATATTTTTATTGCCAATCATAGGCACCTGTTAAGGCAGAACAATTAACATAAAATTTAATACAGTTGATTACATTGATTGGTAATGATTTTAACAGCAATAGTCAGGGGCTGCTCTGGCTCCCAAAAAGTAGGAGCCAGAAAAATCGACAGGTGCCATTTTCAGGTGCCAGTTTTGAAAGTCAGGAGCCAATTTAAATTTTTTACCAGGAGCCAATTTTTTCGAACCGAAACTGGATATTTGCATGTACCACTACCAGTTTCATGTTCAGTTTCATGTATAAATGGTCCGGATTTGTATGTACAAATGTTAATGTCTGTATTGTACTTCTGTTTTTCATTTCGATTTCATATAATTAATTTATTACAATATACTGTATTATACGGATTATCAGGGATTCAGCCAGGATTTTGAGACTATTAGTCACTTTTGCAGAACAGATTTTTAATGAGCTTAATCTTATAATCAGTTACTTTGCCTTATTAATTAGTAATGGAGATTGAAAAGCTATGAAAACCTCCTAGGATGGGAACATACTCTGCAAATTAGAAACCAACTGATAAAACATAACATTGCCAGGATTTTGATCTAATACCACACAAATTGTAATACCCCCCTTTTTGAAATATTACTGTGCTTTGATCTAATACCACACAAATTGTATTAACCCGCTCCCCCACCCTTTTTGAAATGTTACTGTGCTTTGGTCTAATACCACAACAATTGTAATAACTCATATTTCTGTAGTCTTCAGCAGAAAAAAATATGTCTCCGCCAATGGTCCAACTTCTAGATACTTTGTACAAAATGTAGGTAATGAATAGAACATCAAAAACTGAAGTAAGTTGTAAAATAAATAATTATTTCTCAGATCTCATAATCAAATTGCAACAATTAGAATAAAAATACTGACTGTGGTTATTTTTTTTAATTGCAGACATGTGTCTGTTTCTGTTTGTAAATAGTTCTATAAATAGAACGCAATCGTTACCCGGATGCTGATCGATAAAAAACTTATGCGTCCTCGTGCAGTGCATTTCAATGGCCAACCTTCGCATATAAAAAATGACCATATTGATAAATATGAGAACTAAGATTACATTTCACAAAAATGAGAATAAATATAGCAAAAGTTCGTTTGGTTAAAAGTATAGGTGGATTACATTGCGAACTCTTGATCGCGCCATTTTTATTTTTTAAGTTTCTTTATAAACCAAAGTTTATGACTTTTCGAGAAAGTCACTTTCAAAATACTTAATGAATACGATAGACAAAAGACTTCCTAACTCCGAACTCCCGTATAAACATGATATCGACATTTTCATGAATGAAACGTGGCAAAAATAGTTCGTTATGGTGGATATTGTGACAAATCATGCAACGAATGACGATTACAAAAATTTTATATGTCCACTTAAAATACATACTGTGACATTTTGAGTACATGTCAATCATAACTATAAAAAAAAATCATTATTGTTGATTGATTCTTTGTCGGGATCATTATCTTTAACCAGGTAAATCAAACCAGGTGTGATCAAAGATTATGCAATCAAAACAAAAATTCTATCTGTATAATCCATTGATTGGCTTGTAACATGTAATAAAATTGTCATTGTAGTGACTAATTAATTTTAATCAGCAAATGAAGAAGAAGAATGGATTGTTACAAAACATTTTTCTAAGATTTTTTGAAAATTCAAGTGACGAATTGGGTACAGGAAATACTCGTCACTTGCGAAAATCAATCGTCAATAATTTATTGATTTTTGTTACGGTACACAGTGATTATCTATAAATTTACACAAGGAAATCTAGGCGCCAAAAAAATTGCCAGTAGCCGATTTCAGTCGCCAGTCAAGAAAAAAAATCGCAAATTGCGACATTGGCGACCGACAGCGCGATCCCTGATAGTGAATTACAGATAACCATAAGAAAAAAAATATGATCATACCTTGTCCAAAAAGGGGGGAGAAAGTACATGCTCTTTCCGAAGCCTGTGGTTAACACTGCCATTGAATCTTTTCTTTCCAACACATTTTGTATTATTTCCTTCTGCTCTGATTTGAGCTGTAGATGGAACTGTTTGTCCTGCAAAATACGCTTAAATGTGATTTGAATGTTGTTTACGTATGCAAATAATGCTCCAAATAATTTGGCACGTAGCTCCCATCATACAATGCGTTGCTGTCATCATTCAGTTAGTATCGCGAGATCACGTTTGTAGATTTCAAAATGGAAGTCAAATGGCGGAATAATAGGATCTAAGGCAAAATCATGCTGTAATGGAGTGCAACACCACTTTCTGAGGGTAAGATGGTTATGAATGAATAGAAAAATGATTGGTGAAGCGATTTATACAAGGGTTTCTGATAGAAAATAAAATCTGATAGCCACAAAACGTGGAAATGTGCAGACCAAGAGTTGGAGAGGCAAATCCGCTGTTTTCCTTATGTAGAGCTCTCGGACGTCCCACGGCTCTAGCAAAGAAAAAAAAGCCGTCGGACGGCAGAGAAATCTCGGACTAGCCAAATAGTAGAAGATATTTCTTCCTTAAAAAAAATAAAAAATAATTAAAAACTGCTGGAAACCTACATAGCTTTATCTGTGATATATTGATAATTCCAATGTTTCATTTGACAAGCAAATTCACAGAAGAAAACAACATATACAACTGTCTTCTATGATTGTTGTGAGTAATTTTCCAGCTATATCAAATTGAGAACAATTGACTTTTTGATGAGATGATGATGATGCTATCTGTGTACTTAACAAACACACTGAGCGTGATTTAATAGTGCTACCTTAGTGAAAGAAAACAAAATTACAAGTAAACATGTCGCTCCACTAACACATTATGCTAACTCCAGTTAGTCTCTACTCTTACTACTGAATGCTGCCACAAATACCAATTTTATAGTCCCCAAACTGGCGACTGAACCCACAATCTTCTGCCTTCTAGGGAAAACATTCTAACAATTACACCACAGAGGCTGTTCAAGTGATACAGGAATTATAAAGAACTATTGTAACATGAATGGCTATTCCTTAATTTCTTTGTATGAGTTCTGAAGGTTATTATTTAAATATAGTATAACTACTTTTACATTCCAAATATTGATTCTAATACAACTCATGGCAAGGTGTACTTGATACAACATTATGTGATAAAGTTTGTCAGTGACTTGTGGCAGATCAGTTTCCTCTACCAATAAAACTGACCACCACGATATAACTGAAATATTGTTAAAAGTGGTGTTAAGCACCATAAAACCATAACCCCAAACCCCTAAATATCGAAAATAAATCATAAGTAACTGAACAACGCTGTAATTCACAATGCATGTTTATTACATATATTTTACAATTTTGCTTGTATGATAATATGTTTCTAAAAGATATGCATTGATTTTTTCAATTGTAATGTAATGAAGGCACTGTGACAAGGTTTTTATTTCACTTGGTGAAATTCTAGTTTTCTTTCACTGAGAAATCTCAGTACATGTATGTCGGTGGTATCTATGTAATAATATGTTATCTTTATATTTATAGAGGCAGCTGAAATTGTAACTCAGGTAGCTAGTGCCATACATTATCTACATTCCATGAACATAGCACACAGAGATTTGAAGGTACTATATTATTAGCTCACCTTGCCAAAGGCAATGTGAGATTTTACCATCACTTGGCGTCCGTCGTTTGTCATCCGTTAACTTTTCACATTTTAATCTTCTCCTCTGAAACCCCTCAGCCAAATGAACTGAAACTTGGTAGGAAGCATCTATAGAAGGTCCTCTCTAAAATTGCACATTTTGTCCCGATCCATTACCAAACATGGCTGCCACAGGCAATTCTTGTTTCTGATTGGCTGAATTTTAAAAATCTTCTCCTCTGAAACCGCTTTGCCAAATGAACCAAAACTTGGTAGGAAGCATCTATGGAAGGTCCTCTATAAAGTTTGCTCATTTTGTCCCGATCGGTTAACAAACATGACCGCCACAGGCAATTCTTGTTTCTGATTGGTTGATTTCTAAAAAATCTTCTCCTCTGTTAAAAGAAAGATAACTCTTGCCTAAACTGTTAAAAGAAAGATAACTCTTGCCATTATCTCCCTTAGAAATAAACTAATGTTGATATAGTGTAACATCTTTATTCTATACATTACAAGTAGGTATTCATATTTTAATATTCTTTTTAGCAAACCTTGCCAAAGGCAATATGAGCTTTTGCCATCACTTGGTGTCTGTCGTCTTTCGTCTGTCATCCGTTCGCTTT
Organism: Bathymodiolus brooksi; assembly: GCA_963680875.1. NCBI lineage: Eukaryota > Metazoa > Mollusca > Bivalvia > Mytilida > Modiolidae > Bathymodiolus > Bathymodiolus brooksi. The sequence goes on from OY804575.1 coordinate 40,342,386, forward strand.
TCACATTTTAATCTTCTCTTCTGAAAACTCTCAGCCAAATGAACTGAAACTTGGTAGGAAGCATCTATGGAAGGTCCTCTCTAAAGAGTGCACATTTCGTTTGATCCATTACCAAACATGACGCCACAGGCAATTCTTGTTTCTGATTGGCCGATTTTTTTAAATCTTCTCCTCTGAAACCGCTTGGCCAAATGAACTGAAACTTGGTAGGAAGCATCTATGGAATGTCCTCTATGAAGATTGCTCATTTCGTCCCGATCGGTTAGCAAACATGGCTACCACCGAAACTTGGTAGGAATCATCTATGGAATGTCCTCTATGAAGATTGCTCATTTCGTCCCGATCGGTTAGCAAACATGGCCACCACATGCAATTCTTGTTTCTGATTGGTCGATTTCTAAAATCCTTCTCCTTTGAAACTGCTTAGCCATATGAACCGAAACTTGGTAGGAAGTATCTACATGTATGGAAGGTTCTGTATTAAGTTTCCTCAAAGCAGAATGAAAGGTGAGTGACACAGGCTCAGTGGGCTGAGCCTCTAGTTTATATTGTTGTTCATTGGTTTACTTCTTATCTGGTGTCTAATAAAACATTTAAGTATGTGTACTCAGTCTGACAGTCATTGATACAAGTGAAGTTGATCCCCCATGGTAAGGGGCTAGTAGGGGTCCATAAGGAAAATTAAGTTAACCTTAAAAAATGTTCTTCTCAATAACCTTCAATAGAAATGCTACAGTATTTATTGTACAATATAATTGTGATAATATGTAGATTTAGGTCTGTACAAATGAAGGTTGTACCTTATCAATAACTGTCATAGGTTATTGTTATATTAACCAATACTCTTTTCTTTGAACACACTAAAATATTGTTGAATGTGGCATTAAACACCATAGCCCTAACCCTAACCTCCACAAATATAATTGAGCTAATACTTGTTTAAAATGTAACTAACATATTTTGGTAGACCACTGGTCTTGGTAACTACTTTTTTTTATCAGAAAATTGTTTGTGATATTTTCTGTACTTGCATTTAAACAACATGAATGTGATTTGTTTTCTTCTTGTAATTTCAGCCTGAAAATTTGTTATACACCAGAAAAACAGCAGAAGGTATTCTAAAGTTAACAGATTTTGGCTTTGCAAAAGAAATAACATCGCATGTAAAAAGTTTGCAGACACCATGTTATACTCCATACTATGTCGGTAAGTATGAGCTTCATAGAACTTTGGTTTTTCCTTTACTGATTACACCATAAGGAGTACTGCTGCTAAATTATACATAGAATTGTGTGGGTTTTTTTTACCAACTATAAATCGTTAATTATGAATGCATTATATAGTATTAAGGATTGATTAATTGTTGTTAAATGCCAACTCAGCAATTTTCCAGCTATATCATGGTGAGAACAGGTTAATTTTCAATGAGATGATGATGAAGTCCCGCTTTGTACTATACCAACACGCTTAGTTGGATTTTTATAGTGCTAGCGCACTGAAACAATAGTCTGCGGATAGACATGTCGCCCCACTCAGACACATTATCCTGATTCCGAGCCGTTCAGTCTTTGCTCTTTCTCCCTAATGCTGCGTGCTTAGCAGGGAAGCAACAATTTTATAGTCCCTGGTTTAACCCGATAGGGGCTCAATCCCACGATCTACCGCACTGTAGGCGAGCACGCTAACCATTGCACCACAGATGTGGTTATTTATATAGTATTAAAATCACTTGAATTAATAAATTGTGTATATAACATTGATGTAGCTATTTGAATGAGTGAATTATGTGAAATAAAGTTTGTGTAAATTGTGGCAAATGCAATTAATAATACTGCTGGAATAAGTCAATTCTTTCAAATAAAATAATGCAGCAATGGAAAAAATAGTATTCTGAAGAACTACCATTGGAAATTTAATTTTACTTTGCATAAATTGTGAAATGTACAAATGAAGATGCCAAGTTTTATGGCATCTGACCCCAAAATTTATTATTGTCTGCAGAGGTAAAAATGTTTTTAAAATAATTTTTTAAATACCAGTTATTGAAATACTATTATAAATTACATATTATATTGTGATATGCAGATTCAAACTTACACAAATGTCTTAGGATATCCTATAAAACTTTATAAAAAAAAAAAAAAAGGGAAAAAAGTCTGCAATGGAGAGAAAAAATAGTGTTCTCAGCATTGTGATATAAAGATTCAATTTTGTACCAATCAATGATCTATTTGATTCAAGGTCTAGGGGAGGAATCAAAATTTAACATGTTAAAACAGACATAGTTCAATAAATTTTCATTACCAAGTGAATGATACAGGCTCATATGGACATCTAAGTTATATTGCCCACAAGTTAGATTTAAAATGCAAATTGAATATCTAATATACAAGTTTTATTTTTGCAGCTCCTGAAGTTTTGGGTCCAGAAAAATATGACAAATCATGTGATATGTGGTCATTAGGTGTTATAATGTATATATTGTAAGTATAATGTATTATGTAAGGGTAAACACAGGCTCTATACCTCATGATAAATATACTTTCTTGGATCAACTCTCTTATGTAAGACCAATTTACAACAACACTTCATTATTTATATTACATAGATCTTGATTGAGAGACCACCTTTCTTAAAAGACTAAACTTTTTTTGGAAAAAGTGAGTGATCCTTCAAGACAGGTTTCACTATATATGGAAAAATGACTATACCATAAGGCTTCATTCATATGTACTGAGGAATGTTTGGCGAAATATTGATATGTGATATTTGAAGCAAGACAATTCTCATTTGACATGAGGGAATTAATTGAACTTGTATTTTGTCGTTTACTAGAAATAGATTTCAAGAGGTTAAAGGTCATCAAGAACTCTAATATTGTTTAATAATTAAAACTAGTTGGACTTGTACACATAGTTCTGGAACCTAATTGATTGCTGTTCATATTCACAAAAAAAATGATAATTAAAACCTTTATATGACATAATTAGCTTCACGTATATTGTGTTTCTGTGGGAGGATCATTATTAGAGGTATACCGATCATCGATTATGATCGAAAATTGGTCGATTATTTGAAATTCAGTGTAAATCGATTACTATTTTTAAAATCTATCATCTCGAACTTTTCTGGAAATAGTTTGTCCGAATCTGTTTTGTATATAGAATGTACGTCTTGCAAACGTTTGGAAGAGACAGTTAATTATCCTTTTCAAAGCTTAAGGGTGTAGGCTGGGGTATGGGTGATAACTCTATTATCAGTGTCTTCTCAAATATATGGTCATTTGTGTGTTTGAAAATCCCCCCTCAATTCCAAGCTTCTTGGCAACACAGATTGTTTACATTGGATATGGGCAGTTTAAAAAAAATTACCCCTTTTCTTTTTACCTTTCCAAAGCGATGCTCCTTGTCTTTTTATATTTTATTGCTGCTAATAACAGTGTGTTATTATTATATGCTTGTGCCCACGAAATATCATTGAAATATCTATTTCCAGAAAAAAATGCCATCGAAATATGTTGTCAAAAATACCAGGACTAGGAGTGCAAGACATTTTGTGTGACAAACTTTTTTCCATTGAATTTCAAGATTTTGTCAAATAAAAAATATCAAATACAGTAGAGTTCGTTTATAGCGAAGTCCGTGGGATTTTCGATCTTATTTCGTTATAGGCATCGTTCGTTATAAGAGAAATAATGTAGAATTACCTCCCCTTTTGAAAAATGATGTATTTCAAAAAAATTATTTCAAGTGATGTGTAACTGTTTTGTTTGCTTATTTTTTGACAGATAATAATGTTTTTACTTCGATGATTTTGTTGTATTAAAATACTTTCAGCGGATTTTGCTTTGTGAGTCTTTGTTTTTTTTGTAACACCATTCATAATGCAAGCTATGTGGAGGAATAAATTAAATACTCTTAAAACATGACACCGTTTTTCTGAATAGAGAAAAACAAAAATGAGAATTGTTGAATAAAATTCATTAATTCAGCAGTTAAAATAAAACTTTACTTCAACATTATATTTATATTGTAACAAGATCTATTGCCCTTCATATTGATTACTGAATGATCACCATGAGGATGTGTGTTACCATATTTATGACAATGTTCGTTTTGCAGTGTGAAAAACAATGGTAGAATTAAAATTTAAAAGCCGCTTTGTTGTTTAATTAAAGAGTCTATCATCAAAGAAAAAATAAACAATGGCGAATGAATTAATCTCACACATGACTTTGTTTTTAATTTCTTTAGCTTGTGCATCCATTCATTAAAATTTAGATTACGCTTTATTAATTTTTAATGCAACAAATTAGCATGTGTGTTATTAATTGACAACTTGTTAATCACATCATTAATACCCATTTTATTGTTTGAATATTTTAAAGAAAAGTCTTGATTGACATCATTAACAACATCACAGGTGAGATTATTGATTTTTTCAATTACCGATAACGGAAGTGCCATTCTAATATGTGATTGTCCGTGCATAGCGGAAGACAGGTAAACGATTGTTTGTTCAGCAATTTTCTTGGTTATATCAGGTCAATTTTGAGTAATAAAAACGTTGTTTGGGTTTAAAATTCTCTTTGTTATAAGCCTGATTTTTGTTATAAAAAATTTGTAATAGGCCTTCGTCTTCAAAAATACATTGTTTAAATAGCGATTGGACCGGGGATTTATCTTTACTTCGTTATAAGCCTGATTTCGTTACAAGCCTGTTCATTATAAACAAATTCTACTGTATATACACTAGAATCTTAGATATTTTGAAACTGTAGTACTATTGCTTTATTTGTCAGGAAATCACTTGCCCCTGCTGATAATTTATAAAAAATAAAATGGTCACACCGAAAAACATAATACTACAATATGAGCAAGAATATGGTATTTGAACCGTTTCTGATAATGATAGAAAACTGATCAAATTGGATATTTCTTTGATATATGTTGTAATTTTATGGCCAAATGCTTGGTTGGTGTGATAGATGAATGGTGACCATTGATATATTGTAAATATTTTATGAATAAAAATTATTTTTAATGTCCATCTTCGTACTTTTATGTGTCGTTTCTTATCGTTATTTTCATCTCCGAAGTGCGTAACGGAGTTGGATTTCTACACAACTGGGACATACAAAAATGTAAGCTAGCCGTTAAAATTTTGACAAACATTGATAATGAAGAATGGAGAGAAGAAAATTTTGAGCAGAGTAAGTATTTCTGATACAGGTGTCATATATTGCGCGTTACATTGGTTTCCGATTTTGTAACGCTATTTTTAAGTTGTTTTATCTCCTTTGTTGTAACAGTCGCCATAACAACGATTAGCATAAATAAACTTGTGAGATGTTTAAATAAATTAATCACGGATGTTTACATTTAAGCTTTTCATTTTCTATTTTTTTATTCAATCATCCACCTGTACCGTTATGTGTTACATGTCATCCAAAAAGAAATGTTCGCCCAATTGAACTTCCGGTCACAAGTGAGCCACGTGTAATGGAAGCGTGAATGTTTCGGAACATGTATACAAATTTTTTATGATAATATTATAATTCCGATAGTGCTTACGTTTTTTTGTGGTATCCTGTCGCGTTAAAAAATATACTACTTTAATATTTAAAATGGTATATAAATGCATTAAATAACGAAGGAAAAACCCAAATGGTCTTAGATGGTGCCGTTTCATACACATTATTACCATAACTTGTAATAAACATTTGGTTTTCTGTCATGATAAAAATGTTTAAAAAGATGGGTAAATATTTTTTCCTGATATCACTTGTTTCTCTTATACAGTGTTGATATAAACATATTCCACGTGTGAAATATTTAAGCTTTAGTATTTAACAATTTGGATACCAAAAGAAACCAAAGTTCGAATACCATATTCTTGTTCATATATTGGTATGAAAAATATCAATATATATTGAAAAGAAAGTGTCAAGTTGGAATAAATGTAGTGTTTTTAGATGTGATATTGAAACTGTATGATGTATGTTTCATGAAAAACATTTTCATTGCCCCATGAACATGTTTGCACCACTCTCAGTCTGATCTTCACATAATTATTAGGTGACCCGAAAATGTCAGGAGGGTAAACAAGATATGTTTACATTGTGGTTATTTTATACATTGTTTTTTTGTTGTTGAATTTTGTATTATTATCCTAAAAAATGATAATTAAAACCTTTATATGACATAATTAGCTTCACGTATATTGTGTTTCTGTGGGAGGATCATTATTAGAGGTATACCGATCATCGATTATGATCGAAAATCGGTCGATTATTTGAAATTCAGTGTAAATCGATTACTATTTTTAAAATCTATCATCTCAAACTTTTCTGGAAATACAGTTTGTCCGAATCTGTTTTGTATATAGAATGTACGTCTTGCAAACGTTTGGAAGAGACAGTTAATTATCCTTTTCAAAGCTTAAGGGTGTAGGCCTGGGGTATGGGTGATAACTCTATTATCAGTGTCTTCTCAAATATATGGTCATTTGTGTGTTTGAAAATCCCCCCTCAATTCCAAGCTTCTTGGCAACACAGATTGTTTACATTGGATATGGGCAGTTTAAAAAAAATTACCCCTTTTCCTTTTACCTTTCCAAAGCGATGCTCCTTGTCTTTTTATATTTTATTGCTGCTAATAACAGTGTGTTATTATTATATGCTTGTGCCCACGAAATATCATTGAAATATCTATTTCCAGAAAAAAATGCCATCGAAATATGTTGTCAAAAATACCAGGACTAGGAGTGCAAGACATTTTGTGTGACAAACTTTTTTCCATTGAATTTCAAGATTTTGTCAAATAAAAAATATCAAATACAGTAGAGTTCGTTTATAGCAAAGTCCATGGGATTTTCGATCTTATTTCGTTATAGGCATCGTTCGTTATAAGAGAAATAATGTAGAATTACCTCCCCTTTTGAAAAATGATGTATTTCAAAAAAATTATTTCAAGTGATGTGTAACTGTTTTGTTTGCTTATTTTTTGACAGATAATAATGTTTTTACTTCGATGATTTTGTTGTATTAAAATACTTTCAGCGGATTTTGCTTTGTGAGTCTTTGTTTTTTTTGTAACACCATTCATAATGCAAGCTATGTGGAGGAATAAATTAAATACACTTAAAACATGACACCGTTTTTCTGAATAGAGAAAAACAAAAACGAGAATTGTTGAATAAAATTCATTAATTCAGCAGTTAAAATAAAACTTTACTTCAACATTATATTTATATTGTAACAAGATCTGTTGCCCTTCATATTGATTACTGAATGATCACCATGAGGATGTGTGTTACCATATTTATGACAATGTTTGGCTAGCAGTGTGAAAAACAATGGTAGAATTAAAATTTAAAAGCCGCTTTGTTGTTTAATTAAAGAGTCTATCATCAAAGAAAAAATAAACAATGGCGAATGAATTAATCTCACACATGACTTTTTTTTTAATTTCTTTAGCTTGTGCATCCATTCATTAAAATTTAGATTACGCTTTATTAATTTTTAATGCAACAAATTAGCATGTGTGTTATTAATTGACAACTTGTTAATCACATCATTAATACCCATTTTATTGTTTGAATATTTTAAAGAAAAGTCTTGATTGACATTAACAACATCACAGGTGAGATTATTGATTTTTTCAATTACCGATAACGGAAGTGTCAAGTGCCATTCTAATACGTGATCGTCTGTGCATAGCAGAAGACAGGTAAATGATTTGTTTGTTCAGCAATTTTCTTGGTTATATCAGGTCAATTTTGAGTAATAAAAACGTTGTTTGGGTTTAAAATTCTCTTTGTTATAAGCCTGATTTTTGTTATAAAATTTTTTTAATAGGCCTTCGTCTTCAAAAATACATTGTTTAAATAGCGATTGGACCGGGGATTTATCTTTACTTCGTTATAAGCCTGATTTCGTTACAAGCCTGTTCATTATAAACAAATTCTACTGTATATACACTAGAATCTTAGATATTTTGAAACTGTAGTACTATTGCTTTATTTGTCAGGAAATCACTTGCCCCTGCTGATAATTTATAAAAAATAAAATGGTCACACCGAAAAACATAATACTACAATATGAGCAAGAATATGGTATTTGAACCGTTTCTGATAATGATAGAAAACTGATCAAATTGGATATTTCTTTGATATATGTTGTAATTTTATGGCCAAATGCTTGGTTGGTGTGATAGATGAATGGTGACCATTGATATATTGTAAATATTTTATGAATAAAAATTATTTTTAATGTCCATCTTCGTACTTTTATGTGTCGTTTCTTATCGTTATTTTCATCTCCGAAGTGCGTAACGGAGTTGGATTTCTACACAACTGGGACATACAAAAATGTAAGCTAGCCGTTAAAATTTTGACAAACATTGATAATGAAGAATGGAGAGAAGAAAATTTTGAGCAGAGTAAGTATTTCTGTTACAGGTGTCATATATTGCGCGTTACATTGGTTTCCGATTTTGTAACGCTATTTTTAAGTTGTGTTATCTCCTTTGTTGTAACAGTCGCCATAACAACGATTAGCATAAATAAACTTGTGAGATGTTTAAATAAATTAATCACGGATGTTTACATTTAAGCTTTTCATTTTCTATTTTTTTATTCAATCATCCACCTGTACCGTTATGTGTTACATGTCATCCAAAAAGAAATGTTCGCCCAATTGAACTTCCGGTCACAAGTGAGCCACGTGTAATGGAAGCGTGAATGTTTCGGAACATGTATACAAATTTTTTATGATAATATTATAATTCCGATAGTGCTTACGTTTTTTTGTGGTATCCTGTCGCGTTAAAAAATATACTACTTTAATATTTAAAATGGTATATAAATGCATTAAATAACGAAGGAAAAACCCAAATGGTCTTAGATGGTGCCGTTTCATACACATTATTACCATAACTTGTAATAAACATTTGGTTTTCTGTCATGATAAAAATGTTTAAAAAGATGGGTAAATATTTTTTCCTGATATCACTTGTTTCTCTTATACAGTGTTGATATAAACATATTCCACGTGTGAAATATTTAAGCTTTAGTATTTAACAATTTGGATACCAAAAGAAACCAAAGTTCGAATACCATATTCTTTTTCATATATTGGTATGAAAAATATCAATATATATTGAAAAGAAAGTGTCAAGTTGGAATAAATGTAGTGTTTTTAGATGTGATATTGAAACTGTATGATGTATGTTTCATGAAAAACATTTTCATTGCCCCATGAACATGTTTGCACCACTCTCAGTCTGATCTTCACATAATTATTAGGTGACCCGAAAATGTCAGGAGGGTAAACAAGATATGTTTACATTGTGGTCATTTTATACATTGTTTTTTTGTTGTTGAATTTTGTATTATTATCCTATTATGGACTTCTCACAAGGGAACCATTCTCCTATAGTGTTGTCTGGGTAGGTATAGTGCCCAAGCCGGTAGGCGGGGGCACTATACCTTCCCAGACAACACTATAGGAGAACGTTTCCTGAAGGAGAAGTACATAATAAATTTAGTACATAACATGTCTAATGCCTAATGGCTAAAAAATTGCAACTAATGAACTTTTAGAATGTAATCTCCACTTGCTGGTTCTGACATTCGGCAATTCACGTAAAAGTCTTGTAAAATGCCAAAGTACAACAATATCCATTGTGCCTATCTTCCCGTCATAATTTTATTCCAACATGAAGTCCGAGAGAACTTTAACTGTATATTTGGTTGCCGCTTTTGTCTTTACATTTTGTCGTTGCAATGTGAATTCGTCGGCATCCGTGCCGCCGAATCTGGCAGCCGGTGTCGGCAATGTAAACAATGACGAAATCAACTGTTAATTGTAGCACCGCGCATACAAGGGAAGTAATTTTTATTGAAAATTTCATCACGTAAATTCGAGGGAAATTTGGTATAGTCCCGCAGGAAGAATGGTCGTTTTAGTATAGTGCCTGTTGCGAAGTATAGTCTCCCGTAGTCAAGAAATGAACTATACTGTTGAAATATAGTGCCTAGCTAACAACCAATGAAAATTTACTATTTCTATATGTTATGTACTAAATTTTAGCAGTTAATTACAGACTGTGACTATTAGTAACACTCATGTCATTACAGAACATGAAAATAAATCGTCTAAATTTTTTGTTTTGGTTTGTCTAATTTTAATATAATTCCACTGTTGCATATAATCCTCAATTTCCTTGGTCAACATTATACCAGCTGAATTTTTTATGCATATATGAATAATATGGCTATTTTCAAGGAATTTATGTATTATGTAAACACACCATCTCATTCACAAATTTTACATATTTTTCAGTTTGCAGGTGAAATGTCAAATTCTCACATGTATAAATAACCTATATTCTTATAATATGATTGTTCACAGTTTGAGAAAGATTCATATTTCAGAAAACAGAAAAAAATAACTGTTCAAAGATAGATATACCAAGGTGTTAATTATTTTTATGGTAGTAAAATAATGGAAAGTTATTTTTGGAAAAAAAAAATATTATCTGATCCTCTCTCCCTTCCCCTCACTGAAAATATCTTTTCCGAAAACAACTAAAGAATAACCAGAATCAAATGAATACAACTGGAGCACAAAATGTGAAGGAATTTGACAATACAGCTGGGTGGCTGTCTGTTGTTTTGTAATGAATTAATCAAGTAGAGTCAACCTCCCCAACCGACCTGAAAATAAAAAAGACAAATGCAGTAATTTGTTAATTTGGACATCCACTTTGTCAAATATAAGAATTCAAAAGCTTTTTTCTATTGGTAACTAGTTTTTAGTTCACCTGGACCAAAGGTCCATGTGAACTATTGCCATCACTTGGCGTCCGTCGTCTGTCGTCGGTAAACTTTTCACATTTCAAGCTTCTTCTCCGAAACCACTTGGCCGATTGGAACCGAACTTAGCAGGAATGTTCCTTGGATGGTCCTCTACAAAGTGACTGTTTTTCGTTCCAGTCGGATATTCAATATGGCTGCCAGGGCCAATAATATGCTCTGATTGGCTGAAATTTCAAAGATCTTCTTCTCCGAAACTAATGAACTGACTGAACCCAAACTGTAAAGGAATGATCATTGGAATGTCCTTTACCAAGTTACTGTTTTTTATGCCGATCGGAAATCCAAGATGGCCGCCATCGCAGGACATAGATTAACATTGGACCCTATGGGAAAATGTTCAAATGCCTTCTTCTCAGAAACTACAAATATGATTAAAGCCAAACTGTACAAGAATGTTCATTGGATGGTCCTCTACAAACTTTACGTTTTTTGTTCCGATATGAAATTCAAAATGGCGGCTACGGCAGGACTTAGTTTAACATTGGACCCTATGGGAAAAATGTTTCAAAATGCTTCTTCTCTGAAACCACTTGGACAGTTGAAACCAAACTGCCCAGGAATGATCATTGGAAGGTCCTCTACAAAGTTTCTGTTTTTTATGCCGGTCGGAAATCCAAGATGGCCACCACCGCAGGACATAGATTAACATTGGACCCTATGGGAAAATGTTCAAATGCCTTCTTCTCAGAAACTACAAATATGATTAAAGCCAAACTGTACATGAATGTTGATTGGATGGTCCTCTACAAACTTTGCGTTTTTTGTTCCGATATAAAATTCAAAATGGCGGCTACGACAGGACTTAGTTTAACATTGGACCCTATGGGGAAAATGTTTCAAAACGCTTCTTCTCTGAAACCACTTGGATAATTGAAACCAAACTGCCCAGGAATGATCATTGGAAGGTCCTCTACAAGGTGTGTGTTTTTTATGCCGATCGGAAATCCAAGATGGCCACCACCGCAGGACATAGATTAACATTGGACCCTATGGGAAAATGTTCAAATGCCTTCTTCTCAGAAACTACAAATATGATTAAAGCCAAACTGTACATGAATGTTCATTGGATGGTCCTCTACAAACTTTACGTTTTTTGTTCCGATATGAAATTCAAAATGGCGGCTACGGCAGGACTTAGTTTAACATTGGACCCTATGGGGGAAATGTTTGAAAACGCTTCTTCTCTGAAACCACTAGAACAGTTGAAACCAAACTGCCCAGGAATGATCATTGGAAGGTCCTCTACAAATTTTATGTTTTTTATGCCGATCGGAAATCCAAGATGGCCGCCACCACAATACATAGATTAACATTGGACCCTATGGGAAAATGTTCAAATGCCTTCTTCTCAGAAACTACAAATATTATTAAAGCCAAACTGTACATGAATGTTCATTGGATGGTCCTCTACAAACGTTAGGTTTTTTGTTCCGATATGAAATTCAAAATGGCGGCTACGGCAGGACTTAGTTTAACATTGGACCCTATGGGAAAAATGTTTCAAAACGCTTCTTCTCTGAAACCACTTGGACAATTGAATCCAAACTGCCCAGGAATGATCATTGGAAGGTCCTCTACAAATTTTATGTTTTTTATGCCGATCGGAAATCCAAGATGGCCGCCACCACAATACATAGATTAACATTGGACCCTATGGGAAAATGTTCAAATGCCTTCTTCTCAGAAACTACAAATATGATTAAAGCCAAACTGTACATGAATGTTCATTGAATGGTCCTCTACAAAATATACGTTTTTCATTCTGATATGAAATTCAAAATGGCGGCTACGGCAGGACTTAGTTTAACATTGGACCCTATGGGAAAAATGTTTCAAAATGCTTCTTCTCTGAAACCACTTGGACAGTTGAAACCAAACTGCCCAGGAATGATCATTGGAAGGTCCTGTTTTTTATGCCGATCGGAAATCCAAGATGGCTGCCACCACAGGTCATAGTATTAACACAGAACCATATGGGGAAAATACAGAAATATATTCTTCTCTGAAGCTATTGCACTGATTGAACCTAAACTGTGCATCAATCATTGGAAGGTCCTTTACAAACTTTGTGTTTTTTATGTTGATCGTAATTCCAAGATGACGCAGGACATAGTTTTTACATAGGACCAATTGTTTTTTTTTATTACCAGGTGAACGATACAGGCTCTTGAGAGCCTCTGGTTTTTTTATCTCACAAATTTTTTCTGGGTGCCATCTATGAAAAACATAATTTTAAATATTTTAAAAATCTGATGGTAAAAGTTTGTAAAATTTGGTGCAATGATGTCTATATGTATATTCTTTACTGTGACATTTTTTGGTGGAAATTAATCGACAGGATTTTTTTTAATCGGATTTTAATACCAGGGCGGTATCTCGGGGCATCCCCCCTTTTTCCAATTGCAACTGTTTTGCAGGTGATTATCTCCAAACAGGATATTCATATACATGTATGCTAGATATTTCGTAATTATTCAACAATTACTGGCATCAATAATACCCTCAAAATTGCTATATTTAGGATGTGCTATGGAGAAAACAGCACAGTGAAATTTCTTAAAACTTTGGCAGATAATGCATTTAGACATAACTATTCAATGATGCAAATTTAAACAAATTTGAACAATGGGACAATGTTGGTGTTACCCAGGCCTACACCCTTAAAACAGACATACTCATCAGGTTGTGTGGTTACCCCCTTTTTATAGTAACCATTTTAGATTTTCACTTTGAGGTTGCTTAGTTACCCCCCTTTTTATACTTTCAGGTTGTGTGGTTACCCCTTACCCCCCTTTTTATACTTTCAGGTTGTGTGGTTACCCCCCTTTTTATAGTAATCATGGAGCAGCTATATCACCTGGTATGAAAAAAAGGATAAGGAATGGTCAATATGAGTTTCCTAATCCTGAATGGAGTAAAGTTTCCAAAGATGGTAACTATTAGTAACTAAATATTATATTTGTAGGACTATTGGCCTGTGTGGAGAATAGGTTGATTAATTGATTGTTGTTTAATTTCAAGTGAGCAGTATTTCAGGTATATTCATGACCAATACAAGTTTACAAGCAATCAATCATGTAAATAAAAATGTGGCTCTGGGATTGGTTATGGGGCAAAGTTTAGATTGTCACAGGAGAAAGAAGATACTATGAATAAGGTCGGAATTCATTTCTCCTTGCTAATGGGCAACAAATGATTCTCCTAACAAAATTGTTCATTAAGAGCTGCTAGAACTTACCATTAAATTGCAACTGAGACACTCATTTATATCCTATCGTCGGGTGATTTGTATATTTTGTTCTTGCCATGCAACAAATGGACTCTTGTTCTTGGAGTGGTTGTACCCTGCAGTGGAGAAACTAGCCTCTTTCTATGCACAGGGTTTCACTTTCAGGGACTGGGTTGTAGGCTTAATTGGCATATTCTCCATAATGGAGAAACATCTTTTCAGTGTCTGGACCTATAGTCTGAAAAATACAGGTAATTGAAAAAAATTATTAAATTTATTGTACAATATGAAAAATAATATTGACTTTTGTTACAAGTAATAGATTTTTTTCTTTGAAAAGCTATTAAGTTCTTCTTCTTTAATTTTATTGATACAGACCATTGCCTGTTTTATAGACATTTAGTACCTGTAACCACTATGGTTACAGTTTTCTAATGATTTACTCTTGTGGTATGATACAATTAAGTGAAGACATAGTTGGGGTAATTGCTGCACGACCCTTATACTATAGCACAGTTTCATTTTTGATCAAACCTAAGGATAGGACGTAAGTAAGTGCCTTATATTTAGAGGACCCATGCTCTTTCCACAATCATTTGTTTCCAACTTCACAAACTTTTATGGTGCCATAACAAAAGTTGGTTATGTTGGTATATATTAAATCAAAGATGGTCAAATTGTAGTGATGTTTGAAATATTTTTTAAATGCCTGGTTATAATTATTTTTGGGAGATCTTGATGATTCAGAATATTATTTTGGAACAGGTTCAAAATTTAGAATGTAAGATTTTGTTTGTTTACTAATCATACTTAAAATATAAGAATGTACTTTGGAAAAAAAATAAACACAGACTTATAAAGAGATTATTTGATTTCAGCTAAAGATTTAATTAGAGGTTTGTTGAAAACAGTTCCAGAAGAACGATTAAGTATAGTAGAAGTCATGTCTAATAAATGGATTTCAGTAAGTTAATCATAGATTTCTATATGAACGACAAATTGGTGTTTAATGGTATAGAATAACTCTATACATTTGAATGTGATATACAGAATTAAGATGATTAAAGTGATAAGTAAAGATTTGATACAACTACAAACATTTATATGGTGGTATAAAAATGTACTTTAGTATTACGGTATGGGCATACTATTGACCTGGTTGATGTTTAGTCTTTAGACTCCATGGTTTTTTTTCACAACTGAAGTTCTATTTGAATGATCTGTCTGACATTTTTAACACAATGATTCTTGGCTTAGAATAACCTGTTTCCAAACAAGAGGTCCAAAGGTACCATACATGGTCTCTTGGTGTGGTCGTTAAACCACTGTCATTCAGAAATAACTTTGAAATTAGATATATATAGGATTTTGAGTTTTAACACCACTTTCAATGAAGATATTTCAGTTATATCGTGTTTGTCAGTTACATATATTGGTGGAAGACAACAGATACAACCACTGACCTTCCATAAGTCACTGACAAACTGTGATATTCTATATCTTGTATAATCAGGACTAAAACATTTCCAATCTTTTCTGAAACTACCAGACTGATTTTAATCAACATTTGATATCCTTGTTGCTCCATCACTGGGTCAATTTATATGAAAACTGTTGTTTGAGGATTGTTCTGTAACTGATCTGTATTTACAAGTTTCCGTAGCAACATAACAACACTCAAATTTTCCTATTGGCCAGATTGAACAGACTTTGAAAGATACAATCTGATTTGCTGTAGGATTTCATGAGGCGACCATTGAAATATACTGTTGGGTTATTCTTGAGTAGGATGTTTGAATATCTATTGCAGAACAAAACTGACATTAAATACCAGAAGGTATTGTAAAACTTAGGTTTGGGGTTGAGCATCACTGACAAAATTAAATACATGTTCAATCTGGAGCACTAAATTAATATAGATATCTCTTATGTTTATCTCAAATTACAGTCAAACCTCGTTGCCTCGAACTCAGATGGGTCGAATACCATGGATGGCTCGAACTGATTTGAAATTCCGGTCAATTTTCCCTATTTTTCTAAGTAAAAAAAACTCCTTTCGCTCGAACAACGATACCTTGAACAGTCGAACTCAATAAATGGTCCCGTCTATAATAAAATCACGAGTTTTACCATGCCAAGCTCAAACATGGCAATTTAATTGACAGATGTATGTTACGGTTGAATGTGCTTACTGCAAGGTGTGATAAATGTCAGATTACCAACAGATAATTGTTTACTTAACAATTACAGGTAGAGGGATAAACTTGTCATCATTTGTGTTAATTAGTCATTAAATTCAGCTGTGGCTTGATTATTGACCATTAATTATGATTAATAAAGAACAATTATGGAACCCGAGACCCGTGTCGCTGATTTACCAAGCCGAGCTTACACTCGACAATAATTAAAACAATCAAATGTAATAAAGTTGATTAAAACAATATTTGAAATTGTTATTACATGAATTATTATTATTGAGAGTGTTATTTTAATTTTTTTTTATTTTTATAGTTGCTGGGATTGAATAATATAAAATTGTGTGGTCTCAAGGTTCATCTAAATACCGAAAACAAAAGAAATGTACTTGTTCTGAAATTCTGATTAACCTGAGTTTTTATGTGTATATAATACCAAAAGAAACAAATATTCTTCAAATTCAAATTAAAAAAAAAGAAAATGGCTAAATTTTAAAATTGGCCATTAAAAATATATATCCGAATTATCAGTAATATACTGATATCGATCCAAATGTTAATACCCGACCTCATATTTCCTGTTTATAAAATAGATCGCAAACAAAGTGAAAAAATGTTTCTAAGGTATGTTTGAAATTACCAAAGAGGTATTCAAAAACCGTAGTCTTTGAGAACTGTCTAAAGGTTTAAATATTTTTTACGAGAAAGGCCCACTTTATTCTGCATCAGTTATCATAGCGTAATGAAACTGCCCCGGTCAGAACCGGATTTTTTTCTTTCTAAAATTACGGGACCTCGGTGACTCGAACTACCGATAGCTCGAACAGATTTTCACAGTCCCTTCGAGTTCGAGCCAACAAAGTTCTACTGTATATACATTGTTGCAATTTTGTTTTTGTAATTTTTTTTTGCTTCAGGACAGTATCGTACCTGATACACTTATTATTTTTTGCCTCAGGCCAATATCGTACCTGATACACAGTTACAATTTATTTTTTGCTTCAGGACAATATCGTACCTAATACACAGTTACAATTCATTTTTTGCTTCAGGACAATATCGTACCTGATATACAGTTACAATTTATTTTTTGTTTCAGGCCAATATCGTACCTGATACACAGTTAGAATTTATTTTTTGTTTCAGGCCAATATCGTACCTGATACACAGTTACAATTATTTGTTTTTGCTTCAGGACAATACAATCTTACCTGATACACAGTTACAATTAATTTTTTGCTTCAGGACAATATCGTACCTGATACATGTTATAATTTATTTTTTGCTTCAGGACAATATCGTACCTGATACACATTACAATTAATTTTTTGCTTCAGGACAATATCGTACCTGATACACAGTTACAATTTATTTTTATTCTTCAGGACAATACAGTCGTACCTGATACACCATTATTTTCTGCAAAGATACTGAAAGAAGATGAAGATATGTGGCAGGATGTACAAGTAAGATTATATACCTTTATACAGAGTTAATTGCAGTTGTTAACTTATATTTAACACTTTTTAGCTTACCTGACCTGAAGGGTCATGTGAGCTATTACAATCACTTGGCACTGTTGTCAGTCTGTCACTCATCTGTAAGCTTTTTACATTTTAATCTTCTTCTCCAAAACTGCCTAGCCAAGTTGAACCAAACCTGGCAGGGAAGGTCCCTGGGAACAGGAGATTGAGATTTGTTCAAATGTAGGTGATCCTCCGTGGCTGTTAGGGAACCTAAAAGGGGGAATTTAAGTAAATCTTTTTTTTTTTTAAATCTTTTCAAGAACCAGCAATATTTGTTGTGCAGCATCATTGGGAAGATTTAAATTTGTTCAAATGAAGGGCCAAGAGTACTGAGGGTTGAAAGTAGAATAGAATTTTTTTTCTTAAAATTTAATGGCCCTGGGTATCTGGGATCCAAGACCTGGAGGCCCAAATTTTGATATAGACTACAGTTAGGAAATAGAAAAAAGTGATTCCTAAGAACCAGATATGGAAATGCAATTAGATTGCTTGAAGCATCAATGTTATATACAGATTCAAGCTTGCAAAACAAAGGCCTGTCTGTCGTCCCTCTGTACCCAAATTTAACCAAACTTGTTCAAATGAAAGTGATCCTCCTTAGGAAGAAGCTATTAGGGTGCCTAAAAAGGGGGCCACGCCATGCGAGTCCAAAAAAGACAGCCATAAGGAAAATGTTTAAAAAATTATTTTTTATTAAGAACCTGTTACAGAAATACTATTGCAAATGGTCTGAATCATCATTGTGTTACGTAGATTCATGTATGCACAAATGAAGAGCCATGGGTCTACGTATACAGGGTCCAAAACTAAAGATAACATGTATTAAGGACATGTATCATTGTGGTATGTAGATTCAAGTTTACAGAAGTTTTATCCCAGGGTCTATGGGTTCAAAGACATATTTTTTGTATTTCTGCATTTTTCACAAGTATTTGTATTTATATTTTGGATTTTATTTTGGATCATGTAATGCTGTCTATACTTGTTTCATCAATACACTACATGAATTGATTTAGTTTGATTTATGGTGTTAACGGCACTTTCAACAATATTTCAGTTATATTGTGGCAGTCAGTTTTATTAGTGGAGGAAACCGGAGTATCTAGAGAAAACCACCGACCTGTCGCAAGTCACTGACAAACTTTATCACATGTTGTACCGAGTACACCTTGCCGTTAACGGGGTTCGAACTCACAACTTTAGTGGTGATAGGCACTGATTGCACAGGTAGTTGTAAATCCAACTACCATACTATCACGAACATGACCACGACAATCCATACTACATGAATTGTATTTAGGAATGAGTCATTATGCTTGTTTTTGTTTCGCTTCCATCTGTAACCATTTTTTGTTTTATCTTTTCAGGAAGAGATGACAAATGCATTGGCAACAATGAGAGTGGATTATGAACAATGTCAAATAAAGAATTTAGCTGATTCTGACAACCCAATGTTGAAAAAAAGAAAACTTAGGAATGAAGAGCAGATGGTTTGAGACTTCGCAGACCAATCAAAATTTCAATACAGTTTTGTAATAAAAATGACTTTTGAGAAACATTAGCAAGATAGAATTTGTTTTTGAGTTGCAACAAATTTCAGATTTGTGGAAGATTTTTCCAATCTGTTAATATTGACAAGAAGATTCTGTTTCACTCATCTGGTGACAAACCAAAACAGTATTTGTGGACACTTAAATGTCTTTCACATCTGTTAATTTTTTCAGGACTCACCAAACCAGATGAAATGGGCAAAATTCTTGCTCTGTCAGCTCCAAATTGAAATTAAAGTCACCTAGTTTCTTTTTGAAAGTCACATTTTTCCTAGAAATAATCTTCATTTTTCAGTAAAGTTTATTTGACAAAGTAATTGTAATCATTGTGAAAATGCATTAGAATGAGTGAAAGAAGTTTTGTTCAAGCAATAACGAGAGTTTAATTTGTTGAGAGAAAAGAATTACTGCAATTTTCTAAATATTTACTCAAGAAATTCCATGTACAAATTTTATTCCCATGTCTAAAAAATGATAATGGATGCTTACTAGATCATCTCTTGTTGTTGAATTGTGTTTAATTTTAATTATTTTCATCTAATTTGATTTTTTTTGTTACGTTTTCAAAGCTCAACATGTCAAGATTTAAAGATGGCAGCATGTTTTAAAGGTTTATAGGAATAGAAGGAAACAAACATTTTGTTTTTATAAACTTACCAACAATAACACAAATGCAAATCATCAATTTTAAGTTAAACATGAAAGACATCATCAAAGGCACAAAGAATGCAAATGTTGATAGAAAATGATGTGCAGAAACAGGACATTTACTTAGAAATCTCTATGCCATGCCTTTACTTCTCCCTCGTGTTCTTTGAGGGAGAAGTCAAGTCTCTCTTTATTTGTGCTAGTGTGGTGAGCCCTGTTTTTTTACATTTGAATGTCCCTTTAAAAACATTGTATCAGTTTTTATCAAAATTTTCCAATTGGATGATTTCTTTAAATATTTTGCAGGACTATGCTGTATACGATGTATTAGAAGACTATGTCCTATAAGTAACAATAACATTTGTATGGTCCTGTAAGATATTTGAATTTTTTGTTATGTTTTACCCCATGTCTTACCTGTAGTGGTCTCGTATCACATTGATTTAAAAAAAGATAGGTGTTTCGACCTTGAAGGTGCTAAAACACAGTTATATAGACTCATTAATTATATGATGATCTTGAATGCTTGAAGGAAATTCATGACTGTGTAGTAGTTATCTAAATTGTACAAAAGATAGCCTTCTCTCTGTTTGTTTGATAAATATTGTAATTGTAGTTTATCAAAATTGATGTTGTTTATATGTGCATTACTATTCATGATATCTTCAAAATGAATATCTATATAGGTGTACTCTATAGAATTGATCTGTACAACAAGTTAATATCTATATAGGTGTACTCTATAGAATTGATCTGTACAACAAGTTAATATCTATATAGGTGTACTCTAAAATATGGAATTGATCAGTACAACAAGTTGATTAAATTTCTCCAATCCTCAAGACAAGGTTTACTTAACGTGCTGTACAAAAAGTTAGTTTACCTTTGATGACCTTAAAAATCAGCTTCAATATTATAAATATAGCTTTGCAGTTTGTACCTATAAAATACCTTATTGAAGTGAATCTAAAATGTCAAACTGAAAACTACATACATTACAACTGATTTAAAACCTGGGAATTTTCTACAAGTTTTACAGAACTTTTGAAATGGGAATTGAAGAGAAGCACTTTGTTCTTCCCTAAAAGAGAATTTCCCTAATTAAGGTTTTTAGAATGCAGTATTTATTGACAGACCAAGTATTTAGTAAACAAGTATTTTTGAACATAATACCTTAATTTATATTTGTTGTATTACACCATAAGAAAAGGGAAATAGTGATGAATGATCATGGATTCTGTGTTATGTTACATGGTAGATGATCTGTCATGTTTAACAATGCCTTGTACATGGTAGATGATCTGTCATGTTTAACAATGCCTTGTACATGGTAGATGATCTCTGTCATGTTTAACAATGCCTTGAGTAAGTGGAGACGTTGTCATCTGGTGTATTATTTTTTTCTTTATTCACATCACTACTCGAATAAGAATTTAATTTATAAATTATGATAGTTGATTGGGTTGTTCACTTCTAGTACTAGATTTTTTAATTGGAAGAGACAAAATATAGTTTTTTAAGGGAAAGATTTAATTTCCAAGTGATATCCAGTGACCACTTCTACTATCCACAATTTATACCTTAGTTTTGATCAGATTTTTTGTAGTAAATGTGAATTTTTTACCTGTTGGGGTTTTTTTTTTTTTTTTTTGCAATATTTTTCAACATTCAATTTGGATATATTGACACCAGGTGAGCAGTACAGGCTTCAACATATCTCTGTGTCCTTACTGAGGATGCAGTATAGTGTATACAAATGGCTTTCTTTGAACAAATTTAAATTATGTTTACTGATTGTGATGAAATGTAAACTATGCTTTTAAATATTTGTTTAGTAAAATAATGCAAGAAGAAAGTGTCTAAGAGACCATATGGTTGAGTACTACAGTGTGAATCAATTGTTGATTATTATGGCTTAAAATTTGTTATTGTACAACACTATGAGATACTTATAAAATATATTGTTAATATTATGTTGTTAATAAGACTTTTATCTTCTAGTTCCTCTGCAGGTTCCTTTCTTGGGTAAAAAAATACCGGCTTTCTTTCATTGTCATTTATGTAAACATTTCAGTCATTCATATCATTTTAACATATATTGATACTAGTTTGAAGTTGGAGATTCTAATGTCTGAAAGAAACCAAGAAAAACACTTTTCATAGAGGTTTGTCAAGTGCAGCATTTATATGGGCTAGTTGGAACAAATGAGTGTTAGTAGGCAGAATATGCTTATACCAGATCGTAAAAATTTCCCCGATCCAATTTGATTTATTCAAGCATACATGTTGGAATCAAGCCATGCTTCATTGGATCTCAATTCAAATGGGAGGCATAATAATCTACCTTATACAGTTGTTCATGACTGAGATCTGTATAGGAAAATGTCCGAGTAACTCTCCATTCCTTACAAATAATGGAGCCGAGGCCCATTGTTTTTAAGGAATGGAGAGATACGAGGACATTCTCCAACTTAAAATCCACCCATTGTACTTTATTAATTTTTTTAATTATTAATCTTGTAACAAAAAAAAGTCTGTGTATAGTATCTAAAGTACAAAGAGAACAATAACTCTCCATTCCTTAAAAATAATGGAGAGTTTTGACAATAGATTTACATAACAGGTGGATTTTAACAAGAGGTAAATCCAATGTTTTGGCATGATGCATCATTTCATGTAAGATTGAGGAATACAGTAGTAAAATAAACCAATTACTGATATACCAGATATGACCTTGTATTACAGTCATAAAACATTGAAGTATAATTGTTATACTCATACTCCAAACCTGTCCAATCAGAACACTTTAATGGATACAGTGTTATGACCTGGTAGTGTTTTAGTGTGACTATAGAAATCATACTCAATAGTTTTATGACCATAAGATATGACCTTTCTCCAAATTAGCCCCAACTCTTGTATTCTTTTGAAGTAGGGAAATATACTCATGTTTGACAATTAATGGAAATGTGATAAATGTCTATTAAACTGTTGCAATAACTGATATAAATGCTACAAAAATATTTATCCTCGGCTGGATAAAAATGTCGGCTTTTGGTTGGTTGATGACCTATTGGTACAAAACCCATGGTAGCGGCTGGTAGTTATGTAACGTCACTGGGGGTCTTTACATTGCTATACATGATGTAAAGATGGTGTAAAACGTAAACAATCTCAAAGCGCTTTGCATTCAACATGGAGAACGGAGGACGCATTTCATGAAAAAAAAATCAAGCATCTCAATAAATGCAGAAAAAACAAACAATGCACCAAATTATGTTGAGAGATTTAAAGTTCCTACGGTATTGATGGTCATGTTTAACATGTAGTGTAACATTTTGTTGATTCGTGCTACATGAAACTTTGATTTTGTTGTCATTTTGTGTCTTTATAGAAATGGTCAATTGTTTGAATACCATCAATTTAAAATCATTTCTCATTATTGTTTTTACATCAATTCTTAATTTGTTTTATCGTACTATAATACCACTCAAAATATGTATGACACATATTTTTTATCAATAGAATTCTCGGCCCTATTACTAGTGATGTCATGAATACTGTAACGCTATCCACATTACAATACGTGCCAAATACAAGAAATTAAATTACAACAAAACAAGACTGAAAAACGTTAAAAATTAGTTAACTGTAGGGTGATACCAAAGGTATCTCCCTACACTTTGTCAAAATGCACCCAAATTTTCACCTGAACTATGGCATTTTAGTTTGCAAGTACAAAAACGTTACGATTACATTACAAAAAGAACGAGAAAATCCATTAAAAATCCGTTTTTGTTTTCAAACCGGGGATAAAATCGTTATCTACGTGTCTACCCGTGGGCATTGAGATTGTACCACCCTTTCAGCACCACTGTACAACCTTCGGCTTTGCCTCAGGCTATACAGAAGTGCTTCAGGGTGGTACAATCTCAATGCCCACAGGTAGACAGTAGATAACTTATAGTACCAGTATGTAAGATTGAAATAACATTTCATTATAATGTTGCCTATTCAGCTGAGCTGACATGTAGGGATCACTGTCTGTCAGTGTGTATCATCATCATCATCATTCTAGTCATTGTCACTTTATTGTTTATCTGCAGCTCATTTTAGCACACTTTGACAGAAATTTTCCAGATTTTATACCACATTCCTCCCCATAATCTCCTATTTTTCCTCCTAATAATTGTTGATTTAGAAACCCACATGCTCATTCCATTTTAGAGGGATCCGCCATGGACTTAATTGTATGGCAGTTGGATCTATCTACTTATGCAATCTGATTGTAGTACCTCTTAAGTTGTGAGTTGGATTCTTGCCCATAGCAAGGTGTACTTGATATAACCTAATGTGGTAAGGTTTGTCTGTGACTTACTCAAAGTCAGTGGCTATCTCCAGGTTCTCTTGATTTCCTTCACAAATAAAACTGACTACTAAGATGTAAATAAAATATTGTTGACAGTATAGTTAAACATCCAAGCATTTCTCAATTTTATCGTTATTCATATCAATGGACGACGGGTGACACACATCTTTTAGGAAGGACTCATAAAATTTGTTTTGCACTTTAAGACCAGACCAAGATCTGTTTGAGTAATGAATAGGTTTGTACAATAGATATTTATGAGGCTTTTTCTCAATAGTTTCAAAGTACTAAGCAATGAATTCAATATTATATTTTATATTGTTTTCCAATAACATACTATTAAATTTTTAAATATATATTTACATTATTTGTTATTTTATTTGTAATTTTGAATTGTAGGAAATACACTGAATCGTGAAATTTGTTGTAGAAATAGAAATGGTGCCATTTCCATGGACATGATTTTCTTTAAGGATACCCAGAGGTACTGAAATGGAATCTATTTTCTCTGCTGTTAGGGTACAACCCCTACCCAAAGGGGGGTTATGGTTTTTAGCACTACTTTCAACAATGTTTCAGTGATATCATGGAGATAAATTTTATTGTTGGAGTAAACCAGACTACTGGTACCCGGAGAAAACCACCAACCTGCCGCAAGTCACTGACAAACTATCACGTAATGTTGTATGGAGTGATATTTTTGTTGGAAGAACCAATCGCATAACTCGCCCTTAGAACACAGCATTATTGAGTGCTTTGTGTATTGAGAATGCCAACTCCTAATGCGTAAAAGACAACTTACAGCAGCTCCTACTTTGGAGGGTTATGTCAAAGTTGATGGGCAGGTTTACTGATGTACACACTTTCTGTACTCAAATGTAAAAGAAGAGATACTTTATTATGTTAGGATCTATTATCATACAACCATACTTGTCCATTCCACATATAGGAATTGCAATGTCAAAATTACAAAACTGAAAATGACAGGCAATCAACTTGTCTGACCTGCATTAGCTGTAAGATCCTAGAGAACTTTGTTGTTACTTTGTAATATTATGACACATACAGATAAATACAACATCCTGTATGCTCTACAACATTGGTTTGGTAAATTGAGATCATACAAAACCTAGTTGATAGTACTTAATATTGATGATGACATATCCAAGCCTTTAGAAGACATCATTACAAGAAAAATAGAGAAAGCATCAGAGATGCAACAGCCGAGTTGCAAGTCAAAATCATTTGGTCAAACTGGATTCCTTTTTTCAAGATTTATCAATGTTATGTGCCAAGTATCAATCTTCTGGCATTGCTGGTTCACAAGTAACTCGAATAATACTGCGCTCTCTATCGGCACTATCGCGGGTTAATATAGCAAAGCGTAATATAACGACTGGATTATTCGGGTTAGTTCACAAGACAGAAGATTTTTAAATATTAAAATAATTAATCATTTTAGGCCCCCTCTTGGGCCCTTCTTTGGACCACAGACATACCGAACATAACTTTGGAAGAGGAAGGAACTTTGAACCCAAGGAACATTTGGGCAAAGTTTGCTTAAAATTGACAAAATGGTTTCAGAGATATGTGTAATTCTCAAAAAAACTTCCGGTAGGGGATGGGGATGACCACGGGCCTCAACTCTTGGGGCATTTAATTTGTCTATTCACCCTGATCATAAATATATATGGTTTAGTGGTGGGGATCTCAACCATTAAAAGGTTCACTTCAGGTAGGGGGTGGGGTATGACCCTGGGGCCTGAGCTATAATGCATTTAATTTGCCTAGTCACCCTGATCATAAATATATATGGTTTAGGGTGGGGATCTCGGTCACATTTTTTTAAACAGATTCCCCAGCGGGGTGGGGCTGAGCCCCGGGGATAAAAATGTTGAATGCACAACTTCACATTGGCATCTCCACCCATACCAAATATTAAATTTCTATCTTTTGTAGTTTCGGAGAAATGTGTAATTCTCAAAATATGTACTTTTTCTATAAAAACCATGATTTTACAAGAAAAAAACAATAGATTAATCTGAATTTCGAACTCGCTCTAAATAATAGTGTAATAATGCTTCCTACCAAAAATTATGTTGATTGACCAAAAACTAAGAGCGCTATCGCGTTAACGAAGATAATTCTCAAAATATGTAGTTTTTCTATAAAAAAAAACCCCATGATTTTACAAAAAAAAACCAATAGATTAATCTGAATTTCGAACTCGCTCTAAATAATAGTGTAATAATGCTTCCTACCAAAAATTATGTTGATCGGCCAAAAACTAAGAGCGCTGCAATAACGAAGATAATTCTCAAAATATGTAGTTTTTCTATAAAAAACCATGATTTTACAAAAAAAAAACAATAGATTAATCTGAATTTCGAACTCGCTCTAAATAATAGTGTAATAATGCTTCCTACCAAAAATTATGTTGATCGGCCAAAAACTAAGAGCGCTGTCGCGTTAACGAAGATAGACTAACATACGCCCGCCCGCCCGCCTTTCGCCAAAACATAAGCCGACTGCAACTCGGCTAAAAATACCTTAATAATGGACTTTCTGAGGCCTTTGATAAAGTAATGAGTTCTCTGCTTTTACATACACCACTGGTATTAAACTGATGTTCGTAACTTTAGTTACCTACATCCCAACATGGCGGACACGGAAAATGGTAAATTAGAATATCCTTGTTTTCTCTTTATCAGTAGTGCTTATTAGTAAGTCCAACGGTATGATTACAGGTGGGAATATTAGATACTCGAATGCATACATAAAAATGACGAAACTCTTATGAGAGCATTGAAATATTAACTTGAAAAAATTTGAAGGATGTACGTAACTCTTTGAAGTGATGTTCGTAACGTTAGAAATATATTTAAAGAGATGTCCGTAACTGCAGATTTCCATAACTGTTAAATAATAAGAAGGTGTTTAATTGCTCGTTAAGAAACTCTTGGTTTCAATTTAAAAGCAAAATTAAGCATGCAGACAACTTAAAAGTAAAAAGAACAACAAGCAACGAAACGAAAGCATATAGAACGAGTATTAAGAAGAAAAACAATTCAGGGTCGCATACATGTACAGTATTCTACCTTTCTCACATTTTTAGGATGTTGATTTGTTTTAGCGTCACATGCGACTTATTGACAGTTGAAGACGTGTTGATTCATGAAACATCGTAATCATATCAATGTAAACAATTATAGACTTGCTACAATAGACCTTTTTATTCTTAAAAACATGGGCGCGGCCATTATCGACTTCCGAGTGTGTCCGCCATTAGTAAAGTGACAAAATATTATGTTCTCGGGGTTTATCGATACGCTAATGTATGGTTTCTCTAGTACAGGTGTCACAATATACTGTTATTTCGGCTTGAAATTCAATGATAACACCTGCTGTGAAGTGATTTTTAAACGGAGATATAATGACAACAAATAAATTACCTGGTATGTAGTTTTTTTTTAATTACCGTTATATTCCCCATACAAAATCAGTATACATCCTACTTGATTGAAAACTGCATGCACTTTTTTTCCTTTTTTGTTTTTTTTGTTGCTTTTCAAGCATAAGAAAAAAGGGGTAATCAAATTAATATTTTGTATGAAATTAAAAAGTAAATATATAAATTATAATATACGCTTTTTGAAATTATTACTATGCGATTTAAAGTGAAGTAATAATGATAGAAAGTGTGCCTAACTTATAAGAAATAACTTAACTTTGAATGTGACATCTTAAGGTGCATTTTTCAATTCTGTTTTATTTTTATTTATTTTTTGTTTGTTAAATTGTAAAACAAATTAAAACTTTTTGTCGGTCAATTTCTGTAGTGAAGATGAAAAGGAATTTAAGTTTTATCAAATTAAAACATCTGAATATCTGAATTTCTTTATCTGAAAAAAAAGTTTCATGAGGAACCTAATATAACTATTTGCTCCCAGGTTTCAGATACGTGAACCGGACGGGCATTTTTCACCCCATTTGTCTTCTTTTTTCAATTTCTTTGCTAGGATTTCATAGTTTTATATTGATTTATTCTTTAATTTTATATGTTTTTGAAGATTAATTAAAATTTAATATTGACGTGTTAAGGAAGTGGTAGCGCTTTCTAGACTTGTAGTCTGCTGAAGGTCGACCGTGTCAACAGCGATGCGATGCTTCCCGGGTTTGACACTTAGGGGAATAGACAGTCGTGTCATTTTGCAACAAAGGTGTTAAATTCATATTGTAGAAAGATAACTATCATTATAACTGATAGTTAACTGTGTATTGCATAACAAGTTATAGCAAAGACATCACTAAAACACAAAAATTTAATTTATGTATTGGATTGATTCTTAAATGTATTTGATTTGCAATATGACAGTTAAACTCTACCCCCTTCCCACAAAGGGTTAAAAATGATAAAAATATATATAACTGAATTATAATGACAAAAAACTAAAAGAAAAAAAAATCGCCGAATTTTGTTGCAGGACATCATGTCGTTCATTTTTACTTCTTACAGAATCAAGATTTATCTCTTTGTAAATTGTTAATTATTTTATGCGGCTTCTACATGAAAAACAATAATTCCTACACTGCTCACTTTGTTCCCGTTTCCTTTGTTTATAGTATTTAAACTTTCATTTAAGACAACATTTAACTCAATTTTTTTTTCTTTCTATGTTATCCTCTACCGCATACGGAAGGAACATTATTCCTCCACATATTTGCTACTCTATCATTGTGCAAATGATTGATTTTTTGGTCAATTGCATAAGTGTTCCCTACATCATAAAAATATGCGACTTTGTGGCTTTGTGAAGTGAAGACAATAAATGTCAATATTCGAATGGAACTTAGTTCTTTTGTACAAAATATATACCGTTAGTAAAAAATGTGTGTCGAGGGTTTCCATACCGACCGGTTGTTTTTTTTTGCGTACCCTGCTTTGTATTGAAATTCTGCCACATAATCAAGGTTAAAATCTGAATAGCTACAGATCGATTTGTTAGCCCACATCTGGCAAAATGGCTAATTCTTTAATTTTTATAATATTGATGACCGTATAGATTTGCCCGACCTGGTGCTGAACTTTGTGATTCTGAACAATTTAAACAATAACCGTTTAAGTTCGATTCAATAATCCATATTTCGAAATATTCGGCCAAAATCACGGGAATAAGCCATACAATATCAACTGAAGCGTGTTTATCTAATCCAATTATGAATTCTCTTTTCCGGGGTGACGTCACTTCCTCTAACAACAACGAGTCGGCCATCTTTAGGCGGTGAAAATCAAATTTAAAATGGCGAATGTTTCACCGCCTCAATGACAAGGGAGATAATTCGTTGACCGAAATACCCGGATGCCCGGAAAAGAGAATACTGATTAATCGTAACTAGTGTAAACAACCGATTGTTGCACTTTATTAATGGCGGACGATAGTAACGCCACCTAGCGACCACGAACGATAACTAGGTAATCACCGATTTCTGAAAACTTCTATAAGTCCCTTTCTAACCTATGTGTATCTTGTGCGTACCCCTTTAATACGTTTGCTGCTGAAAGCAATGTATCTGTACTACATAAATATTGTCGGTAGAGATATATTACATATAGCAACATATTTACTAAAGCATACAAGAATATAGA
Organism: Bathymodiolus brooksi; assembly: GCA_963680875.1. Lineage (NCBI taxonomy): Eukaryota > Metazoa > Mollusca > Bivalvia > Mytilida > Modiolidae > Bathymodiolus > Bathymodiolus brooksi. The sequence goes on from OY804575.1 coordinate 40,372,431, forward strand.
TAAGGGACTTGTAGGAAATCTATGTGTATAATTATATTTAACATGGGTGAAGGAAATTCATGTATGCGATCCTGATTTAAACTAGAACTGTGAGTGACCTCACTGAGTGATACCCCCGCTTGCAATACTATGATGTTCAAACTTTGGAATACAGGTATATTAGCAAGTTACCTATGAAAAATGAACGGATATGGAGTTATGTCAAGGAGACAACATCCCATCTCCAAAATAAACTAACCAAGAACATACATCTAGGGGTCGCCACAAGTACACGACCCCCCTTTTCGTGAAAGTATAAATTGAATTATCTCCCCTTCTAAATTTCAGACAGCAACGGTATTCCTTCATGCACATCTGCAGGTTGTGTACTACAACTGTGTAAAGTTTCATAAAAATTCAACAAACAGTTTAGTAGGAGTTGCGCTTACAAGGTACATGCCCCCCTTTTCGTGAAAGTATAAGTTGAATTATCTCTCCTTTTAAATTTTGGACAGCAACCATATTCCTTCATGCACATCTGCAAGTAGTGTACTACAAATGTGTAAAGTTTCATAAAAATCCAATAAGCGGCTTAGGAGGAGTTGCGCTTACAAGGTACATGGACGGACGGACGGATGGATGGACGGACGGACAGACGGACGGACGGGGTGATTCCTATATACCTCCCTAACTTTGTTTGTGGGAGGGTATGGGTATAAAAATTATTGATATTAAACTAATTCGTTTATATACCGTCAAGACTGTTCAGACTAACATCCTGTCAATTTCAATGCATATTTATAAATGTATATGTATTTGTAAAACTTGAAATGGTATGATATAAAAAAAATGAACTTTTCGAAAACAGCTTTACCATAGATTAATCCAATTTTAATACTTACACATTATAGATTCGTTAAAAAGTATTATAAATCTTTTTTTATCTGTTTTTAATACAATAGTCTAACAAATTAATAATAAATTAATCTGGTTTCATTTCAGCATTAAAGGGAAATAATTAGATGTGTCATTCTTAAAATACTTGATCTGGTGTGTTTATTTTTATTAAAATAAGCAAAATACACAAAGGACAATTAATTTGGTAATAATTCACGACATATTTACACATAGAACTGTTAATTTACATACAAATATACTTTGTTAGAATTTATATACGAGACCCAGAATGGCCCTAATCGAATTTAATAATGGTGTCGGAGGTCGCCATGCATGGGAGGTCCTAAACACCCAAAGGTCGGAAGTCAAAACGCCCTATTGCAAGGTCGTAGTTTATGAAAGACCCTTCTAGAGCACACAGTCCAAAACCAAATAGAAATATCAATATAATACTAAACAACTACATATGTTGTATCGACTGCCGCATCGACCTCAGCACTATTAATTATCTGGTCATTCTCGATATCCAGTCGCTGTAAGATTACAAAAGATTACAGGAAACGCAAAGCCACGTGTTTATTATTGCTAATTGGAAACGAGCGTTGGACAAGGTGTTCTTCTCCCGCTACCCTCATCTTTCGTTTATCTCACTCATTCATAACCCTCTCATCCTCCGCTCTGTATTTTTTCTCTCTTGTGCATTATATAATCTCTCCCACCTCTATTACCCTCTCTATCACTTCAGGGATGTTTTTCTTTGTTTTCAAATTTTATTTATTACAAAAGCGTTGTTCTTTAAATGTTTTAAACATGATTTTAGAAACATCAAACTTTAAAGTTACCAACATCATATTTGAAAGTTACGAACATCGTTCAAAAATAATTCTACAGTTACTTACATCATTTGTATTTCTTAAAGTAGGTTTTGTGCCACATAGGAGAATTTACAGTTGATTTAAGCATATCACTACAGTTTACCATTTTCGGTGTCCGCCATGTTGGGATGTAGGTAACTAAAATTACGAACATCAGTTTAATACCAGTGATACACTAAACAACTACAGGATTGGGGGTAATATAACATATTTGAATAAAAGCTGTTTAAAGAACAGGACACAGGTTGCCAAAAGACAATGAAATACTAGTGCATCAAGTATCCATAGAAAACCACCGACCTGCCGCAAATCACTGATAATCTTGATCACATAATGTTGCATGGAGTACACCTTGCCTTAGCGGGATTCAAACTCACAACGTTAGTGGTGATAGGCACTGGTTGCATATGTAGTTATAAATCCAACTACGACTAGATCACGACGGCCCCTCATTGATTGGAACATGCTTTCACATGTCATAGTTATCAAAGGAAAGATAAAAACAACAACAATTTACCTACAAATTATTTCCTTAATCTGAAATTCAGTTTTAATATAATATATATATATATACACTGTAGGTGCTTCAATATAGATCTAGAATTAGCAACAACAACAAAATCAGGAAACGCTCCCTTTTGAAAAGTTATAGATCTTCCCCTGTATAATCCTGTTCAGAGTTTGGATCTAATTTTTGCTGGAGTTATCTGCCTTTTCCAATCAATTGAGTATTCCGTAATTTGTCATATACTAGAGTTATTGATCTCTTCTAATGTTACCTCTAAACATGATATACTTTTTACCGATTGATCTTTTGAAAGTTTTCTTCACTGCTCAACAAATCAACATCAACATGCGAAAATAGATAAACCATGATGTTATTTCTCTTTTCCAAACAGATAAATTGTTGACCTGTCAGCTCGCCTGAACCAAAAGGTCCCGCCATATACTGTCAGTTATCAGAGGCGTAGGAGTGGGGCGGCAATCTTTGTAAGTGAACTGGAAAGTGTGTGGGGGTGCACGCTTTCAAAACTGACAAAATAGATCATTTGACTACAAACATACCCTTATTGGCTTGGGGATGGGACAAAACCAGAGACCACATAGTTTTGCCCCCCTTTGAAAGTGTGTCCGGGTGGTACATTGTCCCCCCTTGAAAGTGTAGGGGTAATACTACACACACACACCTTCCAACGCTCCTGTATGTGAATTATTTCATGCGCAAAACCTTATTTCCAATATATTTCACAAAGTCGGTGTGGTATTTGTTACGAGATGACTATGAGAACAAGGTCAACGATGTATATTATATAAACTATGACCCACGGTCAAGCTTTTCGTATTATTACCTGATTGAGCCCCGGGAACCTTTAAGGTAAGTCGATCCTTACTTGTTAAAAGCATGGTTTCGTCACAGTCTTGATATGAACCGTCTGGCTCACATATATTTATGTCTTTCGGCCTTCCTTCCAGGGAATTGACATACATGTATTGTTTTCGTCATGTGCGTCCAACAGTCCGGTCGTCACAAAGTCTGTACACGCAACGCATCCTACATTTTAAATGATAATCTTAGCTTAATAATATTTGATTGTACAGAAAAAATAGGGTTGGACAGCAAGCATGAAGTCTTCTCCTTACAAAATAAACACATGCAATAATGACAGCAAAGCAAAACATTAACAACAAATATTTAAACTTTTGACACTGATAAGAAGTATAGGAAAAAATCCCTGACTTGGCCCTAAAATCGTTTAGATTGATTAAATTTTCTAACTTTTCCAAATATTTTGGAGTTGACAACATAGCTATAGTCATCGTTCCCAAAGAGTCAGGTTTGGCATAAGGGATTGTTGACTAAATTAAAATCGATTGGCATTCAAGGGCCGTTATTGTCTTGGATTGAAAATTGTTTATTGGATAGAAAACAAAGGGTTGCTATAAATGGTTGTTGCTCTGACTGGCCTATTAGACCCACATTTTTTTTTTACGTCGGTAGCCGTTTAGGACAGATTTTTCTCTCTAGAATACGTATGGGGTGTAGTGCTCTTAATTCCGATCTATTTCGGAAAAATATTGTAAATTCACCGCGTTGTACATGTGGTGCTATAGAGACTCTTACTCATTATCTTCTCAACTGTCCCCACTATAACATACCTAGACAACGCCACATATTTGCCCTTAACTTTCTTATTCCCTTGTCCACTGAACTTCTATTGGTAGGATCTAATGAGTTAACAATTAACCAGAACTCAGAAATCTTCTTGTCAGTACAAAAGTTCATTTTAAGTAGTAAACTATTTACCCCGTAATTCACAATTCACCAACCCCTTTCACTTTCCTGCACAATTCATCCCCTATGGTGTAAAATACAATTATCATTTTACTGATCCTTACAACGTAATCTAACTTCTGAGATTATTAAAAGTAGATTTAATTAAACTTGGGATACGTATTTATGTAAGTTTAATAACTTGTTTTCGGATCCTCTTAATTAATTCATAGTCATTACTATTGTTGTATTTAAATTGTTGTACTATATTCATATGTATTGATTAATAAAATATGTTTACACTAAGAGTAAAGTTTCAATATGCATAATGACGGTTGGTTTCGGTTTACGGTGTTTATTGCCACTTTCAACAATATTTCAGTTATATCGTGGCGGTTAGTTTTATTGGTGGAGGAAACCAGAGTACCCGGAGAAGTCCACCAACCTGTCGCAAGTCACTGACAAAACGTCATCACATAATGTTATATCGAGTACACCTCGCCATGAACACGGTTCGAACACACAACTTTAGTGGTGATAGGCACTGATTACACAGGTAGTTGTAAATCCTATTCATATTGATATCGTTGCAATCACTAAGAAGTGTTCTTCTTTCGTTCAAGTATAAAGGACATTCTAGAAAATAATGAATAGCATCTTCAAAAGAAGCACCGTAATTACATTTATAATTATTTATCATATGTATGGCATTGAGGGAGCTGCATTGTTATCTAGTGTGTAATATATTTAGCTTCCTTGGACCTTCATTATAATACTTTAGGGTTTTGTGGGTATCGTCTTTCATCCCATTTTTAAATAAAGATAATGTAGGGGAATTTCTTATTGATGTGTCTAGATTGTTCCAAAGCTAAATAGTAGATAGAATAAATGAACTTACTGATGTTCTCAGTCTGCGGGTGGAACATAATTCTTATTATTTCTAATCTAAAGGTTATAATTATAGCATGCTTGTTTATTACCATATGCAGATTCTCATAGCGTAACGACAGTTTGATCTGACTATTTTTTGGAGAATGCATTGCTCTTTCTGATTTAGAATAGTGAAGCGCAATCAATTTTTACTCCTCCCTTACAGTTGAAATGAGTATTGCTCAACACTTTACATGCTTACGTATTATGAAGATTCGCATTTCGTGACGGCAATTTAATCGGTTCATTTTCGAAGTCACTACACAATGACAGAGACATATGCTCATCAAATGTATAAGGACACAAGGTACCAATATATGGAAAAAAAAAAATGTGAAAGCAACTATGCATTCGTGAGGGTTCCCTTACATAATGCACTCAAATAACTTAATTAAGCCATTGCTAAGTAAAATTAAACGGAGGATTTTAGACCAAGCTCTGCATGAAGAAAACTGTGACACTGTGCATCACAAATTGGATGTTTTACCGATCAATTTATAATACCGATCAACGTCCTTGATCCATATGTTTGACTGTAAAAATCAGATCTGTTTAAAATTATATAAATTAAGGTTAAGCTCACATAACCGGCTTGCCATTGAAAAAGGCAGATATGTCGCCATTCCAGTAATGGAGAGAAATTGTCAGGTTTGTAAGTATGGACTGATGGAGGTTGAATAGCAAATCTTCTACTATGCTTAAAATATGTTCTCCGTACATTAAGAAAAGTGCAAATATTAGAAGAAGAAAAACACTGATTCACCAATCACTATTAACTACATGAATGTAGAGATTTCATTATATTTCTCTCTCTTTATAAATTAGCTTTAATTGTCATATTGTTACCATATTCATATTGTACATTGGAATTTTTTTGTAAATTTATACGTTTGCGCTAATGAAATATTTATTATTCTAATATGACGTCCTTCAAACGCTTTGAGTCCATATACCTACACCCATTGTAATTTATGGCGTTATCGACAATTTATAACGATATTTGACCAATTTTTACATATTAGAATCGAAATAATTCATGGAAGCCATATGTATATATTGGTTTTACCACGGCCGCTGACGGGTAGGCCTTTATGTCAGCTTTTTACCCCTCGCTAACGCTCGGGGTAAGACTTCGTGACATAAAGGCCTACCCGTGGTAAAAACAATATATACATATGGCTTCCATGAATTATTTCTTAATTAATTCATGTCAGTCCGTGACAATGAAAAAAAAGGGGGGGGGGGGGGTGTGACAAATAACCTTTTATTTGTATATTCTAAATGAAATAAGTCATGTTATTTTAGATAAACTTACATAAAATAAAATGTAATAGACATTTCCTAGCTTAATATGGAAAAGGGTAATCCAGTTTACAAATAGCTCTTAGAAAAATCTTTATTTTTATGATATACAATGGAAAAAAACGGTATTGTGTTGTATTAACCGCTTAAGCCAAATTTAGCATTGTTGTTTTCAATGAAAAATATTATTTTTTTATTAAGTTCTCTTTGCATTACTGTAAAAAGCAAGAATTTAATAAGTTTTATGAAATGGACTTTGAACTTTTGAGAAAAAGGAAGAGGTGTGTCAGATGGATTATTTCCCTTTCGTTTTTGCCTTGACCTTTTGGCACAACACCAATGGCGGTAGCAGGATTACGTGTATTACAAGCGAATCTCACCAACAATGACATCTTTTCTTAAAGGTAAGAACTATAATTACGTATTAAAATAGACGATAGAATATATATTAATCAATATTATAATGTTCATATCAATAAAAGACGGGAAAACATATTTTTAGAACATCACACATGTTCACCTAACCTTGTCGGTTTTCATTTTTCACGGAAAAAGATTTTACTGAAACTGAGAGTCTTCTAGACAGTGAGAGTTTTGAAAATGAAATAAATAATTTAATTATATAATATATTGTATTAAATGTTATTTTAATATCTAACTGTTACAATTCAGAATTTAAACGGTGTTGAAATATTTGAAACAAAATTTATTAATTTTGATCATTGCTACGAACAGACGTTCGATAGGTTATCTCCACTTACTTCATGATTTTACATGTAAATCAATTTTATGAGGATCATGATTGTTTCTAGACTAATGAATATGCTGTATAAATGAGGGAGGGATTGTTTTCTTTATTTTTTGTTGTGTTTTCATGATGTTTAATATTGGATTTTGGAATGTTCATGGTTTAAATGAACATACGGTAAGTCAGAGTGAAGATGAGGATTTTTTATCCTATGTAACAAGTGTGGTCACAGAAATGTGCTGTCCAAAAGGCAAGTGTGGATGTCAATATTTCATATTATTAACTTTAAAAAAAAAAAAAAATTCGTGGACACAGGGGCCTGGATTTTTTAATAAAACACTAATCCTGGATTATTATTTTTGCTTAAAGTCCGGTCCTGTGTTTTTATTTCAAATTTTCATCATAGCCCCCTCCCAAGGGATATAAAATTGTATCATTAATAATAAATTAATAAATAATAAATTCAGATTTTCTATTTAAAATAAATCTCATTTACAAAACCACTGAAATTTTTAACGGTGATTTAAGCTTTAGTCGCAACAAATTTTTATTTTTCTCTTTAAACTGTCGAAACATAACATTTATTTAACTGTAAAATTCACAAATAAAATCCCCCTTTTTCCCTTTTTTCTTGTTTAAATCAATGATCAACAATATTCCAGAATCAAACAAATGAATAAATATAACATAGATTTCTTTTACATGTATCTTTTTACCATGCGTTGTCAGTGTGTTTTAAATCGGTCATCCAATCAGGACGCTCATTATTCTTGTCCAAGATAAAAAATACATGATATAGTTGGTTTTGCAGAAACTCTTAATGACACTCCAAGGGATGTTCCTAATTTTTCCCCTCCTTTAATAATAAAAGCTACATAGCGTAAAAGACGAGGAAGACCCTCCGGAGGGATCGCAGTATACTGCAAACCTTATATAGGAAAAAATGTCACAGTAGTGCAGAGATCTAACTTTTCAATATGGCTCAAGTTAGATAAAATTACCTTCAGTTTAAAGAAAACTACCTACTTGTGTTTTTGCTATGTTAAACCATATTATTCAAAGGTAGAATCAGAGTTAGTGTTTTCAAAATTACATGATTAGATTCTGAAATTTAAGGAACATGGTGAAATTCTACTCTGCGGTGATCTAAACGCCCGGGCTAGCGGACTAAAAGATTTTATTCCAAATGATGATAATAATGATAATATAAATGAATGCCCTCGGGGCTCCCACTACTTTGAAATCAGAGGGAGAAGTGACTTCTCCTTCAGGTGCTGACAAAAGAGAAGTGAGTGACAACAGGGAGAAGTGGTGAGAGTACAGGCAGAAGTCAAAATATTTCTATAATTGTACCACTTTTCACATTCGCAGGGCATTATCATGGCATTCATATGTTATAATGTACTTGTTATGCATGAAGGTATATTCAGTAGTTGTTTATAAATTTAATTCCTTGTTTTTGTTAGCATATCATCTATCTGATTTACATATGTCCTTGTATTTGTTTTTTGTTTGTTTGTATTAAGTAAACCCTTTTCAGATTCTTTGTTTTGTCTTGCAGATGATAAAGGCACATATATGATAGTCAACTATTGTCCAATAAATAATAAATAAATAAAATTGAATAATAAAATTTATTTCGACATCTGAAAGTCAAAACATTAGATAAGATAAATATATGCAAAAAAAACCCACACACAATCAGACATGGGGTAATCGTAATTTGTAATTGTAATCAGTTGTAATCGATTACATTTTTTCATCTAATCGGATGTAATCTGTAATCAGCCATTTTTTAGATTACATGTAATCGTAATGTAATCGATTACATTCATTTTGACCCTGTAATCATGATTACTTTCTGATTACATTTAGATTACTTTTCATCATTTTGACTTATTTTTTCTTAACTGAAACATATATCTCCTTAGATATTTAATGTATGATTTATGTAAATGAATTTTCTTCATGGAATTTATTTAACAAATAATGTAGAATGGTTTATTAGAAAACATATAAAGTTTATTGACATCTAAATAAAAAAATATGTTATGAAATTCAATTGTTAAAAACTCAAAAAAAAAACTCTATTAAAATAAAGTGGCAATCACAACATGATCAAAAGATATTCTTCTATGTTTAATTGCAATCAAAACTATCACAAGTACAAAAAAAATATAAGTATGGCTTCAAAGACTTGATATCCAAACAAATAATATCTCAATTTCAATTTCTTTGGGGTTTAAAAATTTCAGTGAAAACCGCTCTAAAATTTTAAATCATATTTTATTAAACCTATTTACATAAATTAAAGATTTAGTTTTCATATTTAGACTGAGAAATTATGCATATTTTTAAGCAAATTTTTAGAATCAGAATGACTTGTTTTTTTTTATCTTCTGAATTATATATCAAGGACAGCCATGGAAATGGTGTGAAATTTAGTAATGGTGATTGTTACATAATTTGGTGTCATAAATAAGACCTTAATTACAAATTTTATCTGTGGCTCAGGTTAACAACTAGTTTATTATCCACAATAAACTATTGACAGGATGTTTGAAATTATTTGATATATATTATTGAAATGTACAAATGTATGTTATAATATTTACTAATAGTATAAGATGGAATGAATATTGATCATAGTAATAAGACACAACTTATTTTATGAAAAAAGGAAAATGAGAATTGCTATTTATAATTTACAACGTACTTACCTATTATTACGTGATGATTTCCGTATTGGCCTAGTTATTAGTCCGAGGGTAGCTGTATTGGCCTGATGCGAAGCCAATACAGCTACCCTCAGACTAATAACTAGGCCAAAACGGAAATCATCACGTAATGATATATTTATTAATTAACCATAAAATTTTATCTTATAATGGGTAATTATAAAATCATAAACTAGGTCAATATAAAAAAACTAAGCCAATATCGATATTGGTTTAGTTTTTAGTTCACCTGGACCAAAGGTCCAGGTGAACTATTGCCATCACTTGGCGTCTGTCGTCTGTTGTCTGTCGTCGGTAAACTTTTCACATTTCAAGCTTCTTCTCCGAAACCACTGGGCCGATTGGAACCAAACTTAGCAGGAATGTTCCCTGGATGGTCCTCTACAAAGTTACTGTTTTTCGTTCCAGTCGGATATTCAATATGGCTGCCAGGGCCAATAATATACTCTGATTGGCTGAAATTTCAAAGATCTTCTTCTCTGAAACTAATGAACTGACTGAACCCAAACTGTAAATGAAAGATCATTGGAATGTCCATTACCAAGTTTCTGTTTTTTATGCCGATCGGAAATCCAAGATGGCCACCATCGCAGAACATAGATTAACATTGGACCCTATGGGAAAATGTTCAAATGCCTTCTTCTCAGAAACTACAAATATGATTAAAGCCAAACTGTACATGAATGTTCATTGGACGGTCCTCTACAATCTCAAGGTTTTTTGTTCCGATATGAAATTCAAAATGGCGGCTACAGCAGGACTTAGTTTAACATTGGACCCTATGGGAAAAATGTTTCAAAATGCTTCTTCTCTGAAACCACTTGGACAGTTGAAACCAAACTGCCCAGGAATGATCATTGGAAGGTCCTCTACAAAGTTTATGTTTTTCATGCCGATCGGAAATCCAAGATGGCCACCACCGCAGGACATAGATTAACATTGGACCCTATGGGAAAATATTCAAATGCCTTCTTCTCAGAAACTACAAATATGATTAAAGCCAAACTGTACATGAATGTTCATTAGATGGTCCTCTACAAACTTTAGGTTTTTTGTTCCGGTATGAAATTCAAAATGGCGGCTACGGCAGAACTTAGTTTAACATTGGACCCTATGGGGAAAATGTTTCAAAACGCTTCTTCTCTGAAACCACTAGGACAGTTGAAACCAAACTGCCCAGGAATGATCATTGGACGGTCCTCTACAAATTTTATGTTTTTTATGCCGATCGGAAATCCAAGATGGCCGCCACTGCAGGACATAGATTAACATTGGACCCTATGGGAAATTGTTCAAATACCTTCTTCTCAGAAACTACAAATATTATTAAAGCCAAACTGTACATGAATGTTCATTGGATGGCCTTCTACAAACTTTACGTTTTTTGTTCCGGTATGAAATTCAAAATGGCGGCTACGGCAGGACTTAGTTTAACATTGGACCCTATTGGAAAAATGTTTCAAAACGCTTCTTCTCTGAAACCACTTGGACAGTTGAAACCAAACTGCCCAGGAATGATCATTGGAAGGTTCTCTACAAATTTTATGTTTTTTATGCCGAGCGGAAATCCAAGATGGCCGCCACCGCAATACATATTTTAACATTGGACCCTATGGGAAAATGTTCAAATGCCTTCTTCTCAGAAACTACAAATATTATTAAAGCCAAACTGTACATGAATGTTCATTGGATGGTCCTCTACAAACTCTACGTTTTTTGTTCCGATATGAAATTCAAAATGGCGGCTACGGCAGGACTTAGTTTAACATTGGACCCTATTGGGAAAATGTTTCAAAACGCTTCTTCTCTGAAACCACTAGGACAGTTGAAACCAAACTGGCCAGGAATGATCATTGGAAGGTCCTCTATAAATTTTTTGTTTTTTATGCCGATTGGAAATCCAAGATGGCTGCCACCACAGGTCATAGTATTAACACAGGACCATATTGGGAAAATACAGAAATATCTTCTTCTCTGAAGCTATTGCACTGATTGAACTTAAACTGTGCATCAATCTTTGGAAGGTCCTTTACAAACTTTGTGTTTTTTATGTTGATCGTAATTCCAAGATGACTACCACTGCAGGACATAGTTTTTACATAGGACCAATTGTTTTTTTTTAGAACCAGGTGAACGATACAGGCTCTTGAGAGCCTCTGGTTTTTTTATGTTGGCCGAGTTTATGATTTTATATTGTAAAGACAGTTTAGGTTGTATTGACAACAATAATATAGAGTTAATTAATAATGTATCTTATTGCATGTAATGATCACATTAAAACTGAATTGTAATTCATTGTTTTGAGTAAGAAATACATTAAAAAAGGAGATATTGGACAGATGCATACGAGACAAAATTATAACATAAAACACTAATATTGGTTGTCATGACATTAAATGTAATCAGTAATGTAATCGATTACATTTACAAAGTAATTGTAATTTAATTGATTACATTTGAAAATTGATGTAATCGTAATGTAATGTAATCATGAAAATTGCAAAGTAATTGTAATGTAATCGATTACATTTGAAAGTAATTGACCCCAAGTCTGCACACAATGCACTATTTACTGATGTTCTTTGCACAATACTATAATCAATCTAAACATATATTAACAACAATTATACAGATTTAAAAGAACATATGCATGTCAAAAAATGATGCACAAAAAGAAATTCCAAAACATACACACAGTTCTATATTAAGGACATTCAGTTCACTAAACTGAATATAATCATGTTGGTTGGACAACTGAAATCATCTATGTAAATAAAGCAGGACATGTATATATATATATTACTTTTCATACAGGCTTGGGTGGAAAACATGACCACCTTTGTTCTTTTAAATAAATTTACTCATCTTCTTTGATCTACGTATACAAATACAATCAAACAATCGACCAAGCTATATCACATTATCACAAGCTGTGAAATCGCTAATTATTTAATCAAATTTTAATGAGTGTATATTATTTACATTGCTTTTCTTTAATCACTGATTGATATTAATTAAGAAACTAATCATATCCACAAAGTTAACAATCCCTTTGGATTGCCGCCATCAAACCCCAAATAAATGAAATGAAGCTATGCCGACCGACATTATTTTCCAGAGTATGGATCCGTAGTACAGTTTTTATATTCGTAACTGTTTCGATTACATCCCTTTACAATGGAGATTTGAAAAACGAAAATTTTGTAGTAAAAATATACTGATGTTTTACTGTTAAAACAGTTAAAATTAGCAAAGCGACATGGTAAAATTACAGGGCGACTTCCACTTCTCTTTTGGCACTGGTACAAAGCGAAGTGAGCAGCCACAAGGTGACTTCTTTGCCCGAATCGCCCTCCAACGTGAGCCCTGGCCCTGTTCCATCAGACTATCGTGTTGATTTTCCTCTTCATCGTCAACAATTAGACGAAAGCCATAACTTGCATGGTAGCCTTCTTACAAATATTTGTAAGGATCTTCAATTACGAATCTTGAATGGGAGATTCCTCGGAGATTCATTGGAATATTTCACTTTTTATAATAAAAATGGACAGAATATAGTTGACTACATGATTGCTTCTCGTAGTATTTTTTATGATATTGAACATTTCATAGTACACTCTCCTGTAGAATTTTCTGATCATTGTTTGATATCAGTTTATATGAAATCTGTTATACAAAGAGAGATAACTCCAACCCCAAATTTAACTTATACAGGCCATTATAAATGGGATGAAAATCAATGCGATGCCTATAAGGATGCATTACTAGAAAAAGATTCAATAGATAATATTATTAGATAGTGACAAATTTGATGATATTGATGTTCTGGTATCAAAGATGAACAACATTTACCTAAATGCAGCTTCAAAAACTTTAATTTACAAACGTCCAAAGTGTCCTAATAATAAAATTAAAAAGGCAAAACCTAAGAAACCTTGGATGTCAAATAACTGTCTTCTACTCAGAAAAGAATTGAGATCTCTTCGTAAAAAGTTGCAAAAAGATCCCAAAAATATTTGGACTCGTATTACATACTGTAATTGTGTGCGAGAATATAATAAACTTAAAAAACATTTAAAACATCAGTTTTTCTCCTCTTTCATTGCGAACATACTTACCTACTGAAGGCTTAATCATGTACTATAATGGATATATTCTACCACTGTTTGATTATTGTTGTACTGTATGGGGAGAAACCACAAATTTGAATCTTGAAAAACTATGTAAATTACAAAAGCGTGCAGCAAGAATTATTCTTAATGCAAAATATGATATACCATCTCTTCAATTATTTAAAAAACTTGGTTGGCTGTCTATTCAAAATAGATTAGAATATCATAAAAGTGTTTTAATGTATAAATGTATAAATAATTCTGCTCCTGATTATTTGTGTAATTTATTTGATATGAATACAAATTCTAATATTTATTCATTAAGATCATCTGCAAAGGGAAATTTGTTCGTCCCAAGACCAAATTCTAATTTTATGAAACGAACTTTTCACTACTCCGGAACTATTTTATGGAATTCTTTACCTCCTAATTTAAAATTAATTCAAGACATAGATCTATTCAAAAAGAAATATACAGATTATTTGATGTCAAAACAAAATAACGAATGATTATATTCATTATACCAAGGATTTATCCTTGATTATACTCAGATTGTGATATTTCGTCGTGAATATGTATGTATTGTTTGAAATTGTATTTGCTGTATTTGATTATTATTGTTTTGAGGGCCACAGGGAAGATTAGCTTATTGTTGATTACTGTGTTACCCTCTTGAAATAAAGTCATTACTTACTTACTTACTTACTTCATTGACGAAATTAATAATATTGCTCCGAGAGACTAAACAATTTTGGCAGTCTTTAAAGAAGATAAAAAAGAGACAAACTGTGTCATCAAATTCAATTTCTGAATCTGAGTTAGGTTGAATATTATAAATCTATTAGATAATAATTCAAGTGACTTAACTAGAGCTGAACCCACTCTTGGGACAGCTCAAACCCCTTCCCCTTTAGATTTCCCTTTTAACTGTAGTGAAATAAAGAATGGTATAAAACGACTAAAAAATGGTAAAAATGAATGTACTGACTTAATATTAAACGAATTCATAAAAACAGGAAACTCTACTTTAATTTTAACTTTAGTAAAGCTATTTAATAAAATCCTGAAGAGTGGAAAGTTTCCAAAACTTTGGAATCATTCACTTATTTCCTCCAATTATAAATCTGGAGATCCAAATGACTGTAATAACTATAGGGGTATCAGTGTTACTAGCTGCCTTGGTAAACTCTTTACCTCCTTGCTACAAAAAAGGTTGACAGATTATCTTGAAATAAATAAGCTTATAAGCTTTAATCAAGGAGGCTTTAGGAGTGGTTACAGAACCACTGATCACATCTTTATTTTGAAAACATTGATAAGCAAATATTTACATAAACTTAAGAGTAAATTTTATGTATGCTTTGTCGATTTCAAAAAGGTTTTCGACAGCATAGACAGAAATGCTCTTTTCCAGAAAATAGAGAATAGGGCATTGGGGGTAACTTTCTCAAACTTATCAAAGATATGTATTCTAATACATTATATTCATGTAAATTTGGAGACTCATATAGTGAACCATTTTTAACAACCCTTGGAGTAAAACAAGGGGATAGCTTAAGCCCTACATTGTTCAACATATTTGTGGACGACATTAAGTCAAGTTTTATTGACAACACACAAACTAAACCAGTAAGTTTAGGCGTTCATACATTTAATCATCTATTATACGCAGATGATTTAGTAATCCTTTCAGAATCTCCAACTGGTTTACAACACTGTCTAAATGCCTTGGACAACTATTGCGAGAAATGGAGGCTCAACATAAATATAAAGAAAACAAAAGTTATGGTTCTTTCTAAAACTGAAAGGAAAGCAAAAACTGACAGTAATGCATATTTGTTTGATCTTATTCTTAATGATAATAGATTAGAACTAGTAAAAGAATATAAATATCTAGGTTTAACTGTAACCTGTAACGGAAAACTTAATAATGCTGCAGAAATCCTAGCTCAAAAAGTTAGGAAAGCATTTTTGGGTTTAAAAGCAAATATACCATCATCTGATAGTTTATCAGTACAAAAATGGTCAAAGCTATATAATTCCATGATCACTCCTATTCTAACCTATGGTTCCGAGATTTGGATAGCTGATCATAAAATTAACATAGAAAATTTACATAATTTATCATTCGAAAAAACACAAAATATGATTATGAAACAAATACTTGGTGTACATGGTAAGACCCCCAATCTTGCTATTCATACAGAATTGGGACTTGAGCCACTGTGTTTTAAGGCCTTTAAACTTATGTTTAAATATTATAACCGTCTGATAAAGATTGAACAGTCCAAGAATTATGTATATGATTTACTAAGATCAGCTTTTGAGGAAGACAAACAGTTACACTCTCAAAATTGTCTTTCTTGGGGGAAATCTGTAAAACAACTAAAAACTATATTTAATTTAGATACTTTGGATCTCTCTCATATGCAATTTAGTAAGGAAATGAGTACCTATCATTCTGGTAAACTTATGAACCAGTTAATACATATAAGAAATAGTGAAACAGGAAAACTGAGATTTTTCAGTAAAATCCTCGCAACTTTTGAACTACAAAAGTATCTAACATTCAATATTAATAAATATGTGCACTCTTTCTTAGCAAAACTTAGATTAAGTGCACACAGCCTTGCTATTGAAACTGGCAGGTATTGCAAACCCATAATACCAGCTAATGAGAGATTCTGTAAAGCATGTAAAGATAAGGTTGAAGATGAACATCACTTTTTAATAGAGTGTCCCATATATAATTCAGTGAGAGATAAATTCTTTACACTGTTTAATAGGAAATTTAATGAAACTACAGAGGTGGCAATCAACCGTCTCCTCAATCCTAATTCATCTCAAGACTTAAATAACATTTGCTTATATTTAAAAGAATCCTACTCATTCAGAGATTCAACTTTTAAAAATATTTATCTTTCCTCAAGTAATTGGCAAAAGCTTCCAAATGATAATAATAATTTTAATATAATTTAATTATTATACTCCCAAAATGATAATAAACATTATGATATTATTACCTAACTGATGTGCTCATCCCTAAATATTATAGTCTTATCTGAAGACTTAATATTATGATATTATATGACATATGTGTTATCTCTATGTTTATATATGTTTGTGAATGTATTGGATTACGCAACATTGTGATTATGATGTACATGTACTTAACTATGCTTTATCCAATAAATGATTTGAATTTGAATTATGAAATGACCGTAGTGATGGATACAGTCCTTGAAATGAAAATTTTTATTTAGTGATCTGAATCAAATTCTTCAATTTGTTTTTATAAAAATGTAGTTCTAATTTAAAACTGAAGAATTTACTGGTCCGAACAAAATTTTACTGGTCTTGACCTTGAGGACAGGTGCTCACCGTGAGAACTGTGGATAATTCTGAATGGAAGAACTTCCAAGTTTTATGTCATTGTTGTGCCTTCTTAGTATTGCTTCGCTAAATGTAAATCCCATCTGATCAAGTTTTTTGATTTTTTCAACTAAAGTAATATTGACTTGTGGGACATTTTATGGAAATGATTGAAAACATGTTTGAAACACACTGCAGATATCTGTTTATGAAAACACTTGAAAGATATAGCTTGTTTTCAGGCTATTTGAGCATGCAAATTCATTCGCTGAAGATTTTATATAGGTCAAAGCGAGGTGAAACAATATAAATAACAAGTTAAAAATAAACTGCATGGGGAAAAACTTGATCGAAACAGAAACGATAGGCAAATTATTGTATTACTATTTTTTATTGACTAGTTTGGTTTGTTTTAATTTTTTTGGACAGGAAAATTGGGAATTTTATACACAATTTTGGAAAATAATCAAGCTTTTTATACGGCCAAAAAAATTTGGGAGAAATTTCAAATTTGTTCCTTTTTAGCTCACCTGACCCAAAGGGTCAGGTGAGCTATTGCCATCACTTGGCGTCCGTCGTACGTCGTAAACTTTTTCAAAAATCTTCTCCTCTGAAAGTACTAGACCAATGGAAACCAAACTTGGTCTGAATCATCACTAGGGTGTCTAGTTTCAAAATTGTGTCCGGTGATGCTGTGCACCAACCAACATGGCCGCTGTTACTAAAAATAGAACATATGGTAAAATTGCAGATTTTGGGTAATAACTCAAAAACCGTTAATAATATCAAAAATCTGACAAGGGGTAAAAATGATCAGCACATCAAGATCTAACTACCCTGCAATTTTGAAGTAAATCTGATTACCCATCTTGGAGTTATTGCCCTTTTTTCATCAAATTTGTAAAATGTTAATACTTTTCGTCTTATATTTCAAAAACTATAAGAGATAATTTTTGCTAGCGAACCCTATCAATTTTTACACAGAATTCGGATAACCATTTTTGTTAGCTCACCTGGCCATAGGCCATGTGAGCTTTTGTCATGGGTAAGCGTCCGTCCGTCCTTCCGTTAGCTTTTCACATTTAAATCTTCTTCTCTGAAACCGCTAAACAGAAATCAGCCAAACTTGCCAGAAATGTTCACTGGATGGTCCTCTACCAGATTTGTGTTTTTGGTGCTGATTTGAAATCCAACATGGCTGCCAGGGTCCATAATGTGTTCTCATTGGCTGAAATTTTATAAATCTTTTTGTCAGAAACCACTAAGTCAATTGAATTGTGACTTTGCAGGAATGATCATTGGGTGGTCCTGTACTAAAATTGTGAATCGTTTGCCGATCGGAAATTCAAGATGGCCACCATGACTCGACTTAGTCTAACATTGGACCCTATGGGAATTTCACATTTTCATCTTTTTTTCTGAAACCACAAAACAGATTTGAACCAAACTTGGCAGAAATGTTCATTGGATGGTCATATACAAGATTTGTGTTTTTGGTGCTGATCGGAAATCCAACATGGCTGCCAGGGCCTATAATGTGTTCTGATTGGTCGAAATTTAAAAAATCTTCTTGTTAGAAACCACTAAGCCAATTGAATTGTGGCTTTGCAGGAATGATCATTGGGTGGTCCTGTACTAAACTTGTGAATCGTTTGCTGATCGGAAATTCAAGATGGCCACCATGACTCGACTTAATTTTAACAGGACCCTATGGAAATTTTTTTTTAAAGTCTTCTCCTCTGAAACCAGTAAGTCAGTTTAAAGCAAACATGGGATGAATGGTCCTTAGGTGGTCAACTTTCAAAATTATGTCCTGTGACCCCGACCTCCATCCAAGATGGCAACCATCAGCGAACATAGTTTTAACATAGGACCCTATGGGAAATATATTTAAAAATTTTCTTCTCTGAAACCAGTAAGCCAATTTAAAGCAAACATGGCATGGATGGTCCTTAAGTGGTCAATTTTCAAAATTGTGTCCAGTGACCCTGACCTCCATCCAAGATGGCCACCTTCAGCAGACATACTGTAGTTTTAACATAGGACCCTATGGGAAAAAATGTTTTAAAATCTTCTCCTCTGAAACTAGTAAGCCAATATAGCAAACATGTCATCGATGGTCCTTAGGTGGTCAACTTCCAAAATTGTGTTCAGTGATCCCGATCTCGGTTCAAAATGGCCGCCGTCAGCAGACATAGTTTTAACATAGGACCCTATGGGAAAATTGTTTAAAAGTCTTCTCTTCTGAAACCAGACAGCCAATTTAAAGCAAACGTGGCATGGATGGTCCTTGGGTAGTATACTTTCAAAATTGTGTCCGGTGACCACGACCTCCATCCAAGATGGCTGCCATGAGCAGACATAGTTTTAACATAGAACCCTATGGCAGTATGGGATTTGAATAGTAACTTAGATGTATTCAGCATGCAGACATTCTTAAGAGGACTTATTTATGTCAGGTGAGCGATACAGGCTCACCTGAGCCTCTAGTTGTTTAATCAGCAGCAATGTTTTATTTATTCAACCGCTAGCTTTTTGTCGAAATTGAGAGCAAAGAAGGTAGAAAAACTGCGTAACTCGTCATAAAACAGCTTCAACGAATGACGGGAACGACTATTTCCGGTTTTGCCGATGAAAAAAAAATAAAAATAATAATGCCGACCGTCCGACCCTAGATTTTTTTGACATGTGACCGTAAGCACACATATTTTTTTATTTGGCCTAATCATTATTACTTAATGTCAGTTGTCGTTTAATCAAGTCGCTGAAAAGATACAGATCTAGTATATATTCGGAATATCTCTTGGTTCTACCTTGTAATTACCAAAAGTGTACCGATATTTTTCCCAGGATTTTTACACATTGAAATCATTATTTACGAAGTTTAAGTCTTTAAAAATGACAAAGTAACACATTTTTGAAATAGGAAATAACCTTCCAAAGGTAGGACAAT
Source organism: Bathymodiolus brooksi (assembly GCA_963680875.1). NCBI lineage: Eukaryota > Metazoa > Mollusca > Bivalvia > Mytilida > Modiolidae > Bathymodiolus > Bathymodiolus brooksi. Next base: position 40,392,609 of record OY804575.1, read on the forward strand.
CATTTTTTTTCACTTCTCCCGTCGCACTGATACAGGACAATCGGACAAACGTTAATGTCGAGGCCTGCATATCTGACATTTAAAGTAGTAAAACAAGAGAAATGTCCAAAATACAGTTGATCCAGCAAATTACTGTGTCCAGCAGTTACTGGGTCAAACAAAATACTTTGTCCAAACTTGTTTTCAATATACACTTATTGAAATTTCCTTTATAAACATGCTGCAGTCATATCATGCTTCGTTCTGCATAGCCCTTTGATTACATTGGGATGTGTATAATATTTTGTCTCTGTTGGTATCCTCATTTATCCCTGGGATCATGTCATTTCTTCATTGTTAGAAATTTTTTATGTAAATGCATACCTCAACTGTAGCATTATCATAATGATTATGATGTCAGATTTAAGGTTATATTTTCTGCCTCTTGTTAAACATCTGACATTTAAGGAATATTTGAAATTGTTGAACAGGTTATATGATATAACCTGGTTTGGGTCAGTTTATTCAAGTATAACCTGTTCAACAATTTCAAATATTCCTTATAATTTAATTTTTACAACAAAATTTAATGATTCCTCGATATTAATTACGATTATTTCATGTGACTATTTGATAATATATATACTGTACATGTAACATTTAGGAGGAAGACATTGCTACAGGTTCGCCACTTCAAGTCATTTAAAAATAAAAAATTTATGTGCACATATGTTATCCTATGAATCAAGAATTTGAAACATCCCAATAGAGTCCAACATGTTACATGTTCTATGAATTTTACCGTTTGACCTTATCAGGGGATATACAGGTACATGTATGTTAACAAGACCAACTGTGAAATACATGCCGTAGGTGTTTATAAATGACATTTTCTACATGTTGACTAATAGTGGCTTTAGTGGAACCATTCGTGGGAGTTCTGCCTCTTACGTAGTCGTGATCAGCGTACAACAGCGTACAACATATTTATTCTTTCAAAACAGAAAAGTTGCATCTTCCAAACATTTTTCAAGTCAAAGATCAACATCACCTACATGTAGGTCAAGGTGATCATTTTCTTGATAACAAAAATAATGATAATTGGTAAATATGTGATTGCCAGGTCTCAAGGATTTATAGTTTTAAAATTTTGAGGAATAAAAGTGTCTTGAAATTTGGGCAGAGTTAACTAATTGACCTTTGCTTCAATCGATTCAGTTAAAACATACTGGTAGCAAACTTCAACGTTTTAGTTCCAAAATATATAACAATGTTCAGTTTTTATTTATCACCTATGGTTTTGAAGATAGCACCTATCATGTGAGTCATTAAAATCATTAATGATTAATTTAAAAAAAAGACTTCATGTTGACCACTTTCTTTTCTTAATGCAACCAGTACCTATCACTGCTAAAGTCAGGAGAACTTCCTTCCTATGGCTAGGTGTGTTTGATACATTTGTTAGCAATTAATTTGTGGTGGCTTGGAGGGTTTCTACAGATAATCTGGTTTTCTCCACCAATAAGAATACATTTGTGGTTGCTTGGGGGGTTTCTACCAATACTCCATTTTTTTTCACCAATAAAACCGACTACAACAACATACCGTACCTGTAACTAAAATATTGTTTAATTTTCAACCTAAACAGCAACATTATATATTCATCTGTAGAACAATGTATAATTGATTATATATTCATGAATATATATAGTAATACATTACTATTCTTTTATTTTTCTTCAGGTTGTCAAAGGAATGTGGACAATTCTTTGCTGACACTATATTCCTACACGATGTATGTGTTAAATAAGCATTAATGTGGGAAAATTGTGGACATAAAAGGAATAGACAATGGGGACAGGCAAACTCAAACATATTCTTGTCAATCAGGGTGACCGAGAGGTAAAACCTGAGACAGAAAAAACTTGTGAAAACCTTCCAGAGTCTGATGACAGTGCTACAAAATATTTTGTCTCACTACAAGTTCAGTCTGTGATGAGACGACGTACATTTAGGACATCACCTAAAGTTTTGCTTAAAGCTAGCATAACCACTGTTCTTGTGGTTACTATTGGCTTTATTGTGCTTTATACCATTTTGTTGAGGTACTTTACACCAGTGCCATATCACAGCTCGCACAAAAATAGAATAAAATTTATTCCAAAAAATGATGGATTAAACGTTGCAGCTACACAACACAATTATTACAGTGTCAAATGGAATATATCAGAAATTTTAGGTAAAACTCCAACAAATATATGCAAAAGTGGAATAGAATTTTTAATACTCATCGTTTCCGCTCCAGAAAATATAAAAAACAGACAGGCTATTCGAGAGACATGGTGTAATCCTATTTCCTACAAACATCCGCAGAATGCATGGCAATGTTTGTTTCTTATAGGTCAGTCTCACTCTAGGGATTTCCAAAAAAGTTTGGATGATGAATTTAACTCATTCAGGGATATTATTTCTGGCAGCTATATAGATACATACCGAAACTTAACATTAAAAGTGATGCAAGGATTTCATTGGGCAAGCCGGTTTTGCCCTGCTAACTTTATTCTAAAAACCGATGACGATTGTTTTGTTAATACTCATAACTTGCATAACCTCATTATTCATCATCAAGATGTACATAGTTTGTACATAGGACATGTAAAAAGTGATCGAAATCAACGAAAGGTCATACGTAGCAAAGACAATCGATGGCACGTGTTACCAGAAGAGTATAGTGAAGAATTTTACCCTCCTTACATCAGCGGTGTTGGATATTTATTATCTCAAGATGTTGTACGAAAAATTGTGAATATTAGTCAGTATATAAAAATCATTCCAAATGAAGATGCATATGTGGGTATTTTAGCTCAAGAAGTAAACATTTCCCCGACAATAAGTGCTAGATTTCAGCTGTCGTCTTCTGGATGGTTGCTATGTAACTATATATATTTGTTAGTTTTTCACAGAATAGAACCCATCCAGCAGAAAGAAGTCTTTACAAAAACTCTACAAGCATTACAGCAGTGTAAAAATAATATGAAATTAACATGGAATTGATGGAAATCAAAGGTAATTCTATTTTAAAGTTTATCAATATTTCTTCTTATAAAATGTACATGTACATGTGTCATGTAGATAGACATATACATGTACCAGTACTGGTGGAACTGTACAATGATAGCTATTGGGTGACACATCACTGTGATAGAGATATTATTGAAAATAGTGACTATTTCTGAAGCTTCTTTTTCAGAATGGCCAAGGTCATATAGACATATATTCATTGTCTTTATTTCACATTTGCCAAAATGAAGGCATTTTCAGTTTTTGGTTTGTACCAACAAAAGTTATTTTCAAACAGGTCTTTGCAAAAACTTTTTTGTTGTGAGTTTTGTCGAATGAGTATAGCCATTTCTCTGTCTAGATTAGGCATTGTCTTTATTATGTATTTTGTGTGATGTCACATTACACTTAAAGACCAAAGGAATATTGAAGATATATCACATAGTACAAGATATATATCCAATGATTGATTGATTGATTGATTGATTGATTTTTGGTGTTTTAATGCCACTTTCAGCAATATTTCAGCTATATCATGGCGACCAGTTTTAGTGGTGGAAGAAGTCGGGGAGAACCACCGACCATGGGTAAGCAACTGGTAAACTTTATTACTTGCGGCTGCGAGATATATATCCAAATTACTGATATGAGTGATACTTCTATCACAGTGATTTATAATGCTATTCTGACTACTAGTACAGGTACTGTACAAATGTACATTCACACAAAAAAATCATTTTTATGTTACATCCACACATTTTGTTTACTATAGCCAAAACTGTGCAAGTATTGAAACAGTAACAATTTTATAATTAGAACAGTGGATGCATCTTTGAAATTTTTTTTGGTATACTGTAATCTGACTTGGGTTAGTGGAGCAGATTTGATTGCTATCCTGGATAGGACTTCATATTGCTGGCATGTGGATCTGCATAAAGGCCTGTAGCCAAATATTTTTAGAGTTGGGTTTGATAGTCTTTGGATGACAAAAGATCTTGCAACCAGGATCAAAATCTGGTCATAGATCAACAGAAATCTAGACTAATAGTCCTTCTTGGTTTTCAAAGGGGGGGGTGGGGGATTATCCACAAATTGCACAATACTAAGTAACTGTTATATATTAATTAAATATGCATGGACCTTTGTAAATTTAATAATAAGGTGAATGACATATTTAGGACTTTCAGCAGATTTTGTGATAAAATATCACAGACATAGGACAAGGTCATAATTAAATATATGTTTTTCAAAATGAACATATAATCAACAACAAAAAACAGTTTTTCAGATTGAAGGTTACAGCTCAACTGCTTTAAGTTTTGATTTAAATGTCTACAGTTATAATATTGTTAAAAACAGCTGTGAGTTAAAGATTGATTTTTAACAGATCTGCAGACAAAAGACATTTGTTTAAATCCATGGCACATGTACAAAAAAATACTCCTGTCTGACCTCATGTTAAACTGATTATACATGTATGATGTAACAGTAAATGTGCCACCACATAAATCTGAAAAATTGTTTTGTTGATTCTCAAAATTTAATGAAACTCTAAATCCTGACATACCTTTGTACATGTACATTGAAAAGGTTATTGATCCACTGTTAAATATTTGGGTTTTTTTTGGTTCATGTTAAATATTTGTTTTTTTTTAATTACTTAAATATAATTTTTTTTTGATTCATAATACATATTTGTTTTGTTACACTGACACAGTGTGGAATGATTAAAATAAACTGTTTACTCTCGATCATTTTTCTTCTTCTTAAAATAAATATATTATGCAAGATGCATGCAAAGGAGGATTTTATGAGAAAAGTACATTGTAATACACATTGAATTGCCCTTGACTTGTTGTCAAACTTGAAACTAGGCCAAGACACAGCTACTGTTAGATAATTTTTATGGAATGAACAATGCAATACCTACATTAAGATTTAATACATGGTGATGTTATAGTACATGTACCAATACATGAATATACAGTACTTGTGCACTGTAGCATATAGGTAATATGTGTATGAGGCTTAGAAACGGGGGGGAAAAGGCGAGGCTTTGCCGAGCCTTTTCCTGCGTTTCATGCCGAATACACATATTTACCTATATGCTTCGACAGTGCACATGTATTGTATTTATCCTGCAATTTTAAATCGTAATTAAACGTTTACTGGACGATGATAAAAGTATTTGAAATAATTTTGTGTATGTATTTGAAAACAATATCCCCTGATGTGCCCCGATGAGTTTGCAATATGTTCTATTTATAACTGACCAATATCAAAAAAAATATTGGGCAGGCTATTGGTCGGTAAATGCTGTCATTGCAGGATAAATATTATATATAGTCTGCTTCTCTATAAATATATGATACACAACATTTTGTATGGAGTACATACTGGTATACTTATGAGTTAGATTATTATGTAATTGTAAGCTATGTAGATGGATCACAGCTATTTTAAGTACAATGCTATTTAATTGATTTTTTTGTGTATTTATCTATTTTTAGCTCACCTGGCCATAGGCCATGTGAGCTTTTGTCATGGGTAAGTGTCCATCGTCCGTCCGTCCATTAGCTTTTCACATTTAAATCTTCTTCTCTGAAACCGCTGAACAGATTTCAACCAAACTTGCCAGAAATGTTCATTGGATGGTCCTCTACCAGATTTGTGTTTTTGGTGCTGATTTGAAATCCAACATGGCTGCCAAGGTCCATAAGGCCAAAAAAAAATATATGTGTGTTTACGGTCACCCGATCGCGACCTACCCTAATTTTTGCTAACGACCCTATGATTTTTTACACAGAATTCGGATAACCATGTTTGTTGTTTAACCAGCAGCAATGTTTTATTTATTCAACTGCTAGCTTTTTGTCGAAATTGAGAGCAAAGAAGGTAGAAAAACTGCATAATTCGTCATTTTACCGAAAATTTCGAAAATGAAATATTGGATTCCGGAACCGGGAACGACTATTTCCGGTTTTGCTGATAATAAAAAAATAAAATAAAAAATTAATCCCGACCGACCGACCCTAGATTTTTTTGACATGTGACAATAAACACACATACATTATTGTATATTTTATTTTTCCTTAATGTGTTCTCATTGGCTGAAATTTTAAAAATCTTCTTGTGAGAAACCACCAAGCCAATTGAATTGTGACTTTGCAGGAATGATCATTGGGTGGTCCTGTACTAAACTTGTGAATCGTTTGCCGATCGGAAATTCAAGATGGCCGCCATGACTCGACTTAGTTTAACATTGGACCCTATGGAAAAAATGTTTAAAAATTCTCTCCTCTGAAACCAGTAAGCCAATTTAAAGCAAACATGGCATGGATGGTCCTTAGATGGTCAATTTTCAAAATTGTGTCCAGTGACCCTGACCTCCATCCAAGCTGGCTGCCTTCAGCGGACATACTGTAGTTTTAACATAGGGCCCTATGGGAACAAATGTTTTAAAATCTTCTCTGAAACCAGTAAGCCAATATAGCAAACATGTCATCGATGGTCCTTAGGTGGTCAACTTCCAAAATTGTGTTCAGTGACCCCGATCTCAGTCCAAAATGGCCACTGTCAGCAAGCATGGTATGGATGGTCCTTGGGTAGTATACTTTCAAAATTGTGTTCAGTGACCACGACCTCCATCCAAGATGGCTGCCATGAGCAGACATAGTTTTAACATAGAACCCTATGGCAGTATGGGATTTGAATATTAACTTAGATGTATTCGGCATGCAGACATTCTTAAGAGAACTTATTTATGTCAGGTGAGCGATACAGGCTCACCTGAGCCTCTAGTTTAATGTTATTGTTTATGAATCACTGTAATGACTTTGCCCCTTGTGGGCCCTCTATTGGACAATAAAATTCTTATTCTTATTCTTATCCTGTACATAGTGGTAAATGTTAATTGTATAAGAAATGTTTGAAGATACCAAGGAGATAATCATTTATCAGAAGCCGCAAAGTGAAGGACATGTAAACATTTACAATGGCCAAAAGAAAAAGGACAAACAATGATCTATAAAACACTACACAGAAAATTTTAGGTCTATTTAGTAAGAATAACAAAAAATTGGTCCAAGTATAAATCGGGCATCACAGCATCTCACCAAAAAGTGACATGTAATTGATTTAAAAACAGCAATCACTCCTGGCCATGGTATTTAATATGCTAATATTAATATTGTGAAAGTTAGACAGATTGTAAATGTGTTGCTTGGAGCAACAAGGTAAAATGACACTAGAAGTAAAGTCACCTTGTTGTTTACATACAATGTACATCATGTGACACCATATTGTACAAAGTCTTACAAGTAGAGATTTAGTACTGGTAGTATGATATAAGTAGTCATTGTGATGAAGTGTCTGTAACACGATACATTTATAAATACTTAAAATAGTCATTTCGTGGAAAGATTCAAAGTGTTTTGACATGACCTATTTATTTAATGTACATTTGTTGTACTTATTAGTTGAGACACCATGAAGATTTTAAATTATCCTCTTTTTGTCTTATATAATTAATTACATATACCGGTAAATGTACATTTAGCTTGCTATTGGTTTTCACTGGAGTTTTTGAGTGTACATGTACAAATGTAGATGTAGAATACATGTAGAATATGAATTGTAAGAATTTAAAACTTTATGTAAATGAAAAAAAAAGAAGTTCAATATTGATTGTGTTCTATTTATAGATTTGATAGTTCTTTAAGTAATAACATTTTTTGTGTAGTATACAGATACATGTACAGTTTTCATTATACATGTAGAGGACCCGATTGGCTCAATGAGTTAGGTACGGTAGTTGGATTACCTAACAACTCATACAAGCCTATCACCAATGCGACTTGGGTTCACGCCCAGCTTTGTAAATTACAAAAAAGGGTGCACTCGACTCACAGCTGCAAGTGATAAAGTTAACCAGTTGCTTGCCCATGGTCGGTGGTTCTCTCCGGGTACTCCGGCTTCTTCCACCACTAAAACTGGTCGTCATATGATATAGCTGAAATATTGCTGAAAGTGGCATTAAACACAATAAATCAAATCATTATACATGTATATACAGGTAGATGTACATAAAGATGGCAGACTGACTTCTGACCACAATTAATTGATCCAAGCCCAAGTAACTCAACTGTCCATCCTTTCCTTCCCTGTACATTGTATATGATCACCTTATAGATGATATAATAATTAAAAATGATGATAAATACAAATACACCCTCCATATTTGTATATACATTTGTACATGATATATAGGAACATATGTTTTGAGTTTGCAGATTTAGATAAATAAGTATTTACATTCTATATGTACATTGTAGGAAATCAGAATTTGTGAAAAATGTTATTCTTACATATGATATACAGGTTTAATTTGAAATATATGTATATTCTTTTTAAACTATTTTTTCCCTTTATATGAAATCTTACTTACATTACATTACAATAACACAAATTCTCTGTTTTTTGTCTTTTAGATTGAAGCTGCATCTTGCTGACTGCTGTAAAGTCTACTTGTACACATACACAAGTATACAAAAAATAATGTACAACATATTACGAGTAACTACATATCTAGATGTACAATTGTACAGCTAAACATGTACAGTTGCCATTGAATTTGTGAAACAGCCACAGAACTTGGATCCAAATTATTGTCAGTAGGATGTAGTTTTACGATGATAGTTTTTTATTTTGGTAATTTAAATGTACAAATGTATATATACATGTACTTTCCTTGATTACAGCTACATGTAGTCTTTAATTAGGTTTTCTTAGTGGATACTTTTTAGTATGCACACTGATGTTAATTCAGAAATTAAATTTGAAAATCAAAATTTGCATTAAAAAAATTTACCTCCATTTTCCATCGGTTAGATTTAATTACATTATGAATAATAAAAAAACACTAAAGTTTGTCATTTTGATTTATAATTTTGTCATGCATCTTAAACATCTTAAGGTTTTAACTGCTGATCAATTCTCCACAAGTAACAATTTGCATAATGTACATTAAATGTGTGTTGTTTATTTTATTAATAAAAATAACATCATGCAGTGATATGCCAAAATATATGACCTACAGCTGATATATTTACAAATTTTTTCCATGTTTGACCTAAAAATAAATGTTCTATGATGAGTTTGAATTGATGTATTTTGTATTTAATGAGTTATTTAAATATTTAATCATTATGTTGTTGAAATTAATAATGAAAAAAGTTGTGAGCATAATTGTTCATCCTTGTTAATACATGTGTATACGGTATGTCTGCCATTTTGTGATTGGCTTCTATAATTTCCTTCCAGGAAATAAAGTAAAGAGTTATAAAAATGATGAGACTTAGAAATATTCAATATAAGGAAAAGATAATAATATGTAATTGTCGAAGGGAAATGAGGGTAACTGCTGTCTTGTATGAACTAAAGATGGAGCTGTTTAAATAATTTGCGGGGCATGAAAGGCTGTACATATGTACATGTAGGACAACAGTTTAGTCAGAAGGTTAATATAAAAAGATTACTGTTGTCAGAAAATAATTGTTTTATTATTAATATATGTCACCAGTATATCAACAGAAAGTCTCATCATTTTTATTTCTCTATCTCATGACATTGTGTGTGGATATGAGTCAGTTACATGTATCTCTCCTTTTCAAATATACATTGTATTATTTCCCTTTGATACTACTTGTAAATCAGTTTTTGTTTCTTAAGATGTAAATTACAAGAATCACCTGACAGATTTTCTTTTGAAATAGAAATGAGTTTTTTTTCCATGCAGTTAATACAAGTACATGTACATGTATTCATATGGATATTTCATTTATTCACCTTAGTGGACATTCACAGCCATGATGGTGTGGATATTTCATTTATTCACCTTAGTGGACATTCACAGCCATGATGGTGTGGATGTTGGATTTATAGCTACTTGTATGTAAATTTGTCAGTTTTATTCCTGCAAATGGTGAGCTGTATCCAAAAAAAAATACAAGTTAATTGAAGTTTGTCTGACTTGCAACAGGTCACCGTCAATGCTTTTCTCTGGGTACTCTGGTTTCCTCCACCAATAAAAATGACCACCAAGATGCATATACTTGTATAACTGGAATAAGGATGAAAGCACCCATAGTCCCCATCTCTTTTTCATCAATTTGAATTGTCTTTTTTAACAGCCCAGTAAATGACTTTAATTGTTTTTTTAATGCAACTGTTTAAAATGTTAATGAAATACACAATGCAGTTATTAAATAAACACCCAATGCAGTTATTGAAATCTTGAATAAACATATACATATATATACAGTTAAAGATATTACACATGATATGCAATATCTCCTCTTTCATAATAAATTAATTTTTTAGCTCTTGCCAAAGACAATGTGAGCTTTTGCCATCACTTCGCATCCGTCGTCCGTTAACTTTTCACATTTTAATGTGAAAACCCTCAGCCAAATGAAGTGAAACTTGGTATGAAGCATCTATGGAAGGTGATCTATAAATATTGCTCATTTCGTCCCGATCCGTAGACAAACATGGCCGCCACAGGCAATTCTTGTTTCTGATTGGTTGATTTCTAAAAAATCTTCTCCTCTGCAACCGCTTGGCCAAATGAATCGAAACTTGGTAGGAAGCATTCTTGGAAGGTCCTCTATAAAGGTTGCTCATTTAGTTCCAATCCGATAACAAGCATGGCCACCACAGAAAATTCTTGTTTCTGATTGGTTGATTTCAAAAAATTCTTCTCCTCTGAAGCTGCTTTGCCAAATGAACCGAAACTTTGTAGGAAGCATCCTTGGAAGGTCCTCTATAAAGATTGTTCATTTAGTTCCGATCCATTAACAAACATGGCCACCATAGGCAATTCTTGTTTCTGATTGGCAGATTTTTTTAAATCTTCTCCTCTGAAACCACTTGATCAAATGAACCGAAACTTGGTAGGAAGCATCTATGGCAGGTCCTCTATAAAGAATGCTCATTTCGTACCGATCCGTTAACAAACATGGCCACCACAGACAATTCCTGTTTCTGATTGGTTGATTTCTAAAAAATCTTCTCCTCTGTAACTGCTTGGCCAAATGAATCGAAATATGGAAGGAAGCATCCTTGGAAGGTCCTCTATAAAGACTGCTCATTTAGTTCCAATCCGTTAACAAACATGGCCAACACAGGCAATTCTTGTTTCTGATTGGTTGATTTCTAAAAAATTGTCTCCTCTGAAACCACTTGGCCAGATGAATCGAAACTTGGTAGGAAGCATCCTTGGAAGGTCCTTTATAAAGAATGCTAATTTAGTTCTGATCCATTAACAAACATGGCCACCAAAGGCAATTCTTTTTTCTGAATGGTCAATTCCTAAAAAATCTTCTTCTCTGAAACCGCTTTGCCAAATGAATCGAAACTTGGTAGGAAGCATCCTTGGAAGGTCATCTATAATGATTGCTCATTTAGTTCCGATCCGTTAATAAACATGGCCACCACAGGCCATTATTGTTTCTGATTGGTCAATTTCTAAATATCTTCTTCTCTGTAACTGCTTAGCCAAATGACCAAAACTTGGTGGGAAGCACCTATGGGAGGTTCTGTATTAAGTTTCCTCAAAGCAGAATGAAAGGTGAGCCCACTGAGCCTCTAGTTTTAATTTATTTTTTGCATGGCATAATATATATGTTGTCAGTTTGAATTTTTCGACCAGTGCATGTATTAGTGAAAACTAAGTATAAGTTGGGAAACATCACATGTATGAAATCTGTTTAAAATCCTATGTTAATTACAAATAACAAATATACATGTGTACAATGTATATATTTACTATCAATGTATATATTTACTATCATGAAGATATTTAGGGTGTCAAATATAAATTTCAATTAATCCTGTAATTTTTTTTTTAACATATATAGAATCATATGAATAATTGTTGACGGTGGCATTCAACACCCATAATCCTAGTCCACATTACTCTTTGAAATGCCAGAATTTTGCTAGACAAAAATTGTTGGGATGTAAGAAATGTTCTTGTATTTTTCTGTTATTTTGTTATTGTATTGTACATTTTGTAAATATAAGTGCAGGGGCGGATCCAGGATTTCAAGTTAGGGGGGGGGCGCACTTAAAAGAATTGCACCGAGTGGAGGAGGTGCGAAAATTTTTGGGGTATTTCGTGTGAAAAATCACGATTTTACACCAAAAAATCATATTTTTTCCAATTTTAGGGGGGGGGGGAGGGGGGCGTGCGTCGGGTGCACCCCCCTCCTGGATCTGCCCCTGAAGTGTACATGTACTTTAGCTTTTGTACAGTGCACATGTTACTTTGTTATTCCTTGTGTGATTATTATTCAATACTAATCATGGTCTATGTACATTAAATATGTCTCATCTATCAATCATTTTATATATGTCTCTCATTTCATTTTATCACTCCATGGCCATCAATTATGTTTTGTTCTGTTTGCTGTGATCAGACTGATCTACCAAAACTGCCACTACCAAACAAAATTTCAGGGTTGAACTTTTTTTTTCTTTTATAAGAAGCCATTTTTCAGATATTCAAAAGAATAAAAAATAATATGCTTAATTACCTACCACTTAAAAATTTGTAAAGCAAAGTAGTGTTTGTTTTTATTTAATAGCCTGTAAATTTAAATAACCATTGTATTGAAAAAATAAATTTTGACATCACCTGATATTTCATGTAAACATCAATTCATTGCATTGGTGGCAGGTATGTATGGGAGTTATATTATAAGCTTTAAATGTATTTTTGTACCCGTCCCTTGCCAGGTCCTCGATTACCAACTTGTTGTGGATCTTTTGTTTTGTTTTGTTTTGTTTGTTTTTGTTTAATGATTTGAGGGGTTTGTTTTGTTTGTTTTTGTTTAATGATTTGAGGGGAAAGGTGATTGTTCGTATTGATGGAATTGTTGACCATCACTGTTTAAACTTTCTATTCATTACATTGTTCTTCATGTTTGATCCTTTTTTCAATCTCTCTTGAGACATTTATATCATTTGATTGTTCATTGTCTTCTTGAATAGTTACAAACCCGAGTTGCATTTGAAAGAATTTTGATTAAAGTCACAAGTAGCTTTCCATGTAATTTACAGTCCTGGGACTTCTGGCCTGTGGGAACTGAAAACTGGTTAAGATCACTGGCCTCTGACCACAAACCCTAACTGACACTGGTACCAATGACATGTGAGTTCGAGCCTCACTTAAAGTATTGAAGTTTCCTTCACCATAAAGTCTGGTAGTGGCGATACAGCTGAAAAATAGAAAGATATGATAAAAGACCAATAACCATGAAACTTTTATATTTACATACACATAGAAGAAAAGCAAAAAATAATTAGGTTTAAAATTAAAATCCCAAAATGAAGGTACAATTTTTAGGTAATAGCTATATACAAAAATGTAGGTAAACTGACATAAGAGGTTTTCCTGTACTTGTGACTATTAGACTACAATTAATTATAGGCTGTTTACTAGTATAAAATGAAAATGTAATATCTTTAAAATTAAAGAGATGATGTAGATGTCTCTTAAGAAGATAAAGATATGCAGAGCCAGCATAATAGTCAAGGACATACTTTATGTATGTCAAATTCTAAAATTAGAACAATGTATACTGACTAAATAACATTTTGTTATATAACTTGGTTATTGTTAAAATATGGCTTTCAGGGCTTTCACTATTCTATTGACTATTCACTATTTACAGACAGTACTTATTATTGAAATTTGAACAATTTTCAAGAATATCTTATACAACACTCTTTAAAATCAGGAGGTACCAAAGACCATTTTAGGCAGGTAAAAGTACCTGGTACCACCCTTTATTGAAAGGCCTAGATTTTCATACTTCTTCTTGTACATGTATATGTCTTTATCACAATTACATTCCTATTAAGCTTAGCATTAAAACATAAACGAAACAATGCAACTGCTTATGCATTTTTGCTTAATATCATTACAAGAAATACCTTGAAAAGATTAACTGGAATCAGTGTACATATAGACACATAATTGAAGTATCAAATGTTTAATTAAAGACTTTATCTAAAACTTTGGAAACTCCAAATATAAATAGTCCAGTTGTCAAAGGTCATGATAAACACTTGTAAAGAAAATGCATTTACTGTTCCTTGTTTTTTTGCATTTTATTTTTGACTTATTCACCTGTATATTTTGGTCTTTCTGCCCAATGTCAAGGTCACACAGTATGTCATATAAGTTAATCCTATATGGCATTAAAGTATTTTTATGCACTAGATTATCCAACCTTGCAGAGAGATAATTCATTTATAGTAGTTCACTGAGCCAGGTTGGTTGGAGAACATTTTTTGTATTAAAGAGCAAAGTTATACACCAATAATATGAAACCGGCACGGCCATGAATGCTCGCGCATCTGAAAATTATCTGGCAATTTCACGCTCATCCAGTGCTTCAAAAAGTGTCGAGATTTTTTGGGCCGAGATATATTGGGGACGACTTATTTTTAGGGCCAAATCTAGTCTCATTCAATCGAGCTGTCGTTCCTTTATTGGAGTTATCGTTCCTTACGAAATCTCAAAAGTTAACTTCTGCGTAGAAACAAAATTTTTGTCAGTTTGTCAGAAGAGATTAAATAAATTAAAAAATAAATGACTTTTATTACACACGGGTTCCGAGTTTCAGTGGTACCAGACGTACGAGAGAGGGTACGAGACTTCAGGATCACCTTTGCGCTTTATGTTAAGAAGATCTTCATTAGTTGAGTGTGTTAGTGTGTTACCCGGAAACCGGTGTTTACAAAACGTAGAATTTTGTTTTCTTCAACAATATGTTCAGCCATGTTTGTTAAAAAATCCTAAGTACACATTTTATACCATAAAGAGCTCGCTTAAGCTCGCATATAATGACAGGGAGAATCAAATGAGTTATCTCCCTTGATGTATTTGTGGGTATATCTGTTTACCTAGTTTGCTTAATAGATTGAATGGACTTCATTTCATGATGGGAGATAATCCACTATTATTGATTATACCAGTATTTTGGTAGTTGACTATCTTGAGCACCAAATAACTTTTTACGGGCAGGATTATTTTTCATTACTAAGGATGAACAGATCAAGTCTTGACATTATTAATTATTATGTTTCTAGTTCAACCTCAAGTTAGTTTTGGGCAAAGTTTTCTATACCACATTTTTGAGACCGCAAGTCAAACATGGTCTCCATGTCAAATTAAGTAATAAAAAATCAACAGGACTGATAATGTGAAGATCTTTTTTTGGATTAAAAGTCAAGACCTACATTTGTATAGCCTGCATTTAATATACCTACCTCTTTATTTTATATAATTGCAATGCAAAAGCCAACTGTTTTTTTCTGATTTCAATGCAAAAGAAAACTGTTTTGGCTGATTTCAATGCAAATGCCAACTACTGCCTGTTAATGAATTATGTAATGGCAGCTGAATTATGTAATGGCAGCGATCTAATAGTCCCCTTTTGTAGACTTTTTTTCAACAAATTCCTTGCTACTAAACAATGCAAATGAAATAAATATTGTTCCCAAACAATTCCTGTATGGTCCACAGAAGTAAAATGTGATATTATACCAACCTTGATGTTCAGCCCCGTTCTTGAACAACTACTTGTATACATCAAATATAATATCTAGTCCAAATTGTGCTTGTGGTGTTCCTCGAGAAGATGCATATCATTTCTTCTTTGAATGTAGTAAATACACCGATTTTAGGAGGGATTTGTTAACTTGTGTATATCGATTTGGAATAAGAATCGATCTTGCTTTCCTTTCTAGAGGTAACCAAAATATATCTTATGAAGATAACGTTAATTTTTAAAGAGAGTTACAAGTTTATTAGAAGATATATGCGATTCCTCATTGTATAAACTTATAAATATAGCCAGCATGATCATTGTGTCCTCAATAGTTTTTTTATTTCTTCTGTTTTTCTGTTCTCTTTTACATGTGTAATTGTTACTGGTATACATACATTAATGTGTATGCTCTTTTTCATATGTATATGTGTTATATTTGTTATGTAATTAAAAGGAGAAGACTTCATAAGTTGGTGAAACTTGTGTCTGATCCTTTTGTTTCTATGAGAAAATAAAATTGTTATAAACTAAAAATTCTACAAGGAATTTTCCTAGAGGTGCAGTGTATATATACATGTACCATATATATATTTTTATTTTCCCCCTCAAATTTAGATGATACCTGTTCAATATTTTCTGGAATAGGTAAAGGTTTTTTGTTATATTAAAATATTTAAATAATGAAGAGAACTTGTCGTGAGAATCCAAAGGGGGGTCATTTTGAGATTAAATTAATCACTTCACTGGAAATATTGTTAAAGAGATTGGATATTGAAAATATGTTGCAATACCATAAAGGTCAGAGATTAACCTCTAAATGTCACAGTTGAGACCCCTCTTTGGCCCCAATTTGATTTTTTTGATGTTTATATAAAAAAACCTTTTGTTAGGCATCAATTTTGACTAGTTTGACAAGTAAATATTTTACATCCCATAAAAAATTGTATTACGTTTTATATCTATCATTATAGACAGTATATTTAAATATGCAAATATGTGAACAAATTAAGGATCGTTTAATGAATTTGTTAACTTTATTTGCTTGATCTTATTTCTTTATACACTATATAAAATTGCATCCAACCATGTTGTAGATCCAATTGAAATAAATGATATGATACTTAGTATATTGTGCAAAAATTCATTTTTCGGTCAGTAATGACTTTATTCTGACTTGCTACAGCCAAAACATGCATGTCACATTTTAAATAATATCTAATTTGTGTCCAGTTTTATTGCTCATATACAAGTATTGTAGCAAAACAGCATGAAAACTTGTTAGTGAAGACATTGTGGCACATGTTGCTTTGCTTTGGTGTTGTTTTGTTGTCTTAAACATAAAAGTACAAATAGAGATGTTTATGTTTACAAGATCTGATGTTTATTAATAAACATTGTTTAAATCTTGTGTTGTTAGATTTACTGTGCATTCATTAATATTCTTTAGATATCAATTTTTGTGCACAAGGTATGACAATCATGTAAGTAAATATCTCACTAAGTTCTAATGTAGAATGGAATGAATTGAGGGAAATATAAAAACTTGTCAACCAGATTCACAAAAATTGATATCATTGAAAATAAGTGAATCTACTGTAATCTGTATATATTTTGTTGATTCCCAATTATGTTTCTTTTTGTGTTCTCAATAGAATCATGTTTTTATTTCTGTTTTGAAGAAATAAAAAGTGGTACATGTAAATGATTTTCTTTGCAAAAAATATTAAATTTAATAAATATGATGGTGTTATTATATTAAAAACTTCCTGACTTTTCTGGATGGAAAGACATTTTACAGTTCGTTAGTTGCAGGTTAATTACACCTTATATAAGAATCCTGGATTTTGATTGGTTAATTTCACTAGCTTTCCAAGATCATGTAGCTTTGCACTATCTCCTTTGAAGTGATTGTTAGGTCCATGAAGGAACAGATTAGGGCCACAACAGATCAATTAGGGATACCAGATTATACATTGATTGTACCTGTATATAGTATCAGACTTTCCCATTCCATGACTAATGACTGTTTTCTGTAGTAGAGGAACATTTTAATGAATCTGTTTATCTACTAATGCCCTATTGATGTATGTATTGTACCAACAAGCTGTGACTTTTATCAAATGCTTGAAAGCAGTCAGTTTGTTTTCCTTCCATGTTTTTGGTGATGTCATTAATAAACTCAAGAAATTGAGTTCTGCATGGCAAGCCATGTTTAAACTGATATAGAATGTTGTGTAGTTCAAGGGGTCTGTCGTGGCCATGATCGTATGGTAGTTGGATTAACAACTACCTATGCAATCAGTGGCTATCACCACTAAATTTGTGATGTCGAATCTCGATCATGACGAGGTGTACTCGATACAACATTATGTGATAAAGTTTGTCATTGACTTGCGGCAGATCTGTGGTTTTCTCTTGGTATTCCGGTTTTCACCACAATATAACTCAAATATTGTTGAAAGTGGCATTAAACACTCTAATCCTGCGTAGTTCAAAGGGCTACCAGTGACCACTAATAACAAACCTACTTGCTGATAGTAAACAGTTGTAAACTGAAGTAGCGTAATAAAATGACTTTTTTAATAGATACAAACACTTAACAGACTCGCCTCGACTGCAATAAATCGTGAGTTCGAGCGCCCGTCCGTTATGTGCTGCATAAAGGAGTAAGATTAAATATTGGGTTAGCTCGGAATCAAGGAAAATGTTTCCGAGTGGGACGACATGTCTTCCATGGACTGTTCTTTCAACGAGCAGCACAATAAAAATCAAACTAGGTGTTTTAGTCTAGTACAAAGCACACAACATCTCATAGAAAGGCACCTTCTTCTTGAAATAATATAGCTGATTTTTCTCTCATTTTGGCGTTAAGCAACACTCAGTCATTCACTCATGGTTCAATAGAAATGAGAATCCTTAACAAAATAAATGAAAAACGACATGAAAGCTCTCATACATGATCAAATTTATTCTTTGCAAATAACATGCAAACAGACGCAATAAGAATTAGTGATAAGGTTGTTGACATAATAACCATAAAATATATTCTATATTTGTCATTTAAAACGATATATACAATACTTGTGCACTGTCGAAGCATATAGGTAATATGTGTATGAGGCTTAGAAACGGGCGAAAAAGGCTCGGCTCTTTTCCCGCGTTTCGTGCCGAATACACATATTTACCTATATGCTTCGACAGTGCACATGTATTGTATTTATCCTGCAATTTTAAATCGTAAATAAACGTTTACTGGACGATGATAAAAGTATTTGAAATAATTTTGTGTATATATTTGAAAACAATATCCCCCGATGTTCCCCGTTTTACATTTGTATGTTCTATTTATAACTGACCAATATCAAACAAAATATTGGTCGGTAAATGCTGTCATTGCAGAATAAAACATGTTATGAATCAGTTCTGGGACACGTCCTCGGACGGTGATAATAATAAATGTCGCTTTTAATACTGCATAACCATCGATCGTTGTACCATATTGGAGCTTATAAATACCACATGGTTAAAATAATGTTAATTATTATTATGCATTTCTTTTCATCAGGATATCGAATTTATAACATTAGAAAAAAATAACAATTTCTTCTACTGCAAATAAAAATTTGTGAAGATACCAAAAGGGGTAATCAGACGCCGTACTTTGAAGGACAGACAATACAATGGCCAAAGGGGGTAATCAGACACCGTACTTTGATGGACAGACTACAATGGCCAAAGGGGGTAATCAGACACCGTACTTTGAAGAAGGACAGACAATACAATGGCCAAAGGGGGTAATCAGACGCCGTACTTTGAAGGACAGACAATACAATGGCCAACAATGGCCAAAGGGGGTAATCAGACACCGTACTTTGAAGAAGGACAGACAATACAATGGCCAAAGGGGGTAATCAGACGCTGTACTTTGAAGAAGGACAGACAATACAATGGCCAAAAGGGGGTAATCAGACGCCGTACTTTGAAAGACAGGTAATACAATGGCCAAAGGGGGTAATCAGACGCCGTACTTTGAAGGACAGACTACAATGGCCAAAGGGGGTAATCAGACGCCGTACTTTGAAGAAGGACAGACAATACAATGGCCAAAGGGGGTAATCAGACAACGTATTTTGAAGAAGGACAGACAATACAATGGCCAAATGGGGTAATCAGACGCCATACTTTGAAGAAGGACAGACAATACAATGGCCAAAGGGGGTAATCAGACGCCGTACTTTGAAGGACAGACAATACAATGGCCAAAGGGGGTAATCAGACGCCGTACTTTGAAGGACAGACTACAATGGCCAAAGGGGATAATCAGACACCGTACTTTGAAGAAGGACAGACAATACAATGGCCAAAGGGGGTAATCAGACAACGTATTTTGAAGAAGGACAGACAATACAATGGCCAAAGGGGGTAATCAGACGCCGTACTTTGAAGAAGAAAGGGGGTAATCAGACGCCGTACTTTGAAGGACAGACAATACAATGGCCAAAGGGGGTAATCAGACGCCGTACTTTGAAGGACAGACAATACAATGGCCAAAGGGGGTAATCAGACGCCGTACTTCGAAGGACAGACAATACAATGGCCAAAGGGGGTAATCAGACGCCGTACTTTAAAGAAGGACAGACAATACAATGGCCAAAGGGGGTAATCAGACACCGTACTTTGAAGAAGAACAGACAATACAATGGCCAAAAGGGGTAATCAGACGCCGTACTTTGAAGAAGGACAGACAATACAATGGCCAAAGGGGGTAATCAGACGCCGTGCTTTGAAGAAGGACAGACAATACAATGGCCAAAGGGGGTAATCAGACGCCGTACTTTGAAGAAGAACAGACAATACAATGGCCAAAGGGGGTAAAAAGACGCCGTACTTTGAAGGACAGACAATACAATGGCCAAAGGGGGTAATCAGACGCCGTACTTTGAAGGACAGACAATACAATGGCCAAAGGGGGTAATCAGACGCCGTACTTTAAAGAAGGACAGACAATACAATGGCCAAAGGGGGTAATCAGATGCGTACTTTGAAGAAGAACAGACAATACAATGGCCAAAAGGGGTAATCAGACGCCATACTTTGAAGAAGGACAGACAATACAATGGCCAAAGGGGGTAATCAGACGCCGTGCTTTGAAGAAGGACAGACAATACAATGGCCAAAGGGGATAATCAGACGCCGTACTTTGAAGAAGAACAGACAATACAATGGCCAAAGGGGGTAAAAAGACGCCGTACTTTGAAGGACAGACAATACAATGGCCAAAGGGGGTAATCAGACGCCGTACTTCGAAGGACAGACAATACAATGGCCAAAGGGGGTAATCAGACGCCGTACTTTGAAGAAGGACAGACAATACAATGGCCAAAGGGGGTAATCAGACGCCATACTTTGAAGAAGAACAGACAATACAATGGCCAAATGGGGTAATCAGACGCCGTACTTTGAAGAAGAACAGACAATACAATGGCCAAAGGGGGTAATCAGACGCCGTACTTTGAAGAACAGACAATACAATGGCCAAAAGGGGTAATCAGACGCCGTACTTTGAAGAAGAACAGACAATACAATGGCCAAAGGGGGTAATCAGACACCGTACTTTGAAGGACAGACAATACAATGGCCTAAGAAAAAGACAAATAATGGTGGACATAATACTATACAGAAGACTAAACATTGTGCAACACGAACCCCATTTAAAAGGGGGTGCGCTTAAGTACTCCGCAAGATGTGTAGTTCCTGCTCCATTAGTGACACCACTTGTGTTACTGTTACGAAAACTTTGAAGATACCAAAGGGGTAATCAGAAGCCGTAAATCGAAGGGGGAAAAAAGGGAAAATACAATGGCCAAAAGAAAAAGGAAAATACAATGGCCAAAAGAAAAAGGAAAATACAATGGCCAAAAGAAAAAGGAAAATACAATGGCCAAAAGAAAAAGGACAAACAATTGATGTACAAAACACTACAAAGAAAACTAAAGATAGAGCAACACCAACCCCAAAATACCGGAAATCACGACACGAACATCATGTGATATGGATATCCTGTTGGACACCAGTGTACATTAAAAAATAACAAATAACATAATAATACACGAAACTCATACAAAACAAATGAGAGTAAAGATGAACCGAACATTGTTTTACGTGGAAATCATAGCGGACATCACAACACGGAATTAAAAATGTGTATATAATAGAAACATGACAGTCGGTAGCACTCGGATGATCACAATCCGATACCATCTACAAAGGTGAAGATTATCTGAGCTTGATCCGAGAGTTACCGACAAAAGAACAAAATGACACTATATTTTTCAAGCCAATTATATGGCGTGAATGGTCGATTGTTAAGATTGTTGACATCTGACCACAAGTCTTAACACCACTGAATTGGGTTCAAGGATCATCACTGAAGTATTAAGGGTGAAGGTTCCAGACGCATACCTAAGATCGGAGATTTAATCGGCGACCAGTTCGTTTTAATAATTTGTCCAGGCTACTCCAATAAATATGGATAGTCACGATATAGATGAAAGTGACGATAAACACCAATTACACCCAACAACAATTAGAATGGTAAATCTAATAAATTATGAAAAGAAATCTTAAACAGTGATGGTAAACTATTCCACCAATATGAACAAAACGAACAATCACATCTGGCCTCAAATCATTGAATACAAGAAGACCACGAAATAATTACACAAGTTTTCATCTTAGATTAACACAAACACCATAAGCTTTCCCATTATACAATATTGACAAATTCACCATTACCATGGTGTATGCTTCGAATTGCTATTACTTCCGGTTTAGGAATCAGATGTCTGACATGACCTACAAACTTGCATTGGAGCATGTGCAAAAACAAATGGCATTTACTTTAACATATAAACAGGTTTAAAAAACATTTATTATTTCAGTTACAAAACATATGTCTCATCGATCACGGAATGAATCGTTTTTTTCTCTTGTCACAACATCTGGTTTGATTGACATATTGTCGTTTACTGATATGTGAGCAGTTCATGGCGAGACTAAGTTTATAAACAATACAGTCATGTTGGTAAAAGGTGGTACTGGTACAGGGATATATGACCACAAGTAAAATTGTTGTTCATGGATAGGGAAAAAAAGAGTTAATGGAGAGAAATCGAACATTTTTACCAACAGACCACTACAGACACTGCCTCACCAGGAGCTGCTACAAGTTGACTTACATTAACAAGGAACGTGGTATTTGCCAAATACGAGTAATTCGTGTATGTTTCCGTTCTAAGGCTAGTTGTGTATTTGATTCATGTTCAATTCGAAACCCCCTTTCGGTGAGGCTGTACCCGCAGCGAAGAAACTAGTTCTATTTCTATACTCCGGGATATTGTTAAGAAATCAAGAAGCCAATTAATAAATCACGAGAGAAATAACTGATGGTTCCACATCCATTTCACCAATGGTAGTACATAAGGGTAATAACAAGGGGTATGGGTGACCGAGTGGGTAAGGACGTAGATGTCTGACCACACTTCTAATACCATATCGCGCACCAATACACACTCTAGTGTTATGGTTTCCTGTCACTTACCTAAGTCAGGGGGTTTCATCGGTCAAATAAGGACAGCAAGTCAAGAATAGAACAAAATATCATAAGTTTGACAACCCCATTCAGAATTGGAAATCTAAATATTTTGCCATCTCAGAAAGACCACAAGTTTTTCATATTACCATATCAACATACATACGAATGCGATTTAGTCGTTACTACCAAGCAAACCTCTATTTGATATGACTTGCGAGCTTAGTCAAACGGTGAAGGATTTCTCGCATGACCACATTACTTGTCTTGTAGCGTGAGCCAAAAACTAAATGATATTTCATTACAATATGAAAGCAGGCTTAAAATACATTTAACTGACCAAGTACGAATTAGTGTTCTAATGTTCACTGCCATAAATCGTCCTTCTTGATACTCTCATCACAACATTTTGTTTCATTGATTGATTAATGGTTATGTTGTCGTCAAGTGAGCAGTATGTCATGACGAGAACGAGTTTATAAACAATACGTCATTATGCATGTGAGGGAAGTTTTGCCTGGCAATGGATCGCCAACGTCCACTTCTAGCAAACTGTAGATCAGTATGAGCTGCTACAAAATCGTCTTTTACGTTCATTGAGTGACATAAAGCATAAGAGACAATTAAGTTTATGTCTAGTCCGTAGGAGAGTTGTGCATTTGCGTACAATCAACAAACCTCAAATTCGCCTTGTGGCTTGGTTTACAGCACAGTGGAGAGACTAGGTCATATTTCTATACACCAGGGTTCACAGCACAGTGGAGAGACTAGGTCATATTTCTATACACCAGGGTTCACAGGGAAGGAAGGTTTACAGCACAATGGAGAGACTAGGTCATATTTCTATACACCAGGGTTCACAGCACAGTGGAGAGACTAGGTCATATTTCTATACACCAGGGTTCACAGGGAAGGAAGGTTTACAGCACAATGGAGAGACTAGGTCATATTTCTATACACAAGGGTTCACAGGAAAGGAAGGTTTACAGCACAGTGGAGAGACTAGGTCATATTTCTATACACCAGGGTTCACAGCACAGTGGAGAGACTAGGTCATATTTCTATACACCAGGGTTCACAGCACAATGGAGAGACTAGGTCATATTTCTATACACCAGGGTTCACAGGGAAGGAAGGTTTACAACACAGTGGAGAGACTAGGTCATATTTCTATACACCAGGGTTCACAGCACAGTGGAGAGACTAGGTCATATTTCTATACACCAGGGTTCACAGCACAATGGAGAGACTAGGTCATATTTCTATACACCAGGGTTCACAGGGAAGGAAGGCTTACAGCACAGTGGAGAGACTAGGTCATATTTCTATACACCAGGGTTCACAGGGAAGGAAGGTTTACAGCACAGTGGAGAGACTAGGTCATATTTCTATACACCAGGGTTCACAGGGAAGGAAGGTTTACAGCACAGTGGAGAGACTAGGTCAAATTTCTATACACCAGGGTTCACAGGGAAGGAAGGTTTACAGCACAGTGGAGAGACTAGGTCATATTTCTATACACCAGGGTTCACAGGGAAGGAAGGTTTACAGCACAGTGGAGAGACTAGGTCATATTTCTATACACCAGGGTTCACAGGGAAGGAAGGTTTACAGCACAGTGGAGAGACTAGGTCATATTTCTATACACCAGGGTTCACAGCACAGTGGAGAGACTAGGTCATATTTCTATACACCAGGGTTCACAGGGAAGGAAGGTTTACAGCACAGTGGAGAGACTAGGTCATATTTCTATACACCAGGGTTCACAGGGAAGGAAGGTTTACAGCACAGTGGAGAGACTAGGTCATATTTCTATACACCAGGGTTCACAGCACAGTGGAGAGACTAGGTCATATTTCTATACACCAGGGTTCACAGCACAATGGAGAGACTAGGTCATATTTCTATACACCAGGGTTCACAGGGAAGGAAGGTTTACAGCACAGTGGAGAGACTAGGTCATATTTCTATACACCAGGGTTCACAGGGAAGGAAGGTTTACAGCACAGTGGAGAGACTAGGTCATATTTCTATACACCAGGGTTCACAGCACAGTGGAGAGACTAGGTCATATTTCTATACACCAGGGTTCACAGGGAAGGAAGGTTTACAGCACAGTGGAGAGACTAGGTCATATATCTATACACCAGGGTTCACAGGGAAGGAAGGTTTACAGCACAGTGGAGAGACTAGGTCATATTTCTATTCACCAGGGTTCACAGGGAAGGAAGGTTTACAGCACAGTGGAGAGACTAGGTCATATTTCTATACACCAGGGTTCACAGGGAAGGAAGGTTTACAGCACAGTGGAGAGACTGGGTCATATTTCTATACACCAGGGTTCACAGGGAAGGAAGGTTTACAGCACAGTGGAGAGACTAGGTCATATTTCTATACACCAGGGTTCACAGGGAAGGAAGGTTTACAGCACAGTGGAGAGACTAGGTCATATTTCTATACACCAGGGTTCACAGGGAAGGAAGGTTTACAGAACAGTGGAGAGACTAGGTCATATTTCTATACACCAGGGTTCACAGGGAAGGAAGGTTTACAGCACAGTGGAGAGACTAGGTCATATTTCTATACACCAGGGTTCACAGGGAAGGAAGGTTTACAGCACAATGGAGAGACTAGGTCATATTTCTATACACCAGGGTTCACAGGGAAGGAAGGTTTACAGCACAGTGGAGAGACTAGGTCATATTTCTATACACCAGGGTTCACAGGAAAGGAAGGTTTACAGCACAGTGGAGAGACTAGGTCATATTTCTATACACCAGGGTTCACAGGGAAGGAAGGTTTACAGCACAATGGAGAGACTAGGTCATATTTCTATACACCAGGGTTCACAGGGAAGGAAGGTTTACAGCACAGTGGAGAGACTAGGTCATATTTCTATACACCAGGGTTCACAGGGAAGGAAGGTTTACAGCACAGTGGAGAGACTAGGTCATATTTCTATACACCAGGGTTCACAGGGAATGAAGGTTTACAGCACAGTGGAGAGACTAGGTCATATTTCTATACACCAGGGTTCACAGGGAAGGAAGGTTTACAGCACAGTGGAGAGACTAGGTCATATTTCTATACACCAGGGTTCACAGCACAGTGGAGAGACTAGGTCATATTTCTATACACCAGGGTTCACAGGGAAGGAAGGTTTACAGCACAGTGGAGAGACTAGGTCATATTTCTATACACCAGGGTTCACAGGGAAGGAAGGTTTACAGCACAGTGGAGAGACTAGGTCATATTTCTATACACCAGGGTTCACAGGGAAGGAAGGTTTACAGCACAGTGGAGAGACTAGGTCATATTTCTATACACCAGGGTTCACAGCACAGTGGAGAGACTAGGTCATATTTCTATACACCAGGGTTCACAGGGAAGGAAGGTTCACAGCACAGTGGAGAGACTAGGTCATATTTCTATACACCAGGGTTCACAGGGAAGGAAGGTTTACAGCACAGTGAAGAGACTAGGTCATATTTCTATACACCAGGGTTCACAGGGAAGGAAGGTTCATAGCACAGTGGAGAGACTAGGTCATATTTCTATACACCAGGGTTCACAGGGAAGGAAGGTTTACAGCACAGTGGAGAGACTAGGTCATATTTCTATACACCAGGGTTCACAGGGAAGGAAGGTTTACAGCACAGTGGAGAGACTAGGTCATATTTCTATACACCAGGGTTCACAGGGAAGGAAGGTTTACAGCACAGTGGAGAGACTAGGTCATATTTCTATACACCAGGGTTCACAGGGAAGGAAGGTTCACAGCACAGTGGAGAGACTAGGTCATATTTCTATACACCAGGGTTCACAGGGAAGGAAGGTTTACAGCACAGTGGAGAGACTAGGTCATATTTCTATACACCAGGGTTCACAGGGAAGGAAGGTTTACAGCACAGTGGAGAGACTAGGTCATATTTCTATACACCAGGGTTCACAGGGAAGGAAGGTGTACAGCACAGTGGAGAGACTAGGTCATATTTCTATACACCAGGGTTCACAGCACAGTGGAGAGACTAGGTCATATTTCTATACACCAGGGTTCACAGGGAAGGAAGGTTCGCAGCACAGTGGAGAGACTATGTCATATTTCTATACACCAGGGTTCACAGGGAAGGAAGGTTTACAGCACAGTGGAGAGACTAGGTCATATTTCTATACACCAGGGTTCACAGGGAAGGAAGGTTTACAGCACAGTGAAGAGACTAGGTCATATTTCTATACACCAGGGTTCACAGGGAAGGAAGGTTTACAGCACAGTGGAGAGACTAGGTCATATTTCTATACACCAGGGTTCACAGGGAAGGAAGGTTTACAGCACAGTGGAGAGACTAGGTCATATTTCTATACACCAGGGTTCACAGGGAAGGAAGGTTTACAGCACAGTGGAGAGACTAGGTCATATTTCTATACACCAGGGTTCACAGGGAAGGAAGGTTTACAGCACAGTGGAGACTAGGTCATATTTCTATACACCAGGGTTCACAGCACAGTGGAGAGACTAGGTCATATTTCTATACACCAGGGTTCACAGGGAAGGAAGGTTTACAGCACAATGGAGAGACTAGGTCATATTTCTATACACCAGGGTTCACAGCACAGTGGAGAGACTAGGTAATATTTCTATACACCAGGGTTCACAGGGAAGGAAGGTTTACAGCACAGTGGAGAGACTAGGTCATATTTCTATACACCAGGGTTCACAGCACAGTGGAGAGACTAGGTCATATTTCTATACACCAGGGTTCACAGCACAGTGGAGAGACTAGGTCATATTTCTATACACCAGGGTTCACAGGGAAGGAAGGTTTACAGCACAGTGGAGAGACTAGGTCATATTTCTATACACAAGGGTTCACAGCACAGTGGAGAGACTAGGTCATATTTCTATACACCAGGGTTCACAGGGAAGGAAGGTTTACAGCACAATGGAGAGACTAGGTCATATTTCTATACACCAGGGTTCACAGGGAAGGAAGGTTTACAGCACAGTGGAGAGACTAGGTCATATTTCTATACACCAGGGTTCACAGCACATTGGAGAGACTAGGTCATATTTCTATACACCAGGGTTCACAGGGAAGGAAGGTTTACAGCACAATGGAGAGACTAGGTCATATTTCTATTCACCAGGGTTCACAGCACAGTGGAGAGACTAGGTCATATTTCTATACACCAGGGTTCACAGGGAAGGAAGGTTTACAGCACAATGGAGAGACTAGGTCATATTTCTATACACCAGGGTTCACAGGGAAGGAAGGTTTACAGCACAGTGGAGAGACTAGGTCATATTTCTATACACCAGGGTTCACAGCACAGTGGAGAGACTAGGTCATATTTCTATACACCAGGGTTCACAGCACAGTGGAGAGACTAGGTCATATTTCTATACACCTGGGTTCACAGGGAAGGAAGGTTTACAGCACAATGGAAAGACTAGGTCATATTTCTATACACCAGGGTTCACAGGGAAGGAAGGTTTACAGCACAGTGGAGAGACTAGGTCATATTTCTATACACCAGGGTTCACAGGGAAGGAAGGTTTACAGCACAGTGGAGAGACTAGGTCATATTTCTATACACCAGGGTTCACAGCACAGTGGAGAGACTAGGTCATATTTCTATACACCAGGGTTCACAGGGAAGGAAGGTTTACAGCACAGTGGAGAGACTAGGTCATATTTCTATACACCAGGGTTCACAGGGAAGGAAGGTTTACAGCACAGTGGAGAGACTAGGTCATATTTCTATACACCAGGGTTCACAGGGAAGGAAGGTTTACAGCACAGTGGAGAGACTAGGTCATATTTCTATACACCAGGGTTCACAGGGAAGGAAGGTTTACAGCACAGTGGAGAGACTAGGTCATATTTCTATACACCAGGGTTCACAGGGAAGGAAGGTTTACAGCACAGTGGAGAGACTAGGTCATATTTCTATACACCAGGGTTCACAGGGAAGGAAGGTTTACAGCACAGTGGAGAGACTAGGTCATATTTCTATACACCAGGGTTCACAGCACAGTGGAGAGACTAGGTCATATTTCTATACACCAGGGTTCACAGGGAAGGAAGGTTTACAGCACAGTGGAGAGACTAGGTCATATTTCTATACACCAGGGTTCACAGGAAAGGAAGGTTTACAGCACAGTGAAGAGACTAGGTCATAGTTCTATACACCAGGGTTCACAGGGAAGGAAGGTTTACAGCACAGTGGAGAGACTAGGTCATATTTCTATACACCAGGGTTCACAGGGAAGGAAGGTTTACAGCACAGTGGAGAGACTAGGTCATATTTCTATACACCAGGGTTCACAGGGAAGGAAGGTTTACAGCACAGTGGAGAGACTAGGTCATATTTCTATACACCAGGGTTCACAGGGTAGGAAGGTTTACAGCACAGTGGAGAGACTAGGTCATATTTCTATACACCAGGGTTCAGAGGGAAGGAAGGATCACAACACAAAAAACACTACACCGTGTAATCAGTTATCAATTGACGATGTATATTTTATATATATTGTTTTATCAGCTTAGGTTTCTGGTAGGAGGAATTACTTCGTTTCATCAGAGATAAATCATCAGTTACTTTTAACGTTCTTAGCAAGACACCAAACTGTGGTCAATTAAGACAGATCTATATTTCTTGCATTTATCCACCGGATAGTAATTAAAATGTGTTATATCCGGCTAGAATTAGAGTTACAAGTATATGTAAGTTAATGGTAATATTATGAGATTAAGTGTTTTGAATGTTCAGCGTCTAACCTTACGCTTGAGGTTACGTTCTTTTAGGTATTGTGATATCTACCACGACTTCAGCGTAATTAGGCTTTCTACTCTTTAGACTTTGATCCTGATGAAGGTTCTTCCAGAAATGCGTCCTGTGCATTAATTTTTTTTTTTTCTTTTTGTCTTCGTTCTGTGTCTTGATCCAATGCGTCTCTGGATT
The DNA here is from genome assembly GCA_963680875.1 of Bathymodiolus brooksi. NCBI lineage: Eukaryota > Metazoa > Mollusca > Bivalvia > Mytilida > Modiolidae > Bathymodiolus > Bathymodiolus brooksi. Next base: position 40,422,822 of record OY804575.1, read on the forward strand.
GTCCATTCTTGATTGTCACTTCGGTTTTCTCTTACGTTTATTTGGTACTTCGAAAAATAAAAGACAAAACAAATATCATATCCTGTTAAACTTCTATCACAATTACAATTTATAAAGTTATACTTGTAGAATGTTGTAAAATGTAGAAATATGCTTTTAAACATTAGAGCGTGATAAAACATAAATGATTGACTCCAATGAGTAATAATGATTATGTTTAGGAATACGAAAATAGAATACTCAAATCTGTAGAGATTTTAGAATAAAGAGACAATTCTGATTTAACAAAAACTATCAGCACAAACATGAAAATATAGAATTGGCATCCGTCGTGAATTCATAATTAGAGAAACAAAGATTCTCACGCTCAAACTGGAAACATATCTGCATCAGCTGAGACATTGGAATGTCGTATACATGCATGATAACAATTTGCCGTATTCTAGCTCTTCTGTGAATTCATGCCAAGTTTCCTGATGTCGAGGGAAGAATGTAGGTACACATTCATGAAAAGTACAACACAAATTGTAACACAAATCAGGAATGAGGCAAGACCTACGGTTATAAAAATTTATAACTTTCGAGTAGAATTTTTCCACTCGTACTGGATATGACGACCAATCAGAATCAAAGCACTTTATCTAGGATATACAGTATAAACAGCGATGATCATCAATTCTACCAATATCAACAAAACGAGCAATCACGTCTCATTTTAACTGAACACAAAAAGGGACCACGACATATGACGTTGGAAAACCGGGTCGTGGTTTGGGACAGGCACAACATGTGGCAGGGTTAAACCAGTCAATGGGAATTAACCGTCTTCTCTTGATAACCGGATCTCCAACAACAATACATATATAAGCAAACGGTAAAAAACCTGTACATATTTGCTTCTACTCAAAAAACCCATATACTATCGCAAAATTGAATGACAACATAAACAATGTTTTGATTGGATGATTTTAGAGGTACGAATTTAAACGTTTTATGATCGTAAGGTCAGGTGTTCCCGAAGGAAAACTTTTTAGACTAATAACACCCGTCATGTACTGTAGGGACACAGAAATTCGTGATAGACACGTGGGATCCTAAATAATTTAATTGACCCAAAGTTAGACAACTTCCTGTACAGAAATTGATTAAAGGTAAGGAAACGCTGTATAAATGGGAGTACTAGTATACGTAGGACTATTTATAACTTAAAAGTCTTTAGGAAGAAGACCAAAGGACCTAAGATTAGAAACAGAGAAAATAAACTTGGCAGAATGACGGCACCATCATTGTTTTGTTATTGTTTGGTGAAAATTAGAATTGATTGTTATTAAACGTTAAGTGAGCAGTATTACAGTTATGTTTATAACGAGAACAATTAACAAACAATAAATCCTGAAGATAAACAAGTGACATTGTGATGGGCTCATGGTCGTATTTAGATAGCCACAGGGGTAAAAAGGAAATAAATTAGATAGAGTAGGAAAATATTGCATTCCAAATCGCCACAAATGACCACTACATATATCGATTTATGGGTACCAACCGTGCTCTGTTCTCGTCGACTTGTTCCCTTATTCGTACGAGGCAGACTTTATATAAAAGCTTGTCAAGAAAACCGAAAAAAATCTATCCCGATCTTTTAATTTCAAGTTCCGTTATAGAGATGATGTCCTTTCATTAAATAACTCCATCCCATTGAACTTGCAATAAAAGAATACAACAGGTCTGCTTCATAACTTGACATAATGCAGCCAAATGCCACCTCCTTAAGATTACACGGAAGACCAAGTTTTTAGACACAGAGTATAAAATTGACAATCACACCCTCCTATGAGTACAACATCATCCGTACCTAGGAGTAGAATTGACATCAGACTTAACATGGAAACACCACATTGAACTTATAACTGGGAAAGCTCAGAAGATCCCCAACCTGCTTCGAAGACACCTTTATGGTTGTAACCCAGATGTTAAGAAGAGAGCATTTACTTCGCTAGTACTACCACATCTCGAGTACACTTCAACAGTATGGGACCCATGCCATAAACAAGACATTCAAGCTCTTGAAAAGGTCCAGCGAAAAGGGGCACGCTTTGTAACAGGAAAATATTCATACCAAGACAGCGTAGCATCTATGCTCAACGACTTGAACTGGCAGCCCCTTCAGATTAGAAGAAAGAACAAGAGACTCATCGCCTTTCATAAGGCAGTAAACCAAAATTCGCCAGTTGAAATCCCGGACTATGCCACCCAATCAACATACAGTGGTACAAGATCACACTCCAAAGCTTTCATTGAAATCAGAGCCAACTACGAACAGTACAAAAGCAGCTTCCTGCCTAGGACTATCAAAGACTGGGATGCTCTGCCAACTCACCTAGTGCATGTAGACGAATTTGGTTCTCGTCTACAAAGTTTGACAACCTAGACACACACAGTGATTCCTGTTTTTATTGTTTTTAATTGTATATACGCACTTTGGTGCTTTTATCCTTTGTTGATGTCACTTGCCTGTGATGCGATAGCCCTAGGCAGTAATAAAGTAGAAGTAGAAGTAGACATACAATTAACACATATACAATTGAAAGTAAGGACCGGTTAAGACGAATTCACGTCGGTCAGATGAGATTATCTCAATTTTCCAATTTTGAATTTTCCATTTATATGTAGCAACATTCCAGCAGCACATGCATATGAAGTATATATCTCCCAGTTGATACGATATTTCAGAGGTTGTGGTTCCTATCGTGATGCTTGAAAGAGGGTCGCTGCTAACAAGGAAGTTACTGCACCAATGGTTTCTAGTGGTTAAGTTGAAGTCTTCTTCGAAAGATTTACCGTCTTCATTATGACTTGGTCACATCTGTGTCACAAATGATCACGGATATTTTCCGTGTGTCGTAATCACAATCCGGTCATTTCCCTGGCTTGAAACAAGATGAACACGACGGGTGCGACTACTGCAGCAGGAACTGCTTACTCTTCCGGAACATCTGAGTTCATCTCTCAAATGTTTTCTTGCTGCTCAATCTTTAGTGTCTGTGTAGCTTGTTGTACATCATTGTTTGTCCTTTTTCTGTAGGTCATTATATTGTCTGTCCTACGGTATACGACTTAGAATTACCCCTTTAGTATTTTCAAACTTTTCCAATTGCTCCTTGGGGCTGCTGCAAGTCGTCTCTTTCATGCAAATAACAACTTTCAGTCTTTTATTTGGTTTCGGATATTTTATTGTTAAATCAAGTCTCACTCAATAGTTATTTCGAGATATTTTTACGTATCGCAATATTGCAGAATGTTCAATAGTATGGTTGCATGAGACTAGAATAATCGCTGATAATAAGAACACCACCGTCTAGTTATGGAGCAAACTAGATACTAGTAAATAAGAAAAGGATAACGCGACTCTTCAATCATAACATCTATTAAATCAAGCACCTAACACAATATGAAAAAAAGTACGAGCTTGCCTCTTATCAACCATTTTGATTAGACGAGTGGGCTTATTGCTCAATCATAGAAATAAAAACGCCATTAATACAGCAATAAATCACGAAATTTCCAATTACAAAACACAAATTAGAAATAAATACGTTAACGCCATCTTACAAAATTGTGTCATGCCTAAAATCCAAAATTATAAGAATCACCATTGCAAAATAATAAAGTGTTGTTTGTCCCTTCTTATTTTTGTGGTCTAAAATGGTCATTCAGTCCATATGTTTCAATCGACTGGTTGTTGTCACTGACGACCAAAAGTTCGTTCTCGGCCTCATTATAAGCTAGACTAGAAGGTTCGTACAGTTCATCTTTTTCAGAGAGGAATTTCGAATGAAAACGTCCATTTGGACATAATTTTTGTACGTTGCATGATTCAAAGCCGGCTACATAGATGAAAAAGTCGGAATCTACAATTATTCCGATGGGGCACTTAAGGTTTTTGTTGCTGTAGGTGAACATCGGAATTCCATACCAGGCTACGCAATGAACAGTGTGATTCATCGAATCTGTGTAATAAATTTTTCCCGTTTTATCTGAGCAGACGGCATAGGCGTTCCCATCATGTAATATTCGTCGTAAAGTATAACCAAATGTATCTAATAACCTTAATGTTAGATCTACACTAACGATTATCTGCCCTTTGTACGATGTAATAGCACCACAACAGCCACCGATATCATGGGCCTGGTCTTTTTTCAAACTTTTCACATTGATTGTTTGAATGCCATGGTCACCTAGTGTTACCACAGCGCGTTCGTCGTCAATGATGGCTATGTCTTCCGGTTCATGGATAAGGTTAATTTTATGAATTACCTTTCCATTCTTGTCGCAGAGAAAAATATGCTTATTTGTTTTATCTAGGAATAATAATGTGTCATTTGTCAAAAATAGACCCTTCTTGACTTCAGCACTACTTTTCCTGTCAAGCAGTGTCGCTTCAAACTTTAATTTTGCATTTGAGATAACACTACTTTCCCTCTTTTCTTTTGCGTCCGGTGAAATTGTAAAAGTTCCTGGTTCATCGATCTTATTACAAGGTATGTCAAGAATTGCCGTTTTACCACCACTCGTTTCAGATGAAATACTTCTTTTATGTTGTTTTCCTTGAACTTTTTCTTCATCATTGTCTTGTTCTTTAATAACTTCATTAGTTGATTGTATTTCTTCTGTAATATCGTTGACGTTCTTGTCATCGCCTTCGTCTTGTTTGTCTGTACTAATATCGACTTCCTTGATGATTTGTGCCACATGGTTTCTTTTTTCTCTTATATCCTCTTTCGGTCCACTTACTCCATCTTCAAAACCAGCAACATTCAATTCAACATTCTTTGACACAGCACTAGAAGTTTCATTCCATCCCTGTTCAGTTTTAGCAGAAATTCCGTCGAGACCTTCCTCGGTTTTGTTTTCCTGACGGATGTTGACAGTTCCTATGCTCATTGAATCCGAAATCCTACTAGATTCTCGAGTGAAAATGTGCTCGGACTGTGCAGTACCAGTTGATTGCGTTGAAGGCGATTCACTCAATGTGATGTCACCAATAAAACGCTCCATGGACCTATTATCTGTTTTTATTGGCTTCCACCGAATTAGTGAACATTTAATATCTTGATGAACGATATTAATGTAAGATTCCATATCCTTTTGCAATTCATTCAGAATTTTCACCATTGAAAAAATAATCTCTTCGTCGTCACTACGTAGAGCTGATTGTAATTCATCCTCCCATTGTCCTAAGGTATATTTTCTTCTTTCTAGTTCAATAATTTTCTCCTCGACTCCTTTAATACAGTGTTCATGTACAGTATTTGTAAGTTTTGATTCTAATTTATCAAAGTATTCATTAATAGTTTGTCTTGCATTCTGAATGTTTAGATTTATATTATTATATTGTCGACTGAGAGTAGAAATGTTGTCTTCAAGTTTGTCTGTTGTCACAGTTAATGACTCTTTAGCTTCAGCCATGCGGGTCAATAAATCTGGGAGCAGTTCTCTATCATTAATCCCCTTTGACACCTCCTTAATAGTTTGGATCTCAGGGCATCCGCTGTGTTGCTCAGATTTACAATTTTCACAACAAATAACATCGTGACTGGAACAGTAAAAGTTAAGAAGAAGCTTTGGATGTTCATTGCAGTTTAATGGAGGAATTTCCTTTTACATTGCTTTCAAGTATATACCGGTATGTTTCTGAAAATAAGTACACAAGATATTTCTAGCAAAACAGTTTTTTTGTTTTCTCAAAGCATGATAAACTCCAAAGGATATAGAAAGTAAAACAAAAATTCAGTGCTTATATAATATGTTTTAACAGTACGATTCTTCTGTATCCTAACATCAGGTAATATTCCTATTATGTGTATGAAGTGACGAGAATAAGCACAGCAAAGTATATACGTACACTATGTTTTCTTTAGTCACTGAATCAAGAGGTTTTAGTGACCAATACTTTTGGTGTACTTTCCCGAAACAATGTAGTAATTGAAACCAAATATTTATGAAAGAGGTGCTAAATGATGCAGCAGAATATGCTATTGTCTTTGAACACTTTGCTTTGTTAGTTTTTGTCGATTTAATTGTCAAACCTCTTTTGCTGTTGTTAATGTATAATGTTTTTTTATGTATTTCATTCAGATTGTTCATTGTCTTGCTTTTCCCGCTGAACTTTTTAAATTGGCTTATTCTACAAATAAACGTTTTACCAGACTTGACTGTATATAAGATTAACATGACGGGTGTCTTATAAGAAGCAGGAACTACTTATCCTTCGCGAGCACCTGAGTTCACCCCGGTTTTTTGGTGGGGTCCGTGTTGCTTATTTTTTTGTTATGTCTCTTTATGTGTTTAATTCCGTGTTGTGATGTCCGTTACGATTTCCACATAAAAACTATGTTCGGTTCGTCTTTACCTCCAGTTGTTTGTAGGAGGGCCTGTCTGTTGTTTACGTTAATTGTGTTTGTTTGCGTATAGTAGTGTCTAACACACGTTTGTTATGTTTTTGCTTTGTTTTTTTCGTCTTGTACCCTATGTTGCCAGTTTCTCTGGAGTATCCATTTTTGATTGTCCCTTCGGTGTTCTCTAACGTTTATTTTATGTCTACAAGGTCTCGGCGATTCAAAGCATATTACCGACGTCATGTGACCATCAGGTATGAAAAAAACTATACCACTGGACAAGTGGCATCTCTCTAGTATTACAAAGGCATTGTTTCTGTTCAAGCTTTTGTACTTTGGGGAATCGATCAATAAATGTGTTTATATAACGGGTGTTATGACGTTTGTGTTTTCAATATTTAAAATTCGATGATGCCGAGTATGTGAAGTGCAAATACAATGATAGAAATGCAATATCATCAAGTACTGGTATGATGTCAGCATGACGTGTTTTTGTTCCATTGGAGAACATCTTGGTATAATTACCGGTATTACACATTGCGCGATTTCACGAAAAACTAAAAGAAGCTAATTTCACGTTCCGCTATATAGATGATGTCCTTTCACTAAATAATTCTAGGTTGGGTGATTTCGTTTATCGCATCTATCCCATTGAGTTTGAAATAAAAGATATCACAGATACAGATAGGTCTGCTTCATACCTTGACCTACACCTCGAAATTGACAGTGAGGGACGAACGAACGAAACTTTACGACAAAAGAGACGATTTTAATTTTCCCATTGTGAACTTTCCATTTATATGTAGCAACATTCCAGCAGCACGTGGATATGGAGTATATCTCTCTCAGTTGATACAACATTCCAGAGCTTGTGGTTCCTATCATGATTTCCTTGATAGAAAATTGCTGCTAACAAGGAAGCTACTGAATCAAAGGTTCCTTTTGGTTAAGTTGAAGTCATCACTTCGTAAGTTTTTCGGTCGCCACCATGACTTGGTTGACCGCTATGAAATATCTGTATCACAAATGACCACGAATATGTTCCACTTGTCGTAAGCACTTTTCCTCAATCATGACTTATCACCGAGTTTGTATATAGATTAACACAACGGGTGCCACTAGTGGAACAGGAACTGCTTACCCTTCCGGGACACCTGAGTTTACCCCCGGTTTTTTGTGGGTGTTTGTGTTACTAGATCTTTAGTTTTGCTAATATGTGTATGTTTTGTGGATCGTTGTTTGTCCTTTTGTACTTTTTCTTTTGGCCATTGTGTTGTCTGTTCTTCTTCGATATACGGATTCTGATTACCCCTTTGGTATCTTCAAACTCTTCATATATTGACAAGCTTTTGGTTCTTTGCGCCATGATTGTGTTGTTTTTTCTTTAGCATTCTCGGTCTGTTTTGCTCTCCTATGACTATTATGACTTTCAATAGACTAAAATGTCCATTTTATTCTGGGTTTCAGACACCAGTTAGTTTTTTTTATAACCATGACGGGTCAGTTGTTTTTTATAACCTTGATCGGTCAATTTTTATTATAACCATGACCGATCAGTCTGTTTTTTTTTATAACCGTTGGTGTTCGCCTCCACCAATAATTCTGATAGTCACAAAATACATGTAGCTGACTTATAGCTGAAAGTGACAATACATACCATAACTCATCATGCTTTCCAGAAAACAGACTGTCCAATGGAATAACAAGGGATACTTCTTTTGACAAAAAAAAAATATAAAAAAAATAAAAATTAGAAACAGCTGAAATTTGGTCTGTCGCGTGTTCAATGATTTGAGGTGAGAGATGATTGTTCTTTTTGTTGATATTAGTTAAATTATTTACCATCACTGTTTAAATTATTTACCATCACTGTTTAAATTATTTACCATCACTGTTTAAATTATTTACCATCACTGTTTAAATTTGGGTTTTCATAATCATTAACGTTTCGAGAGAACAATCAAATTGCACAAGTCATACAGGTGTCTAAAATATAAGGGTAGAATACAATAGTTGTGCTAAATGTTTGTAATGATGTATGCATGTACTTACTTATACACACAGTTGACGGTCGTAGCCACATATAAACAAACACCAGAGAAAATAATAGGTCTATACAACTATCATATATAATTACCTATCATTCGAAGGAAAGGGAAAATAAACAAAAACCAAGTTACAATAAAAATAAAAATACAATAGAATTAAATGTTTATGGAAATTGTAAATTTCGGTAGTCATATTGTCAATTTCTGAAATATTTTGTTTAGTTTAAAATAGATTATTTTCGTAAAATTGAAAATATCATTGTAATTTTGAAATGAAATTTAATCTCTTGTTTAAAATTTAGACCGTGTTTCGCTTAAATGAGAGCATTGTGAACTGTAATTTCTTTCTTGTGTACAATGAGAACTATTGATGTATGAAAAAAACCCAATGGAAAACATATACTCTACGAATATAATAAAATTTAATACATATTTTCTAATTAAGTTGTAGTTCTATGATAACAGGAACAAAAATTCACATTTCGAATAGTTCATCTACAGTATGCATACCAAATGACTGTGGTGCTCTAGCTGAAGCAATGTCTTTTCCAGTCAATTTTGAGCCCACAATGTATTCCTTGTTCAACTTTTGTTGTCCCCATGCAATTATTTCATCCATTACAGGAGTGTCTACTCCTGCTATTTCTGCTATTCCTTTCATAACAACGAGACCAAATGGTATATCCTCTGTCGTATACCGATAATTAAAATTTGGTAGATACCCATCATCAGTTGAAATCATTGGATGTACTAGTCCATCGTAAGCTTTATTTGTTCGCATAGCCATCATTAAACAACTTTTGTCGGTGATTTGATCTACGTAATAAGTTTTATACCAATCAAATATATGAATGACTTCAGACATATCTATTTCTTTCCTCAACTTTTCCAGCTTCTTGCCAGTGGTAATCAACTCATCACTTACTTTAGACAGCAAGTCAGCTTGTCTTTCATCTATGCCTTGGTAAAATAATGGTTCTTCTTTCAACGGTTTCCTATCCCAGCTTCCCCATTTGCCATACATCATTGGAGGATGGACCATAGATTTCGCCATTAAATTAACAGCAATGTTGTTCTGAATTACTTGAATTTGAGGTTTTTCTCCTAGAATGATGTTTATTGCTTTTACCGCTTCAAACGGAAGTTTACATTTTTTCCCAACAATAAATGATATTCCTAGAGTTTCTTTGAATCCAAGAATCTGGGCATGTTTTCCAAATTCAGAAATCCTACATGCCCAAGGTAAAGACTCTAAGGAAGCTATTGTACAACTACTTGCCTTTTCACCAAGAATACTTCTACATTGAAACTCAAATCCAGCTTGACCAGGAAGCCCAACAATTAGGGTATTTGGTTGTAAATATGGTAAAATTGCAGACAGATATTGTGAATGAGCAAACGCTGGGACGACGAGGAATATAATTTGAACCCCCGACATTGCATTTTCTGTATTTTTGGTAATAATGGATGGCTTAGTATGGAGGTCATACTGGCTACCATCTTTGTTACAGACTGATAATGTCATGTTTTCGTTTCCTACTAGTTTTGTCCATCTCTCAGCCTCATCCTGAAACAATGTCAACACATTAACTTCTAAATTCTCTCGAGAAGCTGCGAGAGTAGACAAGCAATGTGCGCCATTTCCACCTCCACATATCAGAATTGTTCGTGCAGTTGACATGATTTATTGTACATGAAAGTAATCTACAAAAGAATGAACATCATAATAGGACAGTGTAGTATATTCAAGGCAATCAAAGAAAGTAAAAATGCAATCTAAAATATTGTCATCAAACAATCTGATTAAAATTGTTACGACTGAGACATGAATCCTAATGTTATTGACACATTACACCAAATAATGTCATGCGAATGTTAGTTATAATATTTATTGTCAGAAAAAACATTAATGAAACTAATTTTACAGAAAAATAAAACGGAAGAAACCTTAAAAACAATACAGTGATCACATATTAAAAAGATCAATTTAAGTCCCTCACAACTTATGGGAGATATATTATTATCTTCGTCTGTAAAGTGGCATGTTGTGAGGCGATGGCCGTTCCAGGATTTTGAGTCTTCGATTAAAACAACAAGCATGTACCAAGACATTTTCAAATGTATGCGAATTTGGTCCTTTTTACGCTTTTACTACTAGTTTTGACTATTTTATTCTCTATAACAATCGGTCCTTATATTATTGAAACATATATATACAAATTGTACATTAATTAAAATCCAGTTTTTCACATATAACAAACAAGGCGTCATCACCATGTTTATTATATCGCTTTGTTTGTAATTTTGTTTGTAATGATGCATTCGTATTTCACCTATTTATGTTGTCTTGTAGGAATATTCATCAAGGGCAGAATGTCCTCATTACTGTAAGTGATCCACAACCTATTCGTTGAGTCTTAGTTTTCAAATTTTGACCTGAGTTCACCCCCAGTTTTTAGTGGAGTTCGTGTTATCTGATCTTTAGCTTTATGTGTATGTTTTGTAGATCGTTGTTTGTCCTTTTTTCCTTTTAATTTTGTCCTTCGATATACGGATTCTGATTACCCCTTTGGTATCCTCAAACTCTTCTTGCACTATGATCCATTCCCTAAAGGTTCTACACTGGGTAATGGTGAAGGTTCCTAAGGATCAAACCCATAAAGCTGCTCAGCTTGTCCCCTGGTGGCGGATAGAGGGAGACCTCTCGATGGGGGTGGTCAGTTTATAATACGGAAAACATGACCGTGTACCATAGTGGGTAGCGTGCTTGGTGAGTGGCACACTCCTTGCTAAAAGACCTCTTTTGTAGAGCTGGCGAATTGTAGCCGCTACAAAAGACTCAATTGTTCATTCCTACCCAACTCTCCATACTATTTCAGTGACAGTCAACAATCGTTGACGCGGTTGACCCATCCCTTGCTTCATTTCTATATAGTTTTTATATACATGTATTATTGAACTTGTTCTCGACCTGAATATAGCTGAAATACTGCTCGCTGGATGTTAAGCAATAATCAATTAATAAATGTTCTACACATTTTATTCAAACTACGGCAAACATAATTGTCATGTGATGTAAAAGTCCGTTTTGCAATCAAATGTACATATTTAATTTCATTGATATTTGCCTGAATGGAATACAGGGAGAATTTCTGATTGGGAAGAAGATACGGTTTTTGTTTCTTGATATGCATTGAATTTAATTTAATTTAAGCGTATTTTATTCAGAAAAGTACTGAAAAGGATTGGATAGCAGGACAAGCCTATATACCCTCTCCTCAATCAACTGTACTGGTATATTGTAACTTTTTTTTAATGCTATATTCAGTTTTGTTTATCCGATCTACGATGTGGATCGTTAACTGTATTTTTAACTATGAATTCTATAGCGCAGGTTAAACAAATATGTACTATTAAATGTTAATTAAATGATTGTCTGTATACAGATTGCTAGCTCCTGATAAAGTTGAAAGGTCGTAGAAATATTACTATTGAAAATCGGGTATTGTTGGGTGCATTTAATGATGACATGTGATCTAATTCAAAAGGATTTCATATTCAATCATCTATGACCAATCAATGTACGTTGTCAGGACAACAAATATATATGATAAATGTTGAAAACAAATAACCAGTTTTATGTATGTGAATTATAGACAAACCTCTATTAAAAACCACCTTTATTAAGCAAATAAACATTAGAGAAAACGAATGGGCAATCAAGAAAATAAAGAGACACAGGCCAACATTGGGAACAAAACAGAGAATGAAGACAGACGGAACACACACACAAAAACACTAAAAAGATGAACAACACGGACCGACCAAAAACCCGGAATTGAACTCAAGAATAACGTACAAGTTGTGAAATGTAAACTCAATACTCTAGTGTTGCTGGAATATTTCTGACTGATGAATGGGAATTTGACTATTGGAAAAGTGAAGTCATCACGTTTGTCGTAGATTTTTGTTTTTAATCTTCCTCCGTTGTCGATTTCCCAAGGTGAAGGTCACGGAAAGATGCAGATTTTTGAATGTCAGTAGTATCCTTTTAAGTAAAGTTCATTTGGATAGATGAGATGCAGATGTGACGGAATCGAGAATTACTCAGTGATAGAACCTCATCTATGTAGCGTAAGATGGAATTAAAGGTCTGTGCTAATTTTCCACATTTATTCCTGAGAGGTCTGCCTTTTAGGAGTGTAGAAACAACTCAGCTAGAACTGGAGGACATCTAGTACTCATTGATATAGCGATCATCTGTGGAAACACTAGTCCACCAAACTGGACAAATATGGTTTCGATAAAACAAACATTTGAATGATCTCGTCATGTTTATGTGTATTATTAGATTTTGAGTGGCTTTTGACGAAGTAAGACATATCTACCAAACACAAGATACTGATACATTTGTTCTTAATTCGTCTTCGAGAAACAACTCTCAAAGCTGAATCAATTCTGTTAAGTCTATATTGTAGTTGATCACCTTGAATGGTGGTGCATAAGGTGGAGAAATCAAATGTTTAAATGCTGTTACAAAAGTACTGAAACCTAGAACTTAAAGTTTCCAACAAAACATGTGTTTAAATTGTCTTAGATTTCAGATTAACATCCAGTGAGTGTTTAAACAGGTTTCATTGTAAGATGTTTACTTGTACAAGTTAAATATGGAGAAAACAATTGTTACACTTTATGTAATTGTTTACTTGTACAAGTTAAATATGGAGAAAACAATTGTTACACTTTATGTAATTGTTTACTTGTACAAGTTAAATATGGAGAAAACAATTGTTACACTTTATGTAATTGTTTACTTGTACAAGTTAAATATGGAGAAAACAATTGTTACACTTTATGTAATTGTTTACTTCTACAAGTTAAATATGGAGAAAACAATTGTTACACTTTATGTAATTGTTTACTTGTACAAGTTAAATATGGAGAAAACAATTGTTACACTTTATGTAATTGTTTACTTGTACAAGTTAAATATGGAGAAAACAATTGTTACACTTTATGTAATTGTTTACTTGTACAAGTTAAATATGGAGAAAACAATTGTTACACTTTATGTAATTGTTTACTTCTACAAGTTAAATATGGAGAAAACAATTGTTACACTTTATGTAATTGTTTACTTGTACAAGTTAAATATGGAGAAAACAATTGTTACACTTTATGTAATTGTTTACTTCTACAAGTTAAATATGGAGAAAACAATTGTTACACTTTATGTAATTGTTTACTTCTACAAGTTAAATATGGAGAAAACAATTGTTACACTTTATGTAATTGTTTACTTGTACAAGTTAAATATGGAGAAAACAATTGTTACACTTTATGTAATTGTTTACTTGTACAAGTTAAATATGGAGAAAACAATTGTTACACTTTATGTAATTGTTTACTTGTACAAGTTAAATATGGAGAAAACAATTGTTACACTTTATGTAATTGTTTACTTGTACAAGTTAAATATGGAGAAAACAATTGTTACACTTTATGTAATTGTTTACTTGTACAAGTTAAATATGGAGAAAACAATTGTTACACTTTATGTAATTGTTTACTTCTACAAGTTAAATATGGAGAAAACAATTGTTACACTTTATGTAATTGTTTACTTGTACAAGTTAAATATGGAGAAAACAATTGTTACACTTTATGTAATTGTTTACTTGTACAAGTTAAATATGGAGAAAACAATTGTTACACTTTATGTAATTGTTTACTTGTACAAGTTAAATATGGAGAAAACAATTGTTACACTTTATGTAATTGTTTACTTGTACAAGTTAAATATGGAGAAAACAATTGTTACACTTTATGTAATTGTTTACTTGTACAAGTTAAATATGGAGAAAACAATTGTTACACTTTATGTAATTGTTTACTTGTACAAGTTAAATATGGAGAAAACAATTGTTACACTTTATGTAATTGTTTACTTGTACAAGTTAAATATGGAGAAAACAATTGTTACACTTTATGTAATTGTTTACTTGTACAAGTTAAATATGGAGAAAACAATTGTTACACTTTATGTAATTGTTTACTTGTACAAGTTAAATATGGAGAAAACAATTGTTACACTTTATGTAATTGTTTACTTGTACAAGTTAAATATGGAGAAAACAATTGTTACACTTTATGTAATTGTTTACTTCTACAAGTTAAATATGGAGAAAACAATTGTTACACTTTATGTAATTGGGGAAAATGTTTTACATTATATTATACACTCATTAAAGGGATATTAAAGCTCGTTTTAACGAAGGTTGTTTCTTTTCAATTTAATTGTAAAAACAATCCAAAAATACTTTGCACGCCCATATAATCCCTAATATCGTTAAAATATCACTTAAAAGGGCCGAAATGAATTTTTGTCCAGGAAGCAAAAATTCAATTAATGGAAAAACCGCAAGATATGACAGAATTATCAACGAATTATGTCACTTTTACAAAGTTTCATTGATAAAAACCGGGTTAATGTTTCATAAATATCATTTATTGAACCAATTGCAAGTTTTCATGAGATACAAAAAATTACCAAAATGAGCTTTAATATCCCTTTAATAGACATTGTTTAAAAACAAACAGCATTTGTTTCTTGACATTAAATTTTAAATTAAGAAAGTGAACTTTACGAGGAGATATTCCTTAAACTCCGGAAAAAATCTAAAATTAAGAAAGTTATCACCTATCGTTATACAACTTTGTGTAACAACTACTTCACTTGTTCTTTACGGTATTTACTTTAAGAACAAGTAGTTTTGCCAAAAATTGATTTCATGTCATGTAATTTATTGTGGTTTTGTAGGTCTCAACTAGCCTGCTAGAATTTAAAATATATTTGATTACACACAAGTTCAGTATAATGTATAGAATAGTTAGATATTGGGTTCGTAGATACCACTATAACTATGAATTCAGAGGTAATTAATCTTTTTTCAATCACAATAATTTTGCAACACTGATAATATCACAAGGAAAACCTTCCATCAGTTTGCTCAATTTTGCTGTCATTCACGTCCCTAAGGGAATATATTCTGCCTAGTAGTCAGTGTTCACGTCCCTAAGGGAATATCTTCTGCCTAGTAGTCAGTGTTCACGTCCCTAAGAGAATATCTTCTGCCTAGTAGTCAGTGTTCACGTCCCTAAGGGAATATCTTCTGCCTAGTAGTCAGTGTTCACGTCCCTAAGGGAATATCTTCTGCCTAGTAGTCAGTGTTCACGTCCCTAAGAGAATATCTTCTGCCTAGTAGTCAGTGTCCCTAAGGGAATATCTTCTGCCTAGTAGTCAGTGTCCCTAAGGGAATATCTTCTGCCTAGTAGTCAGTGTTCACGTCCCTAAGGGAATATCTTCTGCCTAGTAGTCAGTGTTCACGTCCCTAAGAGAATATCTTCTGCCTAGTAGTCAGTGTTCACGTCCCTAAGAGAATATCTTCTGCCTAGTAGTCAGTGTTCACGTCCCTAAGGGAATATCTTCTGCCTAGTAGTCAGTGTTCACGTCCCTAAGGGAATATCTTCTGCCTAGTAGTCAGTGTTCACGTCCCTAAGGGAATATCTTCTGCCTAGTAGTCAGTGTTCACGTCCCTAAGAGAATATCTTCTGCCTAGTAGTCAGTGTCCCTAAGGGAATATCTTCTGCCTAGTAGTCAGTGTTCACGTCTCTAAGGGAATATCTTCTGCCTAGTAGTCAGTGTTCACGTCCCTAAGAGAATATCTTCTGCCTAGTAGTCAGTGTCCCTAAGGGAATATCTTCTGCCTAGTAGTCAGTGTTCACGTCCCTAAGAGAACATCTTCTGCCTAGTAGTCAGTGTTCACGTCCCTAAGGGAATATCTTCTGCCCAGTAGTCAGTGTTCACGTCTCTAAGGGAATATCTTCTGCCTAGTAGTCAGTGTTCACGTCCCTAAGGGAATATCTTCTGCCTAGTAGTCAGTGTCCCTAAGGGAATATCTTCTGTCAAGTATTCAGTGTTTCTAAGGGAATATCTTCTACCTAGTAGTCAGTGTTTCGGCAATCATTATTAAAACTAAAGTTCATCTTCCTCAGTCATAAAGAACAATATTAGGTTTTTGTTATTCTATTTGGGTCCTTTGATTTTAATTTTTTATTTTGCTTCCCAAGACTTGAAATATGTTACTTTTTACTTGTAGTACCCGGTGAAGATTATTCCAGAAACGCACCGCGTGTACTATATTAGATATATATTTTTTTTATCACTATGACTTTGTCGACATCGCTGCAGGTGGTCTATTAAGTAATACCCGAGGACATCATCTACCCAGTAGTTAGTGTGTTGGTACTAACATGCTTTATATCCCAGACATGGTCGATTTCGTATATTCTACTTAGGCCTTTTCTCTTTCTTGCTCCTCAAGATGTTTGAATTATTTGGTTTTCCAATCATTAGATGTTGGTCGTACCTAATAAAGGTTTATTTTGGTCGTTGCTAATAAAGGTTTATTTTGGTCATAGCTAATAAAGGTTTATTTTGGTCGTAGCTAATAAAGGTTTATTTTGATCGTAGCTAATAAAGGTTTATTTTGGTCGTAGCTAATAAAGGTTTATTTTGATCGTAGCTAATAAAGGTTTATTTTGGTCGTAGCTAATAAAGGTTTATTTTGGTCGTAACTAATAAAGATTTATTTTGGTCGTAACTAATAAAGGTTTATTTTGGTCGTAGCTAATAAAGGTTTATTTTGGTCGTAGCTAATAAAGATTTATTTTGGTCGTAACTAATAAAGGTTTATTTTGGTCGTAACTAATAAAGATTTATTTTGGTCGTAACTAATAAAGATTTATTTTGGTCGTAACTAATAAAGGTTTATTTTGGTCGTAACTAATAAAGGTTTATTTTGGTCGTAACTAATAAAGATTTATTTTGGTCGTAACTAATAAAGGTTTATTTTGGTCGTAGCTAATAAAGGTTTATTTTGGTCGTAGCTAATAAAGATTTATTTTGGTCGTAACTAATAAAGGTTTATTTTGGTCGTAACTAATAAAGGTTTATTTTGATCGTAGCTAATAAAGGTTTATTTTGGTCGTAGCTAATAAAGGTTTATTTTGGTCGTAGCTAATAAAGGTTTATTTTGGTCGTAGCTAATAAAGATTTATTTCATTAAGGCGTCGTGTGCACTAAATTAGATAACTACATTGTTATTACGCACCATCATTAGGGCGTGCTATGAAGATCAATCGTCCCACACAATCTCCGGACACCCTTTTCGGAGGTGCTGTACTTGGCGGAGGTAAAATAGGTCATATATCAATACCATTTTTCCCTTTGTCTTTGTGGGTGAAAAATGCTCAACAAACCTACAACGCCATTTTCAAAAGGTGAATGTAGAAGGATTATAAATAGTTGTGGAAAACAATCTGAAACTTCATATTGATAAGCTTCATTATATTTTGTCAACTGAACTAGTAATGACAACAGTAGACTTTGCCAATATTGGAAAAAGAAGAAACAAAAAAACATACGCACCCCACCTACTAAAAACAACAACAGCAAAAAACATTCTCTTAAAAAACTAAAATAATAAATACAAACGAGCAAACAAATAAAACAACTATATAAAAACAAACAAATAAACAAACATAAGTAGATAATGAAGATGCACATTTCTTACCATATATTGTCTTCACTTTCCTGTTCAAAAGAAAATTGGACGACTGTACAATTATTTAAAAAAAACCTACGTGCAAGTAAACAGTTGGGACAGTCTGACCTTTATAGATCATATTATAGTAGAATAGTGTACCCTTCTTTAAATCTAAATACAGCAATCATGATCATCCAAGATTACATTATATCACAAAACATTTAAATACTTATTGTGTCCCTCACCAAATATTTAAAATGTTTAACAATTGTTTTGTTGATCGGAATTCCGAATGACCCGCTGACAAACAATAGTAGATATATTATTCAAAAAAGTATCGCAACACACATTTGATCTAATTTATATAAGAGAAGTTTGAAAATACCTAATGGGTTATCAAAAATACCAAATGAGTTATCAAAAATACCAAATGGGTTATCAAAAATACCAAATGAGTTATCAAAAATACCAAATGAGTTATCAAAAATACCAAATGAGTTATCAAAAATACCAAATGGGTTATCAAAAATACCAAATGAGTTATCAAAAATACCAAATGAGTTATCAAAAATACCAAATGGGTTATCAAAAATACCAAATGGGTTATCAAAAATCATAAATAGAAGAAAAAAAGACGCAAAGGCAAACAATGTCAACTAAACACTACACAGAAAACTAAATAAAACATACTTAATAAAGTGGGGGTAACCAGTTCCCTTTAGTTTGAAATAATTCTTATTCATTACTTTATTGAGTGAGTGAGTGTTGTTTGACGTCAACTTTTCAACTAGATGATGATTATGAGGTTCACTTTGTACTAGACCAACACGCTTAGTTGGATCTTTATAGTGCTAGCTCAATGAAACAACAGTTCGCGGATAGACATGTCGCCCCACTGGGACACATTTTCCTGATTCCGAGCCAACCAGTCTTTGCTCTTTCTCCTTAATGCTGCGCGCTAAGCGGAGAAGCAACAAATACCAATTTCATAGTCTTTGGTTTGACCTGATCGAGACTCGAAGAAGAGTTTGAAGATACAAAAGGGGTAATCAGAATCCCTAAATCGAAGAAGAACAGACAACACAATGGTCAAAAGAAAAAGGACAAAAGGTGCAAACAACGATATACAAAACATACATATAAAACTAAAGATCGAACAACACGAACACCGCTAAAAACCAGAGGTGAAATCATGTGCTCCGTAAGGGTAAACAGTTCCTTCTCCACTAGTGGCACCCGTCTCGCTAACATACAATCTTTCGTACTCGAGGCTATCACGCTAACCATTACACCACTGATGTTGTTATTATACTCGAGGCTATCACGCTAACCATTACACCACCGATGTGGTTATTATACTCGAGCCTATCACGCTAACCATTACACCACTGATGTGGTTATTATACTCGAGGCTATCACGCTAACCATTACACCACCGATGTGGTTATTATACTCGAGGCTATCACGCTAACCATTACACCACTGATGTGGTTATTATACTCGAGGTTATCACGCTAACCATTACACCACCGATGTGATTATTATACTCGAGCCTATCACGCTAACCATTACACCACTGATGTGGTTATTATACTCGAGGCTATCACGCTAACCATTACACCACCGATGTGGTTATTATACTCGAGGCTATCACGCTAACCATTACACCACCGATGTGGTTATTATACTCGAGCCTATCACGCTAACCATTACACCACTGATGTGGTTATTATACTCGAGGCTATCACGCTAACCATTACACCACTGATGTGGTTATTATACTCGAGGCTATCACGCTAACCATTACACCACTGATGTGGTTATTATACTCGAGGCTATCACGCTAACCATTACACCACTGATGTGGTTATTATACTCGAGCCTATCACGCTAACCATTACACCACCGATGTGGTTATTATACTCGAGGCTATCACGCTAACCACTACACCACTGATGTGGTTATTATACTCGAGCCTATCACGCTAACCATTACACCACTGATGTGGTTATTATACTCGAGGCTATCACGCTAACCATTACACCACTGATGTGGTTATTATACTCGAGACTATCACGCTAACCATTACACCACCGATGTGGTTATTATACTCGAAGCTATCACGCTAACCATTACACCACGGATGTGGTTATTATACTCGAGGCTATCACGCTAACCATTACACCACCGATGTGGTTATTATACTCGAAGCTATCACGCTAACCATTACACCACCGAGGTGGTTATTATACTCGAGGCTATCACGCTAACCATTACACCACCGATGTGGTTATTATACTCGAGGCTATCACGCTAACCATTACACCACCGATGTGGTTATTATACTCGAGGCTATCACGCTAACCATTACACCACCGATGTGGTTATTATACTCGAAGCTATCACGCTAACCATTACACCACTGATGTGGTTATTATACTCGAGGCTATCACGCTAACCATTACACCACCGATGTGGTTATTATACTCGAGGTTATCACGCTAACCATTACACCACCGATGTGGTTATTATACTCGAGGCTATCACGCTAACCATTACACCACCGATGTGGTTATTATACTCGAAGCTATCACGCTAACCATTACACCACTGATGTGGTTATTATACTCGAGGCTATCACACTAACCATTACAGCACTGATGTGGTTATTACACTCGAGGCTATCACGCTAACCATTACACCACCGATGTGGTTATTATACACGAGGTTATCACGCTAACAATTACACTACCGATGTGGTTATTATACTCGAGGCTATCACGCTAACCATTACACCACCGATGTGGTTATTATACTCGAGGCTATCACGCTAACCAATACACCACTGATGTGGTTATTATACTCGAGGCTATCACGCTAACCATTACATCACCGATGTGGTTATTATACTCGAGGCTATCACGCTAACCATTACACCACCGATGTGGTTATTACACTCGAGGCTATCACGCTAACCATTACACCACCGATGTGGTTATTATACTCGAGGTTATCACGCTAACAATTACACTACCGATGCGGTTATTATACTGGAGGCTACCACGCTAACATTACACCACCGATGTGGTTATTATACTCGAGGCTATCACGCTAACCATTACACCACTGATGTGGTTATTATACTCGAGGCTATCACGCTAACCATTACACCACCGATGTGGTTATTATACTCGAGGCTGTCACGCTAACCATTACACCACCGATGTGGTTATTATACTCGAGGCTGTCACGCTAACCATTACACCACCGATGTGGTTATTATACTCGAGGCTATCACGCTAACCATTACACCACCGATGTGATTATTATACTCGAAGCTATCACGCTAACCATTACACCACCGATGTGGTTATTATACTCGAGGCTATCACGCTAACCATTACACCACCGATGTGGTTATTATACTCGAAGCTATCACGCTAACCATTACACCACGGATGTGGTTATTATACTCGAGGCTATCACGCTAACCATTACACCACCGATGTGGTTATTATACTCGAAGCTATCACGCTAACCATTACACCACCGAGGTGGTTATTATACTCGAGGCTATCACGCTAACCATTACACCACCGATGTGGTTATTATACTCGAGGCTATCACGCTAACCATTACACCACCGATGTGGTTATTATACTCGAGGCTATCACGCTAACCATTACACCACCGATGTGGTTATTATACTCGAAGCTATCACGCTAACCATTACACCACCGATGTGGTTATTATACTCGAGGCTATCACGCTAACCATTACACCACCGATGTGGTTATTATACTCGAGGTTATCACGCTAACCATTACACCACCGATGTGGTTATTATACTCGAGGCTATCACGCTAACCATTACACCACCGATGTGGTTATTATACTCGAAGCTATCACGCTAACCATTACACCACTGATGTGGTTATTATACTCGAGGCTATCACACTAACCATTACAGCACTGATGTGGTTATTACACTCGAGGCTATCACGCTAACCATTACACCACCGATGTGGTTATTATACACGAGGTTATCACGCTAACAATTACACTACCGATGTGGTTATTATACTCGAGGCTATCACGCTAACCATTACACCACCGATGTGGTTATTATACTCGAGGCTATCACGCTAACCAATACACCACTGATGTGGTTATTATACTCGAGGCTATCACGCTAACCATTACATCACCGATGTGGTTATTATACTCGAGGCTATCACGCTAACCATTACACCACCGATGTGGTTATTACACTCGAGGCTATCACGCTAACCATTACACCACCGATGTGGTTATTATACTCGAGGTTATCACGCTAACAATTACACTACCGATGTGGTTATTATACTGGAGGCTACCACGCTAACATTACACCACCGATGTGGTTATTATACTCGAGGCTATCACGCTAACCATTACACCACTGATGTGGTTATTATACTCGAGGCTATCACGCTAACCATTACACCACCGATGTGGTTATTATACTCGAGGCTGTCACGCTAACCATTACACCACCGATGTGGTTATTATACTCGAGGCTGTCACGCTAACCATTACACCACCGATGTGGTTATTATACTCGAGGCTATCACGCTAACCATTACACCACCGATGTGATTATTATACTCGAAGCTATCACGCTAACCATTACACCACCGATGTGGTTATTATACTCGAGGCTATCACGCTAACCATTACACCACCGATGTGGTTATTATACTCGAGGCTATCACGCTAACCATTACACCACCGATGTGGTTATTATACTCGAGGCTATCACGCTAACCATTACACCACGGATGTGGTTATTATACTCGAGGCTATCACGCTAACCATTACACCACCGATGTGGTTATTATACTCGAGGCTATCACGCTAACCATGACACCACCGATGTGGTTATTATACTCGAGGCTATCACGCTAACCATTACACCACTGATGTGGTTATTATACTCGAGGCTATCACGCTAACCATTACACCACCGATGTGGTTATTATACTCGAGCCTATCACGCTAACCACTACACCACTGATGTGGTTATTATACTCGAGGTTATCACGCTAACCATTACACCACCGATGTGGTTATTATACTCGAGCCTATCACGCTAACCATTACACCACTGATGTGATTATTATACTCGAGGCTATCACGCTAACCATTACACCACCGATGTGGTTATTATACTCGAGGCTATCACGCTAACCATTACACCACCGATGTGGTTATTATACTCGAGCATATCACGCTAACCATTACACCACTGATGTGGTTATTATACTCGAGGCTATCACGCTAACCATTACACCACTGATGTGGTTATTATACTCGAGGCTATCACGCTAACCATTACACCACTGATGTGGTTATTATACTCGAGGCTATCACGCTAACCATTACACCACTGATGTGGTTATTATACTCGAGGCTATCACGCTAACCATTACACCACTGATGTGGTTATTATACTCGAGCCTATCACGCTAACCATTACACCACCGATGTGGTTATTATACTCGAGGCTATCACGCTAACCACTACACCACTGATGTGGTTATTATACTCGAGCCTATCACGCTAACCATTACACCACTGATGTGGTTATTATACTCGAGGCTATCACGCTAACCATTACACCACTGATGTGGTTATTATACTCGAGACTATCACGCTAACCATTACACCACCGATGTGGTTATTATACTCGAAGCTATCATGCTAACCATTACACCACTGATGTGGTTATTATACTCGAGGCTATCACGCTAACCATTACACCACCGAGGTGGTTATTATACTCGAGGCTATCACGCTAACCATTACACCACCGATGTGGTTATTATACTCGAGGCTATCACGCTAACCATTACACCACCGATGTGGTTATTATACTCGAGGCTATCACACTAACCATTACACCACCGATGTGGTTATTATACTCGAAGCTATCACGCTAACCATTACACCACTGATGTGGTTATTATACTCGAGCCTATCACGCTAACCATTACACCACCGATGTGGTTATTATACTCGAGGTTATCACGCTAACAATTACACTACCGATGTGGTTATTATACTCGAGGCTATCACGCTAACCATTACACCACCGATGTGGTTATTATACTCGAAGCTATCACGCTAACCATTACACCACTGATGTGGTTATTACACTCGAGGCTATCACGCTAACCATTACACCACCGATGTGGTTATTATACACGAGGTTATCACGCTAACAATTACACTACCGATGTGGTTATTATACTCGAGGCTATCACGCTAACCATTACACCACCGATGTGGTTATTATACTCGAGGCTATCACGCTAACCAATACACCACTGATGTGGTTATTATACTCGAGGCTATCACGCTAACCATTACATCACCGATGTGGTTATTATACTCGAGGCTATCACGCTAACCATTACACCACTGATGTGGTTATTACACTCGAGGCTATCACGCTAACCATTACACCACCGATGTGGTTATTATACTCGAGGTTATCACGCTAACAATTACACTACCGATGTGGTTATTATACTGGAGGCTACCACGCTAACATTACACCACCGATGTGGTTATTATACTCGAGGCTATCACGCTAACCATTACACCACTGATGTGGTTATTATACTCGAAGCTATCACGCTAACCATTACATCACCGATGTGGTTATTATACTCGAGGCTATCACGCTAACCATTACACCACCGATGTGGTTATTATACTCGAGGCTGTCACGCTAACCATTACACCACCGATGTGGTTATTATACTCGAGGCTGTCACTCTAACCATTACACCACGGATGTGGTTATTATACTCGAGGCTATCACGCTAACCATTACACCACCGATGTGGTTATTATACTCGAGGCTATCACGCTAACCATTACACCACCGATGTGGTTATTATACTCGAGCCTATCACGCTAACCATTACACCACTGATGTGGTTATTATACTCGAGGCTATCACGCTAACCATTACACCACTGATGTGGTTATTATACTCGAGGCTATCACGCTAACCATTACACCACTGATGTGGTTATTATACTCGAGGCTATAACGCTAACCATTACACCACTGATGTGGTTATTATACTCGAGCCTATCACGCTAACCATTACACCACCGATGTGGTTATTATACTCGAGGCTATCACGCTAACCACTACACCACTGATGTGGTTATTATACTCGAGCCTATCACGCTAACCATTACACCACCGATGTGGTTATTATACTCGAGGCTATCACGCTAACCATTACACCACTGATGTGGTTATTATACTCGAGACTATCACGCTAACCATTACACCACCGATGTGGTTATTATACTCGAAGCTATCACGCTAACCATTACACCACCGATGTGGTTATTATACTCGAAGCTATCACGCTAACCATTACACCACCGATGTGGTTATTATACTCGAGGCTATCACGCTAACCATTACACCACCGATGTGGTTATTATACTCGAGGCTATCACGCTAACCATTACACCACCGATGTGGTTATTATACTCGAGGCTATCACGCTAACCATTACACCACCGATGTGGTTATTATACTCGAAGCTATCACGCTAACCATTACACCACTGATGTGGTTATTATACTCGAGGCTATCACGCTAACCATTACACCACCGATGTGGTTATTATACTCGAGGTTATCACGCTAACAATTACACTACCGATGTGGTTATTATACTCGAGGCTATCACGCTAACCATTACACCACCGATGTGGTTATTATACTCGAAGCTATCACGCTAACCATTACACCACTGATGTGGTTATTATACTCGAGGCTATCACGCTAACCATTACAGCACTGATGTGGTTATTACACTCGAGGCTATCACGCTAACCATTACACCACCGATGTGGTTATTATACACGAGGTTATCACGCTAACAATTACACTACCGATGTGGTTATTATACTCGAGGCTATCACGCTAACCATTACACCACCGATGTGGTTATTATACTCGAGGCTATCACGCTAACCAATACACCACTGATGTGGTTATTATACTCGAGGCTATCACGCTAACCATTACATCACCGATGTGGTTATTATACTCGAGGCTATCACGCTAACCATTACACCACCGATGTGGTTATTACACTCGAGGCTATCACGCTAACCATTACACCACCGATGTGGTTATTATACTCGAGGTTATCACGCTAACAATTACACTACCGATGTGGTTATTATACTGGAGGCTACCACGCTAACATTACACCACCGATGTGGTTATTATACTCGAGGCTATCACGCTAACCATTACACCACTGATGTGGTTATTATACTCGAGGCTATCACGCTAACCATTACATCACCGATGTGGTTATTATACTCGAGGCTATCACGCTAACCATTACACCACCGATGTGGTTATTATACTCGAGGCTGTCACGCTAACCATTACACCACCGATGTGGTTATTATACTCGAGGCTGTCACTCTAACCATTACACCACCGATGTGGTTATTATACTCGAAGCTATCACGCTAACCATTACACCACCGATGTGGTTATTATACTCGAGGCTATCACGCTAACCATTACACCACCGATGTGGTTATTATACTCGAGGCTATCACGCTAACCATTACACCACTGATGTGGTTATTATACTCGAGGCTATCACGCTAACCATTACACCACGGATGTGGTTATTATACTCGAGGCTATCACGCTAACCATTACACCACCGATGTGGTTATTATACTCGAGGCTATCACGCTAACCATTACACCACCGATGTGGTTATTATACTCGAGGCTATCACGCTAACCATTACACCATTGATGTGGTTATTATACTCGAGGCTATCACGCTAACCATTACACCACCGATGTGGTTATTATACTCGAGGCTATCACGCTAACCATTACACCACCGATGTGGTTATTATACTCGAGGATATCACGCTAACCATTACACCACCGATGTGGTTATTATACTCGAAGCTATTACGCTAACCATTACACCACTGATGTGGTTATTATACTCGAGGCTATCACGCTAACCATTACACCACCGATGTTGTTATTATACTCGAGGCTATCACGCTAACCATTACACCACCGATGTGGTTATTATACTCGAGGCTATCACGCTAACCATTACACCACTGATGTGGTTATTATACTCGAGGCTATCACGCTAACCATTACACCACCGATGTGGTTATTATACTCGAGGCTATCACGCTAACCATTACACCACCGATGTGGTTATTATACTCGAGGCTATCACGCTAACCATTACACCACCGATGTGGTTATTATACTCGAGGCTATCACGCTAACCATTACACCACCGATGTGGTTATTATACTCGAGGCTATCACGCTAACCATTACAACACCGATGTGGTTATTATACTCGAGGCTATCACGCTAACCATTACACCACCGATGTGGTTATTATACTCGAGGCTATCACGCTAACCATTACACCACCGATGTGGTTATTATACTCGAGGCTGTCACGCTAACCATTACACCACCGATGTGGTTATTATACTCGAGGCTGTCACGCTAACCATTACACCACTGATGTTGTTATTATACTCGAGCCTATCACGCTAACCATTACACCACTGATGTGGTTATTATACTCGAGCCTATCACGCTAACCATTACACCACCGATGTGGTTATTATACTCGAGGCTATCACGCTAACCATTACACCACCGATGTGGTTATTATACTCGAGGCTATCACGCTAACCATTACACCACCGATGTGGTTATTACGTTATTGATCATTTTTCAAAGCAATGCATACGATCTTGAACACGGGAGTCAAATTTCAAATTTCCTTTTTAGAAGTGTACATTGAAATTGAATGTACTGACACATTGCACCTGCTATTTTATATTCCATTTTACGAATAGCCTCAGTTGTGAAATATAATGTACTCGGCTCATGGGTTCGAGTCCCAGTCGTGTCAAACCAAGCACTATAAAACTGGTATTTGCTGCTTCTCCGATAAACACACAGCATAAAGGAGTAAGATCAAAGACTTGTTGGCTCGGTGTCACAATAATGTGTCTAGGTGGAGCCAATCTGATTAAAATAAGACGTTTGTGGCATCTTTTATTTTCTTTGGCGATACACTAACGTTAGTGTATCGCCAAAGAAGAAAAGACAAGCTATAACAAACATCTTATTTAAATTAGATTAGTATCAAACGTTTGTTTGAATATATTTGCCAAGTAGCTTTGGGTGGGCTGTAGATTAAGAAACACAAGTTTCTTTAAGACCTTTAATGTCGCAACACCGAAGTCGTACAACAATATAACATGAATATACAATATACAATCAATAATTAAAATGAAATATAAATGTTACGGTAATTAAAATGAAATATAAATGTTACGGGTCCCCTCTTTTTTATTTATATGTTCTGAATACAAATGACTATAAAAGTTAGCTTAACTATGTAATGTCGCCCAGATAATGCGCTTGTTGATCTTTTGTACGATTTGTACACATAGTACATGTACAGTGGCGGGTTTAGAGGGGGGAGGGGGGGCGTGCGGGGCGTGCGCCCCCCCTAAAATTCGCAAAGCATATGTTATACAACGTTAATTAAGCAGTTCCATAAATAATTTTTTCATGAATGGTTAACTCGTGACCTGTAGTAAAATATTCGTATACATTGTAAATACACGTTGGGTGTGTTCGCTGATTCATATATGTATTCGCCGTCAGTAGTTCAAAGATTATTCCATTCTGATTGGTTCCGAGGTACCAGACATCAACTATTTTCTCACGCTAATTAAACATTATTTCTTCAGTCAATTTTACAACTATAAGAAAAACAAATCTTTACAGATCAAAGCATTTAGTAAACTTAAATCCTGATACTGATCCTGGTCAAGCAACTGGTAAACTTTATCACTTGCGGCTGCGAGTCGAGTGCACCCTTTTTTGTATTTACAAAGCTGGGCGCGAACCTACGCCGTATTGGTGATAGGCTTGTATGAGCTGTTAGATCCAACGACCTAACTCATTGAGCCATCCGGGCCCCAGGAATGCGTTAAAACTTAAACCAATAGTTCTTTGAAAGGTTCAAATATCGTGATCGATCAGTCATGAGTTGAACAATTCGCATCACAGTTGTTCAAAAAAAAAGTTTTACTTCAGGTTCTTATAATCTGACAAAAACATACTGTTAACAATTATCCGACAAGTTTTTTTGGTCTGATAAAAATGGTGTGGTTGGTTCAAAATTGTCGTTCAAATAAATGTATGCTCCGACTTCCTGTTCCGGTATGAACACATGTTCTGAAAATTGAGAAAGGAAAATTGTGTTTTCCACGGAAATTAACCTGGTTAAATAAATTTTCAAGTATCCACGTGTTGAGAAAAGCTTCGATACAATGTCTATAAACTTTGAAAATCCAGAAATACAGTCCATTTTACAAAATAACGCAATCGAACAACACTACTCGTTAGATTGCATGCCGACAAAACTTGTTGACCCCAGTACTGACAAGGCAAATCGTTGTTTGTATGAAAAATTAGACCCATCCAATTATGAATCGGGAGCTAGAATGGTTGCATTTCGTACCTTTCATGAAAGAATTGTACCATGGATCAAGATATTAAATCTTTACTATTATGAATTAATGGGGGTGGACAATCCCCAAACAATATCACCTGGACAAAAATTGCAATCCATAATTATTGACGTGAAAAATGCCAATGATGAAAGACAGTACAAGATTACATTTTTTGTTAGATCAGGCCTCATTCAAGCACAGGGTAACCATTACCATGAATTTGCAACCAAAGATTTCCCTGCCCTGTTGTCAATTATGCATCATTTGTCAGGCCCCCTGCCTGTCATAGGTTCACAGCCTACAACAGTTAGCCCTAGTTATGAGCCTCAGTCCAGAGGTAACTCGGAAACAGGTGTTGAAGTTCAAACTTCTGTTGAATCCGAACAAACTTGCCTAAAATTACCACCAAATAAAGAACATAATGTTATCCTAGACTCTACTCAGGCTAATATACAGAAAGTGAACCCACAAGATAATACACATGTAAAGAAAATGTCTGACAAAATATCTGATGAAGTGCAATGTGACATGAACAATAATCTAGTCAATCGATCAGACATTGACAGGCTGGAAGATGCATTCGTAAATGCACTTTTCAAGCTTGAACAGGCAACTACCAACAATAAAAATGAAATCATAGGTCACATAAAGTCCTTGTCCATGCCTAATGATAGTTCAACTGAAAAGATGAAAACATCCGACACTATATCATCTCTTGAAACTAAACTGCGCAACATGAAGGACGAAAACAAATCTTTGGAACAGCAGCTTCACACAGTTAAAGCTAATTTACTGCTTCGTGAAGAACTACATGAACAAACTTTAACACATGAGAGGAAACTTTTGTCTGAAGCACAAGAACAACAGAGTAGATGCATAGCAAAAAAGAATGAAGACCATGACTATTTACAAAACCAACTAAAATACAAAATGGCAGAAAATGAATCTCTAACGCAAACTATTAAAGACCTAACGACAAAGTTGAACATCTCGAAAGATGAAATAATTCAACTAAAAACAAGCATGGCTTCATCAATACATGAAGAATTAAGGGCACCAACAAATCTACAACCTCCCACTAAAATACAGCAACCTTCAGTCCTACTAATAGGAATATCTAACATTGAAGGCATAAAAGCTGACAAGTTAACTACTGTGGCTAATGTACAAAAAACAATTCAATACACAATGAAAGATACAAGTACCTACCTGCAAACAGTAGTTATTCAACCAACAGTACTTGTACTTCACTCACTTACTAATGACTTGAAGAAGAAAAATCCACAACAATGTGTGAATGACCTATTTGAGTTTGTTACAACTATTTGTGCAAAATGGCACCTGGTTAAAGTGGTAATTTCTTTCACGACGCCCAGATGCGATACACTAAATAACTCAACTTCTGCTCAAATCATTAATGTTCTACTAAGGCAGAAATTTTTAGGAGTAGATAACATCTTCTTCACAGAGCATCCTAATATGTTAGTGAATGGAATTCCAAACAAGGATCTCTTGCAGCCAGATGGAATTCATCTAAATGACAAGGGTATTTCTCTACAAGCCCTGAATTTCAATGGGTTAAATTAGAAAGAGATTTTTTTGGTTTTTCAGATGACTTGTATATATGCTTAGTGTATTACCCACCTAGTGGCTCGGCATATACCCAAGGACTTGACATGGATATTCTTGATTGTATTGAAAAAGACATAAGTACCTATAAAATGTCAGGTAACATACTCCTTTGTGGAGATTTTAATGCTAGAACTGCTTCAGAGCCAGATTTGATAGTAAATGATGACAATAGTTACTCTCCTACATACAACTATCCCATTGACAGAAATTTGCTGAAAAGAAGTAGTCCAGATATAACACTTGATACTCGAGGCAAAGACCTACTTGATCTATGTATAAGTCACCAAATCAGGGTCCTCAATGGTCGGGTCCTTGGGGATATGCTTGGCCACTACACATGTTATACTCCAAATGGAGCCAGTGTGGTGGATTATGTTATGGTGTCGGAGGGTATCCTGGACCAAGTTCTATATTTTAAAGTAACCAACTTTATTCCCACTCTTTCTGATGCACACTGCAAGCTGGAATGGACAATGTCAGCTAAGTTTGTATCCCAACAAAAAACCGATAACACATTTGTACAGCCCATATCTCCAAATTTTATTTGGTCTGAAGAATCATCTGAAAAATTCCGGTTTGCATTGTGCTCCACAGAAATACAAGGTAAACTCAAAAATTTCAATTCAAATACTATTGAAGGAACAGAGATTTCAGTGGATGGTGCGGCAGCAGAGCTCTCTGAAATTCTATTTTCTGCAGCAAAATCCTCTTTAAACAGATGCAAGGTATATAAAAAAGATTCCCCAAAAAACAAAAAATGGTTTGATAAAGACTTGAAAAAATCTAGATTGAATTTGATTAATTATGGTAAAATTTATTCAAAATTTCCTCGAGACAATTATGTCAAAAACCATTATTACAAACTTCAGAGAGAATATAACAAATTGCGAAAATTTAAGTATAGACAATATAAACAAACTTTAATCAATCAACTTGACTCACTACATGATAATAATCCAAAGCTCTATTGGAATCTTATAAATGACCTTAGACAACAGAAAGAGAAAGATCAGAGGGGCTCTGTTGTTGACCCACCCTCCTGGGTGTCTCACTTTGAAAAATTGAATCAAGTGAAGGATGAATTTAAAGAGCGGTTGAAAAACCTTGAGATCCAGCTAGACATGTTAGAAAAACAAACAACTTTTAATGAGCTGGACATGCACATCAGTAAAGCTGAAATTTCAAAGGCCATTTCTAAGTTAAAATGTGGAAAATCACCTGGACTAGATAACATTTCCACTAATATGTTGAAATGTGCTCAAAATGAATTATTGCCCAGCATCGAAAAACTCTTCAACTCTTGTCTATTCAGTGGAAATTATCCAAAAAATTGGGCTGTTGGATATATTACACCTATTCATAAAGCAGGTGACATCTCGGATCCTAACAATTATAAGGGTATTTCAGTTACAAGTGCACTAGGAAAACTCTTCAATTCTATCCTAGATAACAGACTAAATATGTTTTTAGAAAAACATCAAATTATTGATACATGTCAGGTTGGATTTACAAGGAAAGCCAGAACAATTGATCACTTGTTTATATTGAAATGTATAATTGATACATATTGTAACTCTAAAGATGGTAGTGATTGCCTGCTTTGTAGATTTTCAAAAGGCATTTGACACTGTCATTCACACCGGTATCAAAATCAAATTACTACACGCTGGGGTAGGCTCCCTATTCTATAATATAATAAGTAGAATGTATGAGATTAGCAAATCTTGTGTTAAAGTTTCAAATGGTATAACAGATTTCTTTCCTATTAAAGTTGGGGTAAAACAAGGCGACAATCTAAGCCCAACTTATTTAAGATATTTATAAATGATTTCCCAGATTACATCAGGAACTGCCCAGATCCGATACAATTAAATGATAAGCCTATCCACTGTCTTATGTATGCAGATGATATAATTCTGTTATCTTCTACTGCAGAAGGCCTCCAAGCAAAACTTGATATCCTTGATAGTTATTGTAATGATTGGTGTTTGACAGTTAACCCAACTAAAACCAAAATATTGGTCTTCAACAAGGCAGGCAGGCACCTACGTCATAAATTTAAGTACAAAGCATTTGAACTTGAATGTGTACAACACTGCAAATACTTAGGTGTGTATTTTAGTGCTTCTGGGACTTACTCCTATGCTCGGGATGAACTTTATAAGAAAAGTTTGAAAGCATATTTTAAACTTCAGAAAGATTTTCTCTCACTAAACCCAAAACCAAAAACTAGTATACATATATTTGATCACACAATCAAGCCCATTGTACTTTATGGCTGTGAAATATGGGGCACTTTTAACTCAAATACAGCTAGATTTTGAAATGGAACTGTATCTCCGGACAGAATTTACTCAAATCTCATTGGTGAAAAATTACATACTAAATTTTGTAAATTTATTTTAGGTGTTCATAAAAAAACCCACCAACTTTGCTGTTTTGTCAGAACTTGGTCGTTTCCCACTCTATTACGATATTATATAAAAAGTATTTTCCACTATTGGAACCGACTTGAATATCTAGAAAAATTTCCTTTACTACAAAATGCTTATGAACAATCAAAACAACTATATAATCAAAACAAATCATCATGGTACGGATCTCTCCAACGTATACTTCAAAATTTTCCAACAATTAGTCAATTGAAAGGAAAGAAAATTTCAAAAAACAGCCTTAATAGACAAATCAAAGAGGGCTTTTTGGAACTATGGAAAAATCAGATGAAACAATACTCAGAAGGGAAGCTTCGCACTTACACCACATTTAAAGTACATTTTGGGTTTGAAAATTATCTATCTGTTATCGGTAATTTTGAGCATAGGAGATGTTTAACTAAACTAAGAATCTCAGCACATCGTCTACATATTGAGACTGGTAGATACCAGGGGCGGATCCAGGATTTCAAGTTAGGGGGGCGCACTTAAAAAAATTGGGCCGAGCGGAGGGAGGCGCGAAAATTTTTGGGGTATTTCGTGTGAAAAATCACGATTTTACGCCAAAAAATCATATTTTTTCCAATTTTAGGGGGGGGGGCGCCGGGTGCGCGGTGCGCCCCCCCCTGGATCCGCCCCTGGACACCAGGGTATCCCTCCACACCAAAGGTTGTGTGAGCAGTGCGACTCGGGAGAGGTAGAAGATGAAATTCATTTTCTACTTTGCTGCAGCAAATTTAGAAGAGGAGCGACAACAGCTGTTCAGAACAATATCTCAATCGTGTAACAATTTTCTACAATTAAATCCTCGAGAAAAATTTTACTGGTTAATGACCTGTGAAGTTGTATCAGTTTTAAAAGAGTTGTGTCACTTTATTTATAAATACTGCAAATAATTTAAATAACTGAATAACACTGCTTCAATTTTATTAACAAAATCTACATATTAATGTCTAAAATATATTGTTGTTTGTCTGCACTAGACACGAGGAGGAATGCTCATTGCTAATCTTAGTAGATGCAATACATTTCCTGAAGCACTGTCCCTTGGTGTCTGTTGCAGATAAACGATACATCTATTTATTCCCATTTTAGTTTATTACTTGAACTGCTTGCTTTCCTGGATCAGACACGGGGAGAATCGAAATGCGATTCTTAAGCACCGTCCCCTGGTGTCTCCTCCAGCTAAGTAATCACAGTCCTTTCATCAAACACATGATGTTTTACTACTTGAGCCGCTTGCTTTGCTGGATCAGACACGGGGAGAATCAAAACACAATTCTTAAGCATCGTCCCCTGGTGTCTCCTCCAGCTAAGTAATCGCATACATGTAGTCCATTCTTCAACCATATGATACACTGCAACTATACATTACTCATTGCCTCTACTCGGGTCGTGCTGCCGAACACGGCCTATTTATTTATTTATATATTTTTTGTAACATATATCATTTAAATAGTTAGAATTGTCTTGTTTAAAAACAGATGTCTCCATTCTGTATTGTTGTAACTGTTGATATAATTATGAATGTATATTTGTTATTGCCCCTTGAGGGACCCTAATTGGAATAAAAATATTGTATTGTATTGTATTGTATTGTATTGTAATTCCTCAAACCCCCAGAGCTTATGGGGGGGGTTAACCCCCCTGGGCCCCCTACCAGGGCTCTGTCCAGGAACAGCTGTGGGACCTTAAGCGGTCCCCAGACCCCTCTCCTACTCACGCCCCCCTAATCCCAAATCCTGGATCCGCCCCTGATGTATATCATTTTATCAATTGTGTAAATAATTAAAACTTACTTGTATAAACTCTATTTGATTTGTTATAGTTTTTAATATCGTGCATTAACTCTTAATTATAAAATATTATTTAATTAAAGAAAGTGTAAATTAAGATGGTTTATTTTAACAAATAACTTATAGAAATAATATAAATCACTAACCTGTAGATTAAAGGGATATTGTCTACCAGCTGCGTATTTTTTTCATACCCAAAATTATTGTCGATTTCCGTACTGACCTTCATAAAATGAAGATTAACACCGAGTTATGCTGCAAAAGATACGATTTTTTGACAAAAAAGACCCAAAACTATCGTTATCAGAATTATTGTCTGGATGACAATATTCAAATCTATTCATATGTGAACACGTCTTGAGCATGCGCACTGTTTAGAAACAATAAACAACATGTGGTTCTTGGGCAAAAGAGAAACTGTCAACGCGTGGAAGAAAGCGGACTTTGACGGATTCAGAGAGAAAGATGAATAGAAGAGAAGTATCTTCCAAATGGAACAAATGCAGGATATATGTAGGGGATCAGTTGGACCGTTGCCGTTGGATGGAGCGAACTCAAGGAAGTGCTACGCGTCAAATCTCACGCTGAGGTGGCAAAGATTTTGCTTGATTATTGTTGATAGGTAAGCCGAGCATGTTGCCTTCTTTTCTCAATCGTTTTTCATATTTTATGAATTTATGATGATGCCTATGATTATTTTCGGTAGATATTAATCAATATATGTAATTTTGCACCTGGCAACAGCAAATTATTGTCAATGAGTAGCATAAAACGGCCGTATTTGCGAGGTAAACAAACCCAAATTTTAAGAGGCCAGCAAAGGGGAAATGGGAGTGCAAAAATGATATCAATGGCAATGCAGTTTATTATTATCAATTTAGAAAAAAATATCGAATCAATTCATTTTTAATGCAAGAATTAAAACTGTACATAGCTTAATGAAAACCCTATAAAGTTCTTTTTATTCAAGCAAATTTATTTCTTTGATATACAACATATAATTAGGCTTTTAATTTTATCAAATTTCAACAACTTGGACATGAAACTTAGTTTTGGGAACCAAAAGTATATACCTTACTTTCTGCAAATTATCACTATAATAAAAAATCAGTATGTATTTTTCAAATAAAAGCTTTCTATTTAAAGAAGCTTCATTTCAATTGCACTTTTAGTTTGGATCCTGTAAGTATAATATATAATTATAAACAAGGTTTTGAAGAAATGATATGAATAATATCCATTGAAATTTTCAAGTTTCAGAACTTTTTTTTACATATGACTACAAAATTTTACTGAAAATTTCAGAAATGTCCTAAAATGCATATTTTAGACCATGGCTAAATGAAAATCATTTTCAATTCCTTTATGCAAACAAGTTTATATCTTGGGTACTGGAAATACATTACATAAATAAGGTTTTAAGTACTTTTCAACAAGTTTGAACATAAAACTTTATTATGGGAGCCAAAATTATATCTTCCTGTCTGTGAATTATCACCATATAGTGGAAAATCAGTATGTATCTTTTATATAAAAAGCTTTCCATTTAAATAAGTGTCATTTCAGTAGCATTTTAAGTTTGGACCCTGTAAGTATGATACATAAACAAGGTTTTTAAAAAATAATATGAAGATCCATAGAAATTTGCAAGTTTCAGAAACTTTTCTATATAAAATTTTACTGAAATGTCCTGAACTGCATATTTTAGACTATGGCTAAATGAAAATCGTTTTCAATTTCCTTATGCAAACCAAGTTTATTTCCTGACTATTCTAAAAACATTACATTAACTAGTTTTTTACTACATTTCAACAATTTTGGACATAATTTTTAGTTCAGGGAGCCAAAATTATACTTTACTATCTTAGAATTATCAACATAGACATGATAGAGGGAGATCAATATGTATTTTTCATATAAAGGCTTTCTATTTAAAGAATTGTCATTTGAACTGCTTTTTATCCCCTCGCCAACGAAGTTGCGAAGGGATATAGTAACGCTACCGTCCGTCCGTCACATCCTTGTGAACACTCTAGAATCAACATCCTTCAATGAATTTTGACCAAACTTGGTACATACTTAGTCCTTAAGAGAATTTGAAACCCTATTGATTTTCAAGGTCAAGGTCATCTGGTCAAATTTTTACTGCGTAACATCCTTGTGAACATTCTAGAATCAACATCCTTCAATGGATTTTGACCAAACTTGGTACATACTTAGTCCTTAAGAGAATCTGGAACCCTATTGATTTTCAAGGTCAAGGTCATCTGGTCAAATTTTTACTGCGTAACATCCTTGTGAACATTCTAGAATCAACATCCTTCAATGGATTTTGACCAAACTTGGTACATACTTAGTCCTTAAGAGAATCTGGAACCCTATTGATTTTCAAGGTCATATGTCAAAGATCAAGGTCACAGGCTCAAATTTTTACCATGTAACATCCTTGTGAACACTCTAGAATTTTAGAAGTTTTTAGGCAAATTACTACAAAAACTGGTAATTTCAGACAAATGTGATTTTGTAGTGATTGATATTTGTACTTTTGATTTAGATATTCTGACCAAGGTATTTCTAGAGTAAAAGAAATGAGCAGCCATCACATTTCAACGAAACGGATGAAACTGGAGAAATCGAGTTCATTTGTGAACCCATTTGAGTATGTTCATATTGTTAAAGATTAGACATATTCTACATTACATGTATGCTTATAGGTAACATTGTCAATATTGTTCAACACAGTCACTTGTATAACAGTTTCCTATTAATTATTGTGGCTTGCATAGTGATACTACTAGAACTATATTATATAGGGATCATGTTGGCTTCTGCGTCATCGTTACATTTTCATCAATCCACAAGCTGAAACGGAATGAAACCAAACTGGGACAGAATTGACGCACGTCTGGTGCACCAAATTTTTTCCTGGAACTTTGATGTAATTTTGTCTCTTTATATTGGGTTGTGTAGATGTGTGCTGGATACATGTATTTAGATTATAGATTTAATATTATTTTGAAAAGCATTTTCGTTATACAGCAGCACATCAGAACCATATAACAAAATTTGTTTCGATATTATACACATACACTGTAATAAACAATTATTTTTTATTCTTACAGTCTCTCAATAGATATTACTGAAGAGGGCAGTGATGTTGGTGATGATTCTGACGATGAAGATTTTGAACCTAGCCTCAACTTCACTCTAAGGTTTGTCATGTTAATTTCATATGTTTCAGTTGTAACTTACATATTTGAAATTTTGTCCTAATAACAGAACCATGCATGATCATATGTCATAGGAGCTTTATTATGCCCCCGCTCCACCGGAAGGGGGGGGGGGGTATACTGTTTTACCTCTGTCCGTCCGTTCGTCCCAAGATGTTCATAACATTTTTCTCAGTAATTATTTATGGCAGCAATCTGATATTTGGTCAATCGAAAGTCGCAAACCCGCTGCGTTGTCCATGGTCAAGTCCGGTAGAAGTCCCATCCGATGAAGGGAAAGACATCAACAACAAATGAAGATCAGTTCTGATTTGGGTAACAGACACCCTGTAACCATTGACCAGCTCGTGATGCCTGCCGTAGAACTTCTTGAGGGATGACCACAACCTAAAATCTGTCTACAAATCAATCAAATCCTTCATAAAGTGGACTTGTAATGATATGTTTAGTTGCTCATTCACTATACATTCGAGATATTCATTTTGAATTGAAAGTTAGGGCTCCATAGATCATAATCTCAATTCTATTGTTTTATTCTTGTGAATTACATTGTATGTATTTTTCTACTTCAGGTGGCAGAGAAGTTACAACAAAAAGACAGCTAGATGGTCTGTGCAGCCTGTTAAAGCTGACAAGTCATATTCCTATGTTCCAAGACTATTAAGGGTCATCATTTGTATGAGACTGCAAGATAATGAAGGAATGAATTAACGTGTGCAGTTGGAAGTAGATGATCCCAGAAGAATCTCGGTCCATCTTGCACCAATTCCACAACCTCCAACTCAGGATAATATTGTAGCATGTCAGAAATCCAGATTTGAAGACCAAGACAAAACAATTGACTATATTGTCGCATAAAATAAATTTAGATTGTCACTCTTTGTTTTTACTGGTCTAACAGAAGTTCTGCACATTTAGAGTGGAAAAGTAACCCAAGTCAGGATAATGGGCATTACAAATTGTCCAATGCATAATAATGATAGCACTCAGTGTGTTGGTCTAGTTAGTACAAACCAGGACAACTTTTTAGGACCTCACAAGAAACATCTCTGCCAAGTTTGGTTAAATTCAGTTCGGCTGTTCTCAAGAAGAAGATGAAAATGTTGTTTCCCATAGGGTTTCAATGCAAACTTTGACCTCCGCTGGTGGCCATTTTGAATTTTCAAATGGCGCAAACAGTAACAACACATGTTAAAGACATTCACAGGAACATATATACCAGATTTCAATTCAATCCCTTCGGCGGTTCTTGAGAAGAAGTTTCTTGAAAATCGACCAATCAGAATTTTCAAAGTCACATGGTGGCCATGTTTTTTGACGAATCTGCACAAAAGTAACAACTCTTGTGTAGGACCTCATAGAAAACATCTCTGCCAAGTTTGGTTTTGAATTATATAAAAGACTGTCAGTCCATTTTAGAAGAAGTTGTCAGTGCTGATAGAACAAAAAATAATAATAAGATGGCAAAACTTTCAAATTAAATTTACAATTCCAACTGACACGGCTGGTAATCGGCACAAGCAGAACAGTTGGTTCTGCAAAGAAATTCGCGAGGATAACTTCCGGTTTTGGTGGAGGAGAGTTCACGAAGACGCTTCGCAAGGTATGTACATGTCAAAAATTGAAATTTTCTTTTTTACTGCTCGAATATTGCAAAATCAGAGAATGCTATGCTGTGGCGAATGCTTTCACGATTAGAAACGTATAGTTTATTCTTGTATATGAAGTGTAACTCTCGCAAAATCAATCGTCCCACGAAAAACATGACGAAAATTGTGACACTATTACATTTCTAAGTTGTTCTTGACAAAGATGCAAGTTAAATTTTCAATATTTTTTCATCATGGGAGTCTAAATGTAATCGGGGATAAATTCCGATTCGTCAGAAGTAAATTGAAGTCTAGATAAAGCTACAAACTGTCAATTTTCTCGTTTTCCTGCTTGAGGAGATCGGTTCTGATAGAGCACATTGCGAATGCATGAGGAGATTTGCTAGTTTTGGTAGGACACATGTAATCCACTGTATAATCACAAATTTTGCATGTCTGTCTGGTAATAAATTCACGAACTGATGCCCTTCTTCCCGTCGGGTTTTTAAAAGTATAAAAGTAATATTTCATTGTTCATGGGCTGTCCAACTAGAAAGAAACATTTCATTTAAGGAATCAATTGATAATTGTAACTGCGGTTTCCCATGATTTAACTTGTCATTATTGATCATTTGTTGTTTGTGATAACTTCCATTGTGTATTGGATACACAAGATTAACTTCTCTTACATTGGAAAAAATTGAAAATGCACTAAGATAATTTTATAATCAAGAATATTTAAACTTAATGTGAATCATATCTTTATAATTTCTAATACAAATGATACACTCTAAATTAAATATCATACAGTTGAGAATAATATTAATTTGTGGTAAAGGAGTGGGTATGATAAGGGTAGATTTTGGCCCAATCTCAGAAACTGTTTATATAGATATAATATTAAACACAATCATTGAAAGGTAAGAAAAATAAAAAAATTTATGATTTCACTTTGTCCTTTGTTGCTTAGCAACGTAAATGGAGGAGGGTCCAAATAATCATTGGAAATTCAAATATGGTGGTTTTATTTTACATATCTTGCATAGTTTTTTCGACAAAACGTTATGTTCTGTGTATGTACACTCTAAAAATAATATTCCAATTCTCTCTGGTAGCATATAGTATTTTTGTGTAGTTTTGTCACCCTAGCAACGGTTTTGTAAACATTAAATTAGCCTATATTATTGCAATTAATGGTTGAATTTTGACAACTACGATCTTTTGACTTGATATTTGATTAAGCGGTACATTTTTGTCAAGCTATACACACTACAAATGTCATTTCATATTTCAAAAATACATTTTGATATTTGTATTCATAGTTATGCCCCGTCCATAGCAACAGGTTTCCCTATGCACAGTATTTTCCTGTAGATCTTCATGGACCTTTTATTTAATCAAGAAAAAAAATTCTACAACAGCACCTTAGCAGATCTAGAGACATCTTATCATTTATTAACCAGTATATATTATAAGAATTCCTTAAACCTAACAATGTCCCTAGTAACCAAATATTATCCCTAGCAACCGCAGAAACTCGTCAATGCTGAGCTCTGTAAATTGCTTTTTTTAAATCTTTTTATAACCGAATGTTGATCTTTTTATTTTTTAAATCATGTGAGGAAATTATTCTCAGTAATTAGAATGTCAAAGGAACCAAGTCAACTGCATAACATGGTAAAGCAGCGCTACAGCGGCAAGAGAGGATGTAATCCATGTTGAATACTTAAGAAATAAATC
This sequence comes from Bathymodiolus brooksi, assembly GCA_963680875.1. Lineage (NCBI taxonomy): Eukaryota > Metazoa > Mollusca > Bivalvia > Mytilida > Modiolidae > Bathymodiolus > Bathymodiolus brooksi. The sequence continues at coordinate 40,464,919 of OY804575.1, forward strand.
ATGGAAGCCAGAATGTGTTGGGAGTTTTAACATGGATTGGCGGATATTATACGTTATTAGTCTCGAGATGTTATATATCCCTTTAAAACGGGATATATAACATCTAGAGACTGATAACATTTTTATCTGAATGTTCCAACATTAATAAGTATGTCCTTATTATAGGAAAAACATAAATACGTGTATCTTTGGACAAAGATCACAGAGAGCGATTATTGATTTTCTGTCATCTTGTGAAATGTGTGTCGTCTGCTGTGCACAATATAAATGGACAGCACATAGGTGAGAGCGATTATTGATTTTCTGTCACCGCACGACTTCCCTGAAGTTTTAAAAGTACCCTTTTAGCCAATCTAAATTCTACTTGCAACGAGCACATCAGAGAATAGTATTTTATCCCGAGCCAGAAGCGAGGGATACAATTTAGTAATATCCGCCAATCCATGTTAAAACTCAAAACACATTCTGGCTTCCATGATTTATTTCGATTCTGATATGTCTAAGAGTACAACTACGGTGGTATACTTTGATTGGAAGACGGTAATTTATATTTACGGTATCTTCAAACTTTTGTTGTTGAGAAAAGTAAAACGTGATAGATTATATAAATAGAATGCTTGGTAATACTGTATTATCGGTCATGGCCCATTAAAGTAAAATCATACCACTAAAATTCCAGGTAATACTACAATTTTAGCACTGACTCATAAACGATAGACTATATCAATGACATTCTTAGTAAGGATAACAAAAGGACCATTGTAAACAAAACACCGATATATGTAAATCAAACCTGACATCCGTGTACTATGTTAAAACATGCACGTTATATCGTAAAATTCCAAGTAATACTACAATTTTAGCACTGACTCATAAACGATAGACTATATCAATGACATTCTTAGTAAGGATAACAAAAGGACCATTGTAAACAAAACACCGATATATGTAAATCAAACCTGACATCCGTGTACTATGTTAAAACATGCACGTTATATCGTTATATGTATTGTATTAGATGAATTATGAATTATCAAATATATTGTTTGTTTTTCCATACTTTATTGAAATAAGTAAGAATAAAATATTGATCTCACGATGTTGTTATCGGCAGTCATGTGTGCTAAACAATTACGCCACCGCAACGTTAATATTAAGTTTTATTAATTAACTTTGATTTATTAGCCTTTATATGATCAAATCTGTCAATACAATATAAAAACTTTCATTGTGCCAATACGGCAAAAACCAGTCCAATACGGATATTTTCCGTATTGGCCCAATTCCAGTCAGTCCAATAACAACTAGATCGGAATCCGCTAGACATTTCGACAATTGCAAGGACAAATCCCGAGAGATATTGGACTGGTTAATTAATAAAGGTATCATTACATGATGTTTTTCATATTGGCCTAGTTAAAGGTCCTCGGTCTGCTGTATTGGCATTCGGCTGCGCCTCAGGCCAATACAGCAGGCCTCGGACCTATAACTAGGCCAATATGAAAAACATCACGTAATAATACTATAATATATAAATCAAATTTACGTTAATACAATTATTCATCGGGAATTCACTTTGCGAAAGAGCCAAATAAAATATATTTGTTAAAGAAAATAAAATAAAAATAAAAAGTAAAGGGACTACTAAAAATAGAAAGTTCCGATGTGTTTGCATGTCCAATGAATTATTTTCTAAGATAATCTGACGTACTAATTTTCTTTTTGGTTGCTTGTTTTGTTTTCTGTACTTTCTTGTGAATTGTGGGGACAATATTAAAGTATACTTTAGTATAGTAACACATGAAATTCCACTGAGGGTTAGAAAAAAAACACGTCGGACTCAACGCACAATCAGGTCGGCAGTAAATCACCTCCAAAATTTATTTAACGTCAAAACTGTTTCATGAAAACTGTTCAAGTTTTACTCCCGTAGCAAAACAACTACGATAACCAACTTTATTTTGGATGAGATTAAAAGGTCGATTTCTATTTCTGTTTATTACGGATGAAAACGGTCAATAAAAAATAGCCGCTGACGAGAAATCGACCTTAAAATTATTTTTTTATTGCAGATTTCATACTCTCCACATTCGGATACTAACACAAAGATTAAATGAGATATGTGTTTATGTATATTAAACATCATACTAAAATATGCCGTTGGTACCTGCTTGTGGTTATACTGAAAATTAACATTAAATACACATTTCTTGTTAGATTTCATATATTTTCACGAAACGATAGACTTTTCATTGACTAGTGTGACGTCATCACACGTGCAAATATGGAAAATTGTTACCAAAATAGTAGTTGGGGTAAAGGTCTTATAAAATCAAGAAACAACGAAAGCTATACGTTTCATTTAAAATTTGTCTATTTTTTAGGCCAATTTCTGCCCTTATCATACCTACTCCTTTGACGACAGTGGTCAAATCAGTACTAAAATTTATGATAAACGGGACGACTTCAATTTTAAGATCATAAATTTTCCAAATATGTGCAGCAAAATAACAGCTTCTTCTGCATATGGTGTTTACATCTCGCAATTGATTCGTTATGCAAGGGCCAGTAACAATTATTCTGATTTCCTGAAACGTCATCTTCATCTGAGAAACAGGCTACTGGACCAGGGCTATAAAAAGATTCGCCTTATTCGATCTCTTAAAAAGTTTATATTCCGATACCAAGATCTTGTCGAAATATATTCCGTCTCTGCAGAAAAGATTATAAACGATGGATTTTCATATAGTGAAAATGTATAAAGATAAGGTTTCAACAAAAATGTCAAAAATATTTTTTTTATCAATGTGTGACGTAAAAGTGTTTTTGACATTTGGCGCTGATTTGACAACTGTTTTACCTGTTTTGTTCAAGTATTGTTGTAAATACTGTTATAGTGACAGCCGGAAACTTTGAGCCGTAATGAAAGGTGGGAGGTTTGGCGCTTTAAAATCTGATTCAACCCTCCATTTCTTTGGAAATGCCTGTACCAAGTCAGGGTCATTACGGTTTTCACAGTTTTCCGGTTGTTGACTGATTTTGTCTGTTTATATACTTATGAGTTTTGACTTTCCCTTTGTTAGATTGTTCGGAGTTCGGTAATTTTGTTATTACCCTTATTTTCTATTATGTAGTGTGTTATGTGTACACACTTGTAAATAAAAAAAGATCTCTGTTAGTAGTGGTTACAAGATGTATAGCGCTTTACCGATTTTAAGGATATGTCCACAGTTTAATTGACATCTTGTGTTTAATTTATTCATGACTACTAGCACTAAGTGAATGTTTATTTACGTTAGACCTATGTATGTGCTGAAATCATGTAATATTATAACTTGTGTAGATCTGCGGTGAAGTTTCCGTCGTCTTTAGTAAAAAGGTTGCGCCGTAGAGATGTGTAAACCCGTTTGAAAGATATAAATATTTTGAAATTGAAAGAGATTTTTTTTAAATAAACTTGGTGTCCTGATTGATGGGGATTTTAAATTTGGTGTACTGTTACTTGTTTTTGTTCGTTTCCTTGGCGGTGATACAGGCAATCTATATCGAAATGGGTTTTTGTAAAGAGTCAATGTCAGTCCCCTTTTCCTCTTTCCCTTGAATCCTGGCATCTCCTGAAAGTGGACAGAGAATAGTTTATTTTGATTAGAGTATTTATCAGTTTTGTGTTTAAAAGTGTCAATTTAACAATTTTGCAGAAAACAATTAACAAAACTAACAAATCTCCTCATGCATTCGCAATGTGCTCTATCAGAACCGATCTCCTCAAGCAGGAAAACGAGAAAATTGACAGTTTGTAGCTTTATCTAGACTTCAATTTACTTCTGACGAATCGGAATTTATCCCCGATTACATTTAGACTCCCATGATGAAAAAATATTGAAAATTTAACTTGCATCTTTGTCAAGAACAACTTAGAAATGTAAGAGTGTCACAATTTTCGTCATGTTTTTCGTGGGACGATTGATTTTGCGAGAGTTACACTTCATATACAAGAATAAACTATACATGTTTCTAATCGTGAAAGCATTCGCCACAGCATAGCATTCTCTGATTTTGCAATATTCGAGCAGTAAAAAAGAAAATTTCAATTTTTGATATGTACATACCTTGCGAAGCGTCTTCGTGAACTCTCCTCCACCAAAACCGGAAGTTATCCTCACGAATTTCTTTGCAGAACCAACTGTTCTGCTTGTGCCGATTACCAGCCGTGAACTGACCAATTTGTGAAATTAACAACTCATTAGGGTTGATTTATTTTTAATTTTTGGTGTTTTAATGCCACTTTCAGCAATATTTCAGCTATATCATGGCGACCAGTTTTAGTGGTGGAGGAAGCCAGAGTACCCGGACAACCACCGACCATAGGGAAGCAAGTGGTAAACTCTATCATTAGGGTTTATGGGATAAAATACAAAATATTTCATGAACAAGTTTTAATTAAATCGTACAACAGCTTGGGATCACACATCTGACCCCAGCTCCAAGTCGGCCATGTGCCCAAATGGTATACTGGCGGTAGGCTGCATACCTATTGGATCTGTTGTAATCCTCGTCATGGGGCATTACTACAAGTTCCTCTCGAAACATTCTAGCAACCCCCAACACTTCCTCATCAAGGACAATCCGATCAAAGTCCTGTAATAAAGACAAGAGATTTAATAAAAACAGAGTAAAGACAGATGGTTATAGATTCATCTAGAAAAATTAGCTCTATTTAAAAAAGAAATATAATTCATTATAAGTGAAATAGTTTGCACAAATTCAGTTTAGAGAAATAAAAAAAATCTTATTTTGGAAGGAAAGATTTTCTCGTGGGACTTTCTTATGACCACAGTTTTATTTCGTTTTTTTGTTGGTATATGGGAGAACCATTTTGGTCTTGCATTTTTTTTTATCAATTTACCCCTCAAGCTATTCAATTTTAATTTTATATTATTTTTTCCTGAAAAAATATTTTGATTCTGAATCTTGAAGAAACAAATTTGGCTGGACAGGAGAAAAAAATATATTCCGACTTGACATTTTCACAGTATAATCATATACTTGCCATTTTCACAGTATAATCACCGATATACAAAATTTTGAAGAAAAAAAATTATTCCAGCACTTCGCCAATCTAATTAAAATTAGAACTACGCACTTGCTCCCTATTTTAGATCTAATTATACCCCCGCTCCACGAAGGGGGAGGGGGGTATACTGTTTTACTTCTGTCCGTCCGTTCTTCCAAAATATTTTTCGTCACATTTTTCTCAGCAACTATTGATGGCAGAAATCTGATATTTGGTCACAAGCTTCACATAGGTATACCATACCGTGGGAAGCGTTTTTGGAACCATCAGATTCCTACTTCCTGTTTGCCGACTTAGTTGGTTTTTATACACATTGAACATATATGTACATTTTTCTCAACAACTATTGATGGCAGAAATCTGGTATTTGGTCACAAGCTTCATATAGGTACCCCATATCATGGGAAGTGGCAGGGGTATCATAAGTGAGCATTAGATCACAGTTCACCTTGTTTTAATTAGATTGGCACTTCGCCGGAAAATAAGAAAATATGATTTCTGTGGCGTCTGAATTTTTTTTTTCTACATTCAAGGTAAATGGTCAGTCCCATATATGATTTTGCAGCAACTGTCTTGTGGAACTAGAAGTAAGGTCTCTTTTGTTTCTAATCCAGCCCAAATTTCTCTGAAACATTCCAGTCAATTAACAAATAAAACAACACTGGCTACGTCATTCGTTTTCATCAGACATGTATTTCACTGTGTTCTACATGTATGTCTCTGTTTTCATATTGTCGGTAAAACTGGCTAAAATAAATTAATTTAACACGTGTATCAAAATCTCGGGGAACAACTTCATAACTTATAAGAAGAAAAAAACTAATTTAGTTATTTTTAACGCCGGCAAAAATTTCCGATCGAAAATACGTAGTTGAGCTTGTCCCCATGGGGTGCCTCCTGGCATGTTTTCAATGGTTATCGTGGAAATATCGGCTGAATCTGTTAAGGCATGTAGTTTTCATTAAAGAAAATCTATTCCTGATACAGAAATGATTTATTCTACGTCTTTTAGATACAATCGGTTCGCAAATAGCTTTTTTCCTCAACTTTTATAGAAACTTACATTTGCATTCATTTCCATTCCATTCCAAGATAATAAAATATTTTTAAATTGGTTAAAATTGGCAATTTTTCTAAAATCATCAGGTAGGTCATTCCATAAAACAGCAGCTGTATATTTAAAAGAATTCTTACCATAGGTAGTAGTCTTTACTCTAGGTATCTCTACAATATTAGAATATCTAAAACTATATTTACTATTTTTTAAAACAACTAAATCATTTAAGCATGGTGGAGACAGTTTATGCAATATTTTAAAACATTCTAATGCCATAGTGCGCATTCTCCTTATGTGTAGAGATGGTACTTTCGCTATATGTAAAAGTTCTTCATATGTGCTATTGTAATTCTCATAGATAAAACGTAAAGCTCTTTCCTGTATTTTCTTCAGTTTTATAGTGTTTGCTTTTGAACAAAAATGCCAAGCCAAAGGACAAAAATTGAAATTAGACAATATAAAAGAATGAAAAATTGTTAGCTTATTAAGTTTAGATAAAAAAACAACCAATACGCTTTAGTACACTTAATTGCTGTGAAGCTTTACGACAGATATTTTTTATATGTTTATCAAAATTTAGCTGATAGTCTATATCAATACCCAATAATTTTACAACTTCATCACATGATATATTAGCAGACTCAATATTAAAAACAGGTTCTTTTGCATAAGTTTTCTTCCCAACAGCAATAGCTTGAAATTTATCTGGGTTGGCTTGCATACAATTAAAATTAAACCATTCAATTAAAATAGAGCTTTCTTTTTCTAAAACATTAATTAAGGTATTATAATCTTGATCTGCATATGATAGGGTGTTGTCATCAGCATAGTTGTACAATGTTCCATGTTCAATGAAGTAAAATATATCGTTTATAAAAATGTTAAAAAGCCTCGCCCAAGTCAGTGCATAATTAATTAGCTTCCGGTAACGATGGTCAGCTTTTTTAGCCGAAAAAACAACGTTTCGGAGCGTATTCGTCAATAATTCGGTGTTGAATCTTCATTTTATGAAGATCAGTACGGAAATCGACAATAATTTTGGGTATGAAAAAATTATGTAGCTGGTAGACAATATCCCTTTAAGAAACAAAAGTTTCTTTATACTGGATTTCCTGTACCATTTAACGAATGTATTGACCAATTGCTCAATGAATATTGACCAACTGGTATTTAAACCCCTAGAAGTCACATTGGTGTTGGTCAGAAAAAGTTTAAAGTTCCTATTGTTAAGAAATCAAGTTCCTATTGTTGGGCAATCAATGAACAATAGGAACTGTGTTTAAACTTTTAAGCTCAGAGTGTTATCTTATTACCATAGTGATTTATAGTTTGCAAACGTGTTCCCGTCACGAAAATAGCTGATCCAGGTCTTCCGGTCATATAACCCGTATCCGTACTCAATCAGAACGATCTATGTTCTATATATAATGTTAAAATAGTCAAATGAAAACAAAAAACCTTTAAAATACCACACCGTCGAAACAGGATAATAGTAGAAACAGTGACAAAATTAATACCCCCAACACGCATATATATATATATATATATATATATATATATATATATATATATATATATATATATATTATATATATATATATATATAATATATATATATATATATATATATATATATATATATATATATATATATAATATATATATTTATTATGAAACTACCCCTTTACATCGGGGGCGCCAACCGCCGGGGTGTCGGTGGCGCGTCTAACTACAGTTATTAAAATGTACATTTATTATGATAAAAGCACATGCAACAAAAATATGATAAGACATCTGCCATATATACACACTCGTTATAAACTGTCCATAAACTCTCCATAAAACATCATTTATAATTATACTTAAAATATTATGAGATAAATATTTTACATGACCGCTAACTTTCGTCGCTTGGTACAGGCACTTCAATAAAGTGGCAGGATTGAACTAGTTAAATGCGTCCAAACCTCCACTCTAGTGAAATGATAATTAAAAACAAAAGTTATGAAGCACTATAGAAATATAAATATAAACACTTTATTAAACCAATTAAGGACCCTTGCGGGTTTATAATTTGATACAATGATTACAATGATTAGAATACATAACACAAATTAAATTGATGAATAATAATAGTGATTTACACAACACTCACTGTTAACAATTATATGACATGATCTTACACATTATATAATATCAATCTATCATGAAGAACCTCATCCATCAGAAATCTTTTTTGATCTCAATTTAATGCTTTGAATAAGAAAATGACCTAAATTTTCAACTAAAAATATATCTTCAGAGGTCATTAACTATACAAATTTGGATTTATAATCTAATTTGATGAAATTTTCACAATAATTTTGAATTTTAGTATACAATTCCTTACGTAAACTATTATAAAAAGCACATTTTATTAAAAAATGAGGTTCATCTTCGATATCATTCTGTGAACAAAACTTACTCTGTGACCTTTCTAAGAATTATTTTTATGTCTCTCTGTTTCCACTCTTAAATGATGTGAACTTATGCGAAATCTACATAGTATTTGCCTTACTTCAAAATTGTTTATCTCTAGATATTTTTCTTTTTGGAACATACTTTTATAGGAAAAATATGTATCTAACTTTCCAGAAGCATTATCTTTTTCATGGAACCATGCTTTCAAAAACAGAGTTTTTAACTTTTTCATAACAAATTCTTTTATTGTATTTATTGAATAGTCACGGCAATACATTTCTTTTAAATCAAGTTTATCAAGGAGAAAAATCACAGAGGAGTACCAAGTTTGAATATTGGTTTCATGCAAATTCTTGTTTACATAGAACAGCTTCTTTCAATAAATTTGAGCTGCAATGCTGTAATGGATGTATATAACTTATCATTGATAAAACAATATTAAAATATATAGGGAATCTTCCTAGTTCAGAAAGAACTGCAACATTTGAACTCTTACTGTTCACACCTGAAATAAACTTACAAAACTTCAAGTTTATTATAAAGCTATTCTTTTGCATAATTAAACAAGCCACTTGACAGGAATATAACACAGTCATTTACACCAAGATATTTATATTTGTTAACAGATTTAATTAGTTCATTCTTAAAGTAGAATGGTTCTTTTATATGACGTCCATATTATTGAATATTAAAACTAGGTTTTTTCTTAAATTAACATTTAAGCACCATGTATCACAATAAGATACTAAGCATTTGCATTCAGACAGTCCTGAAGTCCATTAGAGGAATTGGAAAAAATAATAACATCATCTGCATACAAGAGGCAGTCAATGCGACCAGTGCAGAGTGATACACTTTCAGTTTTGCAAACAATTTGGTAAATCATTTATAAATAAATTGAAAAGGGAAGGTCTCAAAACATCCTTGCCTAACCCCAATATGCGGGTTAAAACACTGGCCTAGTTTGTTATCAACTTTTACTCTTAATTTATTTAGTGTATACATATGTTTGATAAGATGATAAAAATTTCCCCCAATGTCTGACTTGAGCATTTTGATAAGCATACCTGGATGTATCACAGTATCAAAAGCCCGTTTAAAGTCAACAAAACATGCATAAAATTTGTTACCCTTGCTGTTAGTATACTTATCTACTAAACATTTAAGGATAAACATGTGATCTGTTGTCCTGGATTTACTTCTAAAGCCAGCCTGGCAGTCTGTTGATATATCTCTCTTAGTTAAATGATCAGCAAGTCTTGTATTTAAGACTATATTAAATAGCTTACCAACACATGAATTTATAGATATGCCTCTATCATAGCATTAATTTTCATCAATTTTAAAAGTGCAAATATAATACTAAATTTTTATTCTAAAAGTCTAATGTTAAAGATCAATACCACTGACCTAATTGACATATGAAAATAAACATTTGGCAGAGAAAATCTTGCATAACAAGAAATTTATTTTGGTTCAAACTTCTTTACTTCTCATAAAATCATAGTTCAAACAGTGGTACAAGAGGTTGGAACAATTTCGTTCGATTCATAATTAATATGAAATACTTGATCAACATGATCGGAGATATTGCTGTCATCACTGTCCATGATATTTATCGGCTGTTTACTGTCTCACTTCGATCGCTCATGATCGTTTATCATGGAAGCCATCCTTTGGCGCATGTGACGTCACGTAATCATGTGACCACTTAGCTCATTAAAATGTATAGGTCAGAGATCGGGGCGATTTCCAAAGGTAATAATCAATAAAATGGGCGTCCTAGGGGGTTATTTTCAATTAAGACCATGTTTATAGTTTATTTAATGACCAAATCAAACAAAATTGAGAAATTTATTTTTTGTGTCATTAGTCCTTTAAAGTGTTTATTCTGTGTGAAAAATATTGACTCGGGTATAGTTTTATCTCCAGAATAAAATAATTAACATTTTCTTGACCTAGGAGGTGACCTAGAAAAAGAATATTATATCAGAATTGTTGAAATAGAATATTACTTGGTCAAAGTAATTAAATCATATTAATCTAGCAAAATGACCGACTTTACCCCTCGCCTAATATAAAAAGAAAGAATTGTTGGAAAACCCAGTGCGGTTCCAATTTCTTTTCTTTCAAGGTGAGAAAATAATTTAAAACATTTTTCATTTTCTATTTCGGAAATTACTTATATTATTTCTTTTAAATTATTTTCAATAATTATTTTTAATTCAAGTTAACGCAAAAAGATAAATAAAAAACATTGATAATTCATTTTTTATGCACAATTTTATTTAAATAAATATTTAATGTTATGTTATAATATTTAGTATAGATGTTGTTATTGGTATATTTTAGTAAGTAGAAAAAATTAATAAAAAGGAACTTGTTACTTGTTAATTGTAATTTAAAGAATTAAAATGGAAAAAGAAATGCTCAGATTTATTTCGTATCCTTGCTAAAGGTTTATTTATAATAAAAAAATTTAAAGACAAGAGAGATATTTGAGCACCTTAGAATAATAAATTTCTATTTGAAATGTTACTTTGATTTATTTTTAGAAACAGAACTATTGAAATTATGTATTTTGTAATTTGCTTTGCATTGTATTTGATATTGAATTTTATCTGTATAATAAAAGTGCGGTTCCAATTTCTTTTCTTTCAAGCCTTCAACGAAGCAGGAGTCTCCCTCGTTCCCGGCCTAGCTGTTCCCCGACCGACCTTTCCGAAGTTATCTATTAACAATACGGAACTGGTGAACTTTATCTAAGCAGTAGTTAACACCGGTATAATAAGTGCCGGAGAAACAAAGCAAAAGAACAACAACATATGTGCCAGAATTAACGGCATAATACCTCTATAATTTTCGGGGTTATGAATATCTCCAGATTTATGTATAGGTATAATGTACCCTTCACACCATAGCTTTGGATAAGTACTATGGGTAAAGATTAAATTAAAAAGTTTGTTAAGACAGCCTATAAGGGTTGTCTGCCCAGCTTTCAACATTTCATTTAGTACCAGGTGCAGACCACTGGCCCTCCCATTTTTTAATTTATTAATTGCTTTAAATATTTCCTGATTAGTCACTTTATAGTCCAAAGCAGTAGACAGATTCTCTTTTTCTAAATCGGCAAGTATATCATTTAATTGATTAATTTTAGATTTATCAATCTCAGATAGGGAATTTAAGTTTTGGAAATAGTTTGTCCACGAGGCATTATCTATAAGAGAGCTGAGGTAATTTGCAAGATGGAATAGTGAGTGTGCCATTTAAATATTAGATAGTTCACAAGGCCATCGGAAGACAACATAGATTGGATGATTAAGGAATACCAGTATGATGACCACTTGGCCTTGTCTCACTATTGTTTCTTTTTTTATTGTGAAGGCATTGTCCGTCTGAATCCACAGGCTCTCGTGGCACGGAATTAACCCCCTTTTACCATTCTGTTTATATATTTATTTTCAATAAAATTTCTTTATCATTTCATCTCTTTTTTTTTTAATTTAACTTGTACGTGTCCATATTAATATAATCTTATGTTAACAGTAACTCACATTTTTAGTTGTTTGAATATGGACACGAACAAGTTAGATTAATGAAAAAAAGAGAGGAAATAATAAAGAATTTTGATCGAAAATAAATATGTTAACAGAAAGTTAAAAAAAGGGGTGGTAATTCCTTGTCCGGAACGCCGCGTTATATTATATTATACACGTTGTTACCGTAAGGATTGATTGTCCGTTGCTTAACGTCCGTGCGTAACTGTCTATCGGTAGAGTGACCCTTAAAGTCATCTAATGACACACTGGGCAGCTCTGTGTGTTGTGCCCTTGGAACGGTGGCCAGTGCATTTAACACTGTTATTTTAACACGATTGTGTTGATGAGAAATGCATGAGTGTTCTCACGTCGTCATACTCTTTTGATGTTCATGTGGTAAGATTATGATTAGGTATACAAGACTATCACAAAGACTATTTGAATACAGAATTATGTGGTAAAACTTTAAAAATCTTAGAGTTTGATTGAATCTAAGTTGTATATAAAAAATCGTTGATCTCTTACAAATTAAAAAAAAAAAATATGTTCATTGTTCTAAAGCCTACGATTAACGCAACGCCGGATATATTTTACAATTAGCTTAGGCGGGAACGTTTTCAGAAACCACCTTTTCATAAATCACAGAACCAGTTGATAGCAATCTCAGCAGGAATGTTTTAACAGGTCATCATTAATCCTTTGAAGTGTTTATGTTAATCAGAAATCAATAATGATGGCACACATATCTTACACAATCTTCTTCTAATTTCAAATAATCGAATCAAAACTACAAGATAAGACTGTGTTTTATTCCAATGCTATTGGAAATTTTAAATAAAAGGGCCACCAAATGACGGTTGCTACGTAACAGGAATTGCTGACTCTCCTTCTAGTTTGAGTTGTTCATGTTATATTTAGTAGGGTTCGTGTTATATTTAATCTTTAATTTTCTGTATAGTGTTTTGTGGATCATTGCTTGTCCTTTCGTCTTATTTTCTTTAGGCTATTGTATTATTTTAATTGTCTGTTTTTAGATTTAAAGCTTCTCTTTACCATTTCGGCATCTTCAAACTTTTTTTTAAATATTACACTGCTAGTTTAATAAATTTTCATATCAAGTTGACACTTATTCATGTTAATGTAAGTTTGGCTGTTCAAGTTTCCTTTATTAAAGTGCACGATTCGAGTTTTGTTGTCGGTGCAGCAAGGTCCAACTCACCCACCCTTCTGACCTTATGGTCATGAGACTTTCGAGTTTTGTCTTACTCGAAAACAACCAATATGAACACTGTATCAAATATAAAGTGTTCTGATTGAACGGTTGTGGAGTACGAATCTAATACTCGACAGTGTTATGATCGTGGGCCTGATGGGTAATGTTTTTAACTATGTTTTCTTTGTAACTTGTGTGTGTTTGAATTTGATTTGTTTCTGAATTATATTTTTAGTATTAGTTGCATACTGCAGCTACAGCGCCACTATTATTTTACCTTTAATATTTACAAACACAGATCCTTACAACGACAGAACCATACATCACCGGATTTTGAGCAGGAATAAGACGATGGATACTACTAGTGGAGCAAGAACTGCATACCCTCAAGCATCACCGGAGTCCATCCCCGGTTTTAGTAGGATTCATGTTTCTTTGGTCCTTAGTTTTCTGTGTAGGCTTTGTTGACCATTCTGTCTTTTTGGCCATTGCATTGTCGGTCCTTCACAGATTATATGGTTTCGGATTGCCACTTTGGTATCTTCAAACCTTTTCTTTACAGTAGTAGTTGTTGCTTCTCATATACTACCTTCTTGGTGATGTAATAGTCAGCGCGCTGCTCTCCTCGAGTGCGTTAGTTTGGGTTTCGGCTGGTTAAGTTTCGGCTGGTTAAGCAAGAAACTAGAAACTTGGTATTTGCTGCTTCACCGCTGAGCACATAGCATTAAGCAGTAAGAACAAATACCGGGGTTTCACTGCTCAGTTCGTTCCTCATATCCCTACAAGTCTGGTAGCCATGATATATGCCGAAAGTGACGATATATACCAACAACTCAACCAAACGAGGGGCCGTCGTGGTCGTGATCGTATGGGAGTTGGATTACTACCTATGCAATCAGTACCTATCACCACTAACGTTGTGAGTTCGAATCCCACTCAGGCGATACAACATTATAAGATAAAGTTTGTCAGTGACTTGCGACAGGTTGGTGGTTTTCTCGGGTACTCCGGTTTCCTCCACCAATAAAACTGACCTCCACGATATAACTGAAATATTGTTGAAAGTGAAGTTAAACACCATAAACCAAACCAAACCAACCAAACTATTGCAAGTTTTTAAGAAAATAGTTTTCATAATTTTGCGAATAAACACTGTTGACCTTTTCAACAAATTGTTGTGTAATATTACATTTTAATGTCGGTTTTTGGTCAACTTCTTAAAACTTGTGTTGATAATTTCTTTGATATTTATTTCTATACACAAAATAATATGTCACACACACATTTTTGTAAGTTTTATTCTAATAATTTTCTATATCTGCCACCCTATTTTAATAATGTAATGCTATGGCTAAAAGGGGGGGGGTATATCTGCCACACTATTTTAATAATGTAATGCTATGGCTAAAAGGGGGGGGGGATATCTGCCACACTATTTTAATAATGTAATGCTATGGCTAAAAGGGGGTGTGGGTGGGTATATCTGACACTATTTTAATAATGTAATGCTATGGCTAAAAGGGGGGGTATATATCTGCCACACTATTTTAATAATGTAATGCTATTGCTAAAAGGGGGTATATCTGCCACACTATTTTAATAATGTAATGTTATTGCTAAAACGAAGGGGGTAACCTAAGCATTATAATTTACATATCAAAAAGCTGGTCTACAGTTTTTAAACCAAAGGATTGTGGGGCTCTTGTAGATCCTATATCTTTTCCTATAAGCTTTGACCCAACAATAAATTCCTTGCCTAGTTTTTGTTGTCCCCAGGCAATAATTTCATCTATAGTTGGCGTAGGTACTCCAGCGATTTCTGAAATACCTTTCATAACGACCATTCCAAAAGGGACGTCTTCTGATGTATAACGATAATTGAAATTGGGAACAAAGCCTTCGTCTGTTGAAATCATGGGATGGACAAGTCCGTCGTAAGCTTTGTTTGTTCTCATAGCCATCATTAAAGAACTCTTGTCCGTTATTTGATCCTTGTAATGAATTTTGAACCAATCAAAAAGATGAATAACTTCAGACATATCAACATCCTTTCTAACTTTCTCAATTTCTTTTGCTGTTGCAAGCAATTCGTAACTTACTTTTGATAATAGTTCTTCCTGTCTCTCATCGACACCTTGGTAAAACAAAGGAGCTTCTTTTAAAGGTTTTCCATCCCAATTTCCCCACTTTCCGTACATCATAGGAGGATGGACAGTAGCGTCTGCCATTAAGTTAACCGCGATGTAGTTCTTAATAAGCTGAAGCTTTGGATATTCTCCTAGAATTTCTTGAATTGTTTCAATCACTGGAAATGGTAATTCGCAAGCTTTACCCTTAATGAAAGAAATACCTAGAGAATCTTTTAATCCAAGAATCTTTGCATGTTTTCCAAATTCTTGAATTCGACATGCAAATGGCAACGATTCGGAAGCAGCTATGGTACAACTACTTGCCTTATCACCAATTAAGCTTCTGCATTGAAATTCAAATCCAGCTTGTCCGGGAAGACCAACGATAAGCGTGTTTGGTTTTATATACGGTGCTAATGCCGAAAAATACTGTGAATGGGCAAAAGCTGGAACAACAAGAAATATTATCTCAACCCCAGATATCGCCTTTTCTGGATCTTTTGTAATGATAGACGGCTTTGAATACAAATCGTACTCGCTTCCATCTTGCTTCGTAATTGTTAATCGCATATTTTTGTCCTCTACGAGTTTTGCCCATCTTTCAGCCTCATCTTGAAATAATGTCAGAACGTGGACTTCTAAGTTATCACGAGAGGATGCCAGAGCAGATAAACAATGAGCACCATTTCCTCCTCCACATACAAGTATTCGTCGTTGTGTAGGTACGGCTGACATTCTTTAGACTGTTCTTATAGCTAAAAATAGAACACAAAAAATATTTAACGCTGAGATAAATGTTTAGTTAAAAAAAATGTATTCATATACCTTTTAGCCTTTGATAGTTGGTTTTGAGCATCGAAATTTAATGTGCTATAGGTAAAAAAATATACATAAATATGATTCAGTTTCTCCGTTGTGGGGTACAACCTTCCGAAACGGGTGTCTGCTAGTTGTGTGGGACGAATTTAATACACAACTCTCTCTTATGGGACGTAAATAAGTGTATGGAGAACGACACCCTCCATTCATTATATCGTATTTTTCTTGATGCGTTCTAAGCTTTCTCCCATTGGCCCATCCAAATGCCATATTTTTATCTACTTGATAAGTAAGAACGGATATTGATATAAATGAACAGGAGAGACTATCCAATATTTACGATGTCTCTGGATTGTCCATTCTTGATTGCCCCTTCGGTTTTCTCTGGCATTTATTTACACTTAGATACAAACTAAAGGAACAGCGCTTTTATTGTTGTTCTACATTTCGTGTTGAATATGGTCTTCAGTAATGAGCACGAAAAGTACTCTTTCTCGTTTGACATACAGGTGAACATAAGTTTTCTACCCAGATAAACGTTACATCGGGATATCTTTCTCGTTTGACATACAGGTGAACATAAGTTTTCTACCAAGATAAACGTTACATCGGGATATCTTTCTCGTTTGACATACAGGTGAACAGAAGTTTTCTACTCAGATAAACGTTACATCGGGATATCTTTATCGTTCGACATACAGGTGAACAGAAGTTTTCTACCCAGATAAACGTTACATCGGGATATCTTTCTCGTTTGACATACAGGTGAACAGAAGTTTTCTACCCAGATAAACGTTACATCGGGATATCTTTCTCGTTTGACATACAGGTGAACATAAGTTTTCTACCCAGATAAACGTTACATCGGGATATCTTCCTCGTTTGACATACAGGTGAACAGAAGTTTTCTACCCAGATAAACGTTACATCGGGATATCTTTATCGTTTGACATACAGGTGAACATAAGTTTTCTACCCAGATAAATGTTACATCGGGATATCTTTATCGTTTGACATACAGGTGAACATAAGTTTTCTACCCAGATAAATGTTACATCGGGATATCTTTATCGTTTGACATACAGGTGAACATAAGTTTTCTACCCAGATAAATGTTACATCGGGATATCTTTCTCGTTTGACATACAGGTGAACATAAGTTTTCTACCCAGATAAACGTTACATCGGGATATCTTCCTCGTTTGACATACAGGTGAACAGAAGTTTTCTACCCAGATAAACGTTACATCGGGATATCTTTATCGTTTGACATACAGGTGAACATAAGTTTTCTACCCAGATAAATGTTACATCGGGATATCTTTATCGTTTGACATACAGGTGAACATAAGTTTTCTACCCAGATAAATGTTACATCGGGATATCTTTATCGTTTGACATACAGGTGAACATAAGTTTTCTACCCAGATAAATGTTACATCGGGATATCTTTATCGTTTGACATACAGGTTAACATAAGTTTTCTACCCCGATAAACGTTACATCGGGATATCTTTATCGGTTGACATACAGGTGAACATACGTTTTCTACCCAGATAAACGTTATATCGGGATATCTTTCTCGTTTGACATACAGGTGAACATAAGTTTACTACCCAGATAAACGTTACATCGGGATATCTTTCTCGTTTGACATACAGGTGAACATAAGTTTTCTACCCAGATAAATGTTACATCGGGATATCTTTCTCGTTTGATATACAGGTGAACAGAAGTTTTCTACCCAGATAAACGTTGCATCGGGATTATCGTTTGATATACAGGTGAACAGAAGTTTTCTACCCAGATAAACGTTACATCGGGATATCTTTATTGTTTGATATACAGGTGAACAGAAGTTTTCTACCCAGATAAACGTTACATCGGGATATCTTTATCGTTTGATATACAGGTGAACATAAGTTTTCTACCCAGATAAACGTTACATCGGGATATCTTTCTCGTTTGATATACAGGTGAACATAAGTTTTCTACTCAGATAAACGTTACATCGGGATATCTTTATCGTTTGACATACAGGTGAACAGAAGTTTTCTACTCAGATAAACGTTACATCGGGATATCTTTATCGTTTGACATACAGGTGAACAGAAGTTTTCTACTCAGATAAACGTTACATCGGGATATCTTTCTCGTTTGACATACAGGTTAACATAAGTTTTCTACCCAGATAAACGTTACATCTGGATATCTTTCTCGTTTGACATACAGGTGAACAGAACTTTTCTACTCAGATAAACGTTACATCGGGATATCTTTATCGTTTGACATACAGGTGAACATAAGATTTCTACCCAGATAAACGTTACATCGGGATATCTTTATCGTTTGATATACAGGTGAACATAAGTTTTCTACTCAGATAAACGTTACATCGGGATATCTTTATCGTTTGACATACAGGTGAACAGAAGTTTTCTACCCAGATAAACGTTACATCGGGATATCTTTATCGTTTGACACACAGGTGAACATAAGTTTTCTACTCAGATAAACGTTACATCGGGATATCTTTCTCGTTTGACATACAGGTGAACATAAGTTTTCTACTCAGATAAACGTTACATCGGGATATCTTTATCGTTTGACATACAGGTGAACAGAAGTTTTCTACCCAGATAAACGTTACATCTGGATATCTTTATCGTTTGACATACAGGTGAACGTAAGTTTTCTACCCAGATAAACGTTACATCTGGATATCTTTATCGTTTGACATACAGGTGAACAGAAGTTTTCTACCAAGATAAACGTTACATCGGGATATCTTTATCGTTTGACATACAGGTGAACAGAAGTTTTCTACCCAGATAAACGTTACATCGGGATATCTTTATCGTTTGACATACAGGTGAACAGAAGTTTTCTACCCAGATAAACGTTACATCGGGATATCTTTCTCGTTTGACATACAGGTGAACATAAGTTTCCTACCCAGATAAACGTTACATCGGGATATCTTTATCGTTTGACATACAGGTGAACATAAGTTTTCTACTCAGATAAACGTTACATCGGGATATCTTTATCGTTTGACATACAGGACCCGGTTGTTCAACTTGTCGTTAACTTAACGCTCCGTTATCGTTATCGTGTCGTTAAATATTCTAACGATGTGTTACTTACCCTAACGTTAAAATTGTGTTGTTCAACTAAATTTTATCGCATCGTTAGTTAACGGTGGCGTTAAATTTTAACGAAAGGTTAGAGAGTATGTTATTACCCATAATTCAAGATTTTAATAAAAAAAAGACTTCCCTAAAAAAAAAAGATGGCTGACACAGATCAAAAGAAAAGAGACAGAAAGAGAAACTTTACTGAACCAGAGAATTAGATTAATGTAATTCAAGATGAGGTAGAGAAAATTTTTTCACTTTTAAATGATAAATTTTCAACTGCAAAAGCAAACCAAAAGAAATTGGAAGTGTGGTCTAATATCAGCAGGATGGTGTCTGCCTTGAGAGTTGCACAGAGAACACCCAAGGAGTGCAAGGACAAATGGGGAAACACCAAAAAATAGGCCAAGAAAGTCTACTCCTTAGCCAGAAAGGAGCAGAGGCAAACAGGTGGTGGTCCTGAGATAAAACTGGTCACACCAGCCATCAATAGGACAATAGACCTATGCCGGGATTCAGCCGCCTTCAATGGCATTGGAGGGTTCCAAACCAGTGTGAATGGTAATTTATGTTCATTTATTCATCAATTCAAGCTAATCCCTTTTAGATTTTAAAACTCCCATAGTTCTTATAATGTCAATGGTATCAAGGACGTATACGTATATACATCCTTGATGGTATGATTAAATTTTGATTTGTTTGTTTCATAAAATGTTGTCATCTTCCAATCAATGTAATCAATCCATAGTCATAGAGGCATAATCATTGTATTAAATTCTTTGTTAATTGTTCTGTCCGAAAGGGCTCCTTAATTGGAAATAACAATATTTGTATTTGTATTTGTATAATGTGCAATCTCTAATAAGATCGATTAGTGTTTATTCAAAGGTGGTCGTCTGCTCGGACAGTTTTTATTTTGACGCTCTAGATAATGACCTTGACCTGGCAACTGTAAACATTTGGTACAAATGTCTTTTCCGGCTATATTTAAACCTTATTTCAGATCTTTGCAAATTCCCGAAGTGACCTCGATAACATTACTGATTTTTTTTAATTACAATTACCAATTTACTTATGGATTAGTGTCTCTTCATTTTTCTGAACAGGTGCCCGCCTTTTGTCAATTCTTTTTATCTCCCTTTTCATATGATATATCTCTTCGTACCCATTCGTTCGTACCAAAGCCGTTAACGGCCCAACTGATTGATTTTGATTTATGGATGATTTGGAATTATTTGACAATATATTTTGACAATTTATATTTGTATAGTTTATGTTGAATATGTAAGATATTTTAAAACAATTTGGTGGTATTTGAATAGTGTTTAGAAACTGGAAAACAGGTTTAATCCGTCTGTGACGATAGTTTCTCGAATGTGGCGTGAGGACGCATCGTATCCGTAGGGTAAGTCCGTGTCACGAGCGCCTGTGGGCGAATTGGGTCGACCATATATAGGACATTTGAGTTATTTAGAAAAAAATGTTGGTGCCAAAGGAAATTAAAAAAAAGTTTCATCTGCATTATGTGAATTGTGTAAAAAGTGCTGTAATAAACACCCCATAATCACATTCTTTTGATTTAAAAGATGGTTAACATTTCTTTACAATTAAAACGCAGTTACTTGTAGTTACGACAATGCTTTTCCATAACAATATCAGATTATATGAATTCATGGAATTGCTCCTTATATAGTTTTGACTTTATATGATTATATGACCATGATTTATGTTATAAGGATATTTTTTGTAGGTCAAGTATCTAACTGGAGAACTAGAGCTTCAGAAAAAGAAATCTAAGAAGTTAGACCTGCAGATTGAACTGTTTTTAGAAGAGCTGTTTGGCAACCATAACCCGATCGGAATGCTGACAGAGAAGGATGAAACACCTTGTCAAAGAAGGTCACAGTCTGCTCATATATTGCTCTTTCATAAAATTTTGAAATAGTGGTAGGTAAGATACTTACAGGTCTATAATTGCATTTATCTAAAGAGTTATTTTTCTTGAATAGTGGTACAACTTGGGCTTCTTTTAATTTTTCTGGAAAAATGGAATTATTTATTGATTTATTTATTAAATTTGTAATTGGTTGAACAATAGCTGGTTTTGCAAATTTTAGAAGTTTTGCCGAAATGCCATCACGTCCGGTTGCTTTTTTTGAATTTGCTTTATTTATTTGCTTTGATACAAAATCATTTTCAATTTCATGAAATATTAATTTAGGAATTTCTTTCTTATTTTATTTTATAATTTTAATACTTAGATGTTCTTCGGCAGATAAATTATTATCATTACCAATATCCTTTGCCACATTTATGAAAAAATTATTAAAATTATTTGCTACTTGAAGTTGGTCATTTATGATCTTATTATTGTCTTCTAAGATAATATCTTTAGTTATATTACTACCCTTATTAGTTAAAAATGCTTTAATTGTTGGATAAAAGTCAGTAGATTTTGGTCCGCCAACACATCTTTCATAGAAATATGTTCTAATTGATTGCTTTTTTAATTTTGTTACTAAATTTCTTTGCTTTCGATATGCCTCCCAATTTTTGTTACTTTTATCTTTTAAAAATTTATTATGTGTCATCCGTTTTTTATAAACAGCACTTCTCAGGGTTTTATTCATAAAAGGGGCTGGCTGTGATATTGATTTCCTTTTTTTCATAGGAGCATGTTCATCAATAGTCTTTCCTGGCAATAAGTACATTCGTCACATTATCCACAACCCTTGACACAGTTCCTTTGTTGTAGCCAAGTGTATCTCCTATGACCTGTAGGAATGACCCTGAAGCATAGAACCGTAGTGCTATCTTTACTTGTTCTTCAACAGTTAGCCCAGTAGCCTTGTTTGTTGTCCTCACAAGGTCCTCCATCAACAAATTTGCAATGAAATTGATTGAATCCTGTCCAAATCTGTATCTTGCCCTAAGTTCATCATCTGTCAGATTTGTAAGGTGACAAACAGTAGCCCTGTAAACTTTTTCCTTCCTATGAAGTGGAGGCATCATCAAAGCGGCCATTTTGAAATTTGAATGAAAACCTGCCGTTAACAATTTTAACGGAGGTCTGAACCACCGTTAAAATTCATACAAGTTAACGGAGGTTTAACGGCGCGTTAAATGTAACGAAGTGTTGAACAACAGATTTAACGTAACGATAAAATTTAACGGAGCGTTAATGAATTTAACGACAGCGTTAGTGCTAACGACAAGTTGAACAACCGGGTCCAGGTGAACAGAAGTTTTCTACCGAGACAAACGTTACATCGGGATATCTTTCTCGTTTGACATACAGGTGAACAGAAGTTTTCTACCCAGATAAACGTTACAGTGGGATATCTTTCTCGTTTGACATACAGGTGAACATAAGTTTTCTACACAGATAAATGTTACATCGGGATATCTTTCTCGTTTGACATACAGGTGAACAGAAGTGTTCTACACAGATGCGAGGTTATCAACTAGAAAACAAGGGTAAAGTAATCTTCATGAATTCTTTATAACCATGCTCTATTCATGAACACATCTAGAAATATTGCTCACTTAACGTTTAAGAACAATCAATCAGACAATCATCTGGGATTAGTTTGAAAGATTTTTATATGAACGTTTTCCTTATTAAAGTTCTATAGTTAGCTTCTTGGAAGTACCACTTGTTTTTGGAAAGTTTACATCATTAATCTAAAAACATGTATTTAGAGACAAAATGTAAATGTAATTAACCTTCTAGTAGTCGTTGACCTACTTTGGAAATTTTTCTATCAGGGGTCGTGTTCCCGAAAGTGTTTTAGGACTAAGACATGTCCTAAGACCATCTTAGGACAAATCTTAGTCCTAAGTCGTGTTCTCGACCATGTCCTAACTTAGGATATGTCGCAAATTTTTTCTTATCTGTAGGACATCTATGGAGGTGTCTTAAGATGGTCATAACCCCGAAATTGTAATATAATTTGATATTTTGTACCAAATACGAACTTTAAGTTGTAGAACACCTTTATACTGTTTTTAAATCTAAATAAGTTAATTTACAATGATTTTCTGTTTAAGAAATAAATCATGAAAGCCAGAAAGTGTTGGGAGTTTTAACATGGATTGGCGGATATTAGTATTTTATCACGAGCCAGAAGCGAGGGATAAAATTTACTAATATCCGCCAATCCATGTTAAAACTAAAACACGTTCTGACTTCCATGATTTATTTCGATTCTGATATGTCTAAGAGTACAAATACGGTAGTATACTTTGATTGGAAGACAGTAATTTATATTTACGTTTGCGGAAAATGTCGCACACAATTTATGCTGCCAATGGAAAAGTCAGTCACATTCACCGGCGCATGTGCTAATGAGATCATACCGAATGGATAACTCGCTCGTTTGTTAACAAAGCGAAAGAAGGAGGTGATGTTAGAATATACCTTTAACGGCGCACGAGATATCTTCTGTTCATCTTTAATCAGTAATTCATTGAAAGTTTGAAATCAGCTCACTCGAAAGTAACCACACAAAAATAACGGTAATGACTGTATTTCATCATAAAAAAAGTTTTACACATTAGGTCCATATCATATCCATATCATTTGTTTATGAATGTATTGCCGTCGGAGATCAAGTTATCAAGAGGGGAGAGTTGTGATCCAGTTATCAAGAGGGGAGAGTTAGGATCCAGTTATCAAGAGGGGAGAGTTGAGATCCAGTTATCAAGAGGGGAGAGTTGGGATCCAGTTATCAAGAGGGGAGAGTTGGGATCCAGTTATCAAGAGGGGAGAGTTGGGATCCAGTTATCAAGAGGGGAGAGTTGGGATCCAGTTATCAAGAGGGGAGAGTTGGGATCCAGTTATCAAGAGGGGAGTGTTGGGATCCCATTGATCAGATTAACCACGCCACTTTTTTGTGCCTGTTCCCGGAGTTCCAACGTCACATGTCGTGGTTTTTATTTTTGTTCAGTGAGTTATGGTGAGAGATAATTGTTCATTTAATACTGGTGAAAGTGTTGTCCATCACTGGTTAAACTTTCTTTTCAAAATTATATGCAATTGTATTAACAAAGGTTATCAGAATAAAGAGATATAAATATGGATGGACTAATGTTTTGTTTGATATAAACAAGTAAAAGAAACGTTACAAATGAAAAGGGGCGAAAAAATTTGTCGTGCGAGCAGCCGTCAACAACCATTCCTACGTTACTAAGAGAACTAATGTACTTGTTCTTGAACGTATATGGAGCGTCACTATAAAAAGTAGGAGCAGTTCGTATGGGAGAATGTCCAAGTAACTCTCCATTCCTTAAAGATAATGGAGCCGAGGCCCATTGTTTTTAAGGAATGGAGAGATACGAGGACATTCTCCAACTTAAAATCCACCCATTGTACTTTATTAATTTGATTAAATATTAATCTTGTAACAAAAAAAAAGTCTGTGTATAGTATCTAAAGTACAAAGTATTAAATTGTTTGCCTCTTGTGGGACCTTAAAAGTACAAAGAGAACAATAACTCTCCATTCCTTAAAAATAATATAGAGTTTTGACAATAGATTTACATCACAGGTGGATTTTAACATGTATTAATGTACAGTTCATGTGACGAGCTGGGTATTTGTACATTGGGAAATAAAGGGGGTCAAAGAGATAATGTGATGTTTAATGGAATATATTTATGATTTATTTCAAACAAAATTAATGTATTTAATAATATTCGGCAACCTCGTATATTTAGTGATACAACCTCACCCCCTAACAAATGCTAGTGGCAGGTGCTGTACATTATACATAAACGATAGATTAGATGGCAGACACTCCAAAACACAAGATATAAATAATAAAAGTTGAAACAAGTGTTTATTCCATTCGTTCACGAACGCATCCTTAACAGAAAATTCCATACCCTCACAGATTAAATAAATATTCGAGACTAGTATTACAATAATGAGTACTAGAAAAAACTACAATTTTCACATTTTCTCGTAAAAGGGGGATTCAGAGTAATATAGAAATGTTTGTACTCAATAAACATAAATTTAAACTCATACATAGTATTCAAGGCAATAGAAGAAGAAGAATACTTTATTGACCAATTAAGAACCTACAAGGGGCATAGCAATTACAATGATTGACAATATGGAATACAAACATACAATGTACATACAGTAGGACAGCCAGCGTGACAGGAGAGCTCCAAAGTCAAGTCCCAGTCACGTGACTTTCGCTTCATTTTTGATGAAAAATGACGTTCAACCCTTCGCTTAAAATACGTCGGTTTACAATGAATATTTATGCTTGAAATCAATTAAAATATACGGAAGATGTCTATGGATTAATAGAAATTTATTGTATCACTTCAGTTTTTATTTAGATTGTGTACAAACATCGAATTTTGCTACTTGAAGTGGACTCAATTTCAAAACAAATGTCAAGGTGGTTTTATTTAAAAGAGAAAATTTAATTAAAACAATATGATGGCTTTCTGTAACATACATTGCCTGAGGAAATCATCTAGGATCATTGTCATACCGACAACTAGTGTCAATGTCTTGTGGGATGCAATTGTTCCACTTAGCCCTACACCCACCTTGATCGGATCATTCATTTGCCAAACATCGAAATTCATTGTCTTTCGGAACACATCGGTGGTGTTTCTTAACATCAACAATAAACGACAACTAAGCGTACATCCGAAAGAGTATATTTCATTTGGGAAAGGGGTGTCTATGTCTTTTTTTAATTTTCTTGTATTAATACCGTATTTTTCAGTTTAATTGAATTATTTGTATTGCAATATTGTTTTAGACATTGTGCATTTTGTAATTTAGACTGGGGAATTACTATTTATTATCACTTTAAATTAAAAAAAAAATCATCTATGATACTAGACTTGCACAGGGTCAGGGAATGTACAACAATTAATAATTTCAATTTAATTTAATTTCAATACAACAGGTACAAGATAAATAGAAAGAAATAAATGTGTGGAAAAAATAAAAGCATGTAAACAAAATTTAAGCGAATTGAAAAAATATGAAAATATTATAAAAAAAAAAAACATGTAAAAAAATTAATAATTTTTTTAAAATCTAAAAAAGAAGTGAAACCTTGAGACAAAAAGGGGCATAAAAAATTGTATTCAGATATCTTAACCCTTCATATTATATCAAGGCAAATTTAAAAAAAATCAGTGTAAGCAAATATTTTTCTTGAAATTAGGAAATTTTATTATCTGAATGAAAGCTGCCAAGTTTCATGTTTATCTCACAATGTAAATATCAATGTATTTGGAATATTCATGTGTTTGACACAACTACAAACTAGCTTTTATGACACATATGGGTGGTCAAGTTGTAACAATTCTTTCCCCTTGACATTCACAAAATGACCAGCATTTACAAATATGAGTACTTAGGTTGCAATAATTCTTTCTCCAGGACATTCACAAAATTACCAGCATTTACAAATACAGATACCTAGATTGCAATAATTTTTCCACCATGACATTCACAAACAGAATGACTATAGCATTCACATAAAAGACAGACACAAAATGACTAGCATCCACATAAAAGACACATACAGAATAACTAGCATTCACATAAAAGAGCATATTGAATGACTACCATTCACATAATTTTAAGACACATACAGAATACTTGCATTCACATGAAAGGACAAACCAGAATTCCAAATTTCACTAAGTAAATTAAATGACTAGAATAGAATAAATATGTTTTCTGTTGGCAAAATAACCAAGTATTGGTTAATATTGTTTAAAATTGAAGTTAAAAAAATTTATTTTATTTGTTCCAATGACTGGAAAAAAGTTAATAAATGGGCACATTTTGAAAAATTCTTTTCTGTTATAGAAAATTTATAAATTTCGGCATTAATATTCATAGATAAAAGATAATTTTATTTCTCATAAACAACAGGCAACATACACATGTAAGTACCTTTTCATCTAAAAAAAAAGCATGAATAACAAATTCAACAACATGTTGGAGTGCATACAGGTATAAATGTCTGTAGAAACTTGTTCAACAACTTGGTTCTGGTTCAATATATCTATAAGAAATTGAAAAGTTTAAGATCTTGTTTCAGCTCCACTTTCTGACCTAGAAAATGTGTTACAACTGTTATAGCAATATGTACCACAATATAATTTATCTTCTGAGCCAAATTCTTTACAGAAACTTAATTCATTCTTGAAATGTTTAAGACAAGTCCTGGTTTTCAATTGAAATTGAAATAAACCTTTTGACTTTCAGATGAAGTTTCACAAATTACACAAATTACACTATCAAAAAGTTCTTTTCTGAATGACTTTATTATAATTTATGACACAAGGTGTCTTGAAAACTCATGGCATTTGTTTGATGATGTACTTTAAAAATAATTGGAATGCTGGTCCATTTTTTTTACTTCATGGGATATTTTAGAAGAAAAAAAACCATATATATATATATATTGATTTTCAAACCTGTATGAATATATATATATGACTTATCATATATTCTTATTTTTATTTATTCAAATATTCAACCAATAAACATCACAGGAAACTTTGCATTTATACTCATAGAATCTGAAACTAACAGAAAATAAACATCCATTTTATTTAATAGAATCTGTAACTTTGCCCCTTTGGTATCTTCAGACTCTTGTTAAAAAAAATAAACATTCCATGTCCAGTCTGTATATATATATCTACCTACAATGATCTAAAACTAACTAAAACTGGAGGTTGTCAATACCATTGGCACTGAAAAGTAGCATGTACACACATCAATAAGTATTTCAGGAAAACAGACTGAAAATGAAAAAAAAAGGGGAGGGGGGGTGTAAATGCTTGACATGAACTAAATATGTAGCCTTATGCTATGCCATGTTAATCTAGAGTGAATTTAACATAATCTTTCACCATTCTCTGCATGACAAGATCATACATTATAATGCAGACCTTTTTATTTCTAAAATGTATTTATTAAATATGTCAATATTTTGACATGTCCATAAATGCCATGGAACGAGTCAACGAAAATGAAAGATTTGTTGTTAAAAATGGAATAAAATGACTCTATATATGTGTGACTATGATTGATCAAGTGGTTCTTTCGTGTTTAAACAGAAACAGTCACATTTTCATCCTAATAGATCGATCAATCTATGAAAAAACCCAGAAATATTTGGTTAGAATCTCGAAATATAGTGCTTCTTGTTTACATCCAAATATGGAATTCTAGTGACGAATGATGGGGAAATATGCAAATAATCCACACTCTAATATGTGATTCTAGCTATTTTTACCAAATTTATTAATAAACAGCCAATGGGATGCAATTGTTCCACTTAGTTAAAGAGTCTATTTTTAGCGCCATTTTTTTTTACAACATTTCATCAGCAGCGGTATCCCGAGTTCCAACGTTGATTTCAAGCAAACGATATCATAAATACACGTATTCACGCGTCAGTCGCGTTACAATTTTATTTAAAAAATGGATTCAATAAAAATGAATACTTCTTTCAGTTTTATTTATGAAGATATTCAGTAAAAACACATGGGGTGTCGACGTAAACAATGCATGGCCGCTCACTTGTAAAGCGTCATGTCTAAAAAAAATAGAGTTACGTCCCTTTATTTCGGGATTTGACTTTGCATTGTTGGAGGTACGGAATCTGTGCGTGGCTTCCCGACTGCATAATAACAACAAGGAAATATTGATAATGTCATATAATTATATAAGCCACCAGTGCAATTTGTTTGAATATAAATAGTTTTATTTCCAGTAAAATAAACTTTTAACAACAACTGTCAGTAGATCAGAGATGTGCAATCAATAATGATATTATTAATAAATAAGGAAAAAATAAAAAATAAAATACACACATATATATCGTCACGGTATGTGTTTTCGTGCGTCATCTGTTTTCGTTTTATCCATTTTATTTTGATTTCCACAGCGCACGCATTATTTTTGACGTGTCCTCCGGTTTCTATTTATGGAACATAAACAAGAATACAGCATGACATCTGTAAAAGATGTTAAAGTTTGCTTTTAAAGACGTAAGTACCAAGAACAGTGAACCTACCTACTGAACCATACTTTTTGTAATGCTAAAAATTTACTTCATTTATAAAGTAGCTGAAAAAAAATCCAGAAGGGCTATATAAAATTTAACTATGTCATCTGCCTCTCAGACACCGGCTTTTCCTGTCATGTAACTGTCATGGGGTCACTGATCGTACTTGTAAACAAAAGAGCTGACTGAAATGTGCCTGTTTCTTATATAAAATACATGTCACTTTGCAGTGCATTGTGGTTTCAGCACTAAAAAAACCCATCAAAAGTAAACACAATTTTGAAAGTGGTAATTTTCAAACATTCTGTTATTTTATTTAGATGTAGTATGATTTGGTAGATGGCCAAAACCATGAAATTTTAAAACCAGCCATTTCCGGATTATATATTCGTTTCCATCCCGTATATCGGCCTTGTTTTTACTTCACACGAAAACAGATGACGCCATTTTACTGACAACAAAAGTTGCCAGATAATCGAGAGTATATTAAAATACAAGAATGGCTTTAAAAACAATCTTATGTACAAAGAAATATTTAACTAGCCATTCTTTGAAAATTCCAATCGTCATATGAATGAGGGGTACTGTTAATCGCTATATCTGAAAATCGATAATAGCACGAAAACCGATAACACGATGCTATAGCACACACACATATATATATATATATATACACATACGTCTGAAAATTAAACCAAACAGTGTTAGAATTAGATTTTAGAGCTGTAAAATTTTTGTTCTTCCCTCGACGGGATTTGAACCCACACCATTGATACACTGCAGCATCATTCGCTTAGCCTTACGTCCAGCGCCCTAGACCACTCGACCACATCCACTCCCTATATATATACATATACATATCATATATACACACTATATTTAACCTTTACCAACAATACAGGTACAGCATGGCTGTCCCCTCCTTGACCAATGCACAAGGACAAGTATCAGTTATCCAAATGCAGTGGTCACCAGAGGCAGATGCTAAAGGGACCTATGACCAAGCCGACCATAGTACACATTACATGCAATTGATTTTGTGTGTATTGTAGAAAAAAACCCAACAAATTGAGTACACTGCTAGAATTAGTTATTCTCTTAATATCACAAGTGATTTCTCTAAATTGTGTTATAATGATAATTTCTTGTCTGTTTTCATTTATAAAAATGCTGATTTCTTACCTCTAAGCGTTTCTTTCTAACCTTGAAATGTCCTATATCTAAGTACAGAACCAGAAGTCAACATCCGGGAGTCGTCTGCCTGAATCAATATTAATTTTACGAACAGCGATTTGAATAGAAAACCGTTGAATCTGTGGGAATATTACCTTTAAATTTGACTATATGTTATCGTGTAAATGTTCACGTATTACAATTGGAGTTAAAACTGAATGATAGCTCTATTTTTTGTCGAGGTCATACCTCGAAGGTCATGCAAATGTATTTCATTGTTTCCCGTCAGCCTACAGATAAAGATATTTATAGTTTTTTTTTTGTCGAAAACAATTACAGAGAGATATTACAAATATCAGCTTGAAGCTAGTGATTGTGCACAGATTTTTACAAGTTAAGTGTCAAGATAAAGCAGTATATTCAATTGATTAATAAATACGATTTCGAAAAATATTTTATTTCACGAATTCATTATAAATTATATTTTGTGAAGAACCGACATATTTTATATTTTCACAACATAGTACTGGTGAAGGTTCCCAGGCCTCAAAGTTTCCATAAGGCGAAAACGGGGGTGTCATGCACATCGATGGGGGAGGGGTTCCATGTTATAATACAGAAAGACTGAGCTTGGACCATGTTGTGTAACGTGTTTGGAGAGTGCCACGTTCCATGCATTCTATAGACCTCTTGTAGATTTCGAAAGAGTTGGCACATGCATATGGTAACCACTACGAAATTTTACGTCCATACCCGACTCTCTATACTTTTCCAGTGGCAATCAAAAGGCGTTGATTGTTGAACCATCCCTTCTTCATTTCTATATACAAAAAATGTTTATTTATTGTTGAACTTGTGGAAAATTTCTCGTCCTGTCTGTAGATGAAATACTGCTAGCTGTACGCTAAGCAATAATCAATCAATCAATTATTCAATCAGTATATTTCTTCAAACCCATTGCCAGGGAATGAATTACTATACAAATAATTGACGTTTGCAAAAAGTTTTGATGTTATGCAAACGCT
Source organism: Bathymodiolus brooksi (assembly GCA_963680875.1). Lineage (NCBI taxonomy): Eukaryota > Metazoa > Mollusca > Bivalvia > Mytilida > Modiolidae > Bathymodiolus > Bathymodiolus brooksi. Next base: position 40,496,618 of record OY804575.1, read on the forward strand.
CGGATGGGGGAGGTAACTTCCATATTGTATTAGTAGGATGTACAGCTAAGGAGTGTAAACGACATAATTCCTCACCAATTTCTTGAATTAATTACAATTAATATTCAACTTATCAACTTTCCCATAGAAGCTCTGTTGCGAGGTACAACCCCTCCGAAACGGGGTCCACTAGGCGTACGGGAATTAAACCACAAGTCTAGGCATATAGTCGCAGATACTTAATTGTAGCACTGTTTGAACGTGGACGGCGGTCAAGGTTAAAATATACACAAAGAAAAAGGTTAAGCACCCCCTGATATATTAAAACATAATAAGTTACACTAAGTTTAGATTCTAATATTTATATTGATTATAGCAAGAACAATGTTCCATTAAAAAGATGTGCTCACACAGGTGTGACCATTATGTCTAGTATCGACTAATCATGCACGTGAACCATGCCTCTCACGCATTACTCAAAATTCAGTATGCTCACGCTTCGAATTTGGGTATTTAAGTCCGGTGTTTTAAAAAAAATATTCATTCTCAGTAAGCATGGTACGAAGGCGAATATCAGAAGCACAAAGATGGCTAATAACCGGCATGCTGCCCAATAGACATCTGTCAACAAGAACAGTTAGAAACCGTCTGAAATCAGCGGGATTTAAGTCAAGGAGAGTCATTAAACGTCCACTGTTGGCAGACCAACGTCGACGATCACGTTTGGCATGGTGGTTAGCACGACGTGGTTGGAATTTAAGGACATGGCGCAAGATCCATTGGTCAGACGAGAGCCGGTTTCTGCTTCATGTAACCGACGGCCGGATGAGGGTTTGGAGACACAAAAATACAGCCTATACCCCAAGGAACATCCAGCCAACTGTCCCTTACGGTGGAGGCTCAGTAATGGTTTGGGGGTGTATCTCTCATGACTGCAAGCTGGATTTAGTCACCATACAAGGCAACCTAACTGGTGATCAGTACATCAGAGACGTCTTGCAACCAGTTGTTGTCCCCCATTTCGACAACCACCCACTAGCTACAAGGCCTGTTTATATGAATGACAACGCCAGGCCTCATCGTTCAAGAGCAGTAACCGCCTACCTCCAAAGTGAAGCCGTGAATTCTGTTTTTTTCGGATTTGAATCCCATAGAGCATATTTGGGACATGTTAGGCCGTCGTATGCATGCTCGGGAATATCCTGTGCAAAACATTCGTCAGTTGGAAGCAGCATTGCATCGGGAATGGCAGCAGCTATCAAAACAGAACATCCGACGTCTAACTGGAGGGATGAGACGCAGGGTTGAGGCCGTCATCCAAGCACGTGGGGGTTACACCCGGTACTGTACTTTGAACAATATATGTCGTCAAGTGATTCATAAGTGACGCTTTGAAAGTAAAATGACAATCTTATCGTGCTTTTTGAACTGAGAAGGTCAATACTTAAAATGAACATGTTTTACTGCAAAAACTGACCTTGTGATATTGTGATTAAATATTCATTAAATTAACATTTTTCTTGATTTATTTTGTGGTTTCTTACAGCCAGTGTAATGTCCTAATAGGTCACCATTGCGTTCTTGAGATTATCTGGTCAGTAATCTCGTGATACTTGTCTTATCATTTGTCATTTCAAAAAAACATGGGGGTGCTTATCTTTTTTCTTTGTGTATCTATCACTTGACCAGGTGTGCAGGACTTGTAATTTGTATGAGAAAGTTGTTCAGGTATTTCTCCGGGAACACCAACTTCTCCACTAAAAATCATGATCACCACGACAAAGAGTGGAAATTTCCGGGTGTTGTTTACAAAGCAAATATCTGACAAATCAGTATAGGAGAATGTCCGAGTAACTCTCCATTCCTTAAATAATCAATGGGCCTCAGCCCCTTCGGGGTCTCGGCGCCTTTATTTTTAAGGACATTCTCCAACTTAAAATCCACCCATTGTACTTTATTAATTTGATTAATTATTAATCTTGTAACAAAAAAAGTATGTGTATAGATATCTAATGTACAAAGAGAACAATAACTCTCCATTCCTTAAAAATAATGGAGAGTTTTGACAATAGATTTACATAACAGGTGGATTTTAAGTATTGGAAAATGTCCGAGTAACTCTCCATTCCATAAAAACAATGGAGCCGAGGCCCCGAAGGGTCCGAGACCCATTGTTTTTAAGGAAAGGAGAGATACGAGGACATTCTTCAACTTAAAATCCACCCATTGTACTTTATTAATTTGATTAATTATTAATCTTGTAACAAACAAAAGTCTGTGCATAGTAACTAAAGTACAAAGAGAACAATAATTCTGTTTACACATTGTTACAATAACACATTGTTCATAACTCTCCATTCCTTAAAAATAATAGAGAGTTTAGACAATAGATTTACATCACAGGTGGATTTTAAATTAATTTATTGTACTAAAAAATATAGGAATAATTACTTCCAAAATATCTGGTTTTTTTTCTTTCATTCAATAGTTTCTGCCAAATAAACTTGAATATGAATACCTCGTCTTTAAATAAGTGTTCACCGACATATTATTTCAATTAATATTTTAGATTTTTTTTTAATTTAAGAATATTGAGAATTATTCAGAATCATTATAATCCATGACTTCATTTAGTACATTTTCAGTTTGGAACAAAATGCATGTCCTTCGCTTGACAACCAATTATTAGATAGAAAAAGATGTATTTCGTAATGTTACCCTTGACCTACATGTAGCTATGAGACACCAAGATGACGTATGTTTATTACATATCTTCGCACTAGTGTACTCATGTATTCAAATTTCAATGCACCACTTTACAGTTCGTTATCCTAAATTCATTTAGAATCTGTCACAATTTTAGGAGAATTAAAATCGCTCAATTGACTATACGTTTGTTTAAATTTAAACACATTCAAATTATGCCTAGGCACATTCTCCGATGTTTGATTTATGTCTTAGTATGTATTTATTATTAAAACTAATAGTCTCCCCTCAGTCATAAGTGACCTTATACTGTTTGGGAACTTTGACTGTTTTGAACTCAAAAGCTTTTAAATTATTTGATTTTCCAATCTTTTGAATTTGAGACCCGACGAAGTTTATTCTAACGCGTCCAACCAAATGGAGTGAGTGAGTGATTATTATTTAACGCCAAATGAGCAATTTTTCAGCTGTATCATGGCAATAACAAGTTATTTTCAATGAAATGATGATGATGTCCGCTTTGTTCTAGACCAATACACAGAGTTGGATTTTAATAGTGCTAGCTCATTGAAACAACAATCCGCGGGTAGACATGTCGCTCCACTCCGTCACATTATTCGGATTCTAAGCCAACCAGACTTTGCTCTTACTCTTTAATGCTGTGTGCTTAGCAGAGAAGCAACAAATACCAATTTTATAGTCTTTGGTTTGACCCGACCGGGGCTCGAACCCATGATCTACCGCTCTCGAGGCCAGCACACTAACCAGTACACCACCGGTGCGGTTCCAACCAATGGTGTGTGACCTCAAAATCTAATATCTAGATTTGGGACTGATGACGACATTTTTATAATAGTTTAGTTTTGTCTAAGATTAATTAATATTTTCAAGTTTCGAAATAGGTGTTGTAATTTATACTTTTTAAAGTTTTCTAAAAAAAAATACATACAAAGGGAAACAAACTTAGTTAAGTAATGTTTGACAATTAGCTCTTTTAAACAAACACGAAGATGAAATTAAAGATTTAAATGAAAAAACAAATGCAATTGGGTGTTTTGACCAAAAACTATGTGCATTAGAACAGCACCTTCATCTCAGGATCAATGAAATAAAAGCTGAATTTAAAAATAAACTTCAGGAGCAGTGTACATTTTTTTGTATTTATAATGCAAAAAAACAATCCGTGCAAAATGAAAATGAAGAACTACACAAAGAAAATGAAAATTTAAAGAAAAAAATTAGTGAGCTGTATGAAAAAAACTCGACTCTTGAATCTGATAAATCAAGTTTACACATCGAAAATCAACAACTATATAAGGAAAACGACAAACTAACAAAACATGTTTATACACTAGAAGAACAACTTGCATCTCTTAAAAATGAAACTGAATCTACTGATGAAGAAAGTACATCTAGTGAAACAACTGTTGTACGACAAGTGCCAACATCAAACTCTTTCTTACCTTTGTCAGATGCGAAGGAAAATACTAAGGAAGAAACCAATCTAAAAAAAACCTGAAAGAGTTAATGAAATTGAAGAAATCAATATTATTATTGATTCACATGGTAATGGAATATCTACTCAAAAAATGTACCGAAATAAAAAGGCTAAGGTAACCGTTTTACCAAGAGGTGAAAAAACAATTGCAGGTGCCCAAAAATATTGTAAATATCATACACCCCCTAAACATCTCGTCACAGGGGTAGGGAGTAATGATCTTGACAAAAAACCAACAAACACATATATTACAGAAATGAAAAATATACTTTCTGATTTAGTGGCCAACCATATTGGCACTACAGTTCATGTGCTACCAGCATTCGAAAGAGTTCACAATGACACTTTTAATTCAAAGGTTGACGACTTCAACCAAGAAATTAAGAATTACTGCTTTAGTACAGAAGACATTAAATTTATAAACAACAAACTCATATTATCATTGGATCCATCATTATATTCAGATGGAGTTCACTTCAGCGATGCAGGAAAACGACATTTAGTGCGAATTATAAAATTCCATTTAAATCCATTTATTGGACTCAAGCCGTACAACAACTATTCTCCTCCTGCAAAAGAAAGCCTGCACAATTCAGAAACTATAAAAATTATTATTCAGGTCAGAGAAATAGACAGGGAGACCAGAGAGGCAAACAATATCACCGACGAAACTATGTGAACAAGGAAAACGAAATAAACAGACTAGTTCAACAATTAGTCCAGATATCCTGTACACAGGGTTAATATTATAATCTGTCTAAATTGTCTTTTAAGTTTTCTATATTAAAAGAGAACAATATATATACTGTATATATACAGGTTTATTATGTAATTACATTACATATATTACTACCATTATAGATACAAGTGGTGAAATGTACTATATTCCCTTCCATCTTCAGTAGTATTTTTATGTTTACATGCCTAAGCTTAATATAGGCTTCTGGAATACTCATGGTTTAAGTAACCAAAAAATTAATGATGTTGATTTTATCAATTATGTAAAAAAGTTTGATATTGTTGGATTTGTTGAAACTTTAGTATCAGACTCACCTGGAAATATTCCAGAATATTCACTGCCATTCACAGTGAAACCCTCTAGACGTAAAAGGAGAGGGAGATTATCAGGAGGGTATTGCGGTCTACTGTAAGCCACATATATAAAAAGGGGTGAAAGAAGTTTTAAGATCTAATTTCTCAATATGGTTAAAACTTGATAGACAAATATTGGGACTAGCCAACACGATCTATGTGTGTTTTTGTTATATAAAGCCATATATGAACAAGGATGATTCTGAACTTATTTTCACACAGATAGAAAATGAAATTTCACAATTTTGTAACAAGGGGGAAGTTCTGATGTGTGGCGACTTTAATGCCAGGACAGGTGGGCTTCAAGATTTTATTCAAAATGATGACATGAATGATAATTTTAGCGAATGTCCAGTCCCTCCAAATTACACCCCTGACAAACCAATTATTAGAAATCAACTTGACAAGATTTCAAACTATCATGGGAATCTCCTCATTTCTTTATGTAAAGATATGCAACTGAAACTTTTAAATGGTAGATTTCTAGGTGATTCATTAGGCTTTTTTACGTTTCATAACACTAATGGTCAAAGCACGGTTGATTATATGCTTGCAACAACAAGATTGTTCTATGATGTGCAACACTTTATTGTAAAACCACCAGTAGAATTTTCTGATCATTGTTTATTATCAGTTTTTCTTGAAGTATATGCACAAAGAGAGGTAACTCAAAGATTAAATAGTGACTTTGGTAAATTCCAATGGGATAACTCCATGTCAGACAATTACCATAATAACTTACTGCAACAAGACTCAGTAAATGACATATTATCTTTACTTGAAGTTATTGATACAGAGAATAGTGATATTGATCATGTTCTGTCCAAGGTTAATGATATCTACATAAAAGCAGCTTCAAACACAATGATTTAAAAAAAAAGGCTACCGTCCATCTAACAAACCAAAAAAAAGCCAAACAAAAAAGAACATGGATGTCATATGACTGTCTAAAAATGAGACAGGAAATAAGATCCCTTGGTAAAAGATTACAAAAAGATCCGACGAACACTTTTCTACGTCATACTTATTCCATTCACGTAAAACATTATAATAGATTTAAAAAGAGCTTAAAATCTGCATTCTATAAAACATTTATTGACAAAATGAATACTTTAGATCACAAAGAAAGAAAGTCTTTTTGGAATTCAATAAATAGTCTCAAAACAACAATTATAAATCTCCTAGTCCTATATCCATGGAGGAATGTCTTTATTAAATACAAATTTAGAGGGAAATACCCCTTCTGACTTTGAAAACACCAAAGAAAACGTTTGCCAATTAGATTATCCATTCACCTTCAATGAAGTAAAAAAAGGTATTAAAAAACTGAAAACTAGTAAGGCTAGTGGTCCAGATTTAATTCTTAATGAATTTATTAAGTGCAGTTCTTCATCTATGAGCCTTGTTATAGTAAAATTATTTAATAAAGTTTTACAGAATGGAAAGTTTCCAAAAGTATGGAATCTTTCTTGTATATCATCTATTTTTAAATCCGGAAAATCCTAACGATTGTAACAATTATCGGGGTATATGCGTTTCAAGTTGTCTAGGTAAATTATTCACCTCACTACTACAAAATAGACTCACAAACCTTTTAGAGAAACAAAATCTATTAAGTGTAAATCAAGGTGGTTTCAGAGAAGGTTATAGAACAAGTGATCACATATATATACTTAAAACTTTGATTAATAAGTATTTGAATAAATGTAAGAAGAATCTTTATGTTTGTTTCGTGGATTTTAAAAAGGCTTTTGACAGTGTTGTAAGAAAAGCTTTACTATACAAACTACTTTGTAAAGGTATAGGAGGTAAATTCTATGACCTTTTAAAGGATGTGTATTCTAATACACTATATTGCTGTAAATCAGAAGGTTATATTAATGAACCATTTCAGGCTAATTTAGGAGTAAAACAGGGCGATAGCTTGAGTCCGATCCGTTTTAACATATTTGTGGACGACATCTGCTCCTATTTTAATAATTCATTAGCAGACCCAGTTTTACTAAACAACATACACTTCAATCATTTTCTTTATGCTGATGATTTAGTTTTAATTTCTGAGACCCCATCAGGCTTGCAGCAGTGTGTAGATGCCTTACAGTCTTTTTGTAGTGAATGGAGTCTTACTGTGAACACAAATAAGACAAAAACTATGATTATTTCTAATAACAAAAATAGGTCTTGTATAGACAGACATTGTTTTTACTTTGGACCAAATCAACTAGAATCATGTACTGAATACAAATATCTTGGAGTTATATTTAATAATAAAGGTAAACTGAATAACTCAGCTGAAAATTTGTCAGAAAAGGCACGCAAGGCATATTATTCTTTAAAATCAAAAATACCTTACTCCAATTTCATTTCAGTTGAAAAATGGATAAAACTTTTCGATTCATTAATAACTCCAATTATGACATATGGATCAGAAATATGGATTTCAGAATTCAAAATTAACTTCAATGTAATTGATAAACTTCTACTTGAAAAAATTAAAAATATGATCTTTAAGAATATTTTGGGTGTTCACAGTAAGGCATCCAGCCTTGCCATACAAACTGAACTTGGATATTATCCTATATGTATAAAATCTTATAAACTTATGTTTAAATATTATTCTAGACTAGTCGACATTGAATCTAATTGTGACAGCAAATTTAATTTGCTGAGGGCCACCTTTATTGAAGATAAGAATTTATATAATAATAAACACCCTTCTTGGGTTCAAACTGTATTTCAACCTGAGAAAATGTTGAATGTAAAGTTTACAGATACAATGTACACCATATTTTGATTTTAAGCAGTTAATTGAAACTCTTTATAAAAACACGCTTCTCTGTCAACTGGAACATATGAAATTGAATGACACAGGGAAGCTTAGATTTTATAGTAAGATTTGTACATCATTTGATTTAAAACAATATCTCAGTTTTGATCTTCCTAAATTTAATAACTAATAAATTTAAATTTAATAACTAAAATAAGAATAAGTGCTCACCAACTTGCAATTGAAACAGGGAGATATATGAAACCTCCATTACCTGTGTCAGAAAGATTCTGCAAAAATTGCAAAAATAAAGTTGAGGATGAAAAACATTTCATTTTGTATTGTCCTCTATATAAAAACGTAAGAAATAAATATATTATAAATGAAGAATCTCAATCTGATTCAGATGAAATTTTTTTAATATCAAGAATGTTGAACCCAGTCAACGTGACAGATGCTAAGAATTTATGTATTTTTCTGAAATAATCCTTTGTCATACGTCAAAAGCAGTTCAATGTTGGCTAATCTTAGAATGGTTTCACTTTGTAATATGTCATTTGTATGGTGTTATTAGAACTATAATTAAATCATTTCTTTATATTTATACGCATCAGTATTTATATACTTGTATTGTCATTGTATGTGAACATGGATTACGCATTGTTATCTGCTGTGTTTTATCCAATAAAGAATTATTATTATCATTATTATAATTCTTTCGCTAGTCGTTTAAGACTAAGACTTTTATTACACTCTGAATGTATACACTGTTACAAGAGGCAGACAATATAATACACAATACATTGCTAAAGAAGTTATATAAATTATATAGACAACCATGACACCTTTAAAACTCTTTGTAATTCTAATTGTTACTCAAAGTACCAAGGCCAAAGGAATATTAGAGTAAAGGGACATACAAAACAAGTACAATTATACAGATTTAAAAAGCATTCCAGATAACATGAACTCCAACAAAAAACCGAGAGTGTGGCCAGGTTTCTCGGAACGGTTAGCATCGCCCGTCTCATTAATTGGACATGTCGCGAAGTCATAAATCCCAAAAACCAGTAAAAGAAACAGAGATCTCGAGATCATATTGGAAAGTTGTTTTTAGCCAGTTGATACAAACAAAATATAGGCGAGGGGATGGGGTAGAAATGTTGCTACTTAAAAATTACCCCCCCCCCTCCCAAAAAAAAAATATGTACTGTTGAGAATTGAGAGAGATAATTTTGGAACGTAACATTGTCAATATCTAGTTTTTTCACCATTCTTTGTAACTCTAAATTCTAACGCCTATCAATGATATGCATGTTTCCTGAATGTTAACAATCCATCCTGTTAATAATTGAATGGACATAGAAAATAGTCTAATACAATTTTCACATTTCACCTTTTGTATTGAATTATTCCAGTTGCACAAATGTTCATCGGACTAAATTATTGCATATACACCTCTACATCAAAGGTAGCAGTGTATATCTATTTATGTTCGCTCTATCTGTAGTTATTGTCGTATAACACAAGAGGCCAACCAATCCACTAATTTAACTATTGTCTAGAAGAGTTTGAAGATACCAAAGGTGTAATCAGAATCCGTAAATCGAAGAAGAACAGACAACACAATGGCCAAAAGAAAAAGGACAAACAACGATCTACAAAACATACACATAAAACTAAGATCGAGTAACACGAACACCACTATTGTATCGTTTGTCTTGACAATATGTCTTGATTTGTTTGCATAAACCGGTTATCTTTATTTTGTATGTATGTATCATTTGTCTTGAATTTGTGTGTTCGTATCATTTATCTCGATTTTGTGAATTCGGGTTGTGCTATCAGTGTTCCATCCATGATTTAGACAAAAAAGGAGTTAAATGCTCCCTTTGTTATGATTAAAGAGAAAATTTATAAAGATTTTTGCACACAATGGTCCGTAAAATGTACACAAGAGAGAACTTATTTGCTCAATGTGCCAGTTTTGTTTATACAACGTGGGGCAATTTCAGCCTAAAGGGGTTTCTCACAATATACACTTCCTAGCAGCAACCCTGTGTTTTATAAAGTTAGAAGTAGTGTGATATAGGTAATGAAACATCAAATTCAATATGGATTGGTTTAAAACATATTTTACTTTTAATCATCCCCATGGGAACTAGGGGTATAGAAATGAAAACTAGTTAGTTTCTCTATTATGGGGGGGGGGGGGGGGGGAGTGCATACAACTCCCCCGAAAGGGTCGTTCACTGGTTGTGTGAGACTAATCAAATACACAACACAATGGAGAATACAACTATCCTCGCAAATTACAACTTGTAACATCTCCGAATGAGGCTAAGGTTATGGTGTTTAACGCCACTTTCAACAATGTTTCAGTTATATCTCCTAATGTGCAACAGCTGCAGCTTGTCTCGAGTAGTCGTTGTCATTGATGACCTGTTACAAGGCAAACTTTCATCTATTATCTTTTTCCTATGGCAATTTAAAATTTCCACCATTAAGTCCGTCCTATATCTATATTTTATCTACAAGATGGATTGTATGTAAACGTATTCATGTCATGGAATAACTGAAATATTGCTCTTTTGGCATTGAGCAATGATCAATCAATCTGATTTAATTCTGATTGCTTTGTATTTTACTGTCGAATAAACAGAAATGAATGATACATCAGACCAACCATCTTTTTAAATCATAAATTTACATTTACAATAAACTTCAATAAAATATCAGCCAAAGTCCCCCCCCCCCCCCCCCCCCCCCCCCAAAAAAAAGATAAACAAAAATAGTGTTATAAATACATTTTTGTTTACATTTTAAAAAGATCGTCCAGAGTGTGCAATCCAAATGATTGTGGAGCACGTGCAGAAGCTATATCTTTACCAGAGAGTTTTGTTCCCACAATGTACTCTTTGCCAAGCATTTGCTGTGCCCATGCAATGATCTTATCTATCGTAGGTGTGTCTACTCCAGCAATTTCTGCTATCCCCTTCATTACAACGAGACCAAACGGCACATCTTCAGCGGTATAGCGGTAAGTAAAATCCGGAACAAATCCGCTATCGTTCGCCGTCATCGGATGAACCAGACCATCGTACGCTTTATTTGTTCTCATGGCCGCCATTAAAGAACTTTTATCTGCTACTTGATCTTTGTAATATATTTTGTACCAGTCAAATATATGTATCACTTCCGACATGTCAATACCACTACGTAATTTCTCTAGTTCTTTACCAGTTGCTAGAACTTCGTCACTAACTTTAGATAAAAGTCCGGCTTGTGTTTCGTCTACTCCTTGATAAAACAATGGCTTCTCTGGTAAAGGTTTTCCGTCCCAGCTTGCCCATTTTCCAAAGAGTATTGGTGGATGAATAATAGATTTAGCCATCAAATTAATTGCTATATAATTCTGAATTACTTTAATTTGCGGTTTTTCTCCCAAAATGTCTTGAATTGTTTTCACTATCTCGAACGAATGGTTGCATTCACTGCCACTAAAATAAGACATTCCTAAGGATTCCTTAAATCCAAGTATTTGAGCATGCTTTCCAAACTCTAAGATTCGACAGGCCCATGGCAACGATTCAAAGGAACCTATTGTACAAGTTGCTGCTTTATCACCAAGTATACTTCTGCATTGAAATTCGAAGCCAGCTTGCCCAGGAAGCCCAACAAGTAACGTGTTAGCCCTGAGATGAGGTGCTATAACTGAGAAATATTGAGCATGTGCAAAAGCAGGCACTACAAAGAAGATGATTTCAACCCCCTCAAGAGCTTTTACTGGATCTTTGGTAATGATTGATGGTTTAGAATATAATTCTGATTCGCTGCCATCGTTATTAGCAATGGATAATTTCAATTTTGTGTCTTCCATAAATTTTGTCCATCTTTCAGCTTCATCTTGAAACAATGTCAAGACATGAACTTCTAATTTCTCACGAGAAGCCGCGAGAGCAGACAAACAATGCGCTCCATTCCCACCGCCACATACAAGTATTCGCCGTTTTGCAGAACCTGTAGTCATGACGTCTTGGATCCTGAAATGAAAATAGAAAAGGGTATCATTAGGACATTACATGGATAAACGACATTTATCCCAAACGATAGACAATATGTAAGTAAACCACAATATAAAACAGAATGGACCGTCATGGTATATCTGACTAATTCTTAGCATGTTCATTGGATACTAAATGATACATGCAAGTGTGTATATTTTATTGAGTTAAGTACTCTGGTAAAATTGTATTCCTGCACATGACGAGGCGCGCTCGATATACATGTCATGTCGATGGTTTGCTCCCTCATTCCATAGTCAGCTTTAAAACATTTACCCGTTTCGAACATTTTAATGCAACAGGAGGGTTTAATAGCTCGTATGTGTGGTTGGAAATGAGCTCCGGTTATATGTGAGGGTTGACAATTTACTCGCAAGTTGAAAATACTTGCATGCCGCATCATTTCACTAACAGGGGAGGTTTGGGGTCATAAAACTAGTTTAACCCCGCCACTCTTTATGGAAGTGCATGTATCAAGCCAGGAAAGTGAGGTGTGGTACATTTCGCTTTGCATTTGAATACATTGTACTACTATCTGTGAATTTTATATCAACACAAAGTCAGATAGGCAATAACTGAATGCAAATTACAATTGGTGTCTTTTAATAATGTTTACACTAATTCAGTTATTTTTTTTCCATATTTGTTTACTGAAATTTGTCAATTTGTAATTTTCTACAACAACATATTTGAAATAGAAAATGTAAAAGTTCGGACGGACCATACATTTGGGTTTGGTGGGTGGTGAACATATTATTTTATGATACTTTGCTTCATCTATTAGATTAACATGTGTTATTTATAGATCATGATAAGCTTTATTATCTTGGTTTACATAGAAATCGTTCTTCTTGACCTGAAATTAAAGAAATTGTATCATAATTACGTTTATTGATTCTAAACATTTCTTCTCCAGGAGAAAGAAAATCATCATTAAAATGAATTGGATCTTAGGGGCAAAAGACAACTCTTTAATTGTTTCACGGAGTCTATAACGATCGATAGTATTTATTTTCTGTTGTGTTAAATCCTACTTGAATCAATACAAAAAATGAAGAAATTTCGTAAAGATAATTTTTTTTTTTTTTTTTTCAAAATTAAATTTATACCACATATATAAAACTAATTTAAATTAGATGTTTTTCTTTGGTTTTTTATTTTTTTTAATTTGTTTGGCGATTTAGATTGTCACATGAAATATAAAGTAAAAAAAAAACATCGATAGGAAGATTATAGTTGTTAAACACTTCATTCAGTTTAAGCTATATTGTCGTAGTCAGTTTAACTAATGGAGGCAGACCGTGGAACCATCGACCTTCCGTAAATCATAAAAGATTGTATCTAGTTCGTCCGCTAGTATTGGAAGGAGTGAACTCATAAAGTTTAGTGGTAATAGGCATTTATGGCAGTCTGCATATAATTGTCAATCCAACTAACATACGATCGCAGACATTGCAACAAGGAAGAGAGGATGATGAAATATTGTCTCATAACGGGCCAAGAACGACCACTCAACAAGATACTGTTCATTAGGAGCTATTGTAGGTTGTCTTTACTTACGTCCAATGAGCGCGACATCCTAAGTACGAGTCACTCGATCCTTCAAAGGGGCAAGTTTGATTCGTCCATCATAACCAATTCGAAGGGATTGTGCCCCGTAGCCGAGTGACTGGGTTCTATTTATATATCCCATATTCACATTGGTCGTTTAATAATTTGGGATTATTTGCTAATTAGACATTTTCTTGTAATAAAGTGTTATTTTGAGTAAATGAGAGAAAAAAAAAACAACAACGAACGAAATACATTGTACTAAATTAGTAACCCAGGAAATTAGAAAAATACATTGTACTAAATTAGTAACCCAGGAAATTAGAAAAATACATTGTACTAAATTAGTAACCCAGGAAATTAGAAAAATACATTGTACTAAATTAGTAACCCAGGAAATTAGAAAAATACATTGTACTAAATTAGTAACCCAGGAAATTAGAAAAATACATTGTACTAAATTAGTAACCCAGGAAATTAGAAAAATACATTGTACTAAATTAATAACCCAGGAAATTAGAAAAATACATTGTACTAAATTAGTAACCCAGGAAATTAGAAAAATACATTGTACTAAATTAGTAACCCAGGAAATTAGAAAAATACATTGTACTAAATTAGTAACCCAGGAAATTAGAAAAATACATTGTACTAAATTAGTAACCCAGGAAATTAGAAAAATACATTGTACTAAATTAGTAACCCAGGAAATTAGAAAAATACATTGTACTAAATTAGTAACCCAGGAAATTAGAAAAATACATTGTACTAAATTAGTAACCCAGGAAATTAGAAAAATACATTGTACTAAATTAGTAACCCAGGAAATTAGAAAAATACATTGTACTAAATTAATAACCCAGGAAATTAGAAAAATACATTGTACTAAATTAGTAACCCAGGAAATTAGAAAAATACATTGTACTAAATTAGTAACCCAGGAAATTAGAAAAATACATTGTACTAAATTAGTAACCCAGGAAATTAGAAAAATACATTGTACTAAATTAGTAACCCAGGAAATTAGAAAAATACATTGTACTAAATTAGTAACCCAGGAAATTAGAAAAATACATTGTACTAAATTAGTAACCCAGGAAATTAGAAAAATACATTGTACTAAATTAGTAACCCAGGAAATTAGAAAAATACATTGTACTAAATTAGTAACCCAGGAAATTAGAAAAATACATTGTACTAAATTAGTAACCCAGGAAATTAGAAAAATACATTGTACTAAATTAGTAACCCAGGAAATTAGAAAAATACATTGTACTAAATTAATAACCCAGGAAATTAGAAAAATACATTGTACTAAATTAGTAACCCAGGAAATTAGAAAAATACATTGTACTAAATTAGTAACCCAGGAAATTAGAAAAATACATTGTACTAAATTAGTAACCCAGGAAATTAGAAAAATACATTGTACTGAATTAGTAACCCAGGAAATTAGAAAAATACATTGTACTAAATTAGTAACCCAGGAAATTAGAAAAATACATTGTACTAAATTAATAACCCAGGAAATTAGAAAAATACATTGTACTAAATTAGTAACCCAGGAAATTAGAAAAATACATTGTACTAAATTAGTAACCCAGGAAATTAGAAAAATACATTGTACTAAATTAGTAACCCAGGAAATTAGAAAAATACATTGTACTAAATTAGTAACCCAGGAAATTAGAAAAATACATTGTACTAAATTAGTAACCCAGGAAATTAGAAAAATACATTGTACTAAATTAGTAACCCAGGAAATTAGAAAAATACATTGTACTAAATTAGTAACCCAGGAAATTAGAAAAATACATTGTACTAAATTAGTAACCCAGGAAATTAGAAAAATACATTGTACTAAATTAGTAACCCAGGAAATTAGAAAAATACATTGTACTAAATTAGTAACCCAGGAAATTAGAAAAATACATTGTACTAAATTAGTAACCCAGGAAATTAGAAAAATACATTGTACTAAATTAATAACCCAGGAAATTAGAAAAATACATTGTACTAAATTAGTAACCCAGGAAATTAGAAAAATACATTGTACTAAATTAGTAACCCAGGAAATTAGAAAAATACATTGTACTAAATTAGTAACCCAGGAAATTAGAAAAATACATTGTACTAAATTAGTAACCCAGGAAATTAGAAAAATACATTGTACTAAATTAGTAACCCAGGAAATTAGAAAAATACATTGTACTAAATTAATAACCCAGGAAATTAGAAAAATACATTGTACTAAATTAGTAACCCAGGAAATTAGAAAAATACATTGTACTAAATTAGTAACCCAGGAAATTAGAAAAATACATTGTACTAAATTAGTAACCCAGGAAATTAGAAAAATACATTGTACTAAATTAGTAACCCAGGAAATTAGAAAAATACATTGTACTAAATTAGTAACCCAGGAAATTAGAAAAATACATTGTACTAAATTAGTAACCCAGGAAATTAGAAAAATACATTGTACTAAATTAGTAACCCAGGAAATTAGAAAAATACATTGTACTAAATTAGTAACCCAGGAAATTAGAAAAATACATTGTACTAAATTAGTAACCCAGGAAATTAGAAAAATACATTGTACTAAATTAGTAACCCAGGAAATTAGAAAAATACATTGTACTAAATTAGTAACCCAGGAAATTAGAAAAATACATTGTACTAAATTAATAACCCAGGAAATTAGAAAAATACATTGTACTAAATTAGTAACCCAGGAAATTAGAAAAATACATTGTACTAAATTAGTAACCCAGGAAATTAGAAAAATACCAAACTACTAAACTTGTGTAGAAATGAATGTTTTATAAAGACGAAATACCAAACTACTAAACTTGTGTAGAAATGAATGTTTTATAAAGACGAAATACCAAACAACTAAACTTGTGTAGAAATGAATGTTTTATAAAGACGAAATACCAAACAACTAAACTTGTGTAGAAATGAATGTTTTATAAAGACGAAATACCAAACAACTAAACTTGTGTAGAAATGAATGTTTTATAAAGACGAAATACCAAACAACTAAACTTGTGTAGAAATGAATGTTTTATAAAGACGAAATACCAAACAACTAAACTTGTGTAGAAATGAATGTTTTATAAAGACGAAATACCAAACAACTAAACTTGTGTAGAAATGAATGTTTTATAAAGACGAAATACCAAACAACTAAACTTGTGTAGAAATGAATGTTTTATAAAGACGAAATACCAAACAACTAAACTTGTGTAGAAATGAATGTTTTATAAAGACGAAATACCAAACTACTAAACTTGTGTAGAAATGAATGTTTTATAAAGACGAAATACCAAACTACTACACTTGTGTAGAAATGAATGTTTTATAAAGACGAAATACCAAACAACTAAACTTGTGTAGAAATGAATGTTTTATAAAGACGAAATACCAAACTACTAAACTTGTGTAGAAATGAATGTTTTATAAAGACGAAATACCAAACAACTAAACTTGTGTAGAAATGAATGTTTTATAAAGACGAAATACCAAACAACTAAACTTGTGTAGAAATGAATGTTTTATAAAGACGAAATACCAAACTACTAAACTTGTGTAGAAATGAATGTTTTATAAAGACGAAATACCAAACAACTAAACTTGTGTAGAAATGAATGTTTTATAAAGACGAAATACCAAACAACTAAACTTGTGTAGAAATGAATGTTTTATAAAGACGAAATACCAAACAACTAAACTTGTGTAGAAATGAATGTTTTATAAAGACGAAATACCAAACAACTAAACTTGTGTAGAAATGAATGTTTTATAAAGACGAAATACCAAACTACTAAACTTGTGTAGAAATGAATGTTTTATAAAGACGAAATACCAAACTACTAAACTTGTGTAGAAATGAATGTTTTATAAAGACGAAATACCAAACTACTAAACTTGTGTAGAAATGAATGTTTTATAAAGACGAAATACCAAACAACTAAACTTGTGTAGAAATGAATGTTTTATAAAGACGAAATACCAAACAACTAAACTTGTGTAGAAATGAATGTTTTATAAAGACGAAATACCAAACTACTAAACTTGTGTAGAAATGAATGTTTTATAAAGACGAAATACCAAACTACTAAACTTGTGTAGAAATGAATGTTTTATAAAGACGAAATACCAAACTACTAAACTTGTGTAGAAATGAATGTTTTATAAAGACGAAATACCAAACAACTAAACTTGTGTAGAAATGAATGTTTTATAAAGACGAAATACCAAACAACTAAACTTGTGTAGAAATGAATGTTTTATAAAGACGAAATACCAAACTACTAAACTTGTGTAGAAATGAATGTTTTATAAAGACGAAATACCAAACTACTAAACTTGTGTAGAAATGAATGTTTTATAAAGACGAAATACCAAACTACTAAACTTGTGTAGAAATGAATGTTTTATAAAGACGAAATACCAAACAACTAAACTTGTGTAGAAATGAATGTTTTATAAAGACGAAATACCAAACAACTAAACTTGTGTAGAAATGAATATTTTATAAAGACGAAATACCACACAACTAAACTTGTGTAGAAATGAATGTTTTATAAAGACGAAATACCAAACTACTAAACTTGTGTAGAAATGAATGTTTTATAAAGACGAAATACCAAACTACTAAACTTGTGTAGAAATGAATGTTTTATAAAGACGAAATACCAAACAACTAAACTTGTGTAGAAATGAATGTTTTATAAAGACGAAATACCAAACAACTAAACTTGTGTAGAAATGAATGTTTTATAAAGACGAAATACCATACTACTAAACTTGTGTAGAAATGAATGTTTTATAAAGACGAAATACCAAACTACTAAACTTGTGTAGAAATGAATGTTTTATAAAGACGAAATACCAAACTACTAAACTTGTGTAGAAATGACTGTTTTATAAAGACGAAATACCAAACTACTAAACTTGTGTAGAAATGAATGTTTTATAAAGACGAAATACCAAACTACTAAACTTGTGTAGAAATGAATGTTTTATAAAGACGAAATACCAAACAACTAAACTTGTGTAGAAATGAATGTTTTATAAAGACGAAATACCAAACAACTAAACTTGTGTAGAAATGAATGTTTTATAAAGACGAAATACCAAACTACTAAACTTGTGTAGAAATGAATGTTTTATAAAGACGAAATACCAAACTACTAAACTTGTGTAGAAATGAATGTTTTATAAAGACGAAATACCAAACTACTAAACTTGTGTAGAAATGACTGTTTTATAAAGACGAAATACCAAACTACTAAACTTGTGTAGAAATGAATGTTTTATAAAGACGAAATACCAAACAACTAAACTTGTGTAGAAATGAATGTTTTATATAGACGAAATACCAAACTACTAAACTTGTGTAGAAATGAATGTTTTATAAAGACGAAATACCAAACTACTAAACTTGTGTAGAAATGACTGTTTTATAAAGACGAAATACCAAACAACTAAACTTGTGTAGAAATGAATGTTTTATAAAGACGAAATACCAAACTACTAAACTTGTGTAGAAATGAATGTTCTATAAAGACGTAAATATCAACTTTAGTGAGCACCACGCGTTATTGGTATAAACCAGAAGTCAAAAGATTGGTCCTCGGTGTCAGGAAGTCCTACACAGAGCCAATATCTCACGTTAAATAACACCAAACATGTAGGTCTCGATACTATTTATATAATGTACAAATACAATTATGACTACCACTGTTATTATTATGTCTATAACTTTCATCTCTTTACGATAATAGTGACCGTTCTAATATAAACCTAATGCTATTATATTGTGTTTTGATATACATCAGTTGAAATATATTGCCATCAAGGATAATAATATCAGAATTATGATGGAATTATTATATTGATATTGACCAGCTGCAAATGTGGAAATTGGTACTGAGCCAATAGCTCATTAAAAAAGGAATGAAAGCTTTCTTAACTCTATCAATTAAAGCAAGTAAAACAAACGTAATTATTATGACTTTTTTTTATCAACCTAATTACAATTAAAAGTTTGGTGTATCTGTTTGATTCTTATTTTTGGCGATACACACTAATATCTAACGAAAATACCCGTACAGGCTAGCGTGGGGGTTCATATCTTTAACCGGCCAGTCAGCGGCGAGCCTACTTAATCTTGAGGTATTTATGAAATATGAAAGAAAGGTTACCTCACATAACCACAAACGGGATAAAAAATACAAATAAAAAAAAAAAAGATATCTCTGAAATTAAAAAAGTATAATAATATCCTTCTTTACATTGTACTCTCAAATCCAGGTGGAAAGCCCCCCTTTTTTCATCCATTATTATTTTTTATGCATAACAAACAACAATTGAGACTGACAATGTAAGAGCAAAGCATCATCGTATCTGAGACTGACAATGTAAGAGCGCAGCATCATCGTATCTGTGACTGACAATGTAAGAGCTCAGCATCATCGTATCTGAGACTGACAATGTAAGAGCGCAGCATCATCGTATCTGAGACTGACAATGTAAGAGCGCAGCATCATCGTATCTGTGACTGACAATGTAAGAGCTCAGCATCATCGTATCTGAGACTGACAATGTAAGAGCGCAGCATCATCGTATCTGAGACTGACAATGTAAGAGCTCAGCATCATCGTATCTGAGACTGACAATGTAAGAGCGCAGCATCATCGTATCTGTGACTGACAATGTAAGAGCGCAGCATCATCGTATCTGAGACTGACAATGTAAGAGCTCAGTATCATCGTATCTGTGACTGACAATGTAAGAGCGCCGCATCATCGTATCTGTGACTGACAATGTAAGAGCTCAGTATCATCGTATCTGAGACTGACAATGTAAGAGCGCAGCATCATCGTATCTGAGACTGACAATGTAAGAGCGCAGCATCATCGTATCTGTGACTGACAATGTAAGAGCGCAGCATCATCGTATCTGAGACTGACAATGTAAGAGCGCAGCATCATCGTATCTGTGACTGACAATGTAAGAGCTCAGCATCATCGTATCTGAGACTGACAATGTAAGAGCGCAGCATCATCGTATCTGTGACTGACAATGTAAGAGCGAAGCATCATCATATCTGAGACTGACAATGTAAGAAAGCAGCATCATCGTATCTGAGACTGACAATGTAAGAGCTCAGCATCATCGTATCTGAGACTGACAATGTAAGAGCGCAGCATCATCGTATCTGAGACTGACAATGTAAGAGCGCAGCATCATCGTATCTGAGACTGACAATGTAAGAGCGCAGCATCATCGTATCTGAGACTGACAATGTAAGAGCGCAGCATCATCGTATCTGAGACTGACAATGTAAGAGCGAAGCATCATCATATCTGAGACTGACAATGTAAGAAAGCAGCATCATCGTATCTGAGACTGACAATGTAAGAGCGCAGCATCATCGTATCTGAGACTGACAATGTAAGAGCGAAGTATCATCATATCTGAGACTGACAATGTAAGAGCGCAGCATCATCGTATCTGTGACTGACAATGTAAGAGCTCAGCATCATCGTATCTGAGACTGACAATGTAAGAGCGCAGCATCATCGTATCTGAGACTGACAATGTAAGAGCGCAGCATCATCGTATCTGAGACTGACAATGTAAGAGCGCAGCATCATCGTATCTGAGACTGACAATGTAAGAGCGCAGCATCATCGTATCTGTGACTGACAATGTAAGAGCGAAGCATCATCATATCTGAGACTGACAATGTAAGAAAGCAGCATCATCGTATCTGAGACTGACAATGTAAGAGCGCAGCATCATCGTATCTGAGACTGACAATGTAAGAGCGCAGCATCATCGTATCTGAGACTGACAATGTAAGAGCGCAGCATCATCGTATCTGAGACTGACAATGTAAGAGCGCAGCATCATCGTATCTGACAAATGTCTCCCCTTTCACTGGAATAGTTCTAAAAAAGAAACCGATATAAGTTCATTCGGAAATAAAAACAATAGGATAGACAGGGGTGGATCCAGGATTTCAAGTTAGGGGGGGGGGGGGCGGGGGGGGGGGGGGGGGGCGCCGGGTGCGCCCCTGGATCCGCCCCTGATAGATGTAAACATGATTTTTAGTAATAATCTTTTGAAACTAAGGTTCTGTCAGATAGTGATATGCATCTTTCTCTCGCATGGAATCGGTATAGACCTGAATGTATACACTTGCCAAAATGACACTATGAGTGAGGCTATAATATACCCCTAGGGACAGTTTCTGTCATAATCACTTAAGAAATAATTAGGATATGTCTATATAATATACCCCTAGTGACAGTTTCTGTCATAATCACTTAAGAAAGAACAAGGATATGTTTACACTCTATCTGAAGATTACGAAGATCATCAAGATGTATAAGGATCACCCGCCGTGTCTGGAAATATATAATTCACGTTGTTCTGTATTTAGGGGGGGGGGGGGCGGGGGTGGTAGGTGTCTGGAAACTTTAACACTTTAGATGGGTAGCAGGCATCGAACCTACGTTAGGGTTATTGGGCTTATAGTTAGAAGACAACGAACGACCTTAAACATTGGACCACTCAGGCCCTAAACACAGAGAAGACATCACAGAAAGTAATGGAAATCTAGGTCTAAGTGTGGTTCATGCAGAAACAAGGGGTGGAATTAAACTGTTAGTTGGAACCTTATCATCTAATTTGATTTCTAGCAGTTATATATCAAACGTTTGTTTGAATATATTTGCCAAGTAGCTTTGGGTGGGCTGTAGATTAAGAAACACAAGTTTCCTTAAGACCTTTAATGTCGCAACACCGAAGTCGTACAACAATATAACATGAATATACAATATACAATCAATAATTAAAATGAAATATAAATGTTACGGTAATTAAAATGAAATATAAATGTTACGGATCCCCTCTTTTTTATTTATAGGTTGTGAATAAAAATGACTATAAAAGTTAGTTTAACTATGTAATGTCGCCCAGATAATGCGTTTGTTGATCTTTTGTACGATTTGTACACATAGTACATGTATATCATTTTATCAATTGTGTAAATAATTAAAACTTGGAATAAACACTTATTTGTATAAACTCTATTTGATTTGTTATAGTTTTTAATATCGTGTATTAACTCTTAATTATAAAATATTATTTAATTAAAGAAAGTGTAAATTAAGATGGTTTATTTAACAGATAACTTATAGAAATAATATAAATCACTAACCTGTAGATTAAGAAACAAAAGTTTCTTTAAGACCTTTAATGTCGCAACACCGAAGTGCTGGACACAAGGTGGGTGCCCCTTTTATACCAAATTTTACCCAGTTTCCGAGGAAGTTATTTGGAGGCACTTTTGGTTTTCTTTATGGAAATTTATCTACTACATTGTATTTTAGTTTGTTTATTATAATTATTTTCTCTGCAAGACCCCCTGCTTTAGGAGAATTTCAAGACTACAAGTACATGTATTGAAGTCCTGTCATCCTAATGGATATTAACCAGTTTAATCCGAGTTCATACTTGTAATTAAACGCAATACACTAATTACAAGGACAGATATTATACACATAATTCAATTTAAATGTATTTGACCGAGAGGTCAATGAACATGTTGACAAGTGGGAGATAAGATGAGCGACATGATGTAAAAATATTGAAAATAAGCAAATTATAACTTTCTTTTAAAAATGTTAAAAATAAATGCATCACATATAAACAAAAATCGAAAAACACATACAGACCCATTCCTATCATAAAAGACACACTACAATAGATGTTCGGTTCGTCTTTACCTCCTGTTTTTTGTAGGAGGGATGATGTCTTAATTAGGTTATTTGTGTTTGTTTGCGCATAGCGGTGACCAACACATATTGTGTTGTGTTTTTGCTTTGTCTGCCTTCGTCTTGTGTACCCTATGTTGCCAGTTTCTCTGGATTGTCCATTTGTTATTTCCACTTCGGTATTCTCTAGCGTTTATATGAAAACACAGCATTTCTAGTAAAATTAAGTCAGATAGGGTTTTGTTACAATGAAAAGGAGGAGGGTAAAATTGTAATTTAAAAAGTGTTGCGAAGATGAAGCAAGTTTGAGTTTGACGACGATCCTTTGATTTCTTTGTAGGTGTGAACTTGTATTATAGTGAATTTCAAAATTATATAGAACAAAATCACGTCACCTTTCTCTATTATTGAATGACACTTATATAGAACAAAATCACGTCACCTTTCTCTATTATTGAATGACATTTATTTCACATAACAAATTGATAATAGATTAAGAATCTATTTTTGATATAAAATGTAAGAATGATTTCGAATATAAATTATTCCCATTTAAAAGACTTGCAGTATAAGTATAGAATGTGTGGACATCACTTTATCAAATGGTTGTCAAATCAATCGATAGAAATGAACAAATAATCGGTTTTAAGACGAGGTTGAAACTGAATCTTGTATTAATATTTTAATGTTTTGCATATTATATATGTATATATTGTTTAATGTTTTAATAAATACATCTAAACACGCAACAGATACAGCTTCTCCAGCATACACATCAGAAAAAAACCACATGCTTAAGGCTTGGCTGAAGAAAAAAATGCTTTATGTTTATTAAACATTTGCTTTATCTTTTTCATAAGACTAAATTTTATCACAAAATTGTAGCGTCCAGGATCAAAATAAATGATTTTTGCTCTTGAAAATAGCACTTTTTTAAAGAAAAAAACCATACATACCTTTTGAAAGAAGCGGAAATTATTTACGCAAATCTGCTATGCTTGCAATCCTTTACAAAACACAATTCTCTTAGAGCGGATACATTACAACGACAGTAGAATATGTAAGTGAATGCCAAATGTCGTGGCCAATATACATAGATTTCTCCAGATTATATTAATGAAGAAGGTCATCGTGACGTGGTGAACATAAGCTAATCGATAACAACAGTGGAGCATCATCTTTAGTATTTAACATCAGCCTATGAGGTATGGAGAGAAATAGGTCGATAATTTCAATGTTTTTGCCACTCAAAATCTAATTGTGATTTCTTTAAAATGATTCTTAATGTTAAAAGACAAGAAAATCACTTTTGTAAAAAGAAACATGAGAAAAGAGCAAAACATACATACGTATAAAACAAAACAAACTTCTCCAATTTCGGTCTTGTAAGGTTAATCGAGGTATTGGAAATGAATGCACTCTGACCTAAAACTGACCATGTTCAATTTGACACTGACAATGTTGGAAACTAGCCATTTCTATCAGAGAGGAAAATATGCAATCAATCAAATAAATATTCACATAATTCCTGGCAGCGATATACTGTAAAACGTATTAAAAAAATTATTACTGACTGGTCTTCACGTGGTCAATTAAATGTGTAAAGTGTCGATGCTGTTTTTGTAATTAAGTCGGGAATATTGGAAGAAATTACCAGAAAGTATTGGATTTTCTGGACCTGGCAGTACGGTTATTATCTACAGCCAATACTATTAAATTGTGATTGACTGCATGTAATTTGTTGTATATAATACGCACTTATGATTAATTGGTAACGTCAAGTGAATAGTATTTTAGCTATACATGATGAGAATACGTTCATATACAATGAATAAGATAAAATAAATGGCTACGACGGACGCAGCATGATGCGACCACACCTAGTCGGCAAGTTATTCCTCTTACATCGGTTTGCCTGAAAGAGATTATTGTATAGCAAAAGTCACAATTTAGAATCTTATGAAAAGTGCAGTAAGTAAGGAATTTCATAAGAAATTTTAATAAAGGGGCGTTGCCACCCCCTCTTATATCGACAATGATAAGAACTACATCATCATTTTGATACTTTTTACCTCGGAAGTCATCACCTAAATATAATTAGATGTATGCTGGATGCTTTGTTTGCTATACATTAACATTTAAAGAAATCCCGTATAGAGTCATGGCAATGAGGTCATATTTTCAACCGATCTACCAACGACGAGCATACCAAATCTTGAGGTATTAAAAATCGCAGCACACGCCGAGGGCTGTTGTCCGATTGATCAATATATTTAACTGTCTTGCATAGTCATAGATGATTGTAGAATTACTCGTCATGACTTCATATGGGATGTAGTTAGAATAAACAAAATTCTAGCTAACATCTAATAAGATTGGGAAACCAAAGAACTAGGTCAAATATGTTGGAAAAATGTAGATTGGACATTTCATAAGGAATCTAAAGAAATAAGGGCATATCAATCCGGGGACACGCTTATCAGCTATATGGGTTTGAACCCTGGGAACTTTCATCAGTACCTAGATAAATTTACAAGGAAAACGTTATAGCACGGATAATATTGCGTATACATTCGGACGACGGAAACGACAGACCCATACCATATTATCACTGCAAAACTTATGCGGTCGTATAAAAGATGGCGCGGGGATTCGCCTATGAATATATGTTTTGATTGTCACCAATAAATGTAGAGAAAATGGATAGGATCGGAAATGTTTGCCGTGGAACATGCCACCAACATCTGCTCTCTTACAGTAGGATGTCGACCTTTATTTCAACAAAGTTTAACTATATTATCATTTGGGGGCTACTTCTTGCAGTTTTACAACATATCAATCTAATTCAATTTACACGTTTGTTGTATTTTTCTCTTTGGGGAGTGTATCGCCAATATTAAAAAAAAAAGGTACAGCAATCTTTCTTTTCATAACAAACATCTATTTTTAATTAGATTGAGAACATATTAGCCAATTTTAGATCTAGAAAAAGCAAACAATGATTTTGTTTTATTGCAAGTGTAGTTATTGAAATAACGGTTGTTACAATCATGCAAGTTGTCTTTCATATGCATGGAGAGATACACGAGGCACTCTTTGCGTTTTGTGTGAATTTAATTAGTTTCATGCGACCAGCATTCTCCCTACGAGAAGGGTTGTATCCTACAACTGAGGAATTAGGTCCTATTTCTATAACCCCGTGGTTCTTTGCAGGTTACACTTTGATGTAAAATATATGTACACGTATAAGAAAGGATTACTAAGTGTGGGAAACATTCAATACAACTATTATAAAACAGTTATATGTCAGTTATAAGAAAGGATTAGTAAGTGTGGGAAACATTCAATAAAACTATTATAAAACAGCTATATGTCAATTATAAGAAAGGATTACTAAGTGTGGGAAACATTCAATAAAACTATTATAAAAAAGCTATATGTCAATTATATGAAAGGATTACTAAGTGTGGGAAACATTCAATAAAACTATTATAAAACATCTATATGTCAGTTATAAGAAAGGATTACTAAGTGTGGGAAACATTCAATAAAACTATTTTAAAACATCTATATGTCAGTTATAAGAAAGGATTACTAAGTGTGGGAAACATTCAATAAAACTATTATAAAACAGCTATATGTCAATTATAAGAAAGGATTACTAAGTGTGGGAAACATTCAATAAAACTATTATAAAACAGCTATATGTCAATTATAAGAAAGGATTAGTAAGTGTGGGAAACATTCAATAAAACTATTATAAAACATCTATATGTCAGTTATAAGAAAGGATTACTAAGTGTGGGAAACATTCAATAAAACTATTATAAAACAGCTATATGTCAATTATAAGAAAGGATTACTAAGTGTGGGAAACATTCAATAAAACTATTATAAAACATCTATATGTCAGTTATAAGAAAGGATTACTAAGTGTGGGAAACATTCAATAAAACTATTATAAAACATCTATATGTCAGTTATAAGAAAGGATTACTAAGTGTGGGAAACATTCAATAAAACTATTATAAAACAGCTATATGTCAATTATAAGAAAGGATTACTAAGTGTGGGAAACATTCAATAAAACTATTATAAAACAGCTATATGTCAATTATAAGAAAGGATTACTAAGTGTGGGAAACATTCAATAAAACTATTATAAAACAGCTACATGTCAGTTCATTTAGCCTTTATATTCTAATATAAATTTTATTTGAATTTGTAGAACTAATGGTTTGATGTTCTCTGAGAATCTTTAGGATAGTCACCTCTCGATGAACCTTTCATTACTCAACAAATGCTATTCACGCCAATAGTAATAGCGCTATAACAATGTTTTGTTTCATTCGAGTTGAAGATATTCACTCCCCTTCCATCTAAAACACATCGTCTAGCAGCTACTAATGAACTATAAATCATGTTAAAATGTTTATACATGTACGTTTATACTGGGATGGCTGTGTGGAAGAATAGTTTGACTTGTAACGGGCACAACGACCACAGGGGCCGTCGTGGTCGTGATTGTATGGTAGTTGGATTTACAACTTACTATACAATCAGAGCCTATCACCACTAACGTTGTCAGTTCGAATTCCACCCATGCGAGGTTTACTCGATACAACAGTATGTGATAAAGTTTGTCATTGACTTGCGGCAGGTTGGTGGTCTTCTCCGGGTACTCCGGTTTCCTCCACCAATAAAACGGCCCGCCACAATATAGCTGAAATATTGTAGCGGCAATAAACACCATAACCCAACCCTAGCCCAGCGATCACACTATAGCTTGTAAGAAGCTGCTGACATTCTCTATATAGGAGGAGTTGTATATTGTAAATTTGATTCGGTCGTAATAACCAGTGATCATCCCTTACGGAGGGTTGTACTCCGTATAGGAGAAACTATGTTTAGTTAAATACTTCAGTTTCCTCTTAGAATGGAGAGATGGCTCAGTGACAAGTTCCTACAAGTCGATGCCTTTCTCGTAGTTACCCACTACACAACGATAGAGCTGATATATTGCTAAAAGTTGATATATTATTGTACGTGAGGTGAAAACGATGAATATTTATAAATAACTGTTTGTGATGAGCTGTTGTAATGGACTGCCAACAATACCGTTAATATCACAATTATTAATAACCTTCATCGATCAACAACGTTTTGTTTATTACCTTTATTAATTATGAAGTTGATCATCTCCTGTATAAGATCATCTGACTGAGGGTATTTACAGGTGGCAATTATAAAAAAATCTTTGTGAAATAATCCTGTGTTTTTTTTTCAAAACTCCAATCGACTCTTTCAATAAAAATAATGTTTTACGAAGTACTCATTTAAGTTCCACCCTTAGTGTGTGTTGTGTATTTGGTTCGTCCTCTCTCAATCAACGCACACCCTTTCATAGAAGCCTTCTAGTTGGCAGAGCATTCGTAACTTTGTGTTTATAACCGGAATAAACTGAAGAAAACAAAAACAAAAACAAAAACAAAAACAAACAAAAACTAAGAAGAAAAAATCACAACAAAACAAAACATTTCCACACTATATTATTACCAGTTACACATTTCCACACTATATTATTACCAGTTACACATTTCCACACTATATTATTACCAGTTACACATTTCCACACTATATTATTACCAGTTACAAGATCCAATAAAAAAAATTCGTATAAATGGACAAAACATAATATACATATACTCAGGAAAATCATTTAGAAAAGAATTTGTTTCAATTCCTATATCTAGAGCTTTGTTACTTTTCTATAATATTTCTTACTTTCATGGTCTGTTGAACACTACGTTATACATATTGTATATATAAAATGAAAAACTAAAACTACCACACTGTCGGATTAGTTCTAAGATCCAATATCTAAATCAATACCCCTAACACACAAGTATATGACCTCTCAGTTTCCTGGATTGATACAGACATTTTAATGAACATCAATACCCTTAACACACAAGCATATGACCTCTCAGTTTCCTGGATTGATACAAACTCTTCAATGAACATCGATACCCCTAACACACAAGCATATGACCTCTCAGTTTCCTGGCTTGATACAAACACTTCAATGAACATCGATACCCCTAACACACAAGTATATGACCTCTCAGTTTCCTGGAATGATACAGACACATCAATGAACATCGATACCCCTAACACACAAGCATATGACCTCTCAGTTTCCTGGAATGATACAGACACTTCAATGAACATCGATACCCCTAACACACAAGTATATGACCTCTCAGTTTCCTGGCTTGATATAGACACTTCAATGAACATCGATACCCCTAACACACAAGCATATGTCCTCTCAGTTTCCTGGATTGATACCGATACTTCAATGAACATCGATACCCCTAACACACAAGCATATAACCTCTCAGTTTCCTGGATTGATACAGACACTTCAATGCACATCGATACCCCTAACACACAAGCATATGACCTCTCAGTTTCCTGGATTGATACAGACACTTCAATGAACATCAATACCCCTAACACACAAGCATATGACCTCTCAGTGTCCTGGATTGATACAGACACTTCAATGAACATCGATACCCCTAACACACAAGCATATGACCTGTCAGTTTCCTGGCTTGATACAGACACTTCAATGAACATCGATACCCCTAACACACAAGCATATGACCTCTCAGTTTCCTGGATTGATACCGATTCTTCAATGAACATCAATACCCCTAACACACAAGCATATGACCTCTCAGTTTCCTGGCTTGATACAAACACTTCAATGAACATCGATACCCCTAACACACAAGCATATGACCTCTCAGTTTCCTGGAATGATACAGACACATCAATGAACATTGATACCCCTAACACACAAGCATATGACCTCTCAGTTTCCTGGAATGATACAGACACTTCAATGAACATCGATACCCCTAACACACAAGTATATGACCTCTCAGTTTCCTGGCTTGATATAGACACTTCAATGAACATCGATACCCCTAACACACAAGCATATGACCTCTCAGTTTCCTGGATTGATACAGATACTTCAGTGAACATCGATACCCCTAACACACAAGCATATAACCTCTCAGTTTCCTGGATTGATACAGACACTTCAATGCACATCGATACCCCTAACACACAAGCATATGACCTCTCAGTTTCCTGGATTGATACAGACACTTCAATGAACATCAATACCCCTAACACACAAGCATATGACCTCTCAGTTTCCTGGCTTGATATAGACACTTCAATGAACATCGATACCCCTAACACACAAGCATATGACCTCTCAGTTTCCTGGATTGATACAGATACTTCAGTGAACATCGATACCCCTAACACACAAGCATATAACCTCTCAGTTTCCTGGATTGATACAGACACTTCAATGCACATCGATACCCCTAACACACAAGCATATGACCTCTCAGTTTCCTGGATTGATACAGACACTTCAATGAACATCAATACCCCTAACACACAAGCATATGACCTCTCAGTTTCCTGGATTGATACAGACACTTCAATGAACATCGATACCCCTAACACACAAGCATATGACCTCTCAGTTTCCTGGATTGATACAGACACTTCAATGAACATCGATACCCCTAACACACAAGCATATGACCTCTCAGTTTCCTGGATTGATACAGACACTTCAATGAACATCGATACCCCTAACACACAAGCATATGACCTCTCAGTTTCCTGGATTGATACAGACTTCAATGAACATCGATACCCCTAACACACAATCATATGACCTCTCAGTTTCCTGGATTGATACAGACACTTCAATGAACAGTGGTGCTTTCCACATGTGAGTAAAATGCCAACCCTCACATTTAACTGGGCCAATACAGTCGTTAAAAGAACGCTATAATCTTAAACATTATACATTATAAATTTAATCTTCCTGACAGAAGTTGTCGTTTGTGTAATTTTAGATCTATAGCCGATGGTACCAACCATCATTTAAATATAAAATAGTATACAGGGCCATCATAAGATATAAGGGAAACAATAGTCAAGTTTGAAAAACCCATTTAATTGCCAATACCATCTTTCGTCATCTGTATCAAGTGACAGAATACTTTTGAACAAGGTGATGTCTTTCGAGATAAAGTTGGCGGTATCGTCAAAACTACCGTGAGGTTGATAGTTTTTTGTATTGACCAGTAGATCATTTTAACTTCATAGTGTTATACATTATTTTACAGAACTTGACAATTAACACTGATTTACTCACTTGAAAATGTTTACATTCACTCGAGATGAGACAATACCACCCAAGATGGAGGATTGCAGTGAAATGAAGAACGAAATATCTTCGATCAATACTTCAGTGCTATCACTCGAACATCCCTTCTTATCGTGGTTACAATACAGTATCTAAGATTTAGCTTCTGGGGAGGATTCGAATATGTTGATTTCTGGTACAACTTTCTGCAGTTTATGCGAACATTCGTTCATCTTTGGGAACAGTCTGTGCTAGCTCAATATTTTGTTGTTGTTGACTTCACCATTAATGTTACGCTTCACCTTCCTGTAATTATCGCTATCTACCGGTAGATAATCTATTAACAGTGCGAAGCCACACTAGGTACTGTAGAACATGCGAAGCCACACTAGGTACTGTAGAACATGCGAAGCCACACTAGGTACTGTAGAACATGCGAAGCCACACTAGGTACTGTAGAACATGCGAAACCACACTAGGTACTGTAGAACATGCGAAGCCACACTAGGTACTGTAGAACATGCGAAGCCACACTAGGTACTATAGAACTTGCGAAGCCACACTAGGTACTTTAGAACATGCGAAGCTACAATAGGTACTGTAGAACATGCGAAGCCACACTAGGTACTGTAGAACATGCGAAGCCACACTAGGTACTGTAGAACATGCGAAGCTACACTAGGTACTGTAGAACATGCGAAGCCACACTAGGTACTGTAGAACATGGGAAGCCACACTAGGTACTGTAAAACATGCGAAGCTAAATTAGGTACTGTAGAACATGCGAAGCCACACTAGGTACTGTAGAACATGCGAAGCTACACTAGGTACTGTAGAACATGCGAAGCTACAATAGGTACTGTAGAACAAGCGAAGCCACACTAGGTACTGTAGAACATGCGAGAATCTGGTTGAAGGAGACTAATAAAGTGATAATAGGCACTGATTAATGATATTGATTAGGGAGCCCAGTCAACAGTATCTATGTTCCTGCTATGTCATACTCTATAATGCACTTGTTTAATGTCAATTTACTGTTGGAAAGACAGAAACTAATATTCGGAGAGCACAGGAAAGCTCATATCATATCGTAAAACACCTAATTTGTACCAATACAAAAACAAAATTACATTAAAGAAGCAGAAAAAGTGGCACACAAAAAGATAATAAAAAAATATGTCAACACAACTCCTACAACTATCGGGATGGAGTAATCGATACCAGCTGTATAGAAAGGGCCACCATCTCCTCTTGTTGGTTTAGTATATAACAGATCGGGATGGAGTAATCGATACCAGCTGTATAGAAAGGGCCACCATCTCCTCTTGTTGGTTTAGTATATAACAGATCGGGATGGAGTAATCGATACCAGCTGTATAGAAAGGGCCACCATCTCCTCTTGTTAGTTTAGTATATAACAGATCGGGATGGAGTAATCGATACCAGCTGTATAGAAAGGGCCACCATCTCCTCTTGTTGGTTTAGTATATAACAGATCGGGATGGAGTAATCGATACCAGCTGTATAGAAAGGGCCACCATCTCCTCTTGTTGGTTTAGTATATAACAGATCGGGATGGAGTAATCGATACCCGCTGTATAGAAAGGGCCACCATCTCCTCTTGTTGGTTTAGTATATAACAGATCGGGATGGAGTAATCGATACCAGCTGTATAGAAAGGGCCACCATCTCCTCTTGTTGGTTTAGTATGTAACAGATCGGAATGGAGTAATCGATACCAGCTGTATAGAAGGGGGCCACCATCTCCTCTTGTTGGTTTAGTATATAACAGACCGGGATGGAGTAATCGATACCAGCTGTATAGAAAGGGCCACCATCCCCTCTTGTTGGTTTAGTATATAACAGACCGGGATGGAGTAATCGATACCAGCTGTATAGAAAGGGCCACCATCTCCTCTTGTTGGTTTAGTATATAACAGATCGGAATGGAGTAATCGATACCAGCTGTATAGAAAGGGCCACCATCTCCTCTTGTTGGTTTAGTATATAACAGATCGGGATGGAGTAATCGATACCAGCTGTATAGAAAGGGCCACCATCTCCTCTTGTTGGTTTAGTATATAACAGATCGGAATGGAGTAATCGATACCAGCTGTATAGAAGGGGGCCACCATCTCCTCTTGTTGGTTTAGTATATAACAGATCGGGATGGAGTAATCGATACCAGCTGTATAGAAAGGGCCACCATCTCCTCTTGTTGGTTTAGTATATAACAGACCGGGATGGAGTATTTGATACCAGCTGTATATAAGGGGCCACCATCTCCTCTTGTTGGTTTAGTATATAACAGATCGGAATGGAGTAATCGATACCAGCTGTATAGAAGGGGGCCACCATCTCCTCTTGTTGGTTTAGTATATAACAGATTGGGATGGAGTAATCGATACCAGCTGTATAGAAAGGGCCACCATCTCCTCTTGTTGGTTTAGTATATAACAGATCGGGATGGAGTAATCGATACCAGCTGTATAGAAAGGTCCACCATCTCCTCTTGTTGGTTTAGTATATAACAGATCGGATTGGAGTAATCGATACCAGCTGTATAGAAGGGGGCCACCATCTCCTCTTGTTGGTTTAGTATATAACAGATCGGGATTGAGTAATCGATACCAGCTGTATAGAAAGGGCCACCATCTCCTCTTGTTGGTTTAGTATATAACAGATCGGGATGGAGTAATCGATACCAGCTGTATAGAAAGGGCCACCATCTCCTCTTGTTGGTTTAGTATATAACAGATCGGGATGGAGTAATCGATACCAGCTGTATAGAAAGGGCCACCATCTCCTCTTGTTGGTTTAGTATATAACAGACCGGAATGGAATAATCGATACCAGCTGTATAGAAAGGGCCACCATCTCCTCTTGTTGGTTTAGTATATAACAGATCGGAATGGAGTAATCGATACCAGCTGTATAGAAGGGGGCCACCATCTCCTCTTGTTGGTTTAGTATATAACAGCCCGGGATGGAATAATCGATACCAGTTGTATAGAAAGGACCACCATCTCCTCTTGTTGGTTTAGTATATTACAGATCGGGATGGAGTATTCGATACCAGCTGTATAGAAAGGGCCAACATCTCCACTTGTTGGTTTAGTATAAAACAGATCGGGATGGAGTAATCGATACAAGCTGTATAGAAAGGGCCACCATCTCCTCTTGTTGGTTTAGTATATAACAGATCGGGATGGAGTAATCGATACCAGCTGTATAGAAAGGGCCACCATCTCCTCTTGTTGGTTTAGTATATTACAGATCGGGATGGAGTAATTGATAACAGCTGTATAGAAAGGGCCACCATCTCCTCTTGTTGGTTTAGTATATAACAAATCGGGATGGAGTAATCGATACCAGCTGTATAGAAAGGGGCCACCATCTCCTCTTGTTGGTTTAGTATATAACAGACCGAGATGGAGTAATCAATACCAGCTGTATAGAAAGGGCCACCATCTCCTCTTGTTGGTTTAGTATATAACAGATCGGGATGGAGTAATCGATACCAGCTGTATAGAAGGGGGCCACCATCTCCTCTTGTTGGTTTAGTATATAACAGACCGGGATGGAGTAATTGATACCAGCTGTATATAAGGGGCCACCATCTCCTCTTGTTGGTTTAGTATATAACAGATCGGAATGGAGTAATCGATACCAGCTGTATAGAAGGGGGCCACCATCTCCTCTTGTTGGTTTAGTATATAACAGATCGGGATGGAGTAATCGATACCAGCTGTATAGAAAGGGCCACCATCTCCTCTTGTTGGTTTAGTATATAACAGATCGGAATGGAGTAATCGATACCAGCTGTATAGAAAGGGCCACCATCTCCTCTTGTTGGCTTAGTATATAACAGATCGGAATGGAGTAATCGATACCAGCTGTATAGAAGGGGGCCACCATCTCCTCTTGTTGGTTTAGTATAAAACAGATCGGGATGGAGTAATCGATACCAGTTGTATAGAAAGGGCCAACATCTCCTCTTGTTGGTTTAGTATAAAACAGATCGGGATGGAGTAATCGATACCAGCTGTATAGAAAGGGCCACCATCTCCTCTTGTTGGTTTAGTATATAACAGATCGGGATGGAGTAATCGATACCAGCTGTATAGAAAGGGCCACCATCTCCTCTTGTTGGTTTAGTATATAACAGATCGGGATGGAGTAATCGATACCAGCTGTATAGAAAGGGCCACCATCTCCTCTTGTTGGTTTAGTATATAACAGATCGGAATGGAGTAATCGATACCAGCTGTATAGAAGGGGGCCACCATCTCCTCTTGTTGGTTTAGTATATAACAGACCGGGATGGAGTAATCGATACCAGCTGTATAGAAAGGGCCACCATCTCCTCTTGTTGGTTTAGTATATAACAGATCGGGATGGAGTAATCGATACCAGCTGTATAGAAAGGGCCACCATCTCCTCTTGTTGGTTTAGTATATAACAGATCGGGATGGAGTAATCGATACCAGCTGTATAGAAAGGGCCACCATCTCCTCTTGTTGGCTTAGTATATAACAGATCGGAATGGAGTAATCGATACCAGCTGTATAGTAGGGGGCCACCATCTCCTCTTGTTGGTTTAGTATATAACAGACGGAGATGGAGTAATTGATACCAGCTGTATATAAGGGGCCACCATCTCCTCTTGTTGGTTTAGTATATTACAGATCGGGATGGAGTAATCGATACCAGCTGTATAGAAAGGGCCACCATCTCCTCTTGTTGGTTTAGTATATAACAGATCGGGATAGAGTAATCGATACCAGCTGTATAGAAAGGGCCACCATCTCCTCTTGTTGGTTTAGTATATAACAGATCGGGATGGAGTAATCGATACCAGCTGTATAGAAAGGGCCACCATCTCCTCTTGTTGGTTTAGTATATAACAGATCGGAATGGAATAATCGATACCAGCTGTATAGAAGGGGGCCACCATCTCCTCTTGTTGGTTTAGTATATAACAGATCGGGATGGAGTAATCGATACCAGCTGTATAGAAAGGGCCACCATCTCCTCTTGTTGGTTTAGTATATAACAGACCGGGATTGAGTAATCGGTACCAGCTGTATAGAAAGGGCCACCATCTCCTCTTGTTGGTTTAGTATATAACAGATTGGGATGGAGTAATCGATACCAGCTGTATAGAAAGGGCCACCATCTCCTCTTGTTGGTTTAGTATATAACAGATCGGAATGGAGTAATCGATACCAGCTGTATAGAAAGGGCCACCATCTCCTCTTGTTGGTTTAGTATAAAACAGATCGGGATGGAGTAATCGATACCAGCTGTATAGAAAGGGCCACCATCTCCTCTTGTTGGTTTAGTATATAACAGATCGGAATGGAGTAATCGATACCAGCTGTATAGAAAGCGCCACCATCTCCTCTTGTTGGTTTAGTATATAACAGATCGGGATGGAGTAATCGATACCAGCTGTATAGAAAGGGCCACCATCTCCTCTTGTTGGTATAGTTTAAAACAGATCGGGATGGAGTAATCGATACCAGCTGTATAGAAAGGGCCACCATCTCCTCTTGTTGGTTTAATATATAACAGATTGGGATGGAGTAATCGATACCAGCTGTATAGAAAGGGCCACCATCTCCTCTTGTTGGTTTTGTATAAAACAGATCGGGATGGAGTAATCGATACCAGCTGTATAGAAAGGGCCACCATCTCCTCTTGTTGGTTTAGTATATAACAGATCGGGATGGAGTAATCGATACCAGTTGTATAGAAAGGGCCACCATCTCCTCTTGTTGGTTTAGTATAAAACAGATCGGGATGGAGTAATCGATACCAGCTGTATAGAAAGGGCCACCATCTCCTCTTGTTGGTTTAGTATATAACAGATCGGGATGGAGTAATCGATACCAGCTGTATAGAAAGGGCCACCATCTCCTCTTGTTGGTTTAGTATATAACAGACCGGGATGGAGTAATCGATACCAGCTGTATAGAAAGGGCCAACATCTCCTCTTGTTGGTTTAGTATAAAACAGATCGGGATGGAGTAATCGATACCAGCTGTATAGAAAGGGCCACCATCTCCTCTTGTTGGTTTAGTATATAACAGATCGGGATGGAATAATCGATACCAGCTGTATAGAAAGGGCCACCATCTCCTCTTGTTGGTTTAGTATATAACAGATCGGGATGGAGTAATCGATACCAGCTGTATAGAAAGGGCCACCATCTCCTCTTGTTGGTTTAGTATATAACAGATCGGAATGGAGTAATCGATACCAGCTGTATAGAAGGGGGCCACCATCTCCTCTTGTTGGTTTAGTATATAACAGATCGGAATGGAGTAATCGATACCAGCTGTATAGAAAGGGCCACCATCTCCTCTTGTTGGTTTAGTATAAAACAGATCGGGATGGAGTAATCGATACCAGCTGTATAGAAAGGGCCACCATCTCCTCTTGTTGGTTTAGTATATAACAGATCGGGATGGAGTAATCGATACCAGCTGTATAGAAAGGGCCACCATCTCCTCTTGTTGGTTTAGTATATAACAGATCGGGATGGAGTAATCGATACCAGCTGTATAGAAAGGGCCACCA
This sequence comes from Bathymodiolus brooksi, assembly GCA_963680875.1. Taxonomy (NCBI): domain Eukaryota; kingdom Metazoa; phylum Mollusca; class Bivalvia; order Mytilida; family Modiolidae; genus Bathymodiolus; species Bathymodiolus brooksi. The sequence continues at coordinate 40,534,905 of OY804575.1, forward strand.
TCTCCTCTTGTTGGCTTAGTATATAGCAGACCGGGATGGAGTAATCGATACCAGCTGTATAGAAAGGGCCACCATCTCCTCTTGTTGGTTTAGTATATAACAGATCGGGATGGAGTAATCGATACCAGCTGTATGGAAAGGGCCACCATCTCCTCTTGTTGGTTTAGTATATAACAGATCGGGATGGAGTAATCGATACCAGCTGTATATAAAGGGCCATCATCTCCTCTTGTTGGTTTAGTATATAACAGATCGGGATGGAGTAATCGATACCAGCTGTATAGAAAGGGCCACCATCTCCTCTTGTTGGTTTAATATATAACAGACCGAGATGGAGTAATCGATACCAGCTGTATAGAAAGGGCCACCATCTCCTCTTGTTGGTTTAGTATATAACAGATCGGAATGGAGTAATCGATACCAGCTGTATAGAAAGGGCCACCATCTCCTCTTGTTGGTTTAGTATATAACAGATCGGGATGGAGTAATCGATACCAGCTGTATAGAAAGGGCCACCATCTCCTCTTGTTGGTTTAATATATAACAGATCGGGATGGAGTAATCGATACCAGCTGTATAGAAAGGGCCACCATCTCCTCTTGTTGGTTTAGTATATAACAGACCGGGATGGAGTAATCGATACCAGCTGTATAGAAAGGGCCACCATCTCCTCTTGTAGGTTTAGTATAAAACAGATCGGGATGGAGTAATCGATACCAGCTGTATAGAAAGGGCCACCATCTCCTCTTGTTGGTTTAGTATATAACAGATCGGGATGGAATAATCGATACGAGCTGTATAGAAAGGGCCACCATCTCCTCTTGTTGGTTTAGTATATAACAGATCGGGATGGAGTAATCGATACCAGCTGTATAGAAAGGGCCACCATCTCCTCTTGTTGGTTTAGTATATAACAGATCGGAATGGAGTAATCGATACCAGCTGTATAGAAGGGGGCCACCATCTCCTCTTGTTGGTTTAGTATATAACAGATCGGAATGGAGTAATCGATACCAGCTGTATAGAAAGGGCCACCATCTCCTCTTGTTGGTTTAGTATAAAACAGATCGGGATGGAGTAATCGATACCAGCTGTATAGAAAGGGCCACCATCTCCTCTTGTTGGTTTAGTATATAACAGATCGGGATGGAGTAATCGATACCAGCTGTATAGAAAGGGCCACCATCTCCTCTTGTTGGTTTAGTATATAACAGATCGGGATGGAGTAATCGATACCAGCTGTATAGAAAGGGCCACCATCTCCTCTTGTTGGCTTAGTATATAGCAGACCGGGATGGAGTAATCGATACCAGCTGTATAGAAAGGGCCACCATCTCCTCTTGTTGGTTTAGTATATAACAGATCGGGATGGAGTAATCGATAACAGCTGTATGGAAAGGGCCACCATCTCCTCTTGTTGGTTTAGTATATAACAGATCGGGATGGAGTAATCGATACCAGCTGTATATAAAGGGCCATCATCTCCTCTTGTTGGTTTAGTATATAACAGATCGGGATGGAGTAATCGATACCAGCTGTATAGAAAGGGCCACCATCTCCTCTTGTTGGTTTAATATATAACAGACCGAGATGGAGTAATCGATACCAGCTGTATAGAAAGGGCCACCATCTCCTCTTGTTGGTTTAGTATATAACAGATCGGAATGGAGTAATCGATACCAGCTGTATAGAAAGGGCCACCATCTCCTCTTGTTGGTTTAGTATATAACAGATCGGGATGGAGTAATCGATACCAGCTGTATAGAAAGGGCCACCATCTCCTCTTGTTGGTTTAATATATAACAGATCGGGATGGAGTAATCGATACCAGCTGTATAGAAAGGGCCACCATCTCCTCTTGTTGGTTTAGTATATAACAGACCGGGATGGAGTAATCGATACCAGCTGTATAGAAAGGGCCACCATCTCCTCTTGTTGGTATAGTTTAAAACAGATCGGGATGGAGTAATCGATACCAGCTGTATAGAAAGGGCCACCATCTCCTCTTGTTGGTTTAGTATATAACAGATCGGGATGGAGTAATCGATACCAGCTGTATAGAAAGGGCCACCATCTCCTCTTGTTGGTTTAGTATAAAACAGATCGGGATGGAGTAATCGATACCAGCTGTATAGAAAGGGCCACCATCTCCTCTTGTTGGTTTAGTATAAAACAGATCGGGATGGAGTAATCGATACCAGCTGTATAGAAAGGGCCACCATCTCCTCTTGTTGGTTTAGTATATAACAGATCGGGATGGAGTAATCGATACCAGCTGTATAGAAAGGGCCACCATCTCCTCTTGTTGGTTTAGTATATAACAGACCGGGATGGAGTAATCGATACCAGCTGTATAGAAAGGGCCAACATCTCCTCTTGTTGGTTTAGTATAAAACAGATCGGGATGGAGTAATCGATACCAGCTGTATAGAAAGGGCCACCATCTCCTCTTGTTGGTTTAGTATATAACAGATCGGGATGGAAAAATCGATACGAGCTGTATAGAAAGGGCCACCATCTCCTCTTGTTGGTTTAGTATATAACAGATCGGAATGGAGTAATCGATACCAGCTGTATAGAAAGGGCCACCATCTCCTCTTGTTGGTTTAGTATATAACAGATCGGGATGGAGTAATCGATACCAGCTGTATAGAAAGGGCCACCATCTCCTCTTGTTGGTTTAGTATATAACAGACCGGGATGGAGTAATCGATACCAGCTGTATAGAAAGGGCCAACATCTCCTCTTGTTGGTTTAGTATAAAACAGATCGGGATGGAGTAATCGATACCAGCTGTATAGAAAGGGCCACCATCTCCTCTTGTTGGTTTAGTATATAACAGATCGGGATGGAATAATCGATACGAGCTGTATAGAAAGGGCCACCATCTCCTCTTGTTGGTTTAGTATATAACAGATCGGAATGGAGTAATCGATACCAGCTGTATAGAAAGGGCCACCATCTCCTCTTGTTGGTTTAGTATATAACAGATCGGAATGGAGTAATCGATACCAGCTGTATAGAAGGGGGCCACCATCTCCTCTTGTTGGTTTAGTATATAACAGATCGGAATGGAGTAATCGATACCAGCTGTATAGAAAGGGCCACCATCTCCTCTTGTTGGTTTAGTATAAAACAGATCGGGATGGAGTAATCGATACCAGCTGTATAGAAAGGGCCACCATCTCCTCTTGTTGGTTTAGTATATAACAGATCGGGATGGAGTAATCGATACCAGCTGTATAGAAAGGGCCACCATCTCCTCTTGTTGGTTTAGTATATAATCTCCTCTTGTTGGTTTAGTATATAACAGATCGGAATGGAGTAATCGATACCAGCTGTATAGAAAGGGCCACCATCTCCTCTTGTTGGTTTAGTATAAAACAGATCGGGATGGAGTAATCGATACCAGCTGTATAGAAAGGGCCACCATCTCCTCTTGTTGGTTTAGTATATAACAGATCGGGATGGAGTAATCGATACCAGCTGTATAGAAAGGGCCACCATCTCCTCTTGTTGGTTTAGTATATAACAGATCGGGATGGAGTAATCGATACCAGCTGTATAGAAAGGGCCACCATCTCCTCTTGTTGGTTTAGTATAAAACAGATCGGGATGGAGTAATCGATACCAGCTGTATAGAAAGGGCCACCATCTCCTCTTGTTGGTTTAGTATATAACAGATCGGGATGGAGTAATCGATACCAGCTGTATAGAAAGGGCCACCATCTCCTCTTGTTGGTTTAATATATAACAGACCGAGATGGAGTAATCGATACCAGCTGTATAGAAAGGGCCACCATCTCCTCTTGTTGGTTTAGTATATAACAGATCGGAATGGAGTAATCGATACCAGCTGTATAGAAAGGGCCACCATCTCCTCTTGTTGGTTTAGTATATAACAGATCGGGATGGAGTAATCGATACCAGCTGTATAGAAAGGGCCACCATCTCCTCTTGTTGGTTTAATATATAACAGATCGGGATGGAGTAATCGATACCAGCTGTATAGAAAGGGCCACCATCTCCTCTTGTTGGTTTAGTATATAACAGACCGGGATGGAGTAATCGATACCAGCTGTATAGAAAGGGCCACCATCTCCTCTTGTTGGTATAGTTTAAAACAGATCGGGATGGAGTAATCGATACCAGCTGTATAGAAAGGGCCACCATCTCCTCTTGTTGGTTTAGTATATAACAGATCGGGATGGAGTAATCGATACCAGCTGTATAGAAAGGGCCACCATCTCCTCTTGTTGGTTTAGTATAAAACAGATCGGGATGGAGTAATCGATACCAGCTGTATAGAAAGGGCCACCATCTCCTCTTGTTGGTTTAGTATATAACAGATCGGAATGGAGTAATCGATACCAGCTGTATAGAAAGGGCCACCATCTCCTCTTGTTGGTTTAGTATAAAACAGATCGGGATGGAGTAATCGATACCAGCTGTATAGAAAGGGCCACCATCTCCTCTTGTTGGTTTAGTATATAACAGATCGGGATGGAGTAATCGATACCAGCTGTATAGAAAGGGCCACCATCTCCTCTTGTTGGTTTAGTATATAACAGATCGGGATGGAGTAATCGATACCAGCTGTATAGAAAGGGCCACCATCTCCTCTTGTTCGTTTAGTATAAAACAGATCGGGATGGAGTAATCGATACCAGCTGTATAGAAAGGGCCACCATCTCCTCTTGTTGGTTTAGTATATAACAGATCGGGATGGAGTAATCGATACCAGCTGTATAGAAAGGGCCACCATCTCCTCTTGTTGGTTTAGTATATAACAGATCGGGATGGAGTAATCGATACCAGCTGTATAGAAAGGGCCACCATCTCCTCTTGTTGGCTTAGTATATAGCAGACCGGGATGGAGTAATCGATACCAGCTGTATAGAAAGGGCCACCATCTCCTCTTGTTGGTTTAGTATATAACAGATCGGGATGGAGTAATCGATACCAGCTGTATGGAAAGGGCCACCATCTCCTCTTGTTGGTTTAGTATATAACAGATCGGGATGGAGTAATCGATACCAGCTGTATATAAAGGGCCATCATCTCCTCTTGTTGGTTTAGTATATAACAGATCGGGATGGAGTAATCGATACCAGCTGTATAGAAAGGGCCACCATCTCCTCTTGTTGGTTTAATATATAACAGACCGAGATGGAGTAATCGATACCAGCTGTATAGAAAGGGCCACCATCTCCTCTTGTTGGTTTAGTATATAACAGATCGGAATGGAGTAATCGATACCAGCTGTATAGAAAGGGCCACCATCTCCTCTTGTTGGTTTAGTATATAACAGATCGGGATGGAGTAATCGATACCAGCTGTATAGAAAGGGCCACCATCTCCTCTTGTTGGTTTAATATATAACAGATCGGGATGGAGTAATCGATACCAGCTGTATAGAAAGGGCCACCATCTCCTCTTGTTGGTTTAGTATATAACAGACCGGGATGGAGTAATCGATACCAGCTGTATAGAAAGGGCCACCATCTCCTCTTGTTGGAATAGTTTAAAACAGATCGGGATGGAGTAATCGATACCAGCTGTATAGAAAGGGCCACCATCTCCTCTTGTTGGTTTAGTATATAACAGATCGGGATGGAGTAATCGATACCAGCTGTATAGAAAGGGCCACCATCTCCTCTTGTTGGTTTAGTATAAAACAGATCGGGATGGAGTAATCGATACCAGCTGTATAGAAAGGGCCACCATCTCCTCTTGTTGGTTTAGTATAAAACAGATCGGGATGGAGTAATCGATACCAGCTGTATAGAAAGGGCCACCATCTCCTCTTGTTGGTTTAGTATATAACAGATCGGGATGGAGTAATCGATACCAGTTGTATAGAAAGGGCCACCATCTCCTCTTGTTGGTTTAGTATAAAACAGATCGGGATGGAGTAATCGATACCAGCTGTATAGAAAGGGCCACCATCTCCTCTTGTTGGTTTAGTATATAACAGATCGGGATGGAGTAATCGATACCAGCTGTATAGAAAGGGCCACCATCTCCTCTTGTTGGTTTAGTATATAACAGACCGGGATGGAGTAATCGATACCAGCTGTATAGAAAGGCCCAACATCTCCTCTTGTTGGTTTAGTATAAAACAGATCGGGATGGAGTAATCGATACCAGCTGTATAGAAAGGGCCACCATCTCCTCTTGTTGGTTTAGTATATAACAGATCGGGATGGAATAATCGATACGAGCTGTATAGAAAGGGCCACCATCTCCTCTTGTTGGTTTAGTATATAACAGATCGGAATGGAATAATCGATACCAGCTGTATAGAAAGGGACACCATCTCCTCTTGTTGGTTTAGTATATAACAGATCGGAATGGAGTAATCGATACCAGCTGTATAGAAGGGGGCCACCATCCCCTCTTGTTGGTTTAGTATATAACAGATCGGAATGGAGTAATCGATACCAGCTGTATAGAAAGGGCCACCATCTCCTCTTGTTGGTTTAGTATAAAACAGATCGGGATGGAGTAATCGATACCAGCTGTATAGAAAGGGCCACCATCTCCTCTTGTTGGTTTAGTATATAACAGATCGGGATGGAGTAATCGATACCAGCTGTATAGAAAGGGCCACCATCTCCTCTTGTTGGTTTAGTATATAACAGATCGGGATGGAGTAATCGATACCAGCTGTATAGAAAGGGCCACCATCTCCTCTTGTTGGCTTAGTATATAGCAGACCGGGATGGAGTAATCGATACCAGCTGTATAGAAAGGGCCACCATCTCCTCTTGTTGGTTTAGTATATAACAGATCGGGATGGAGTAATCGATACCAGCTGTATGGAAAGGGCCACCATCTCCTCTTGTTGGTTTAGTATATAACAGATCGGGATGGAGTAATCGATACCAGCTGTATATAAAGGGCCATCATCTCCTCTTGTTGGTTTAGTATATAACAGATCGGGATGGAGTAATCGATACCAGCTGTATAGAAAGGGCCACCATCTCCTCTTGTTGGTTTAATATATAACAGACCGAGATGGAGTAATCGATACCAGCTGTATAGAAAGGGCCACCATCTCCTCTTGTTGGTTTAGTATATAACAGATCGGAATGGAGTAATCGATACCAGCTGTATAGAAAGGGCCACCATCTCCTCTTGTTGGTTTAGTATATAACAGATCGGGATGGAGTAATCGATACCAGCTGTATAGAAAGGGCCACCATCTCCTCTTGTTGGTTTAATATATAACAGATCGGGATGGAGTAATCGATACCAGCTGTATAGAAAGGGCCACCATCTCCTCTTGTTGGTTTAGTATATAACAGACCGGGATGGAGTAATCGATACCAGCTGTATAGAAAGGGCCACCATCTCCTCTTGTTGGTATAGTTTAAAACAGATCGGGATGGAGTAATCGATACCAGCTGTATAGAAAGGGCCACCATCTCCTCTTGTTGGTTTAGTATATAACAGATCGGGATGGAGTAATCGATACCAGCTGTATAGAAAGGGCCACCATCTCCTCTTGTTGGTTTAGTATAAAACAGATCGGGATGGAGTAATCGATACCAGCTGTATAGAAAGGGCCACCATCTCCTCTTGTTGGTTTAGTATATAACAGATCGGGATGGAGTAATCGATACCAGCTGTATAGAAAGGGCCACCATCTCCTCTTGTTGGTTTAGTATAAAACAGATCGGGATGGAGTAATCGATACCAGCTGTATAGAAAGGGCCACCATCTCCTCTTGTTGGTTTAGTATATAACAGATCGGGATGGAGTAATCGATACCAGCTGTATAGAAAGGGCCACCATCTCCTCTTGTTGGTTTAGTATATAACAGATCGGGATGGAGTAATCGATACCAGCTGTATAGAAAGGGCCACCATCTCCTATTGTTGGCTTAGTATATAGCAGACCGGGATGGAGTAATCGATACCAGCTGTATAGAAAGGGCCACCATCTCCTCTTGTTGGTTTAGTATATAACAGATCGGGATGGAGTAATCGATACCAGCTGTATGGAAAGGGCCACCATCTCCTCTTGTTGGTTTAGTATATAACAGATCGGGATGGAGTAATCGATACCAGCTGTATATAAAGGGCCATCATCTCCTCTTGTTGGCTTAGTATATAACAGATCGGGATGGAGTAATCGATACCAGCTGTATAGAAAGGGCCACCATCTCCTCTTGTTGGTTTAATATATAACAGACCGAGATGGAGTAATCGATACCAGCTGTATAGAAAGGGCCACCATCTCCTCTTGTTGGTTTAGTATATAACAGATCGGAATGGAGTAATCGATACCAGCTTTATAGAAAGGGCCACCATCTCCTCTTGTTGGTTTAGTATATAACAGATCGGGATGGAGTAATCGATACCAGCTGTATAGAAAGGGCCACCATCTCCTCTTGTTGGTTTAATATATAACAGATCGGGATGGAGTAATCGATACCAGCTGTATAGAAAGGGCCACCATCTCCTCTTGTTGGTTTAGTATATAACAGACCGGGATGGAGTAATCGATACCAGTTGTATAGAAAGGGCCACCATCTCCTCTTGTTGGTATAGTTTAAAACAGATCGGGATGGAGTAATCGATACCAGCTGTATAGAAAGGGCCACCATCTCCTCTTGTTGGTTTAGTATATAACAGATCGGGATGGAGTAATCGATACCAGCTGTATAGAAAGGGCCACCATCTCCTCTTGTTGGTTTAGTATAAAACAGATCGGGATGGAGTAATCGATACCAGCTGTATAGAAAGGGCCACCATCTCCTCTTGTTGGTTTAGTATAAAACAGATCGGGATGGAGTAATCGATACCAGCTGTATAGAAAGGGCCACCATCTCCTCTTGTTGGTTTAGTATATAACAGATCGGGATGGAGTAATCGATACCAGTTGTATAGAAAGGGCCACCATCTCCTCTTGTTGGTTTAGTATAAAACAGATCGGGATGGAGTAATCGATACCAGCTGTATAGAAAGGGCCACCATCTCCTCTTGTTGGTTTAGTATATAACAGATCGGGATGGAGTAATCGATACCAGCTGTATAGAAAGGGCCACCATCTCCTCTTGTTGGTTTAGTATATAACAGACCGGGATGGAGTAATCGATACCAGCTGTATAGAAAGGGCCAACATCTCCTCTTGTTGGTTTAGTATAAAACAGATCGGGATGGAGTAATCGATACCAGCTGTATAGAAAGGGCCACCATCTCCTCTTGTTGGTTTAGTATATAACAGATCGGGATGGAATAATCGATACGAGCTGTATAGAAAGGGCCACCATCTCCTCTTGTTGGTTTAGTATATAACAGATCGGAATGGAGTAATCGATACCAGCTGTATAGAAAGGGACACCATCTCCTCTTGTTGGTTTAGTATATAACAGATCGGAATGGAGTAATCGATACCAGCTGTATAGAAGGGGGCCACCATCTCCTCTTGTTGGTTTAGTATATAACAGATCGGAATGGAGTAATCGATAGCAGCTGTATAGAAAGGGCCACCATCTCCTCTTGTTGGTTTAGTATAAAACAGATCGGGATGGAGTAATCGATACCAGCTGTATAGAAAGGGCCACCATCTCCTCTTGTTGGTTTAGTATATAACAGATCGGGATGGAGTAATCGATACCAGCTGTATAGAAAGGGCCACCATCTCCTCTTGTTGGTTTAGTATATAACAGATCGGGATGGAGTAATCGATACCAGCTGTATAGAAAGGGCCACCATCTCCTCTTGTTGGCTTAGTATATAGCAGACCGGGATGGAGTAATCGATACCAGCTGTATAGAAAGGGCCACCATCTCCTCTTGTTGGTTTAGTATATAACAGATCGGGATGGAGTAATCGATACCAGCTGTATGGAAAGGGCCACCATCTCCTCTTGTTGGTTTAGTATATAACAGATCGGGATGGAGTAATCGATACCAGCTGTATATAAGGGGCCATCATCTCCTCTTGTTGGTTTAGTATATAACAGATCGGGATGGAGTAATCGATACCAGCTGTATAGAAAGGGCCACCATCTCCTCTTGTAGGTTTAATATATAACAGACCGAGATGGAGTAATCGATACCAGCTGTATAGAAAGGGCCACCATCTCCTCTTGTTGGTTTAGTATATAACAGATCGGAATGGAGTAATCGATACCAGCTGTATAGAAAGGGCCACCATCTCCTCTTGTTGGTTTAGTATATAACAGATCGGGATGGAGTAATCGATACCAGCTGTATAGAAAGGGCCACCATCTCCTCTTGTTGGTTTAATATATAACAGATCGGGATGGAGTAATCGATACCAGCTGTATAGAAAGGGCCACCATCTCCTCTTGTTGGTTTAGTATATAACAGACCGGGATGGAGTAATCGATACCAGCTGTATAGAAAGGGCCACCATCTCCTCTTGTTGGTTTAGTATATTACAGATCGGGATGGAGTAATCGATACCAGCTGTATAGAAAGGGCCACCATCTCCTCTTGTTGGTTTAGTATATAACAGATCGGAATGGAGTAAACGATACCAGCTGAATAGAAAGGGCCACCATCTCCTCTTGTTGGTTTAGTATAAAACAGATCGGGATGGAGTAATCGATACCAGCTGTATAGAAAGGGCCAACATCTCCTCTTGTTGGTTTAGTATATAACAGATCGGGATGGAGTAATCGATACCAGCTGTATAGAAAGGGCCACCATCTCCTCTTGTTGGTTTAGTATATAACAGATCGGAATGGAGTAATCGATACCAGCTGTATAGAAAGGGCCACCATCTCCTCTTGTTGGTTTAGTATATAACAGATCGGGATGGAGTAATCGATACCAGCTGTATAGAAAGGGCCACCATCTCCTCTTGTTGGTTTAGTATAAAACAGATCGGGATGGAGTAATCGATACCAGCTGTATAGAAAGGGACACCATCTCCTCTTGTTGGTTTAGTATATAACAGATCGGGATGGAGTAATCGATACCAGCTGTATAGAAAGGGCCATCATCTCCTCTTGTTGGTTTAGTATAAAACAGATCGGGATGGAGTAATCGATACCAGCTGTATAGAAAGGGCCACCATCTCCTCTTGTTGGTTTAGTATATAACAGATCGGAATGGAGTAATCGATACAAGCTGTATAAAAAGGGCCACCATCTCCTCTTGTTGGTTTAGTATATAACAGACCGGGATGGGGTAATCGATACCAGCTGTATAGAAAGGGCCACCATCTCCTCTTGTTGGTTTAGTATATAACAGACCGGAATAGAATAATCGATACCAGCTGTATAGAAAGGGTCACCATCTCCTCTTGTTGGTTTAGTGTATAACAGATCGGAATGGAGTAATCGATACCAGCTGTATAGAAGGGGGCCACCATCCCCTCTTGTTGGTTTAGTATATAACAGCCCGGGATGGAATAATCGATACCAGTTGTATAGAAAGGACCACCATCTCCTCTTGTTGGTTTAGTATATTACAGATCGGGATGGAGTAATCGATACCAGCTGTATAGAAAGGGCCACCATCTCTTCTTGTTGGTTTAGTATATAACAGATCGGAATGGAGTAATCGATACCAGCTGTATAGAAAGGGCCACCATCTCCTCTTGTTGGTTTAGTATAAAACAGATCGGGATGGAGTAATCGATACCAGCTGTATAGAAAGGGCCAACATCTCCTCTTGTTGGTTTAGTATAAAACAGATCGGGATGGAGTAATCGATACCAGCTGCATAGAAAGGGCCACCATCTCCTCTTGTTGGTTTAGTATATAACAGATCGGGATGGAATAATCGATACGAGCTGTATAGAAAGGGCCACCATATCCTCTTGTTGGTTTAGTATATAACAGATCGGGATGGAGTAATCGATACCAGCTGTATAGAAAGGGCCACCATCTCCTCTTGTTGGTTTAGTATATAACAGATCGGAATGGAGTAATCGATACCAGCTGTATAGAAAGGGCCACCATCTCCTCTTGTTGGTTTAGTATATAACAGATCGGGATGGAGTAATCGACACCAGCTGTATAGAAAGGGCCACCATCTCCTCTTGTTGGTTTAGTATATAGCAGACCGGGATGGAGTAATCGATACCAGCTGTATAGAAAGGGCCACCATCTCCTCTTGTTGGTTTAGTATATAACAGATCGGGATGGAGTAATCGATACCAGCTGTATGGAAAGGGCCACCATCTCCTCTTGTTGGTTTAGTATATAACAGATCGGGATGGAGTAATCGATACCAGCTGTATATAAAGGGCCATCATCTCCTTTTGTTGGTTTAGTATATAACAGATCGGGATGGAGTAATCGATACCAGCTGTATAGAAAGGGCCACCATCTCCTCTTGTTGGTTTAATATATAACAGACCGGGATGGAGTAATCGATACCAGCTGTATAGAAAGGGCCACCATCTCCTCTTGTTGGTTTAGTATATAACAGATCGGGATGGAGTAATCGATACCAGCTGTATAGAAAGGGCCACCATCTCCTCTTGTTGGTTTAGTATAAAACAGATCGGGATGGAATAATCGATACCAGCTGTAAAGAAAGGGCCAACATCTCCTCTTGTTGGTTTAGTATATAACAGATCGGGATGGAGTAATCGATACCAGCTGTATAGAAAGGGCCACCATCTCCTCTTGTTGGTTTAGTATATAACAGATCGGGATGGAGTAATCGATACCAGCTGTATAGAAAGGGCCACCATCTCCTCTTGTTGGTTTAGTATATAACAGATCGGAATGGAGTAATCGATACCAGCTGTATAGAAGGGAGCCACCATCTCCTCTTGTTGGTTTAGTATAAAACAGATCGGGATGGAGTAATCGATACCAGCTGTATAGAAAGGGCCACCATCTCCTCTTGTTGGTTTAGTATATAACAGATCGGAATGGAGTAATCGATACAAGCTGTATAAAAAGGGCCACCATCTCCTCTTGTTGGTTTAGTATATAACAGACCGGGATGGGGTAATCGATACCAGCTGTATAGAAAGGGCCACCATCTCCTCTTGTTGGTTTAGTATATAACAGACCGGAATGGAATAATCGATACCAGCTGTATAGAAAGGGTCACCATCTCCTCTTGTTGGTTTAGTGTATAACAGATCGGAATGGAGTAATCGATACCAGCTGTATAGAAGGGGGCCACCATCCCCTCTTGTTGGTTTAGTATATAACAGCCCGGGATGGAATAATCGATACCAGTTGTATAGAAAGGACCACCATCTCCTCTTGTTGGTTTAGTATATTACAGATCGGGATGGAGTAATCGATACCAGCTGTATAGAAAGGGCCACCATCTCCTCTTGTTGGTTTAGTATATAACAGATCGGAATGGAGTAATCGATACCAGCTGTATAGAAAGGGCCACCATCTCCTCTTGTTGGTTTAGTATAAAACAGATCGGGATGGAGTAATCGATACCAGCTGTATAGAAAGGGCCAACATCTCCTCTTGTTGGTTTAGTATAAAACAGATCGGGATGGAGTAATCGATACCAGCTGTATAGAAAGGGCCACCATCTCCTCTTGTTGGTTTAGTATATAACAGATCGGGATGGAATAATCGATACGAGCTGTATAGAAAGGGCCACCATATCCTCTTGTTGGTTTAGTATATAACAGATCGGGATGGAGTAATCGATACCAGCTGTATAGAAAGGGCCACCATCTCCTCTTGTTGGCTTAGTATATAACAGATCGGAATGGAGTAATCGATACCAGCTGTATAGAAAGGGCCACCATCTCCTCTTGTTGGTTTAGTATATAACAGATCGGGATGGAGTAATCGACACCAGCTGTATAGAAAGGGCCACCATCTCCTCTTGTTGGTTTAGTATATAGCAGACCGGGATGGAGTAATCGATACCAGCTGTATAGAAAGGGCCACCATCTCCTCTTGTTGGTTTAGTATATAACAGATCGGGATGGAGTAATCGATACCAGCTGTATGGAAAGGGCCACCATCTCCTCTTGTTGGTTTAGTATATAACAGATCGGGATGGAGTAATCGATACCAGCTGTATATAAAGGGCCATCATCTCCTTTTGTTGGTTTAGTATATAACAGATCGGGATGGAGTAATCGATACCAGCTGTATAGAAAGGGCCACCATCTCCTCTTGTTGGTTTAATATATAACAGACCGGGATGGAGTAATCGATACCAGCTGTATAGAAAGGGCCACCATCTCCTCTTGTTGGTTTAGTATATAACAGATCGGGATGGAGTAATCGATACCAGCTGTATAGAAAGGGCCACCATCTCCTCTTGTTGGTTTAGTATAAAACAGATCGGGATGGAATAATCGATACCAGCTGTAAAGAAAGGGCCAACATCTCCTCTTGTTGGTTTAGTATATAACAGATCGGGATGGAGTAATCGATACCAGCTGTATAGAAAGGGCCACCATCTCCTCTTGTTGGTTTAGTATATAACAGATCGGGATGGAGTAATCGATACCAGCTGTATAGAAAGGGCCACCATCTCCTCTTGTTGGTTTAGTATATAACAGATCGGAATGGAGTAATCGATACCAGCTGTATAGAAGGGAGCCACCATCTCCTCTTGTTGGTTTAGTATATAACAGATCGGGATGGAGTAATCGATACCAGCTGTATAGAAAGGGCCACCATCTCCTCTTGTTGGTTTAGTAGTATATAACAGGTCGGGATGGAGTAATCGATACCAGCTGTATAGAAAGGGCCACCATCTCCTCTTGTTGGTTTAGTATATAACAGATCGGGATGGATTAATCGATACCAGCTGTATAGAAAGGGCCACCATCTCCTCTTGTTGGTTTAGTATATAACAGATCGGAATGGAGTAATCGATACAAGCTGTATAAAAAGGGCCACCATCTCCTCTTGTTGGTTTAGTATATAACAGATCGGGATGGAGTAATCGATACCAGCTGCATAGAAAGGGCCACCATCTCCTCTTGTTGGTTTAGTATATAACAGATCGGGATGGAGTAATCGATACCAGCTGTATAGAAAGGGCCACCATCTCCTCTTGTTGGTTTAGTATATAACAGATCGGGATGGAGTAATCGATACCAGCTGTATATAAAGGGCCATCATCTCCTCTTGTTGGTTTAGTATATAACAGGTCGAAATGGAGCAATCGATACCAGCTGTATAGAAAGGGCCACCATCTCCTCTTGTTGGTTTAGTATATAACAGACCGTGATGGAGTAATCGATACCAGCTGTATAGAAAGGGCCACCATCTCCTCTTGTTTGTTTAGTATATAACAGATCGGAATGGAGTAATCGATACCAGCTGTATAGAAAGGGCCACCATCTCCTCTTGTTGGTTTAGTATATAACAGATCGGGATGGAGTAATCGATACCAGCTGTATAGCAAGGGCCACCATCTCCTCTTGTTGGTTTAGTATATAACAGATCGGAATGGAGTAATCGATACCAGCTGTATAGAAAGGGCCACCATCTCCTCTTCCTCTTGTTGGTTTAGTATATAACAGATCGGGATGGAGTAATCGATACCAGCTGTATAGAAAGGGCCACCATCTCCTCTTGTTGGTTTAGTATATAACAGACCGGGATGGAGTAATCGATACCAGCTGTATAGAAAGGGCCACCATCTCCTCTTGTTGGTTTAGTATATTACAGATCGGGATGGAGTAATCGATACCAGCTGTATAGAAAGGGCCACCATCTCCTTTTGTTGGTTTAGTATATAACAGATCGGAATGGAGTAATCGATACCAGCTGTATAGAAAGGGCCACCATATCCTCTTGTTGGTTTAGTATAAAATAGATCGGGATGGAGTAATCGATACCAGCTGTATAGAAAGGGCCAACATCTCCTCTTGTTGGTTTAGTATAAAACAGATAGGGATGGAGTAATAGATACCAGCTGTATAGAAAGGGCCACCATCTCCTCTTGTTGGTTTAGTATATAACAGATCGGGATGGAGTAATCGATACCAGCTGTATAGAAAGGGCCACCATCTCCTCTTGTTGGTTTAGTAGTATATAACAGGTCGGGATGGAGTAATCGATACCAGCTGTATAGAAAGGGCCACCATCTCCTCTTGTTGGTTTAGTATATAACAGATCGGGATGGAGTAATCGATACCAGCTGTATAGAAAGGGCCACCATCTCCTCTTGTTGGTTTAGTATATAACAGATCGGGATGGAGTAATCGATACAAGCTGTATAAAAAGGGCCACCATCTCCTCTTGTTGGTTTAGTATATAACAGATCGGGATGGAGTAATCGATACCAGCTGTATAGAAAGGGCCACCATCTCCTCTTGTTGGTTTAGTATATAACAGATCGGGATGGAGTAATCGATACCAGCTGTATAGAAAGGGCCACCATCTCCTCTTGTTGGTTTAGTATATAACAGATCGGGATGGAGTAATCGATACCAGCTGTATATAAAGGGCCATCATCTCCTCTTGTTGGTTTAGTATATAACAGGTCGGAATGGAGTAATCGATACCAGCTGTATAGAAAGGGCCACCATCTCGTCTTGTTTTTGGTTTAGTATATAACAGACCGGGATGGAGTAATCGATACCAGCTGTATAGAAAGGGCCACCATCTCCTCTTGTTGGTTTAGTATATAACAGATCGGAATGGAGTAATCGATACCAGCTGTATAGAAAGGGCCACCATCTCCTCTTGTTGGTTTAGTATATAACAGATCGGGATGGAGTAATCGATACCAGCTGTATAGAAAGGGCCACCATCTCCTCTTGATGGTTTAGTATATAACAGACCGGAATGGAATAATCGATACCAGCTGTATAGAAAGGGTCACCATCTCCTCTTGTTGGTTTAGTGTATAACAGATCGGAATGGAGTAATCGATACCAGCTGTATAGAAGGGGGCCACCATCCCCTCTTGTTGGTTTAGTATATAACAGCCCGGGATGGAATAATCGATACCAGTTGTATAGAAAGGACCACCATCTCCTCTTGTTGGTTTAGTATATTACAGATCGGGATGGAGTAATCGATACCAGCTGTATAGAAAGGGCCACCATCTCCTCTTGTTGGTTTAGTATATAACAGATCGGAATGGAGTAATCGATACCAGCTGTATAGAAAGGGCCACCATCTCCTCTTGTTGGTTTAGTATAAAACAGATCGGGATGGAGTAATCGATACCAGCTGTATAGAAAGGGCCAACATCTCCTCTTGTTGGTTTAGTATAAAACAGATCGGGATGGAGTAATCGATACCAGCTGTATAGAAAGGGCCACCATCTCCTCTTGTTGGTTTAGTATATAACAGATCGGGATGGAATAATCGATACGAGCTGCATAGAAAGGGCCACCATATCCTCTTGTTGGTTTAGTATATAACAGATCGGGATGGAGTAATCGATACCAGCTGTATAGAAAGGGCCACCATCTCCTCTTGTTGGTTTAGTATATAACAGATCGGAATGGAGTAATCGATACCAGCTGTATAGAAAGGGCCACCATCTCCTCTTGTTGGTTTAGTATATAACAGATCGGGATGGAGTAATCGACACCAGCTGTATAGAAAGGGCCACCATCTCCTCTTGTTGGTTTAGTATATAGCAGACCGGGATGGAGTAATCGATACCAGCTGTATAGAAAGGGCCACCATCTCCTCTTGTTGGTTTAGTATATAACAGATCGGGATGGAGTAATCGATACCAGCTGTATGGAAAGGGCCACCATCTCCTCTTGTTGGTTTAGTATATAACAGATCGGGATGGAGTAATCGATACCAGCTGTATATAAAGGGCCATCATCTCCTTTTGTTGGTTTAGTATATAACAGATCGGGATGGAGTAATCGATACCAGCTGTATAGAAAGGGCCACCATCTCCTCTTGTTGGTTTAATATATAACAGACCGGGATGGAGTAATCGATACCAGCTGTATAGAAAGGGCCACCATCTCCTCTTGTTGGTTTAGTATATAACAGATCGGGATGGAGTAATCGATACCAGCTGTATAGAAAGGGCCACCATCTCCTCTTGTTGGTTTAGTATATAACAGATCGGGATGGAGTAATCGATACCAGCTGTATATAAAGGGCCACCATCTCCTCTTTTTGATTTAGTATATAACAGATGGGAATGGAGTAATCGATACCAGCTGTATAGAAAGGGCCACCATCTCCTCTTGTTGGTTTAGTATATTACAGATCGGGATGGAGTAATCGATACCAGCTGTATAGAAAGGGCCACCATCTCCTCTTGTTGGTTTAGTATATAACAGATCGGAATGGAGAAAACGATACCAGCTGTATAGAAAGGGCCACCATCTCCTCTTGTTGGTTTAGTATAAAACAGATCGGGATGGAATAATCGATACCAGCTGTAAAGAAAGGGCCAACATCTCCTCTTGTTGGTTTAGTATATAACAGATCGGGATGGAGTAATCGATACCAGCTGTATAGAAAGGGCCACCATCTCCCCTTGTTGGTTTAGTATATAACAGATCGGGATGGAGTAATCGATACCAGCTGTATAGAAAGGGCCACCATCTCCTCTTGTTGGTTTAGTATATAACAGATCGGAATGGAGTAATCGATACCAGCTGTATAGAAGGGAGCCACCATCTCCTCTTGTTGGTTTAGTATATAACAAATCGGGATGGAGTAATCAATACCAGCTGTATAGAAAGGGCCACCATCTCCTCTTGTTGGTTTAGTAGTATATAACAGGTCGGGATGGAGTAATCGATACCAGCTGTATAGAAAGGGCCACCATCTCCTCTTGTTGGTTTAGTATATAACAGATCGGGATGGATTAATCGATACCAGCTGTATAGAAAGGGCCACCATCTCCTCTTGTTGGTTTAGTATATAACAGATCGGAATGGAGTAATCGATACAAGCTGTATAAAAAGGGCCACCATCTCCTCTTGTTGGTTTAGTATATAACAGATCGGGATGGAGTAATCGATACCAGCTGTATAGAAAGGGCCACCATCTCCTCTTGTTGGTTTAGTATATAACAGATCGGGATGGAGTAATCGATACCAGCTGTATAGAAAGGGCCACCATCTCCTCTTGTTGGTTTAGTATATAACAGATCGGGATGGAGTAATCGATACCAGCTGTATATAAAGGGCCATCATCTCCTCTTGTTGGTTTAGTATATAACAGGTCGAAATGGAGCAATCGATACCAGCTGTATAGAAAGGGCCACCATCTCCTCTTGTTGGTTTAGTATATAACAGATCGGAATGGAGTAATCGATACCAGCTGTATAGAAAGGGCCACCATCTCCTCTTGTTGGTTTAGTATAAAACAGATCGGGATGGAGTAATCGATACCAGCTGTATAGAAAGGGCCAACATCTCCTCTTGTTGGTTTAGTATAAAACAGATCGGGATGGAGTAATCGATACCAGCTGTATAGAAAGGGCCACCATCTCCTCTTGTTGGTTTAGTATATAACAGATCGGGATGGAATAATCGATACGAGCTGTATAGAAAGGGCCACCATATCCTCTTGTTGGTTTAGTATATAACAGATCGGGATGGAGTAATCGATACCAGCTGTATAGAAAGGGCCACCATCTCCTCTTGTTGGTTTAGTATATAACAGATCGGAATGGAGTAATCGATACCAGCTGTATAGAAAGGGCCACCATCTCCTCTTGTTGGTTTAGTATATAACAGATCGGGATGGAGTAATCGACACCAGCTGTATAGAAAGGGCCACCATCTCCTCTTGTTGGTTTAGTATATAGCAGACCGGGATGGAGTAATCGATACCAGCTGTATAGAAAGGGCCACCATCTCCTCTTGTTGGTTTAGTATATAACAGATCGGGATGGAGTAATCGATACCAGCTGTATGGAAAGGGCCACCATCTCCTCTTGTTGGTTTAGTATATAACAGATCCGGATGGAGTAATCGATACCAGCTGTATATAAAGGGCCATCATCTCCTTTTGTTGGTTTAGTATATAACAGATCGGGATGGAGTAATCGATACCAGCTGTATAGAAAGGGCCACCATCTCCTCTTGTTGGTTTAATATATAACAGACCGGGATGGAGTAATCGATACCAGCTGTATAGAAAGGGCCACCATCTCCTCTTGTTGGTTTAGTATATAACAGATCGGGATGGAGTAATCGATACCAGCTGTATAGAAAGGGCCACCATCTCCTCTTGTTGGTTTAGTATATAACAGATCGGGATGGAGTAATCGATACCAGCTGTATATAAAGGGCCACCATCTCCTCTTGTTGGTTTAGTATATAACAGATGGGGATGGAGTAATCGATACCAGCTGTATAGAAAGGGCCACCATCTCCTCTTGTTGGTTTAGTATATTACAGATCGGGATGGAGTAATCGATACCAGCTGTATAGAAAGGGCCACCATCTCCTCTTGTTGGTTTAGTATATAACAGATCGGAATGGAGAAAACGATACCAGCTGTATAGAAAGGGCCACCATCTCCTCTTGTTGGTTTAGTATAAAACAGATCGGGATGGAATAATCGATACCAGCTGTAAAGAAAGGGCCAACATCTCCTCTTGTTGGTTTAGTATATAACAGATCGGGATGGAGTAATCGATACCAGCTGTATAGAAAGGGCCACCATCTCCTCTTGTTGGTTTAGTATATAACAGACCGGGATGGAGTAATCGATACCAGCTGTATAGAAAGGGCCACCATCTCCTCTTGTTGGTTTAGTATATAACAGATCGGAATGGAGTAATCGATACCAGCTGTATAGAAGGGAGCCACCATCTCCTCTTGTTGGTTTAGTATATTACAAATCGGGATGGAGTAATCGATACCAGCTGTATAGAAAGGGCCACCATCTCCTCTTGTTGGTTTAGTAGTATATAACAGGTCGGGATGGAGTAATCGATACCAGCTGTATAGAAAGGGCCACCATCTCCTCTTGTTGGTTTAGTATATAACAGATCGGGATGGATTAATCGATACCAGCTGTATAGAAAGGGCCACCATCTCCTCTTGTTGGTTTAGTATATAACAGATCGGAATGGAGTAATCGATACAAGCTGTATAAAAAGGGCCACCATCTCCTCTTGTTGGTTTAGTATATAACAGATCGGGATGGAGTAATCGATACCAGCTGTATAGAAAGGGCCACCATCTCCTCTTGTTGGTTTAGTATATAACAGATCGGGATGGAGTAATCGATACCAGCTGTATAGAAAGGGCCACCATCTCCTCTTGTTGGTTTAGTATATAACAGATCGGGATGGAGTAATCGATACCAGCTGTATATAAAGGGCCATCATCTCCTCTTGTTGGTTTAGTATATAACAGGTCGAAATGGAGCAATCGATACCAGCTGTATAGAAAGGGCCACCATCTCCTCTTGTTTGTTTAGTATATAACAGATCGGAATGGAGTAATCGATACCAGCTGTATAGAAAGGGCCACCATCTCCTCTTGTTGGTTTAGTATATAACAGATCGGGATGGAGTAATCGATACCAGCTGTATAGCAAGGGCCACCATCTCCTCTTGTTGGTTTAGTATATAACAGATCGGAATGGAGTAATCGATACCAGCTGTATAGAAAGGGCCACCATCTCCTCTTCCTCTTGTTGGTTTAGTATATAACAGATCGGGATGGAGTAATCGATACCAGCTGTATAGAAAGGGCCACCATCTCCTCTTGTTGGTTTAGTATATAACAGACCGGGATGGAGTAATCGATACCAGCTGTATAGAAAGGGCCACCATCTCCTCTTGTTGGTTTAGTATATTACAGATCGGGATGGAGTAATCGATACCAGCTGTATAGAAAGGGCCACCATCTCCTTTTGTTGGTTTAGTATATAACAGATCGGAATGGAGTAATCGATACCAGCTGTATAGAAAGGGCCACCATATCCTCTTGTTGGTTTAGTATAAAATAGATCGGGATGGAGTAATCGATACCAGCTGTATAGAAAGGGCCAACATCTCCTCTTGTTGGTTTAGTATAAAACAGATCGGGATGGAGTAATGGATACCAGCTGTATAGAAAGGGCCACCATCTCCTCTTGTTGGTTTAGTATATAGCAGATCGGGATGGAGTAATCGATACCAGCTGTATAGAAAGGGCCACCATCTCCTCTTGTTGGTTTAGTAGTATATAACAGGTCGGGATGGAGTAATCGATACCAGCTGTATAGAAAGGGCCACCATCTCCTCTTGTTGGTTTAGTATATAACAGATCGGGATGGAGTAATCGATACCAGCTGTATAGAAAGGGCCACCATCTCCTCTTGTTGGTTTAGTATATAACAGATCGGGATGGAGTAATCGATACAAGCTGTATAAAAAGGGCCACCATCTCCTCTTGTTGGTTTAGTATATAACAGATCGGGATGGAGTAATCGATACCAGCTGTATAGAAAGGGCCACCATCTCCTCTTGTTGGTTTAGTATATAACAGATCGGGATGGAGTAATCGATACCAGCTGTATAGAAAGGGCCACCATCTCCTCTTGTTGGTTTAGTATATAACAGATCGGGATGGAGTAATCGATACCAGCTGTATATAAAGGGCCATCATCTCCTCTTGTTGGTTTAGTATATAACAGGTCGGAATGGAGTAATCGATACCAGCTGTATAGAAAGGGCCACCATCTCGTCTTGTTTTTGGTTTAGTATATAACAGACCGGGATGGAGTAATCGATACCAGCTGTATAGAAAGGGCCACCATCTCCTCTTGTTGGTTTAGTATATAACAGATCGGAATGGAGTAATCGATACCAGCTGTATAGAAAGGGCCACCATCTCCTCTTGGTGGTTTAGTATATAACAAATCGGGATGGAGTAATCGATACCAGCTGTATAGAAAGGGCCACCATCTCCTCTTGATGGTTTAGTATATAACAGATCGGAATGGAGTAATCGATACCAGCTGTATAGAAATGGCCACCATCTCCTCTTCCTCTTGTTGGTTTAGTATATAACAGATCGGGATGGAGTAATCGATACCAGCTGTATAGAAAGGGCCACCATCTCCTCTTGTTGGTTTAGTATATAACAGACCGGGATGGAGTAATCGATACCAGCTGTATAGAAAGGGCCACCATCTCCTCTTGTTGGTTTAGTATATAACAGATCGGGATGGAGTAATCGATACCAGCTGTATAGAAAGGGCCACCATCTCCTCTTGTTGGTTTAGTATATAACAGATCGGAATGGAGTAATCGATACCAGCTGTATAGAAAGGGCCACCATCTCCTCTTGTTGGTTTAGTATAAAACAGATCGGGATGGAGTAATCGATACCAGCTGTATAGAAAGGGCCAACATCTCCTCTTGTTGGTTTAGTATAAAACAGATCGGGATGGAGTAATAGATACCAGCTGTATAGAAAGGGCCACCATCTCCTCTTGTTGGTTTAGTATATAACAGATCGGAATGGAGTAATCGATACCAGCTGTATAGAAGGGGGCCACCATCTCCTCTTGTTGGTTTAGTATATAACAGATCGGGATGGAGTAATCGATACCAGCTGTATAGAAAGGGCCACCATCTCCTCTTGTTGGTTTAGTAGTATATAACAGGTCGGGATGGAGTAATCGATACCAGCTGTATAGAAAGGGCCACCATCTCCTCTTGTTGCTTTAGTATATAACAGATCGGAATGGAGTAATCGATACCAGCTGTATAGAAAGGGCCACCATCTCCTCTTGTTGGTTTAGTATATAACAGATCGGGATGGAGTAATCGATACCAGCTGTATAGAAAGGGCCACCATCTCCTCTTGTTGGTTTAGTATATAACAGACCGGGATGGAGTAATCGATACCAGCTCTATAGAAAGGGCCACCATCTCCTCTTGTTGGTTTAGTATATTACAGATCGGGATGGAGTAATCGATAGCAGCTGTATAGAAAGGGCCACCATCTCCTTTTGTTGGTTTAGTATATAACAGATCGGAATGGAGTAATCGATACCAGCTGTATAGAAAGGGCCACCATATCCTCTTGTTGGTTTAGTATAAAACAGATCGGGATGGAGTAATCGATACCAGCTGTATAGAAAGGGCCAACATCTCCTCTTGTTGGTTTAGTATAAAACAGATCGGGATGGAGTAATAGATACCAGCTGTATAGAAAGGGCCACCATCTCCTCTTGTTGGTTTAGTATATAACAGATCGGGATGGAGTAATCGATACCAGCTGTATAGAAAGGGCCACCATCTCCTCTTGTTGGTTTAGTATATAACAGATCGGAATGGAGTAATCGATACCAGCTGTATAGAAAGGGCCACCATCTCCTCTTCCTCTTGTTGGTTTAGTATATAACAGATCGGGATGGAGTAATCGATACCAGCTGTATAGAAAGGGCCACCATCTCCTCTTGTTGGTTTAGTATATAACAGACCGGGATGGAGTAATCGATACCAGCTGTATAGAAAGGGCCACCATCTCCTCTTGTTGGTTTAGTATATTACAGATCGGGATGGAGTAATCGATACCAGCTGTATAGAAAGGGCCACCATCTCCTTTTGTTGGTTTAGTATATAACAGATCGGAATGGAGTAATCGATACCAGCTGTATAGAAAGGGCCACCATATCCTCTTGTTGGATTAGTATAAAACAGATCGGGATGGAGTAATCGATACCAGCTGTATAGAAAGGGCCAACATCTCCTCTTGTTGGTTAAGTATAAAACAGATCGGGATGGAGTAATAGATACCAGCTGTATAGAAAGGGCCACCATCTCCTCTTGTTGGTTTAGTATATAACAGATCGGGATGGAGTAATCGATACCAGCTGTATAGAAAGGGCCACCATCTCCTCTTGTTGGTTTAGTAGTATATAACAGATCGGGATGGAGTAATCGATACCAGCTGTATAGAAAGGGCCACCATCTCCTCTTGTTGGTTTAGTATATAACAGATCGGGATGGAGTAATCGATACAAGCTGTATAAAAAGGGCCACCATCTCCTCTTGTTGGTTTAGTATATAACAGATCGGGATGGAGTAATCGATACCAGCTGTATAGAAAGGGCCACCATCTCCTCTTGTTGGTTTAGTATATAACAGATCGGGATGGAGTAATCGATACCAGCTGTATAGAAAGGGCCACCATCTCCTCTTGTTGGTTTAGTATATAACAGATCGGGATGGAGTAATCGATACCAGCTGTATATAAAGGGCCATCATCTCCTCTTGTTGGTTTAGTATATAACAGGTCGGAATGGAGTAATCGATACCAGCTGTATAGAAAGGGCCACCATCTCGTCTTGTTTTTGGTTTAGTATATAACAGACCGGGATGGAGTAATCGATACCAGCTGTATAGAAAGGGCCACCATCTCCTCTTGTTGGTTTAGTATATAACAGATCGGAATGGAGTAATCGATACCAGCTGTATAGAAAGGGCCACCATCTCCTCTTGGTGGTTTAGTATATAACAAATCGGGATGGAGTAATCGATACCAGCTGTATAGAAAGGGCCACCATCTCCTCTTGATGGTTTAGTATATAACAGATCGGAATGGAGTAATCGATACCAGCTGTATAGAAATGGCCACCATCTCCTCTTCCTCTTGTTGGTTTAGTATATAACAGATCGGGATGGAGTAATCGATACCAGCTGTATAGAAAGGGCCACCATCTCCTCTTGTTGGTTTAGTATATAACAGACCGGGATGGAGTAATCGATACCAGCTGTATAGAAAGGGCCACCATCTCCTCTTGTTGGTTTAGTATATAACAGATCGGGATGGAGTAATCGATACCAGCTGTATAGAAAGGGCCACCATCTCCTCTTGTTGGTTTAGTATATAACAGATCGGAATGGAGTAATCGATACCAGCTGTATAGAAAGGGCCACCATCTCCTCTTGTTGGTTTAGTATAAAACAGATCGGGATGGAGTAATCGATACCAGCTGTATAGAAAGGGCCAACATCTCCTCTTGTTGGTTTAGTATAAAACAGATCGGGATGGAGTAATAGATACCAGCTGTATAGAAAGGGCCACCATCTCCTCTTGTTGGTTTAGTATATAACAGATCGGAATGGAGTAATCGATACCAGCTGTATAGAAGGGGGCCACCATCTCCTCTTGTTGGTTTAGTATATAACAGATCGGGATGGAGTAATCGATACCAGCTGTATAGAAAGGGCCACCATCTCCTCTTGTTGGTTTAGTAGTATATAACAGGTCGGGATGGAGTAATCGATACCAGCTGTATAGAAAGGGCCACCATCTCCTCTTGTTGCTTTAGTATATAACAGATCGGAATGGAGTAATCGATACCAGCTGTATAGAAAGGGCCACCATCTCCTCTTGTTGGTTTAGTATATAACAGATCGGGATGGAGTAATCGATACCAGCTGTATAGAAAGGGCCACCATCTCCTCTTGTTGGTTTAGTATATAACAGACCGGGATGGAGTAATCGATACCAGCTCTATAGAAAGGGCCACCATCTCCTCTTGTTGGTTTAGTATATTACAGATCGGGATGGAGTAATCGATAGCAGCTGTATAGAAAGGGCCACCATCTCCTTTTGTTGGTTTAGTATATAACAGATCGGAATGGAGTAATCGATACCAGCTGTATAGAAAGGGCCACCATATCCTCTTGTTGGTTTAGTATAAAACAGATCGGGATGGAGTAATCGATACCAGCTGTATAGAAAGGGCCAACATCTCCTCTTGTTGGTTTAGTATAAAACAGATCGGGATGGAGTAATAGATACCAGCTGTATAGAAAGGGCCACCATCTCCTCTTGTTGGTTTAGTATATAACAGATCGGGATGGAGTAATCGATACCAGCTGTATAGAAAGGGCCACCATCTCCTCTTGTTGGTTTAGTATATAACAGATCGGAATGGAGTAATCGATACCAGCTGTATAGAAAGGGCCACCATCTCCTCTTCCTCTTGTTGGTTTAGTATATAACAGATCGGGATGGAGTAATCGATACCAGCTGTATAGAAAGGGCCACCATCTCCTCTTGTTGGTTTAGTATATAACAGACCGGGATGGAGTAATCGATACCAGCTGTATAGAAAGGGCCACCATCTCCTCTTGTTGGTTTAGTATATTACAGATCGGGATGGAGTAATCGATACCAGCTGTATAGAAAGGGCCACCATCTCCTTTTGTTGGTTTAGTATATAACAGATCGGAATGGAGTAATCGATACCAGCTGTATAGAAAGGGCCACCATATCCTCTTGTTGGATTAGTATAAAACAGATCGGGATGGAGTAATCGATACCAGCTGTATAGAAAGGGCCAACATCTCCTCTTGTTGGTTAAGTATAAAACAGATCGGGATGGAGTAATAGATACCAGCTGTATAGAAAGGGCCACCATCTCCTCTTGTTGGTTTAGTATATAACAGATCGGGATGGAGTAATCGATACCAGCTGTATAGAAAGGGCCACCATCTCCTCTTGTTGGTTTAGTAGTATATAACAGGTCGTGATGGAGTAATCGATACCAGCTGTATAGAAAGGGCCACCATCTCCTCTTGTTGGTTTAGTATATAACAGATCGGGATGGAGTAATCGATACCAGCTGTATAGAAAGGGCCACCATCTCCTCTTGTTGGTTTAGTATATAACAAATCGGGATGGAGTAATCGATACAAGCTGTATAAAAAGGGCCACCATCTCCTCTTGTTGGTTTAGTATATAACAGATCGGGATGGAGTAATCGATACCAGCTGTATAGAAAGGGCCACCATCTCCTCTTGTTGGTTTAGTATATAACAGATCGGGATGGAGTAATCGATACCAGCTGTATAGAAAGGGCCACCATCTCCTCTTGTTGGTTTAGTATATAACAGATCGGGATGGAGTAATCGATACCAGCTGTATAGAAAGGGCCATCATCTCCTCTTGTTGGTTTAGTATATAACAGGTCGGAATGGAGTAATCGATACCAGCTGTATAGAAAGGGCCACCATCTCCTCTTGTTTTTGGTTTAGTATATAACAGACCGGGATGGAGTAATCGATACCAGCTGTATAGAAAGGGCCACCATCTCCTTTTGTTGGTTTAGTATATAACAGATCGGAATGGAGTAATCGATACCAGCTGTATAGAAAGGGCCACCATCTCCTCTTGTTGGTTTAGTATATAACAGATCGGGATGGAGTAATCGATACCAGCTGTATAGAAAGGGCCACCATCTCCTCTTGATGGTTTAGTATATAACAGATCGGGATGGAGTAATCGATACCAGCTGTATAGAAAGGGCCACCATCTCCTCTTGTTGGTTTAGTATATAACAGACCGGGATGGAGTAATCGATACCAGCTGTATAGAAAGGGCCACCATCTCCTCTTGTTGGTTTAGTATATAACAGATCGGGATGGAGTAATCGATACCAGCTGTATAGAAAGGGCCACCATCTCCTCTTGTTGGTTTAGTATATAAAAGATCGGAATGGAGTAATCGATACCAGCTGTATAGAAAGGGCCACCATCTCCTCTTGTTGGTTTAGTATAAAACAGATCGGGATGGAGTAATCGATACCAGCTGTATAGAAAGGGCCAACATCTCCTCTTGTTGGTTTAGTATAAAACAGATCGGGATGGAGTAATAGATACCAGCTGTATAGAAAGGGCCACCATCTCCTCTTGTTGGTTTAGTATATAACAGATCGGAATGGAGTAATCGATACCAGCTGTATAGAAGGGGGCCACCATCTCCTCTTGTTGGCTTAGTATATAACAGATCGGGATGGAGTAATCGATACCAGCTGTATAGAAAGGGCCACCATCTCCTCTTGTTGGTTTAGTAGTATATAACAGGTCGGGATGGAGTAATCGATACCAGCTGTATAGAAAGGGCCACCATCTCCTCTTGTTGCTTTAGTATATAACAGATCGGGATGGAGTAATCGATACCAGCTGTATAGAAAGGGCCACCATCTCCTCTTGTTGGTTTAGTATATAACAGATCGGGATGGAGTAATCGATACCAGCTGTATAGAAAGGGCCACCATCTCCTCTTGTTGGTTTAGTATATAACAGACCGGGATGGAGTAATCGATACCAGCTCTATAGAAAGGGCCACCATCTCCTCTTGTTGGTTTAGTATATTACAGATCGGGATGGAGTAATCGATAGCAGCTGTATAGAAAGGGCCACCATCTCCTTTTGTTGGTTTAGTATATAACAGATCGGAATGGAGTAATCGATACCAGCTGTATAGAAAGGGCCAACATCTCCTCTTGTTGGTTTAGTATAAAACAGATCGGGATGGAGTAATAGATACCAGCTGTATAGAAAGGGCCACCATCTCCTCTTGTTGGTTTAGTATATAACAGATCGGGATGGAGTAATCGATACAAGCTGTATAAAAAGGGCCACCATCTCCTCTTGTTGGTTTAGTATATAACAGATCGGGATGGAGTAATCGATACCAGCTGTATAGAAAGGGCCACCATCTCCTCTTGTTGGTTTAGTATATAACAGATCGGGATGGAGTAATCGATACCAGCTGTATAGAAAGGGCCACCATCTCCTCTTGTTGGTTTAGTATATAACAGATCGGGATGGAGTAATCGATACCAGCTGTATAGAAAGGGCCATCATCTCCTCTTGTTGGTTTAGTATATAACAGGTCGGAATGGAGTAATCGATACCAGCTGTATAGAAAGGGCCACCATCTCCTCTTGTTTTTGGTTTAGTATATAACAGACCGGGATGGAGTAATCGATACCAGCTGTATAGAAAGGGCCACCATCTCCTCTTGTTGGTTTAGTATATAACAGATCGGAATGGAGTAATCGATACCAGCTGTATAGAAAGGGCCACCATCTCCTCTTGTTGGTTTAGTATATAACAGATCGGGATGGAGTAATCGATACCAGCTGTATAGAAAGGGCCACCATCTCCTCTTGATGGTTTAGTATATAACAGATCGGGATGGAGTAATCGATACCAGCTGTATAGAAAGGGCCACCATCTCCTCTTGTTGGTTTAGTATATAACAGACCGGGATGGAGTAATCGATACCAGCTGTATAGAAAGGGCCACCATCTCCTCTTGTTGGTTTAGTATATAACAGATCGGGATGGAGTAATCGATACCAGCTGTATAGAAAGGGCCACCATCTCCTCTTGTTGGTTTAGTATATAAAAGATCGGAATGGAGTAATCGATACCAGCTGTATAGAAAGGGCCACCATCTCCTCTTGTTGGTTTAGTATAAAACAGATCGGGATGGAGTAATCGATACCAGCTGTATAGAAAGGGCCAACATCTCCTCTTGTTGGTTTAGTATAAAACAGATCGGGATGGAGTAATAGATACCAGCTGTATAGAAAGGGCCACCATCTCCTCTTGTTGGTTTAGTATATAACAGATCGGAATGGAGTAATCGATACCAGCTGTATAGAAGGGGGCCACCATCTCCTCTTGTTGGCTTAGTATATAACAGATCGGGATGGAGTAATCGATACCAGCTGTATAGAAAGGGCCACCATCTCCTCTTGTTGGTTTAGTAGTATATAACAGGTCGGGATGGAGTAATCGATACCAGCTGTATAGAAAGGGCCACCATCTCCTCTTGTTGCTTTAGTATATAACAGATCGGGATGGAGTAATCGATACCAGCTGTATAGAAAGGGCCACCATCTCCTCTTGTTGGTTTAGTATATAACAGATCGGGATGGAGTAATCGATACCAGCTGTATAGAAAGGGCCACCATCTCCTCTTGTTGGTTTAGTATATAACAGACCGGGATGGAGTAATCGATACCAGCTCTATAGAAAGGGCCACCATCTCCTCTTGTTGGTTTAGTATATTACAGATCGGGATGGAGTAATCGATAGCAGCTGTATAGAAAGGGCCACCATCTCCTTTTGTTGGTTTAGTATATAACAGATCGGAATGGAGTAATCGATACCAGCTGTATAGAAAGGGCCAACATCTCCTCTTGTTGGTTTAGTATAAAACAGATCGGGATGGAGTAATAGATACCAGCTGTATAGAAAGGGCCACCATCTCCTCTTGTTGGTTTAGTATATAACAGATCGGGATGGAGTAATCGATACCAGCTGTATAGAAAGGGCCACCATCTCCTCTTGTTGGTTTAGTAGTATATAACAGGTCGGGATGGAGTAATCGATACCAGCTGTATAGAAAGGGCCACCATCTCCTCTTGTTGGTTTAGTATATAACAGATCGGAATGGAGTAATCGATACCAGCTGTATAGAAAGGGCCACCTTCTCCTCTTGTTGGTTTAGTATATAACAGATCGGGATGGAGTAATCGATACAAGCTGTATAAAAAGGGCCACCATCTCCTCTTGTTGGTTTAGTATATAACAGACCGGGATGGAGTAATCGATACCAGCTGTATAGAAAGGGCCACCATCTCCTCTTGTTGGTTTAGTATATAACAGATCGGGATGGAGTAATCGATACCAGCTGTATAGAAAGGGCCACCATCTCCTCTTGTTGGTTTAGTATATAACAGATCGGGATGGAGTAATCGATACCAGCTGTATATAAAGGGCCATCATCTCCTCTTGTTGGTTTAGTATATAACAGGTCGGAATGGAGTAATCGATACCAGCTGTATAGAAAGGGCCACCATCTCCTCTTGTTTTTGGTTTAGTATATAACAGACCGGGATGGAGTAATCGATACCAGCTGTATAGAAAGGGCCACCATCTCCTCTTGTTGGTTTAGTATATAACAGATCGGAATGGAGTAATCGATACCAGCTGTATAGAAAGGGCCACCATCTCCTCTTGTTGGTTTAGTATATAACAGATCGGGATGGAGTAATCGATACCAGCTGTATAGAAAGGGCCACCATCTCCTCTTGATGGTTTAGTATATAACAGATTGGAATGGAGTAATCGATACCAGCTGTATAGAAATGGCCACCATCTCCTCTTCCTCTTGTTGGTTTAGTATAAAACAGATCGGGATGGAGTAATCGATACCAGCTGTATAGAAAGGGCCAACATCTCCTCTTGTTGGTTTAGTATAAAACAGATCGGGATGGAGTAATAGATACCAGCTGTATAGAAAGGGCCACCATCTCCTCTTGTTGGTTTAGTCTATAACAGATCGGGATGGAGTAATCGATACCAGCTGTATAGAAAGGGCCACCATCTCCTCTTGTTGGTTTAGTAGTATATAACAGGTCGGGATGGAGTAATCGATACCAGCTGTATAGAAAGGGCCACCATCTCCTCTTGTTGGTTTAGTATATAACAGATCGGGATGGAGTAATCGATACCAGCTGTATAGAAAGGTCCACCATCTCCTCTTGTTGGTTTAGTATATAACAGATCGGGATGGAGTAATCGATACAAGCTGTATAAAAAGGGCCACCATCTCCTCTTGTTGGTTTAGTATATAACAGATCGGGATGGAGTAATCGATACCAGCTGTATAGAAAGGGCCACCATCTCCTCTTGTTGGTTTAGTATATAACAGATCGGGATGGAGTAAACGATACCAGCTGTATATAAAGGGCCATCATCTCCTCTTGTTGGTTTAGTATATAACAGGTCGGAATGGAGTAATCGATACCAGCTGTATAGAAAGGGCCACCATCTCCTCTTGTTTTTGGTTTAGTATATAACAGACCGGGATGGAGTAATCGATACCAGCTGTATAGAAAGGGCCACCATCTCCTCTTGTTGGTTTAGTATATAACAGATCGGAATGGAGTAATCGATACCAGCTGTATAGAAAGGGCCACCATCTCCTCTTGTTGGTTTAGTATATAACAGATCGGGATGGAGTAATCGATACCAGCTGTATAGAAAGGGCCACCATCTCCTCTTGATGGTTTAGTATATAACAGATCGGAATGGAGTAATCGATACCAGCTGTATAGAAATGGCCACCATCTCCTCTTCCTCTTGTTGGTTTAGTATATAACAGATCGGGATGGAGTAATCGATACCAGCTGTATAGAAAGGGCCACCATCTCCTCTTGTTGGTTTAGTATATAACAGACCGGGATGGAGTAATCGATACCAGCTGTATAGAAAGGGCCGCCATCTCCTCTTGTTGGTTTAGTATATTACAGATCGGGATGGAGTAATCGATACCAGCTGTATAGAAAGGGCCACCATCTCCTCTTGTTGGTTTAGTATATAATAGATCGGAATGGAGTAATCGATACCAGCTGTATAGAAAGGGCCACCATCTCCTCTTGTTGGTTTAGTATAAAACAGATCGGGATGGAGTAATCGATACCAGCTGTATAGAAAGGGCCAACATCTCCTCTTGTTGGTTTAGTATAAAACAGATCGGGATGGAGTAATAGATACCAGCTGTATAGAAAGGGCCACCATCTCCTCTTGTTGGTTTAGTATATAACAGATCGGAATGGAGTAATCGATACCAGCTGTATAGAAGGGGGCCACCATCTCCTCTTGTTGGTTTAGTATATAACAGATCGGGATGGAGTAATAGATACCAGCTGTATAGAAAGGGCCACCATCTCCTCTTGTTGGTTTAGTATATAATAGATCGGAATGGAGTAATCGATACCAGCTGTATAGAAAGGGCCACCATCTCCTCTTGTTGGTTTAGTATATAACAGATCGGGATGGAGTAATCGATACCAGCTGTATAGAAAGGGCCACCATCTCCTCTTTATGGTTTAGTATATAACAGATCGGAATGGAGTAATCGATACCAGCTGTATATAAAGGGCCATCATCTCCTCTTGTTGGTTTAGTATATAACAGGTCGGAATGGAGTAATCGATACCAGCTGTATAGAAAGGGCCACCATCTCCTCTTGTTTTTGGTTTAGTATATAACAGACCGGGATGGAGTAATCGATACCAGCTGTATAGAAAGGGCCACCATCTCCTCTTGTTGGTTTAGTATATAACAGATCGGAATGGAGTAATCGATACCAGCTGTATAGAAAGGGCCACCATCTCCTCTTGTTGGTTTAGTATATAACAGATCGGGATGGAGTAATCGATACCAGCTGTATAGAAAGGGCCACCATCTCCTCTTGATGGTTTAGTATATAACAGATCGGAATGGAGTAATCGATACCAGCTGTATAGAAATGGCCACCATCTCCTCTTCCTCTTGTTGGTTTAGTATATAACAGATCGGGATGGAGTAATCGATACCAGCTGTATAGAAAGGGCCACCATCTCCTCTTGTTGGTTTAGTATATAATAGATCGGAATGGAGTAATCGATACCAGCTGTATAGAAAGGGCCACCATCTCCTCTTGTTGGTTTAGTATAAAACAGATCGGGATGGAGTAATCGATACCAGCTGTATAGAAAGGGCCAACATCTCCTCTTGTTGGTTTAGTATAAAACAGATCGGGATGGAGTAATAGATACCAGCTGTATAGAAAGGGCCACCATCTCCTCTTGTTGGTTTAGTATATAACAGATCGGAATGGAGTAATCGATACCAGCTGTATAGAAGGGGGCCACCATCTCCTCTTGTTGGTTTAGTATATAACAGATCGGGATGGAGTAATAGATACCAGCTGTATAGAAAGGGCCACCATCTCCTCTTGTTGGTTTAGTATATAACAGATCGGAATGGAGTAATCGATACCAGCTGTATAAAAAGGGCCACCATCTCCTCTTGATGGTTTAGTATATAACAGATCGGAATGGAGTAATCGATACCAGCTGTATAGAAATGGCCACCATCTCCTCTTCCTCTTGTTGGTTTAGTATATAACAAATCGGGATGGAGTAATCGATACCAGCTGTATAGAAAGGGCCACCATCTCCTCTTGTTGGTTTAGTATATTACAGATCGGGATGGAGTAATCGATACCAGCTGTATAGAAAGGGCCACCATCTCCTCTTGTTGGTTTAGTATATAACAGATCGGAATGGAGTAATCGATACCAGCTGTATAGAAAGGGCCACCATCTCCTCTTGTTGGTTTAGTATAAAACAGATCGGGATGGAGTAATCGATACCAGCTGTATAGAAAGGGCCAACATCTCTTCTTGTTGGTTTAGTATAAAACAGATCGGGATGGAGTAATAGATACCAGCTGTATAGAAAGGGCCACCATCTCCTCTTGTTGGTTTAGTATATAACAGATCGGGATGGAGTAATCGATACCAGCTGTATAGAAAGGGCCACCATCTCCTCTTGTTGGTTTAGTATATAATAGATCGGAATGGAGTAATCGATACCAGCTGTATAGAAAGGGCCACCATCTCCTCTTGTTGGTTTAGTATAAAACAGATCGGGATGGAGTAATCGATACCAGCTGTATAGAAAGGGCCAACATCTCCTCTTGTTGGTTTAGTATAAAACAGATCGGGATGGAGTAATAGATACCAGCTGTATAGAAAGGGCCACCATCTCCTCTTGTTGGTTTAGTATATAACAGATCGGAATGGAGTAATCGATACCAGCTGTATAGAAGGGGGCCACCATCTCCTCTTGTTGGTTTAGTATATAACAGATCGGGATGGAGTAATAGATACCAGCTGTATAGAAAGGGCCACCATCTCCTCTTGTTGGTTTAGTATATAACAGATCGGAATGGAGTAATCGATACCAGCTGTATAAAAAGGGCCACCATCTCCTCTTGATGGTTTAGTATATAACAGATCGGAATGGAGTAATCGATACCAGCTGTATAGAAATGGCCACCATCTCCTCTTCCTCTTGTTGGTTTAGTATATAACAAATCGGGATGGAGTAATCGATACCAGCTGTATAGAAAGGGCCACCATCTCCTCTTGTTGGTTTAGTATATTACAGATCGGGATGGAGTAATCGATACCAGCTGTATAGAAAGGGCCACCATCTCCTCTTGTTGGTTTAGTATATAACAGATCGGAATGGAGTAATCGATACCAGCTGTATAGAAAGGGCCACCATCTCCTCTTGTTGGTTTAGTATAAAACAGATCGGGATGGAGTAATCGATACCAGCTGTATAGAAAGGGCCAACATCTCTTCTTGTTGGTTTAGTATAAAACAGATCGGGATGGAGTAATAGATACCAGCTGTATAGAAAGGGCCACCATCTCCTCTTGTTGGTTTAGTATATAACAGATCGGGATGGAGTAATCGATACCAGCTGTATAGAAAGGGCCACCATCTCCTCTTGATGGTTTAGTATATAACAGATCGGAATGGAGTAATCGATACCAGCTGTATAGAAATGGCCACCATCTCCTCTTCCTCTTGTTGGTTTAGTATATAACAGATCGGGATGGAGTAATCGATACCAGCTGTATAGAAAGGGCCACCATCTCCTCTTGTTGGTTTAGTATATAACAGACCGGGATGGAGTAATCGATACCAGCTGTATAGAAAGGGCCGCCATCTCCTCTTGTTGGTTTAGTATATTACAGATCGGGATGGAGTAATCGATACCAGCTGTATAGAAAGGGCCACCATCTCCTCTTGTTGGTTTAGTATATAATAGATCGGAATGGAGTAATCGATACCAGCTGTATAGAAAGGGCCACCATCTCCTCTTGTTGGTTTAGTATAAAACAGATCGGGATGGAGTAATCGATACCAGCTGTATAGAAAGGGCCAACATCTCCTCTTGTTGGTTTAGTATAAAACAGATCGGGATGGAGTAATAGATACCAGCTGTATAGAAAGGGCCACCATCTCCTCTTGTTGGTTTAGTATATAACAGATCGGAATGGAGTAATCGATACCAGCTGTATAGAAGGGGGCCACCATCTCCTCTTGTTGGTTTAGTATATAACAGATCGGGATGGAGTAATAGATACCAGCTGTATAGAAAGGGCCACCATCTCCTCTTGTTGGTTTAGTATATAACAGATCGGAATGGAGTAATCGATACCAGCTGTATAGAAATGGCCACCATCTCCTCTTCCTCTTGTTGGTTTAGTATATAACAAATCGGGATGGAGTAATCGATACCAGCTGTATAGAAGGGGGCCACCATCTCCTCTTGTTGGTTTAGTATATAACAGATCGGGATGGAGTAATCGATACCAGCTGTATAGAAAGGGCCACCATCTCCTCTTGTTGGTTTAGTATATAACAGATCGGGATGGAGTAATCGATACCAGCTGTATAGAAAGGGCCACCATCTCCTCTTGTTGGTTTAGTATATAACAGATCGGGATGGAGTAATCGATACCAGCTGTATAGAAAGGGCCACCATCTCCTCTTGTTGGTTTAGTATATAACAGATCGGAATGGAGTAATCGATACCAGCTGTATAGAAAGGGCCACCATCTCCTCTTGTTGGTTTAGTATAAAACAGATCGGGATGGAGTAATCGATACCAGCTGTATAGAAAGGGCCACCATCTCCTCTTGTTGGTTTAGTATAAAACAGATCGGGATGGAGTAATCGATACCAGCTGTATAGAAAGGGCCACCATCTCCTCTTGTTGGTTTAGTATATAGCAGATCGGGATGGAGTAATCGATACCAGCTGTATATAAAGGGCCACCATCTCCTCTTGTTGGTTTAGTATATAACAGATCGGAATGGAGTAATCGATACCAGCTGTATAGAAAGGGCCACCATCTCCTCTTGTTGGTTTAGTATAAAACAGATCGGGATGATGTAATCGATACCAGCTGTATAGAAAGGGCCACCATCTCCTCTTGTTGGTTTAGTATATAACAGATCGGAATGGAGTAATCGATACCAGCTGTATAGAAAGGGCCACCATCTCCTCTTGTTGGTTTAGTATATAACAGATCGGGATGGAGTAATCGATACCAGCTGTATAGAAAGGGCCACCATCTCCTCTTGTTGGTTTAGTATATAACAGACCGGGATAGAGTAATCGATACCAGCTGTATAGAAAGGGCCACCATCTCCTCTTGTTGGTTTAGTATATAACAGATCGGAATGGAGTAATCGATACCAGCTGTATAGAAGGGGGCCACCATCTCCTCTTGTTGGTTTAGTATATAACAGACCGGGATGGAGTAATCGATACCAGCTGTATAGAAAGGGCCACCATCTCCTCTTGTTGGTTTAGTATATAACAGATCGGGATGGAGTAATCGATACCAGCTGCATAGAAAGGGCCACCATCTCCTCTTGTTGGTTTAATCTATAACAGATCGGGATGGAGTAATCGATATCAGCTGTATAGAAAGGGCCACCATCTCCTCTTGTTGGTTTAGTATATAACAGATCGGAATGGAGTAATCGATACCAGCTGTATAGAAAGGGCCATCATCTCCTCTTGTTGGTTTAGTATAAAACAGATCGGGATGGAGTAATCGATACCAGCTGTATAGAAAGGGCCAACATCTCCTCTTGTTGGTTTAGTATAAAACAGATCGGGATGGAGTAATCGATACCAGCTGTATAGAAAGGGCCACCATCTCCTCTTGTTGGTTTAGTATATAACAGATCGGGATGGAGTAATAGATACCAGCTGTATAGAAAGGGCCACCATCTCCTCTTGTTGGTTTAGTATATAACAGATCGGAATGGAGTAATCGATACCAGCTGTATAAAAAGGGCCACCATCTCCTCTTGATGGTTTAGTATATAACAGATCGGAATGGAGTAATCGATACCAGCTGTATAGAAATGGCCACCATCTCCTCTTCCTCTTGTTGGTTTAGTATATAACAAATCGGGATGGAGTAATCGATACCAGCTGTATAGAAAGGGCCACCATCTCCTCTTGTTGGTTTAGTATATTACAGATCGGGATGGAGTAATCGATACCAGCTGTATAGAAAGGGCCACCATCTCCTCTTGTTGGTTTAGTATATAACAGATCGGAATGGAGTAATCGATACCAGCTGTATAGAAAGGGCCACCATCTCCTCTTGTTGGTTTAGTATAAAACAGATCGGGATGGAGTAATCGATACCAGCTGTATAGAAAGGGCCAACATCTCTTCTTGTTGGTTTAGTATAAAACAGATCGGGATGGAGTAATAGATACCAGCTGTATAGAAAGGGCCACCATCTCCTCTTGTTGGTTTAGTATATAACAGATCGGGATGGAGTAATCGATACCAGCTGTATAGAAAGGGCCACCATCTCCTCTTGATGGTTTAGTATATAACAGATCGGAATGGAGTAATCGATACCAGCTGTATAGAAATGGCCACCATCTCCTCTTCCTCTTGTTGGTTTAGTATATAACAGATCGGGATGGAGTAATCGATACCAGCTGTATAGAAAGGGCCACCATCTCCTCTTGTTGGTTTAGTATATAACAGACCGGGATGGAGTAATCGATACCAGCTGTATAGAAAGGGCCGCCATCTCCTCTTGTTGGTTTAGTATATTACAGATCGGGATGGAGTAATCGATACCAGCTGTATAGAAAGGGCCACCATCTCCTCTTGTTGGTTTAGTATATAATAGATCGGAATGGAGTAATCGATACCAGCTGTATAGAAAGGGCCACCATCTCCTCTTGTTGGTTTAGTATAAAACAGATCGGGATGGAGTAATCGATACCAGCTGTATAGAAAGGGCCAACATCTCCTCTTGTTGGTTTAGTATAAAACAGATCGGGATGGAGTAATAGATACCAGCTGTATAGAAAGGGCCACCATCTCCTCTTGTTGGTTTAGTATATAACAGATCGGAATGGAGTAATCGATACCAGCTGTATAGAAGGGGGCCACCATCTCCTCTTGTTGGTTTAGTATATAACAGATCGGGATGGAGTAATAGATACCAGCTGTATAGAAAGGGCCACCATCTCCTCTTGTTGGTTTAGTATATAACAGATCGGAATGGAGTAATCGATACCAGCTGTATAGAAATGGCCACCATCTCCTCTTCCTCTTGTTGGTTTAGTATATAACAAATCGGGATGGAGTAATCGATACCAGCTGTATAGAAGGGGGCCACCATCTCCTCTTGTTGGTTTAGTATATAACAGATCGGGATGGAGTAATCGATACCAGCTGTATAGAAAGGGCCACCATCTCCTCTTGTTGGTTTAGTATATAACAGATCGGGATGGAGTAATCGATACCAGCTGTATAGAAAGGGCCACCATCTCCTCTTGTTGGTTTAGTATATAACAGATCGGGATGGAGTAATCGATACCAGCTGTATAGAAAGGGCCACCATCTCCTCTTGTTGGTTTAGTATATAACAGATCGGAATGGAGTAATCGATACCAGCTGTATAGAAAGGGCCACCATCTCCTCTTGTTGGTTTAGTATAAAACAGATCGGGATGGAGTAATCGATACCAGCTGTATAGAAAGGGCCACCATCTCCTCTTGTTGGTTTAGTATAAAACAGATCGGGATGGAGTAATCGATACCAGCTGTATAGAAAGGGCCACCATCTCCTCTTGTTGGTTTAGTATATAGCAGATCGGGATGGAGTAATCGATACCAGCTGTATATAAAGGGCCACCATCTCCTCTTGTTGGTTTAGTATATAACAGATCGGAATGGAGTAATCGATACCAGCTGTATAGAAAGGGCCACCATCTCCTCTTGTTGGTTTAGTATAAAACAGATCGGGATGATGTAATCGATACCAGCTGTATAGAAAGGGCCACCATCTCCTCTTGTTGGTTTAGTATATAACAGATCGGAATGGAGTAATCGATACCAGCTGTATAGAAAGGGCCACCATCTCCTCTTGTTGGTTTAGTATATAACAGATCGGGATGGAGTAATCGATACCAGCTGTATAGAAAGGGCCACCATCTCCTCTTGTTGGTTTAGTATATAACAGACCGGGATAGAGTAATCGATACCAGCTGTATAGAAAGGGCCACCATCTCCTCTTGTTGGTTTAGTATATAACAGATCGGAATGGAGTAATCGATACCAGCTGTATAGAAGGGGGCCACCATCTCCTCTTGTTGGTTTAGTATATAACAGACCGGGATGGAGTAATCGATACCAGCTGTATAGAAAGGGCCACCATCTCCTCTTGTTGGTTTAGTATATAACAGATCGGGATGGAGTAATCGATACCAGCTGCATAGAAAGGGCCACCATCTCCTCTTGTTGGTTTAATCTATAACAGATCGGGATGGAGTAATCGATATCAGCTGTATAGAAAGGGCCACCATCTCCTCTTGTTGGTTTAGTATATAACAGATCGGAATGGAGTAATCGATACCAGCTGTATAGAAAGGGCCATCATCTCCTC
Organism: Bathymodiolus brooksi; assembly: GCA_963680875.1. Classification (NCBI taxonomy): domain Eukaryota; kingdom Metazoa; phylum Mollusca; class Bivalvia; order Mytilida; family Modiolidae; genus Bathymodiolus; species Bathymodiolus brooksi. The sequence continues at coordinate 40,575,895 of OY804575.1, forward strand.
TTGTTGGTTTAGTATAAAACAGATCGGGATGGAGTAATCGATACCAGCTGTATAGAAAGGGCCAACATCTCCTCTTGTTGGTTTAGTATAAAACAGATCGGGATGGAGTAATCGATACCAGCTGTATAGAAAGGGCCACCATCTCCTCTTGTTGGTTTAGTATATAACAGATCGGGATGGAGTAATCGATACCAGCTGTATAGAAAGGGCCATCATCTCCTCTTGTTGGTTTAGTATAAAATAGACCGGGATGGAGTAATCGATACCAGCTGTATAGAAAGGGCCACCATCTCCTCTTGTTGGTTTAGTATATAACAGACCGGGATGGAGTAATCGATACCAGCTGTATAGAAAGGGCCACCATCTCCTCTTGTTGGTTTAGTATATAACAGATCGGAATGGAGTAATCGATACCAGCTGTATAGAAGGGGACCACCATCTCTCCTCTTGTTGGTTTAGTATATAACAGACCGGGATGGAGTAATCGATACCAGCTGTATAGAAAGGGCCACCATCTCCTCTTGTTGGTTTAGTATATAACAGATCGGGATGGAGGAATCGATACCAGCTGTATAGAAAGGGCCACCATCTCCTCTTGTTGGTTTAGTATATAACAGATCGGGATGGAGTAATCGATACCAGCTGTATAGAAAGGTTCACCATCTCCTCTTGTTGGTTTAGTATATAACAGATCGGAATGGAGTAATCGATACCAGCTGTATAGAAAGGGCCACCATCTCCTCTTGTTGGTTTAGTATAAAACAGATCGGGATGGAGTAATCGATACCAGCTTTATAGAAAGGGCCAACATCTCCTCTTGTTGGTTTAGTATAAAACAGATCGGGATGGAGTAATCGATACCAGCTGTATAGAAAGGGCCACCATCTCCTCTTGTTGGTTTAGTATATAACAGATCGGGATGGAGTAATCGATACCAGCTGTATAGAAAGGGCCACCATCTCCTCTTGTTGGTTTAGTATATAACAGATCGGAATGGAGTAATCGATACCAGCTGTATAGAAAGGGCCACCATCTCCTCTTGTTGGTTTAGTATAAAACAGATCGGAATGGAGTAATGGATACCAGCTGTATAGAAAGGGCCACCATCTCCTCTTGTTGGTTTAGTATATAACAGATCGGAATGGAGTAATCGATACCAGCTGTATAGAAGGGGGCCACCATATCCTCTTGTTGGTTTAGTATATAACAGATCGGGATGGAGTAATCGATACCAGCTGTATAGAAGGGGGCCACCATCTCCTCTTGTTGGTTTAGTATATAACAGATCGGGATGGAGTAATCAATACCAGCTGTATAGAAAGGGCCACCATCTCCTCTTGTTGGTTTAGTATATAACAGACGGGGATGGAGTAATTGATACCAGCTGTATATAAGGGGCCACCATCTCCTCTTGTTGGTTTAGTATATCACAGATCGGGATGGAGTAATCGATACCAGCTGCATAGAAAGGGCCACCATCTCCTCTTGTTGGTTTAGTATATAACAGATCGGGATGGAGTAATCGATACCAGCTGTATAGAAAGGGCCACCATCTCCTCTTGTTGGTTTAGTATATAACAGATCGGAATGGAGTAATCGATACCAGCTGTATAGAAAGGTCCACCATCTCCTCTTGTTGGTTTAGTATAAAACAGATCGGGATGGAGTAATCGATACCAGCTGCATTGAAAGGGCCACCATCTCCTCTTGTTGGTTTAGTATAAAACAGATCGGGATGGAGTAATCAATACGAGCTGTATAGAAAGGGCCACCAACTCCTCTTGTTGGTTTAGTATATAACAGATCGGGATGGAGTAATCGATACCAGCTGTATAGAAAGGGCCACCATCTCCTCTTGTTGGTTTAGTATATAACAGATCGGAATGGAGTAATCGATACCAGCTGTATAGAAAGGGCCACCATCTCCTCTTGTTGGCTTAGTATAAAACAGATCGGGATGGAGTAATCGATACCAGCTGTATAGAAAGGGCCACCATCTCCTCTTGTTGGTTTAGTATATAACAGATCGGGATGGAGTAATCGATACCAGCTGTATAGAAAGGGCCACCATCTCCTCTTGTTGGTTTAGTATATAACAGATCGGGATGGAGTAATCGATACCAGCTGTATAGAAAGGGCCACCATCTCCTCTTGTTGGTTTAGTATATAACAGATCGGAATGGAGTAATCGATACCAGCTGTATAGAAAGGGCCACCATCTCCTCTTGTTGGTTTAGTATAAAACAGATCGGGATGGAGTAATCGATACCAGCTGTATAGAAAGGGCCACCATCTCCTCTTGTTGGTTTAGTATAAAACAGATCGGGATGGAGTAATCGATACCAGCTGTATAGAAAGGGCCACCATCTCCTCTTGTTGGTTTAGTATATAACAGATCGGAATGGAGTAATCGATACCAGCTGTATAGAAAGGGCCACCATCTCCTCTTATTGGTTTAGTATAAAACAGATCGGGATGGAGTAATCGATACCAGCTGTATAGAAAGGGCCACCATCTCCTCTTGTTGGTTTAGTATATAACAGATCGGAATGGAGTAATCGATACCAGTTGTATAGAAAGGGCCACCATCTCCTCTTGTTGGTTTAGTATATAACAGATCGGGATGGAGTAATCGATACCAGCTGTATAGAAAGGGCCACCATCTCCTCTTGTTGGTTTAGTATAAAACAGACCGGGATAGAGTAATCGATACCAGCTGTATAGAAGGGGCCACCATCTCCTCTTGTTGGTTTAGTATATAACAGATCGGAATGGAGTAATCGATACCAGCTGTATAGAAGGGGGCCACCATCTCCTCTTGTTGGTTTAGTATATAACAGACCGGGATGGAGTAATCGATACCAGCTGTATAGAAAGGGCCACCATCTCCTCTTGTTGGTTTAGTATATAACAGATCGGGATGGAGTAATCGATACCAGCTGTATAGAAAGGGCCACCATCTCCTCTTGTTGGTTTAGTATAAAACAGATCGGGATGGAGTAATCGATACCAGCTGTATAGAAAGGGCCACCATCTCCTCTTGTTGGTTTAGTATATAACAGATCGGAATGGAGTAATCGATACCAGATGTATAGAAAGGGCCACCATCTCCTCTTGTTGGTTTAGTATATAACAGATCGGGATGGAGTAATCGATACCAGCTGTATAGAAAGGGCCACCATCTCCTCTTGTTGGTTTAGTATATAACAGATCGGGATGGAGTAATCGATACCAGCTGTATAGAAAGGGCCACCATCTCCTCTTGTTGGTTTAGTATATAACAGATCGGAATGGAGTAATCGATACCAGCTGTATAGAAAGGGCCACCATCTCCTCTTGTTGGTTTAGTATAAAACAGATCGGGATGGAGTAATCGATACCAGCTGTATAGAAAGGGCCACCATCTCCTCTTGTTGGTTTAGTATAAAACAGATCGGGATGGAGTAATCGATACCAGCTGTATAGAAAGGGCCACCATCTCCTCTTGTTGGTTTAGTATATAGCAGATCGGGATGGAGTAATCGATACCAGCTGTATATAAAGGGCCACCATCTCCTCTTGTTGGTTTAGTATATAACAGATCGGAATGGAGTAATCGATACCAGCTGTATAGAAAGGGCCACCATCTCCTCTTGTTGGTTTAGTATAAATCAGATCGGGATGGAGTAATCGATACCAGCTGTATAGAAAGGGCCACCATCTCCTCTTGTTGGTTTAGTATATAACAGATCGGAATGGAGTAATCGATACCAGCTGTATAGAAAGGGCCACCATCTCCTCTTGTTGGTTTAGTATATAACAGATCGGGATGGAGTAATCGATACCCGCTGTATAGAAAGGGCCACCATCTCCTCTTGTTGGTTTAGTATATAACAGATCGGGATGGAGTAATCGATACCAGCTGTATAGAAAGGGCCACCATCTCCTCTTGTTGGTTTAGTATATAACAGATCGGAATGGAGTAATCGATACCAGCTGTATAGAAAGGGCCACCATCTCCTCTTATTGGTTTAGTATAAAACAGATCGGGATGGAGTAATCGATACCAGCTGTATAAAAAGGGCCACCATCTCCTCTTGTTGGTTTAGTATATAACAGATCGGAATGGAGTAATCGATACCAGTTGTATAGAAAGGGCCACCATCTCCTCTTGTTGGTTTAGTATATAACAGATCGGGATGGAGTAATCGATACCAGCTGTATAGAAAGGGCCACCATCTCCTCTTGTTGGTTTAGTATAAAACAGACCGGGATAGAGTAATCGATACCAGCTGTATAGAAGGGGCCACCATCTCCTCTTGTTGGTTTAGTATATAACAGATCGGAATGGAGTAATCGATACCAGCTGTATAGAAGGGGGCCACCATCTCCTCTTGTTGGTTTAGTATATAACAGACCGGGATGGAGTAATCGATACCAGCTGTATAGAAAGGGCCACCATCTCCTCTTGTTGGTTTAGTATATAACAGATCGGGATGGAGTAATCGATACCAGCTGTATAGAAAGGGCCACCATCTCCTCTTGTTGGTTTAGTATAAAACAGATCGGGATGGAGTAATCGATACCAGCTGTATAGAAAGGGCCACCATCTCCTCTTGTTGGTTTAGTATATAACAGATCGGAATGGAGTAATCGATACCAGATGTATAGAAAGGGCCACCATCTCCTCTTGTTGGTTTAGTATATAACAGATCGGGATGGAGTAATCGATACCAGCTGTATAGAAAGGGCCACCATCTCCTCTTGTTGGTTTAGTATATAACAGATCGGGATGGAGTAATCGATACCAGCTGTATAGAAAGGGCCACCATCTCCTCTTGTTGGTTTAGTATATAACAGATCGGAATGGAGTAATCGATACCAGCTGTATAGAAAGGGCCACCATCTCCTCTTGTTGGTTTAGTATAAAACAGATCGGGATGGAGTAATCGATACCAGCTGTATAGAAAGGGCCACCATCTCCTCTTGTTGGTTTAGTATAAAACAGATCGGGATGGAGTAATCGATACCAGCTGTATAGAAAGGGCCACCATCTCCTCTTGTTGGTTTAGTATATAGCAGATCGGGATGGAGTAATCGATACCTGCTGTATATAAAGGGCCACCATCTCCTCTTGTTGGTTTAGTATATAACAGATCAGAATGGAGTAATCGATACCAGCTGTATAGAAAGGGCCACCATCTCCTCTTGTTGGTTTAGTATAAATCAGATCGGGATGGAGTAATCGATACCAGCTGTATAGAAAGGGCCACCATCTCCTCTTGTTGGTTTAGTATATAACAGATCGGAATGGAGTAATCGATACCAGCTGTATAGAAAGGGCCACCATCTCCTCTTGTTGGTTTAGTATATAACAGATCGGGATGGAGTAATCGATACCCGCTGTATAGAAAGGGCCACCATCTCCTCTTGTTGGTTTAGTATAAAACAGACCGGGATAGAATAATCGATACCAGCTGTATAGAAAGGGCCACCATCTCCTCTTGTTGGTTTAGTATATAACAGATCGGAATGGAGTAATCGATACCAGCTGTATAGAAGGGGGCCACCATCTCCTCTTGTTGGTTTAGTATATAACAGATCGGGATGGAGTAATCGATACCAGCTGTATAGAAAGGGCCACCATCTCCTCTTGTTGGTTTAGTATATAACAGATCGGGATGGAGTAATCGATACCAGCTGTATAGAAAGGGCCACCATCTCCTCTTGTTGGTTTAGTATATAACAGATCGGAATGGAGTAATCGATACCAGCTGTATAGAAAGGGCCACCATCTCCTCTTGTTGGTTTAGTATATAACAGATCGGGATGGAGTAATCGATACCAGCTGTATAGAAAGGGAAACCATCTCCTCTTGTTGGTTTAGTATATAACAGATCGGGATGGAGTAATCGATACCAGCTGTATAGAAAGGGCCACCATCTCCTCTTGTTGGTTTAGTATATAACAGATCGGAATGGAGTAATCGATACCAGCTGTATAGAAAGGGCCACCATCTCCTCTTGTTGGTTTAGTATAAAACAGATCGGGATGGAGTAATCGATACCAGCTGTATAGAAAGGGCCAACATCTCCTCTTGTTGGTTTAGTATATAACAGATCGGGATGGAGTAATCGATACCAGCTGTATAGAAAGGGCCACCATCTCCTCTTGTTGGTTTAGTATATAGCAGATCGGGATGGAGTAATCGATACCAGCTGTATATAAATGGCCACCATCTCCTCTTGTTGGTTTAGTATATAACAGATCGGAATGGAGTAATCGATACCAGCTGTATAGAAAGGGCCACCATCTCCTCTTGTTGGTTTAGTATAAAACAGATCGGGATGGAGTAATCGATACCAGCTGTATAGAAAGGGCCACCATCTCCTCTTGTTGGTTTAGTATATAACAGATCGGAATGGAGTAATCGATACCAGCTGTATAGAAGGGGGCCACCATCTCCTCTTGTTGGTTTAGTATATAACAGACCGGGATGGAGTAATCGATACCAGCTGTATAGAAAGGGCCACCATCTCCTCTTGTTGGTTTAGTATATAACAGATCGGGATGGAGTAATCGATACCAGCTGTATAGAAAGGGCCACCATCTCCTCTTGTTGGTTTAGTATAAAACAGATCGGGATGGAGTAATCGATACCAGCTGTATAGAAAGGGCCAACATCTCCTCTTGTTGGTTTAGTATAAAACAGATCGGGATGGAGTAATCGATACCAGCTGTATAGAAAGGGAAACCATCTCCTCTTGTTGGTTTAGTATATAACAGATCGGGATGGAGTAATCGATACCAGCTGTATAGAAAGGGCCACCATCTCCTCTTGTTGGTTTAGTATATAACAGATCGGAATGGAGTAATCGATACCAGCTGTATAGAAAGGGCCACCATCTCCTCTTGTTGGTTTAGTATAAAACAGATCGGGATGGAGTAATCGATACCAGCTGTATAGAAAGGGCCACCATCTCCTCTTGTTGGTTTAGTATATAACAGATCGGAATGGAGTAATCGATACCAGCTGTATAGAAAGGTCCACCATCTCCTCTTGTTGGTTTAGTATAAAACAGATCGGGATGGAGTAATCGATACCAGCTGCATAGAAAGGGCCACCATCTCCTCTTGTTGGTTTAGTATAAAACAGATCGGGATGGAGTAATCGATACCAGCTGTATAGAAAGGGCCACCAACTCCTCTTGTTGGTTTAGTATATAACAGATCGGGATGGAGTAATCGATACCAGCTGTATAGAAAGGGCCACCATCTCCTCTTGTTGGTTTAGTATATAACAGATCGGAATGGAGTAATCGATACCAGCTGTATAGAAAGGGCCACCATCTCCTCTTGTTGGTTTAGTATAAAACAGATCGGGATGGAGTAATCGATACCAGCTGTATAGAAAGGGCCACCATCTCCTCTTGTTGGTTTAGTATATAACAGATCGGGATGGAGTAATCGATACCAGCTGTATAGAAAGGGCCACCATCTCCTCTTGTTGGTTTAGTATATAACAGATCGGGATGGAGTAATCGATACCAGCTGTATAGAAAGGGCCACCATCTCCTCTTGTTGGTTTAGTATATAACAGATCGGAATGGAGTAATCGATACCAGCTGTATAGAAAGGGCCACCATCTCCTCTTGTTGGTTTAGTATAAAACAGATCGGGATGGAGTAATCGATACCAGCTGTATAGAAAGGGCCACCATCTCCTCTTGTTGGTTTAGTATAAAACAGATCGGGATGGAGTAATCGATACCAGCTGTATAGAAAGGGCCACCATCTCCTCTTGTTGGTTTAGTATATAACAGATCGGAATGGAGTAATCGATACCAGCTGTATAGAAAGGGCCACCATCTCCTCTTATTGGTTTAGTATAAAACAGATCGGGATGGAGTAATCGATACCAGCTGTATAGAAAGGGCCACCATCTCCTCTTGTTGGTTTAGTATATAACAGATCGGAATGGAGTAATCGATACCAGCTGTATAGAAAGGGCCACCATCTCCTCTTGTTGGTTTAGTATATAACAGATCGGGATGGAGTAATCGATACCAGCTGTATAGAAAGGGCCACCATCTCCTCTTGTTGGTTTAGTATAAAACAGACCGGGATAGAGTAATCGATACCAGCTGTATAGAAGGGGCCACCATCTCCTCTTGTTGGTTTAGTATATAACAGATCGGAATGGAGTAATCGATACCAGCTGTATAGAAGGGGGCCACCATCTCCTCTTGTTGGTTTAGTATATAACAGACCGGGATGGAGTAATCGATACCAGCTGTATAGAAAGGGCCACCATCTCCTCTTGTTGGTTTAGTATATAACAGATCGGGATGGAGTAATCGATACCAGCTGTATAGAAAGGGCCACCATCTCCTCTTGTTGGTTTAGTATAAAACAGATCGGGATGGAGTAATCGATACCAGCTGTATAGAAAGGGCCACCATCTCCTCTTGTTGGTTTAGTATATAACAGATCGGAATGGAGTAATCGATACCAGATGTATAGAAAGGGCCACCATCTCCTCTTGTTGGTTTAGTATATAACAGATCGGGATGGAGTAATCGATACCAGCTGTATAGAAAGGGCCACCATCTCCTCTTGTTGGTTTAGTATATAACAGATCGGGATGGAGTAATCGATACCAGCTGCATAGAAAGGGCCACCATCTCCTCTTGTTGGTTTAGTATATAACAGATCGGAATGGAGTAATCGATACCAGCTGTATAGAAAGGGCCACCATCTCCTCTTGTTGGTTTAGTATAAAACAGATCGGGATGGAGTAATCGATACCAGCTGTATAGAAAGGGCCACCATCTCCTCTTGTTGGTTTAGTATAAAACAGATCGGGATGGAGTAATCGATACCAGCTGTATAGAAAGGGCCACCATCTCCTCTTGTTGGTTTAGTATATAGCAGATCGGGATGGAGTAATCGATACCAGCTGTATATAAAGGGCCACCATCTCCTCTTGTTGGTTTAGTATATAACAGATCGGAATGGAGTAATCGATACCAGCTGTATAGAAAGGGCCACCATCTCCTCTTGTTGGTTTAGTATAAATCAGATCGGGATGGAGTAATCGATACCAGCTGTATAGAAAGGGCCACCATCTCCTCTTGTTGGTTTAGTATATAACAGATCGGAATGGAGTAATCGATACCAGCTGTATAGAAAGGGCCACCATCTCCTCTTGTTGGTTTAGTATATAACAGATCGGGATGGAGTAATCGATACCCGCTGTATAGAAAGGGCCACCATCTCCTCTTGTTGGTTTAGTATAAAACAGACCGGGATAGAGTAATCGATACCAGCTGTATAGAAAGGACCACCATCTCCTCTTGTTGGTTTAGTATATAACAGATCGGAATGGAGTAATCGATACCAGCTGTATAGAAGGGGGCCACCATCTCCTCTTGTTGGTTTAGTATATAACAGATCGGGATGGAGTAATCGATACCAGCTGTATAGAAAGGGCCACCATCTCCTCTTGTTGGTTTAGTATATAACAGATCGGGATGGATTAATCGATACCAGCTGTATAGAAAGGGCCACCATCTCCTCTTGTTGGTTTAGTATAAAACAGATCGGGATGGAGTAATCGATACCAGCTGTATAGAAAGGGCCACCATCTCCTCTTGTTGGTTTAGTATATAACAGATCGGAATGGAGTAATCGATACCAGCTGTATAGAAAGGGCCACCATCTCCTCTTGTTGGTTTAGTATATAACAGATCGGGATGGAGTAATCGATACCAGCTGTATAGAAAGGGAAACCATCTCCTCTTGTTGGTTTAGTATATAACAGATCGGGATGGAGTAATCGATACCAGCTGTATAGAAAGGGCCACCATCTCCTCTTGTTGGTTTAGTATATAACAGATCGGAATGGAGTAATCGATACCAGCTGTATAGAAAGGGCCACCATCTCCTCTTGTTGGTTTAGTATAAAACAGATCGGGATGGAGTAATCGATACCAGCTGTATAGAAAGGGCCACCATCTCCTCTTGTTGGTTTAGTATAAAACAGATCGGGATGGAGTAATCGATACCAGCTGTATATAAAGGGCCACCATCTCCTCTTGTTGGTTTAGTTTATAACAGATCGGAATGGAGTAATCGATACCAGCTGTATAGAAAGGGCCACCATCTCCTCTTGTTGGTTTAGTATAAAACAGATCGGGATGGAGTAATCGATACCAGCTGTATAGAAAGGGCCACCATCTCCTCTTGTTGGTTTAGTATATAACAGATCGGAATGGAGTAATCGATACCAGCTGTATAGAAGGGGGCCACCATCTCCTCTTGTTGGTTTAGTATATAACAGACCGGGATGGAGTAATCGATACCAGCTGTATAGAAAGGGCCACCATCTCCTCTTGTTGGTTTAGTATATAACAGATCGGGATGGAGTAATCGATACCAGCTGTATAGAAAGGGCCACCATCTCCTCTTGTTGGTTTAGTATAAAACAGATCGGGATGGAGTAATCGATACCAGCTGTATAGAAAAGGGCCAACATCTCCTCTTGTTGGTTTAGTATAAAACAGATCGGGATGGAGTAATCGATACCAGCTGTATAGAAAGGGAAACCATCTCCTCTTGTTGGTTTAGTATATAACAGATCGGGATGGAGTAATCGATACCAGCTGTATAGAAAGGGCCACCATCTCCTCTTGTTGGTTTAGTATATAACAGATCGGAATGGAGTAATCGATACCAGCTGTATAGAAAGGGCCACCATCTCCTCTTGTTGGTTTAGTATAAAACAGATCGGGATGGAGTAATCGATACCAGCTGTATAGAAAGGGCCACCATCTCCTCTTGTTGGTTTAGTATAAAACAGATCGGGATGGAGTAATCGATACCAGCTGTATAGAAAGGGCCACCATCTCCTCTTGTTGGTTTAGTATATAGCAGATCGGGATGGAGTAATCGATACCAGCTGTATAGAAAGGGCCACCATCTCCTCTTGTTGGTTTAGTATATAACAGATCGGAATGGAGTAATCGATACCAGCTGTATAGAAAGGGCCACCATCTCCTCTTGTTGGTTTAGTATAAAACAGATCGGGATGGAGTAATCGATACCAGCTGTATAGAAAGGGCCACCATCTCCTCTTGTTGGTTTAGTATAAAACAGATCGGGATGGAGTAATCGATACCAGCTGTATATAAAGGGCCACCATCTCCTCTTGTTGGTTTAGTTTATAACAGATCGGAATGGAGTAATCGATACCAGCTGTATAGAAAGGGCCACCATCTCCTCTTGTTGGTTTAGTATAAAACAGATCGGGATGGAGTAATCGATACCAGCTGTATAGAAAGGGCCACCATCTCCTCTTGTTGGTTTAGTATATAACAGATCGGAATGGAGTAATCGATACCAGCTGTATAGAAGGGGCCACCATCTCCTCTTGTTGGTTTAGTATATAACAGACCGGGATGGAGTAATCGATACCAGCTGTATAGAAAGGGCCACCATCTCCTCTTGTTGGTTTAGTATATAACAGATCGGGATGGAGTAATCGATACCAGCTGTATAGAAAGGGCCACCATCTCCTCTTGTTGGTTTAGTATAAAACAGATCGGGATGGAGTAATCGATACCAGCTGTATAGAAAGGGCCAACATCTCCTCTTGTTGGTTTAGTATAAAACAGATCGGGATGGAGTAATCGATACCAGCTGTATAGAAAGGGAAACCATCTCCTCTTGTTGGTTTAGTATATAACAGATCGGGATGGAGTAATCGATACCAGCTGTATAGAAAGGGCCACCATCTCCTCTTGTTGGTTTAGTATATAACAGATCGGAATGGAGTAATCGATACCAGCTGTATAGAAAGGGCCACCATCTCCTCTTGTTGGTTTAGTATAAAACAGATCGGGATGGAGTAATCGATACCAGCTGTATAGAAAGGGCCACCATCTCCTCTTGTTGGTTTAGTATAAAACAGATCGGGATGGAGTAATCGATACCAGCTGTATAGAAAGGGCCACCATCTCCTCTTGTTGGTTTAGTATATAGCAGATCGGGATGGAGTAATCGATACCAGCTGTATAGAAAGGGCCACCATCTCCTCTTGTTGGTTTAGTATATAACAGATCGGGATGGAGTAATCGATACCAGCTGTATAGAAAGGGCCACCATCTCCTCTTGTTGGTTTAGTATAAAACAGATCGGGATGGAGTAATCGCTACCAGCTGTATAGAAAGGGCCACCATCTCCTCTTGGTGGTTTAGTATATAACAGATCGGGATGGAGTAATCGATACCAGCTGTATAGAAAGGGCCACCATCTCCTCTTGTTGGTTTAGTATATAACAGATCGGAATGGAGTAATCGATACCAGCTGTATAGAAAGGGCCACCATCTCCTCTTGTTGGCTTAGTATAAAACAGATCGGGATGGAGTAATCGATACCAGCTGTATAGAAAGGGCCACCATCTCCTCTTGTTGGTTTAGTATAAAACAGATCGGGATGGAGTAATCGATACCAGCTGTATAGAAAGGGCCACCATCTCCTCTTGTTGGTTTAGTATATAGCAGATCGGGATGGAGTAATCGATACCAGCTGTATAGAAAGGGCCACCATCTCCTCTTGTTGGTTTAGTATATAACAGATCGGAATGGAGTAATCGATACCAGCTGTATAGAAAGGGCCACCATCTCCTCTTGTTGGTTTAGTATAAAACAGATCGGGATGGAGTAATCGATACCAGCTGTATAGAAAGGGCCACCATCTCCTCTTGTTGGTTTAGTATATAACAGATCGGAATGGAGTAATCGATACCAGCTGTATAGAAGGGGGCCACCATCTCCTCTTGTTGGTTTAGTATATAACAGACCGGGATGGAGTAATCGATACCAGCTGTATAGAAAGGGCCACCATCTCCTCTTGTTGGCTTAGTATATAACAGATCGGGATGGAGTAATCGATACCAGCTGTATAGAAAGGGCCACCATCTCCTCTTGTTGGTTTAGTATAAAACAGATCGGGATGGAGTAATCGATACCAGCTGTATAGAAAGGGCCAACATCTCCTCTTGTTGGTTTAGTATAAAACAGATCGGGATGGAGTAATCGATACCAGCTGTATAGAAAGGGCCACCATCTCCTCTTGTTGGTTTAGTATATAACAGATCGGAATGGAGTAATCGATACCAGCTGTATAGAAAGGGCCACCATCTCCTCTTGTTGGTTTAGTATAAAACAGATCGGGATGGAGTAATCGATACCAGCTGTATAGAAAGGGCCACCATCTCCTCTTGTTGGTTTAGTATAAAACAGATCGGGATGGAGTAATCGATACCAGCTGTATAGAAAGGGCCACCATCTCCTCTTGTTGGTTTAGTATATAGCAGATCGGGATGGAGTAATCGATACCAGCTGTATAGAAAGGGCCACCATCTCCTCTTGTTGGTTTAGTATATAACAGATCGGGATGGAGTAATCGATACCAGCTGTATAGAAAGGGCCACCATCTCCTCTTGTTGGTTTAGTATAAAACAGATCGGGATGGAGTAATCGCTACAAGCTGTATAGAAAGGGCCACCATCTCCTCTTGGTGGTTTAGTATATAACAGATCGGGATGGAGTAATCGATACCAGCTGTATAGAAAGGGCCACCATCTCCTCTTGTTGGTTTAGTATATAACAGATCGGAATGGAGTAATCGATACCAGCTGTATAGAAAGGGCCACCATCTCCTCTTGTTGGTTTAGTATAAAACAGATCGGGATGGAGTAATCGATACCAGCTGTATAGAAAGGGCCACCATCTCCTCTTGTTGGTTTAGTATAAAACAGATCGGGATGGAGTAATCGATACCAGCTGTATAGAAAGGGCCACCATCTCCTCTTGTTGGTTTAGTATATAGCAGATCGGGATGGAGTAATCGATACCAGCTGTATATAAAGGGCCACCATCTCCTCTTGTTGGTTTAGTATATAACAGATCGGAATGGAGTAATCGATACCAGCTGTATAGAAAGGGCCACCATCTCCTCTTGTTGGTTTAGTATAAATCAGATCGGGATGGAGTAATCGATACCAGCTGTATAGAAAGGGCCACCATCTCCTCTTGTTGGTTTAGTATATAACAGATCGGAATGGAGTAATCGATACCAGCTGTATAGAAAGGGCCACCATCTCCTCTTGTTGGTTTAGTATATAACAGATCGGGATGGAGTAATCGATACCCGCTGTATAGAAAGGGCCACCATCTCCTCTTGTTGGTTTAGTATAAAACAGACCGGGATAGAGTAATCGATACCAGCTGTATAGAAAGGGCCACCATCTCCTCTTGTTGGTTTAGTATATAACAGATCGGAATGGAGTAATCGATACCAGCTGTATAGAAGGGGGCCACCATCTCCTCTTGTTGGTTTAGTATAAAACAGATCGGGATGGAGTAATCGATACCAGCTGTATAGAAAGGGCCACCATCTCCTCTTGTTGGTTTAGTATATAACAGATCGGGATGGATTAATCGATACCAGCTGTATAGAAAGGGCCACCATCTCCTCTTGTTGGTTTAGTATAAAACAGATCGGGATGGAGTAATCGATAGCAGCTGTATAGAAAGGGCCACCATCTCCTCTTGTTGGTTTAGTATATAACAGATCGGAATGGAGTAATCGATACCAGCTGTATAGAAAGGGCCACCATCTCCTCTTGTTGGTTTAGTATATAACAGATCGGGATGGAGTAATCGATACCAGCTGTATAGAAAGGGAAACCATCTCCTCTTGTTGGTTTAGTATATAACAGATCGGGATGGAGTAATCGATACCAGCTGTATAGAAAGGGCCACCATCTCCTCTTGTTGGTTTAGTATATAACAGATCGGAATGGAGTAATCGATACCAGCTGTATAGAAAGGGCCACCATCTCCTCTTGTTGGTTTAGTATAAAACAGATCGGGATGGAGTAATCGATACCAGCTGTATAGAAAGGGCCACCATCTCCTCTTGTTGGCTTAGTATAAAACAGATCGGGATGGAGTAATCGATACCAGCTGTATAGAAAGGGCCACCATCTCCTCTTGTTGGTTTAGTATATAGCAGATCGGGATGGAGTAATCGATACCAGCTGCATATAAAGGGCCACCATCTCCTCTTGTTGGTTTAGTATATAACAGATCGGAATGGAGTAATCGATACCAGCTGTATAGAAAGGGCCACCATCTCCTCTTGTTGGTTTAGTATAAAACAGATCGGGATGGAGTAATCGATACCAGCTGTATGGAAAGGGCCACCATCTCCTCTTGTTGGTTTAGTATATAACAGATCGGAATGGAGTAATCGATACCAGCTGTATAGAAGGGGGCCACCATCTCCTCTTGTTGGTTTAGTATATAACAGACCGGGATGGAGTAATCGATACCAGCTGTATAGAAAGGGCCACCATCTCCTCTTGTTGGTTTAGTATATAACAGATCGGGATGGAGTAATCGATACCAGCTGTATAGAAAGGGCCAACATCTCCTCTTGTTGGTTTAGTATAAAACAGATCGGGATGGAGTAATCGATACCAGCTGTATAGAAAGGGAAACCATCTCCTCTTGTTGGTTTAGTATATAACAGATCGGGATGGAGTAATCGATACCAGCTGTATAGAAAGGGCCACCATCTCCTCTTGTTGGTTTAGTATATAACAGATCGGAATGGAGTAATCGATACCAGCTGTATAGAAAGGGCCACCATCTCCTCTTGTTGGTTTAGTATAAAACAGATCGGGATGGAGTAATCGATACCAGCTGTATAGAAAGGGCCACCATCTCCTCTTGTTGGTTTAGTATAAAACAGATCGGGATGGAGTAATCGATACCAGCTGTATAGAAAGGGCCACCATCTCCTCTTGTTGGTTTAGTATATAGCAGATCGGGATGGAGTAATCGATACCAGCTGTATATAAAGGGCCACCATCTCCTCTTGTTGGTTTAGTATATAACAGATCGGAATGGAGTAATCGATACCAGCTGTATAGAAAGGGCCACCATCTCCTCTTGTTGGTTTAGTATAAAACAGATCGGGATGGAGTAATCGATACCAGCTGTATAGAAAGGGCCACCATCTCCTCTTGTTGGTTTAGTATATAACAGATCGGAATGGAGTAATCGATACCAGCTGTATAGAAAGGGCCACCATCTCCTCTTGTTGGTTTAGTATATAACAGACCGGGATGGAGTAATCGCTACCAGCTGTATAGAAAGGGCCACCATCTCCTCTTGTTGGTTTAGTATATAACAGATCGGAATGGAGTAATCGATACCAGCTGTATAGAAAGGGCCACCATCTCCTCTTGTTGGTTTAGTATAAAACAGATCGGGATGGAGTAATCGATACCAGCTGTATAGAAAGGGCCAACATCTCCTCTTGTTGGTTTAGTATATAACAGATCGGGATGGAGTAATCGATACCAGCTGTATAGAAAGGGCCATCATCTCCTCTTGTTGGTTTAGTATAAAACAGACCGGGATGGAGTAATGGATACCAGCTGTATAGAAAGGGCCACCATCTCCTCTTGTTGGTTTAGTATATAACAGACCGGAATGGAGTAATCGATACCAGCTGTATAGAAAGGGCCACCATCTCCTCTTGTTTGTTTAGTATATAACAGATCGGAATGGAGTAATCGATACCAGCTGTATAGAAGGGGACCACCATCTCTCCTCTTGTTGGTTTAGTATATAACAGACCGGGATGGAGTAATCGATACCAGCTGTATAGAAAGGGCCACCATCTCCTCTTGTTGGTTTAGTATATAACAGATCGGGATGGAGGAATCGATACCAGCTGTATAGAAAGGGCCACCATCTCCTCTTGTTGGTTTAGTATATAACAGATCGGGATGGAGTAATCGATACCAGCTGTATAGAAAGGTCCATCATCTCCTCTTGTTGGTTTAGTATATAACAGATCGGAATGGAGTAATCGATACCAGCTGTATAGAAAGGGCCACCATCTCCTCTTGTTGGTTTAGTATAAAACAGATCGGGATGGAGTAATCGATACCAGCTGTATAGAAAGGGCCAACATCTCCTCTTGTTGGTTTAGTATAAAACAGATCGGGATGGAGTAATCGATACCAGCTGTATAGAAAGGGCCACCATCTCCTCTTGTTGGTTTAGTATATAACAGATCGGGATGGAGTAATCGATACCAGCTGTATAGAAAGGGCCACCATCTCCTCTTGTTGGTTTAGTATATAACAGATCGGGATGGAGTAATCGATACCAGCTGTATAGAAAGGGCCACCATCTCCTCTTGTTGGTTTAGTATAAAACAGATCGGAATGGAGTAATGGATACCAGCTGTATAGAAAGGGCCACCATCTCCTCTTGTTGGTTTAGTATATAACAGATCGGAATGGAGTAATCGATACCAGCTGTATAGAAGGGGGCCACCATCTCCTCTTGTTGGTTTAGTATATAACAGATCGGGATGGAGTAATCGATACCAGCTGTATAGAAGGGTGCCACCATCTCCTCTTGTTGGTTTAGTATATAACAGATCGGGATGGAGTAATCGATACCAGCTGTATAGAAAGGGCCACCATCTCCTCTTGTTGGTTTAGTATATAACAGATCGGAATGGAGTAATCGATACCAGCTGTATAGAAGGGGGCCACCATCTCCTCTTGTTGGTTTAGTATATAACAGATCGGAATGGAGTAATCGATACCAGCTGTATAGAAGGGGGCCACCATCTCCTCTTGTTGGTTTAGTATATAACAGATCGGAATGGAGTAATCGATACCAGCTGTATAGAAGGGGGCCACCATCTCCTCTTGTTGGTTTAGTATATAACAGATCGGGATGGAGTAATCGATACCAGCTGTATAGAAAGGGCCACCATCTCCTCTTGTTGGTTTAGTATATAACAGATCGGGATGGAGTAATCGATACCAGCTGTATAGAAAGGGCCACCATCTCCTCTTGTTGGTTTAGTATAAAACAGATCGGGATGGAGTAATCGATACCAGCTGTATAGAAAGGGCCACCATCTCCTCTTGTTGGTTTAGTATATAACAGATCAGAATGGAGTAATCGATACCAGCTGTATAGAAAGGGCCACCATCTCCTCTTGTTGGATTAGTATATAACAGATCGGGATGGAGTAATCGATACCAGCTGTATAGAAAGGGAAACCATCTCCTCTTGTTGGTTTAGTATATAACAGATCGGGATGGAGTAATCGATTCCAGCTGTATAGAAAGGGCCACCATCTCCTCTTGTTGGTTTAGTATATAACAGATCGGAATGGAGTAATCGATACCAGCTGTATAGAAAGGGCCACCATCTCCTCTTGTTGGTTTAGTATAAAACAGATCGGGATGGAGTAATCGATACCAGCTGTATAGAAAGGGCCACCATCTCCTCTTGTTGGTTTAGTATAAAACAGATCGGGATGGAGTAATCGATACCAGCTGTATAGAAAGGGCCACCATCTCCTCTTGTTGGTTTAGTATATAGCAGATCGGAATGGAGTAATCGATACCAGCTGTATATAAAGGGCCACCATCTCCTCTTGTTGGTTTAGTATATAACAGATCGGAATGGAGTAATCGATACCAGCTGTATAGAAAGGGCCACCATCTCCTCTTGTTGGTTTAGTATAAAACAGATCGGGATGGAGTAATCGATACCAGCTGTATAGAAAGGGCCACCATCTCCTCTTGTTGGTTTAGTATATAACAGATCGGAATGGAGTAATCGATACCAGCTGTATAGAAAGGGCCACCATCTCCTCTTGTTGGTTTAGTATATAACAGATCGGGATGGAGTAATCGATACCAGCTGTATAGAAAGGGCCACCATCTCCTCTTGTTGGATTAGTATAAAACAGACCGGGATAGAGTAATCGATACCAGCTGTATAGAAAGGGCCACCATCTCCTCTTGTTGGTTTAGTATATAACAGATCGGAATGGAGTAATCGATACCAGCTGTATAGAAGGGGGCCACCATCTCCTCTTGTTGGTTTAGTATATAACAGACCGGGATGGAGTAATCGATACCAGCTGTATAGAAAGGGCCACCATCTCCTCTTGTTGGTTTAGTATATAACAGATCGGGATGGAGTAATCGATACCAGCTGTATAGAAAGGGCCACCATCTCCTCTTGTTGGTTTAGTATAAAACAGATCGGGATGGAGTAATCGATACCAGCTGTATAGAAAGGGCCAACATCTCCTCTTGTTGGTTTAGTATAAAACAGATCGGGATGGAGTAATCGATACCAGCTGTATAGAAAGGGCCACCATCTCCTCTTGTTGGTTTAGTATATAACAGATCGGGATGGAGTAATCGATACCAGCTGTATAGAAAGGGCCATCATCTCCTCTTGTTGGTTTAGTATAAAACAGACCGGGATGGAGTAATCGATACCAGCTGTATAGAAAGGGCCACCATCTCCTCTTGTTGGTTTAGTATATAACAGACCGGGATGGAGTAATCGATACCAGCTGTATAGAAAGGGCCACCATCTCCTCTTGTTGGTTTAGTATATAACAGACCGGAATGGAGTAATCGATACCAGCTGTATAGAAAGGGCCACCATCTCCTCTTGTTGGTTTAGTATATAACAGATCGGAATGGAGTAATCGATACCAGCTGTATAGAAGGGGACCACCATCTCTCCTCTTGTTGGTTTAGTATATAACAGACCGGGATGGAGTAATCGATACCAGCTGTATAGAAAGGGCCACCATCTCCTCTTGTTGGTTTAGTATATAACAGATCAGGATGGAGGAATCGATACCAGCTGTATAGAAAGGGCCACCATCTCCTCTTGTTGGTTTAGTATATAACAGATCGGGATGGAGTAATCGATACCAGCTGTATAGAAAGGTCCATCATCTCCTCTTGTTGGTTTAGTATATAACAGATCGGAATGGAGTAATCGATACCAGCTGTATAGAAAGGGCCACCATCTCCTCTTGTTGGTTTAGTATAAAACAGATCGGGATGGAGTAATTGATACCAGCTGTATAGAAAGGGCCACCATCTCCTCTTGTTGGTTTAGTATAAAACAGATCGGGATGGAGTAATCGATACCAGCTGTATAGAAAGGGCCACCATCTCCTCTTGTTGGTTTAGTATATAACAGATCGGGATGGAGTAATCGATACCAGCTGTATAGAAAGGGCCACCACCTCCTCTTGTTGGTTTAGTATATAACAGATCGGGATGGAGTAATCGATACCAGCTGTATAGAAAGGGCCACCATCTCCTCTTGTTGGTTTAGTATAAAACAGATCGGAATGGAGTAATGGATACCAGCTGTATAGAAAGGGCCACCATCTCCTCTTGTTGGTTTAGTATATAACAGATCGGAATGGAGTAATCGATACCAGCTGTATAGAAGGGGGCCACCATCTCCTCTTGTTGGTTTAGTATATAACAGATCGGGATGGAGTAATCGATACCAGCTGTATAGAAGGGGGCCACCATCTCCTCTTGTTGGTTTAGTATATAACAGATCGGGATGGAGTAATCGATACCAGCTGTATAGAAAGGGCCACCATCTCCTCTTGTTGGTTTAGTATATAACAGATCGGAATGGAGTAATCGATACCAGCTGTATAGAAGGGGGCCACCATCTCCTCTTGTTGGTTTAGTATATAACAGATCGGGATGGAGTAATCGATACCAGCTGTATAGAAAGGGCCACCATCTCCTCTTGTTGGTTTAGTAGTATATAACAGGTCGGGATGGAGTAATCGATACCAGCTGTATAGAAAGGGCCACCATCTCCTCTTGTTGGTTTAGTATATAACAGATAGGTATGGAGTAATCGATACCAGCTGTATAGAAAGGGCCACCATCTCCTCTTGTTGGTTTAGTATATAACAGATCGGGATGGAGTAATCGATACCAGCTGTATAGAAAGGGCCACCATCTCCTCTTGTTGGTTTAGTATATAACAGATCGGGATGGAGTAATCGATACCAGCTGTATAGAAAGGGCCACCATCTCCTCTTGTTGGTTTAGTATATAACAGATCGGGATGGAGTAATCGATACCAGCTGTATAGAAAGGGCCACCATCTCCTCTTGTTGGTTTAGTATATAACAAACCGAGATGGAGTAATCGATACCAGCTGTATAGAAAGGGCAACCATCTCCTCTTGTTGGTTTAGTATATAACAGATCGGAATGGAGTAATCGATACCAGCTGTATAGAAAGGGCCACCATCTCCTCTTGTTGGTTTAGTATATAACAGATCGGGATGGAGTAATAGATACCAGCTGTATAGAAAGGGCCACCATCTCCTCTTGTTGGTTTAGTATATAACAGATCGGAATGGAGTAATCGATACCAGCTGTATAGAAAGGGCCACCATCTCCTCTTGTTGGTTTAGTATAAAACAGATCGGGATGGAGTAATCGATACCAGCTGTATAGAAAGGGCCACCATCTCCTCTTGTTGGTTTAGTATAAAACAGATCGGGATGGAGTAATCGATACCAGCTGTATAGAAAGGGCCACCATCTCCTCTTGTTGGTTTAGTATAAAACAGATCGGGATGGAGTAATCGATACCAGCTGTATAGAAAGGGCCACCATCTCCTCTTGTTGGTTTAGTATAAAACAGATCGGGATGGAGTAATCGATACCAGCTGTATAGAAAGGGCCACCATCTCCTCTTGTTGGTTTAGTATAAAACAGATCGGGATGGAGTAATCGATACCAGCTGTATAGAAAGGGCCACCATCTCCTCTTGTTGGTTTAGTATATAACAGATCGGGATGGAGTAATCGATACCAGCTGTATAGAAAGGGCCACCATCTCCTCTTGTTGGTTTAGTATATAACAGATCGGAATGGAGTAATCGATACCAGCTGTATAGAAGGGGGCCACCATCTCCTCTTGTTGGTTTAGTATATATCAGACCGGGATGGAGTAATCGATACCAGCTGTATAGAAAGGGCCACCATCTCCTCCTATTGGTTTAGTATATAACAGATCGGGATGGAGTAATCGATACCAGCTGTATAGAAAGGGCCACCATCTCCTCTTGTTAGTTTAGTATATAACAGATCGGGATGGAGTAATCGATACCAGCTGTATAGAAAGGGCCACCATCTCCTCCTATTGGTTTAGTATATAACAGATCGGGATGGAGTAAT
This sequence comes from Bathymodiolus brooksi, assembly GCA_963680875.1. Lineage (NCBI taxonomy): Eukaryota > Metazoa > Mollusca > Bivalvia > Mytilida > Modiolidae > Bathymodiolus > Bathymodiolus brooksi. Next base: position 40,598,020 of record OY804575.1, read on the forward strand.
CGATACCAGCTGTATAGAAAGGGCCACCATCTCCTCTTGTTGATTTAGTATATAACAGACCGGGATGGAGTAATCGATACCAGCTGTATAGAAAGGGCCATCATCTACTCTTGTTGGCGTAGTATAAAACAGATCGCGATGGAGTAATCGATACCAGCTGTATAGAAAGGGCCAACATCTCCTCTTGTTGGTTTAGTATAAAACAGATCGGGATGGAGTAATCGATACCAGCTGTATAGAAAGGGCCACCATCTCCTCTTGTTGGCTTAGTATATAACAGATCGGGATGGAGTAATCGATACCAGCTGTATAGAAAGGGCCACCATCTCCTCTTGTTGGTTTAGTATAAAACAGACCGGGATGGAGTAATCGATACCAGCTGTATAGAAGGGGCCACCATCTCCTCTTGTTGGTTTAGTATATAACAGATCGGGATGGAGTAATCGATACCAGCTGTATAGAAAGGGCCACCATCTCCTCTTGTTGGTTTAGTATATAACAGACCGGAATGGAGTAATCGATACCAGCTGTATAGAAAGGGCCACCGTCTCCTCTTGTTGGTTTAGTATAAAACAGATCGGAATGGAGTAATCGATACCAGCTGTATAGAAGGGGGCCACCATCTCTCCTCTTGTTGGTTTAGTATATAACAGACCGGGATGGAGTAATCGTTACCAGCTGTATAGAAAGGGCCACCATCTCCTCTTGTTGGTTTAATATATAACAGATCGGGATGGAGTAATCGATACCAGCTGTATAGAAAGGGCCACCATCTCCTCTTGTTGGCTTAGTATATAACAGATCGGGATGGAGTAATCGATACCAGCTGTATAGAAAGGTCCATCATCTCCTCTTGTTGGTTTAGTATATAACAGATCGGAATGGAGTAATCGATACCAGCTGCATAGAAAGGGCCACCATCTCCTCTTGTTGGTTTAGTATAAAACAGATCGGGATGGAGTAATCGATACCAGCTGTATAGAAAGGGCCACCATCTCCTCTTGTTGGTTTAGTATATAACAGATCGGGATGGAGTAATCGATACCAGCTGTATAGAAAGGGCCACCATCTCCTCTTGTTGGTTTAGTATATAACAGATCGGGATGGAGTAATCGATACCAGCTGTATAGAAAGGGCCACCATCTCCTCTTGTTGGTTTAGTATAAAACAGATCGGAATGGAGTAATCGATACCAGCTGTATAGAAAGGGCCACCATCTCCTCTTGTTGGTTTAGTATATAACAGATCGGAATGGAGTAATCGATACCAGCTGTATAGAAGGGGGCCACCATCCCCTCTTGTTGGTTTAGTATATAACAGATCGGGATGGAGTAATCGATACCAGCTGTATAGAAGGGGGCCACCATCTCCTCTTGTTGGTTTAGTATATAACAGACCGGGATGGAGTAATCGATACCAGCTGTATAGAAAGGGCCACCATCTCCTCTTGTTGGTTTAGTATATAACAGATCGGGATGGAGTAATCGATACCAGCTGTATAGAAAGGTCCACCATCTCCTCTTGTTGGTTTAGTATATAACAGATCGGAATGGAGTAATCGATACCAGCTGTATAGAAAGGGCTACCATCTCCTCTTGTTGGTTTAGTATAAAACAGATCGGGATGGAGTAATCGATACCAGCTGTATAGAAAGGGCCAACATCTCCTCTTGTTGGCTTAGTATAAAACAGATCGGGATGGAGTAATCGATACCAGCTGTATAGAAAGGGCCACCATCTCCTCTTGTTGGTTTAGTATATAACAGATCGGGATGGAGTAATCGATACCAGCTGTATAGAAAGGGCCACCATCTCCTCTTGTTGGTTTAGTATATAACAGATCGGAATGGAGTAGTCGATACCAGCTGTATAGAAAGGGCCACCATCTCCTCTTGTTGGTTTAGTATAAAACAGATCGGGATGGAGTAATCGATACCAGCTGTATAGAAAGGGCCAACATCTCCTCTTGTTGGTTTAGTATAAAACAGATCGGGATGGAGTAATCGATACCAGCTGTATAGAAAGGGCCACCATCTCCTCTTGTTGGTTTAGTATATAACAGATCGGGATGGAGTAATCGATACCAGCTGTATAGAAAGGGCCACCATCTCCTCTTGTTGGTTTAGTATAAAACAGATCGGGATGGAGTAATCGATACCAGCTGTATAGAAAGGGCCACCATCTCCTCTTGTTGGTTTAGTATATAACAGACCGGAATGGAGTAATCGATACCAGCTGTATAGAAAGGGCCACCATCTCCTCTTGTTGGTTTAGTATAAAACAGATCGGGATGGAGTAATCGATACCAGCTGTATAGAAAGGGCCACCATCTCCTTTTGTTGGTTTAGTATAAAACAGATCGGGATGGAGTAATCGATACCAGCTGTATAGAAAGGGCCACCATCTCCTCTTGTTGGTTTAGTATAAAACAGATCGGGATGGAGTAATCGATACCAGCTGTATAGAAAGGGCCACCATCTCCTCTTGTTGGTTTAGTATAAAACAGATCGGGATGGAGTAATGGATACCGGCTGTATAGAAAGGGCCACCATCTCCTTTTGTTGGTTTAGTATAAAACAAATCGGGATGGAGTAATCGATACCAGCTGTATAGAAAGGGCCACCATCTCCTCTTGTTGGTTTAGTATAAAACAGATCGGGATGGAGTAATCGATACCAGCTGTATAGAAAGGGCCACCATCTCCTTTTGTTGGTTTAGTATAAAACAGATCGGGATGGAGTAATCGATACCAGCTGTATAGAAAGGGCCACCATCTCCTCTTGTTGGTTTAGTATATAACAGATCGGAATGGAGTAGTCGATACCAGCTGTATAGAAAGGGCCACCATCTCCTCTTGTTGGTTTAGTATAAAACAGATCGGGATGGAGTAATCGATACCAGCTGTATAGAAAGGGCCAACATCTCCTCTTGTTGGTTTAGTATAAAACAGATCGGGATGGAGTAATCGATACCAGCTGTATAGAAAGGGCCACCATCTCCTCTTGTTGGTTTAGTATATAACAGATCGGGATGGAGTAATCGATACCAGCTGTATAGAAAGGGCCACCATCTCCTCTTGTTGGTTTAGTATAAAACAGATCGGGATGGAGTAATCGATACCAGCTGTATAGAAAGGGCCACCATCTCCTCTTGTTGGTTTAGTATATAACAGACCGGAATGGAGTAATCGATACCAGCTGTATAGAAAGGGCCACCATCTCCTCTTGTTGGTTTAGTATAAAACAGATCGGGATGGAGTAATCGATACCAGCTGTATAGAAAGGGCCACCATCTCCTTTTGTTGGTTTAGTATAAAACAGATCGGGATGGAGTAATCGATACCCGCTGTATAGAAAGGGCCACCATCTCCTCTTGTTGGTTTAGTATAAAACAGATCGGGATGGAGTAATCGATACCAGCTGTATAGAAAGGGCCACCATCTCCTCTTGTTGGTTTAGTATAAAACAGATCGGGATGGAGTAATCGATACCGGCTGTATAGAAAGGGCCACCATCTCCTTTTGTTAGTTTAGTATAAAACAGATCGGGATGGAGTAATCGATACCAGCTGTATAGAAAGGGCCACCATCTCCTCTTGTTGGTTTAGTATAAAACAGATCGGGATGGAGTAATCGATACCAGCTGTATAGAAAGGGCCACCATCTCCTTTTGTTGGTTTAGTATAAAACAGATCGGGATGGAGTAATCGATACCAGCTGTATAGAAAGGGCCACCATCTCCTCTTGTTGATTTAGTATAAAACAGATCGCGATGGAGTAATCGATACCAGCTGTATAGAAAGGGCCACCATCTCCTTTTGTTGGTTTAGTATAAAACAGATCGGGATGGAGTAATCGATACCAGCTGTATAGAAAGGGCCACCATCTCCTCTTGTTGGTTTAGTATATAACAGATCGGGATGGAGTAATCGATACCAGCTGTATAGAAAGGGCCACCATCTCCTCTTGTTGGTTTAGTATAAAACAGATCGGGATGGAGTAATCGATACCAGCTGTATAGAAAGGGCCACCATCTCCTTTTGTTGGTTTAGTATATAACAGATCGGAATGGAGTAATCGATACCAGCTGTATAGAAAGGGCCACCATCTCCTTTTGTTGGTTTAGTATAAAACAGATCGGGATGGAGTAATCGATACCAGCTGTATAGAAAGGGCCACCATCTCCTCTTGTTGGTTTAGTATAAAACAGATCGGGATGGAGTAATCGATACCAGCTGTATAGAAAGGGCCACCATCTCCTTTTGTTGGTTTAGTATATAACAGATCGGGATGGAGTAATCGATACCAGCTGTATAGAAAGGGCCACCATCTCCTTTTGTTGGTTTAGTATATAACAGATCGGGATTAAGTAATCGATACCAGTTGTATAGAAAGGGCCACCATCTCTTCTTGTTGGTTTAGTATATAACAGATCGGGATGGAGTAATCGATACCAGTTGTATAGAAAGGGCCACCATCTCCTTTTGTTGGTTTAGTATATAACAGATCGGGATGGAGTAATCGATACCAGCTGTATAGAAAGGGCCACCATCTCCTTTTGTTGGTTTAGTATATAACAGATCGGGATTAAGTAATCGATACCAGTTGTATAGAAAGGGCCACCATCTCTTCTTGTTGGTTTAGTATATAACAGATCGGGATGGAGTAATCGATACCAGTTGTATAGAAAGGGCCACCATCTCCTCTTGTTGGTTTAGTATATAACAGATCGGGATGGAGTAATCGATACCAGCTGTATAGAAAGGGCCACCATCTCTTCTTGTTGGTTTAGTATATAACAGATCGGGATGGAGTAATCGATACCAGTTGTATAGAAAGGGCCACCATCTCTTCTTGTTGGTTTAGTATATAACAGATCGGGATTAAGTAATCGATACCAGTTGTATAGAAAGGGCCACCATCTCTTCTTGTTGGTTTAGTATATAACAGATCGGGATGGAGTAATCGATACCAGCTGTATAGAAAGGGCCACCATCTCCTTTTGTTGGTTTAGTATATAACAGATCGGGATGGAGTAATCGATACCAGCTGTATAGAAAGGGCCACCATCTCCTTTTGTTGGTTTAGTATATAACAGACATCTTCATTGTCTCATTAAAAGATCAATTGTATTCGCGATGATAAAGATGAAAAACTGTTCACTGTTGAAACAATGATAACTCACTCCTGTATCTACTGATGATAATCGTGGTAATTTATGCTAGCCCTTTGGCTTCATACGCATTATAATTATGCGAGGCATTTTATCCTGTATTCGTTTTGATATTTACATTAACGCTTATGTTGTCTTTGTTGATGACACAATATAGTGTTACTGGGTACAATAATATATTGTAACAACTTGATACCAAGAGCTGCAAGCGTTCATTTGCTATGCTTAATCAATTCAGAAATATGTAAACGCCTTATATATTGAATTGATCCAACTTTTACTACGAGAGCACCGTGAATGTGCAGAGTAAGCTTAAGATATCAGAAGTTGATGGTATATACAGGGATGTTGAAGATGTACTTTATATTGTTCCCTTGATTGCTTACCGCTGTTCTGTAACTGACTTATTTTTAAATAAATTTATACGCATTTTGTTTTTATCTCTCTAATATAAGAAAAGATCAGATACCACCAATTTGTGTGCAGGGGAACTGAGTTTGTAGCAGGGGAACTGAGTTTGTAGCAGGAGAGCTGAGTTTGTAGCCCCTTAAAAGTATTACAATAGAAACAAATGGTTTTGGTGTGTAAAGGATAAAACTATTATAACTTGTTAGAATTGTCGAGAATATTCCATTTCCGTACGCATCTTCTTGCTACATTGGCCAGAACTCTAATATTTATAGTTTCAACCAGTGAATTCTGCGGAAAGCCAGGAGTACATAAATAAGACCTAATTGATCCACTGCGGGGAATAGCCCCGGAATGGCGTCCACTAGTTGTGTAGAGTGAATTACATATGTAACATGGTGGGACGTAAATTAGTACATCGATTATGGAGAATGAAACGTACCATTTACATAAAGACAACTCGCAAAAGCCCAACAATGAGCAATGTGTTAGGAGTGGTTGTTGTGGCTTTATGGAAGACAGAAGAAAATATTTTCCGACCCCACCCATCATCTCATCTTTTTCTTGTGGCAGAAAAAATGTCCACCCATAGGACCATCCCGTGTGCCACGTTTTCTCATACATGATTTCTATTGTTTGTAAGCTTGTTTATTGTCATGAATCTAGCTGAAATAATGATCACTGGGGGATAAGTAACAACCAATGATGTTGTTTAGAATGATTTGATTTTAAGTACAAGAACACAAATAGTTTTATTTGTGTCTACCTGTACATATAGACTATTGTTAACTAAAATTATTACTTTTTATACAACCAGAAAACATATTACAGTCGTATTATTGTTTCGTTGTCGTCGTTTTATGTCTGTAGACAATGGTTTGTTTCACAATTACTAAATATCTGTTTCATTGATCCATTTTAAAAGTTCAGATTACTTTCAGGGATTTTACCTATACCCTTTTTCACGCAACAGGTACAAATGTGCCAAAATGGTCTTTTCTTTGTACAATTATGGTATTCTTAACATATTTGAAACAACGTTTTCATCTCACCTAGTTGTGGTTGTATCATTATATATCTATTAAGAATGACTTCTTTCACTTGTTATTTTGAATATTGCCCTGACATGATGAAACCACAGCAGTCATAAATCGTTGTTTAATCACCTCGTTATATTACAGGAAATAATTTTTACTGATATCTATGAAAACATGTTGGATTTTAACAACACATTTTTTCAACCAATATTAGCTACATTGCCTATGACCTGTTCTGAAGAAGTGTTGTAATTTAGGGTTGGAAGGTGGAAATGAGCTTTCTTCGCGATTTGTGAAAAACATCAAAAAGTCATTCCGATTCACAGAAATAGATGTATTCAACAACAAAAAATGCTAAATATTCGAAATGGGGTCAGCAACATTCTTAATAGAAAAGAGGTCGTAAAAGAAATTCCACCATATTTTAAAAATCAATCTGTTCCCATTGTCTCCTATAGCTACACTAAGAGCATTGGCCGTAAAATTTTCAACTACAAAGAAGCATTGCAAGATATTAACATAGAAGAGTACCTTAAGAACCCTCTGACTTGTGACTGCTCCCACTCTCCTTTTCAATACAACCCATCTGGACATGTAATCACTGGTGATCTGAATATCATTCAACATGAGAGTCTCCGAAAGGTGAATTCTCATGGTCCTAAATTCAGAGAACCTCAACACATCAATTGGAAACATAATTTCAAGATAATTATGGATGCTGTTGAAGATTATGCCAGAAGGTGGATAAAGAGAGAAGTAGACCAAGATCCTGAGTTAGAGTCCTTGTCAGACTGGGTTAGAACAATTAGGTCTCTAGTACAAGGTTGGATTCACAAACTCAAAAATTGTCTTAATAGTCGACCTAAGTCTATATTTAAAGACCAAGAAGCCGTTAAGTGTCTTTCCTCTCTTCAAGACAAATATAATATCGTTCCTGCGGACAAGGCTTCCAACAATATCGTGTTTGTATGTAAATCATATTACTTCGAATGCCTAATCAAGGAATTAGGCATAAATAACAACACCTCTAGTAATACCACATACAAACCTACTTCGTTCGACAAAGATGAAATCCTAGCTAACCACAGATCATTCATGACCTCTTTAAACATTCCCTCTGGTAAAGAGTCTGAGGATTTACCCTATTTATATTGGATACCTAAACTCCATAAGACACCATACAAAGAAAGGTACATAGCGGGATCATCAACTTGTTCGAGGAAAGAATTGTCTATTCACCTGACAAAGATTCTGTCTGCAGTAAAAGAGGGACAACAGAAATATTGTGAAACTGTTTACTCGCGTAGTGGCACAAATCACATGTGGATTTTGAAAAACTCTAAAGATCTTTTGGATAACCTGAAATCAAGATCTTTCTCTCAGGTATCCTCCATCAAAACTTTTGATTTTTCAACTCTATATACCACCCTACCGCATGACAAATTAAAAACCCACTTAAAAGAAACAATTCACAAAGCTTTCTGTCATAGAAACTATGGCTCAAAATTTGTTGCGTTAGGCTACAATTCCACATATTTTTCAAACAAAATTCAAAAAGGTAAAACATGCTACTCCGAGGAATAAGTGATCAGTATGCTGGAGTTCCTCATCGATAACATATTTGTCTCCTTTGGAGGGATACTGTTTCAGCAGGTCGTCGGCATACCAATGGGTACGAATTGTGCCCCTCTTCTAGCCGATTTATTTTTATACTCATACGAGTCGGAGTTTCTTCAAAAGCTTGTAAAAGATAAGAAGATTCATGAGGCTAGACCCTTTAATTTCACATACAGGTATATTGATGACGTTTTATATATCAATAATTCTAGATTTGCAGAATTTCTTCCATTGATATATCCTCCAGAGCTGGAAGTTAAAGAGACCACAGATACCGCTTCGTCCGCATCATTTTTGGACTTATACCTCGAATTTGACGACAGTGGTCAAATCAGTACTAAAATATATGATAAACGGGACGACTTCAATTTTAAAATCATAAATTTTCCAAATATGTGCAGCTATATACCAGCTTCTCCTGCATATGGTGATTACATCTCGCAATTGATTCGCTATGCAAGGGCAATTATTCTGATTTCCTGAAACGTCATCTTCATCTGAGAAACAGGCTACTGGACCAGGGCTATAAAAAGATTCGCCTTATTCGATCTCTTAAAAAGTTTATATTCCGATACCAAGATCTTGTCGAAATATATTCCGTCTCTGCAGAAAAGATTATAAACGATGGATTTTCACATAGTGAAAATATATAAAGATAAGTGGTCAAGAACAAAAATGTCAAAAATATTTTTTTATCAATGTGTGACGTAAAGATATTTTTGACATTCACTTCACTGAGTTTGGTGCTGTTATGACAACTGTATTATCTGTTTTGTTCAAGTATTGTTATAAATACTGTTACAGTGACAGCCGGAAACTTTGAGCCGTAATGAAAGGGGGAGGTTTGGCGCTTTAAAATCTGATTCAACCCACCATTTCTTTAGAAATGCCTGTACCAAGTCAGGGTCATTACGGTTTTCACAGTTTTCCGGTTGTTGACTGATTTTGTCTGTTTATATACTTATGAGTTTTGACTTTCCCTTTGTAAGATTGCTCGGAGTTCGGTAATTTTGTTATTACCCTTATTTATTGGTTAATAATAATTTTCTATTTTACAAAATAATAACATACTAACCATTTAGTAATCTACTTTTATTTTTTATTCCAGATGCTACTTCCATAGATATCGTGTTGCTTTGTCTCACGTGCCTTGTTTGTAAGGATTTCTGTAGTATCACTTCTTAGCAACAACTTAGTTGTGATATTTTAAATATATCATACACCAATTGCGGTAATCATTACACATATTGTGGATCTACAATATCGGATATCAAATTTCATGGACAATGTACACAAAGACAACCCCGAGTTGAAAATGTCATCGAATCTAAATTGAAACGCCATATTGGATTGTATGTAACTTTACCAGCAACAACAGTAGCAAACACGAAACTAAAAGTTTTTCCAGTAGAATTTAAGATTATCATCACAAAGCACGTCGACAGACAGAAACATGAATTTCATGTAAGATATAGAGGATTATAGTTATCTCCCCTGAAAGGAATAACAAATTCAAAATATTTTATTGTACATAACTTACATTTGATTTCATCTTCGTAAACAAGTGACGTCTCCACTACTACTTCATTTATATAAATTTAGAAGTCAAGTTTCAAGAACCATTTATTTAATGTTAATCCATGTGATGATTACAAACAATTGTAATATATCCTTGTCTGACAATAAGTCGGTCAGTCATTGGATAATGTTTGATTATTTTTTTCATGTTTGAAAAGTAAACATTTTTTTCTTTTTAATTATGTTCCTCGTCTATTCTTGCTCACATGTGTAAAGTTCCATGGAAAAAAGATCGATAATAATTACATTCTGACCCATATTTGTTTACCCTCCCTTTTCCAAATGGCGTCGTATGACGTCACATAAAGTCGGTCAAAGTTCAATAAAGCACATGATTTTGTCATAGGCCAACCAAGCTTAAAAAGTAAACCAGATTAAGAAAGTACAGTATTTTAGCTTTTTCAGTGTAATTGATTTGTCTGAAAAATTTCAAAAGATGTTTTTTTTTAAATAGTTTGAAATTGAAGTATTAAAAATTAATTATTTGATGCAAATATTAAACTTGCTTACCCACATAAAAAGTATTTAATCCAGTGAATTTGGTGTTTTTGCTTTTGTCAATACAATCTATTAGACCGACATATTTTGGTAAAACAATTAATGACTGATTTCAATTTATTTTAATCACATTTATTATCACAGAGTGGTAACAATACAGTTTTGTTGATGGTATTTGTAATAATGACAGGTTTTTTTACCCAGACAATCTCATTTTTCTGTCTGGTTTAATTTAATTCTCTGTTCAATTTATGCTATAAATTTTGATTATTGCTGTTAAATTAATTCTTTTTCTATCTTCTCTGTGAATTTTATTTCATTACCCCAAGAAGTAAGGGGTATATTTGTTATTAAAGTAGCAGTGGAAATGCAAAATAATCTGCCATTTTGTGACTAATGGAGAGCACTTGCATGTATTTTCCTGGTAAAATCGGCCATTTTCTAGAAAATGGTGGAATCTGAATGATCAATCATCATATTTTCAAAGTATTTTAAAATACAATTTGCTTGGCCTACATTCCAGAAACGGTCATGAACTGTGATGTCGATTATGTCAACAAACCGGAAAAATACAAATGTTTGGGGAATACCATCGATGGAAACATATTTAACAAGCATAATGATCAGGAAAAAAAGACATTAGTAAAAAGGATATTTTTTACTTGCATGGAATTTATTCAATTCAAACTTCTCTGTTTTAATCTCATCTTATAATTTTGACGTTGAAAAGTATTCCCTCTGTGTTTATGTACGCTATGAATATACAGAATGACGTCATTGGTCTCGTGCTGCGCGAGAATTGTAAATCAAAACAAATGACCGACATTATTGCATGACCGAGCAGATGTCACGGTAGGATATATGGATAATTAGTTTGTCCTTCAGAAACTCGTACATTCTGTGATTTCTGTACTGTTAAAGAACACAGGGACCGTCGTGGTCGTGATCGTATGGTAGTTGGATTTACAACTACCTGTCGAATCAGTGCCTATCACCACCAAAGTTGTGAGTTCGAACCCCGTTCATGGCGAGGTGTACTCGATACAACAATATGTGATAAAGTTCGTCAGTTACTTGCGACAGGTCGGTGGTTTTCTCCGGGTCCACCGGTTTCCTCCACCAATAAAACTGATCGCCACCATATAACTGAAATATTGTTAAAAGTGGCATTAAACACCATATACCAAACCAAGCCAAACCTATATATTATATGTAAAGATATATGTACAATATACCATAAAACATAGATGAATATACTGAGACCTCCTCGTGGTGTGTGCATATGTAAAGTACATATAGTAGTTTTCCACATCTATTTTTGTACATTTATTTGATATCAGTGAGAATGTTTCTCATATCGATTTAATGCATATATAATGGACGGTGATTCGTTCAAAGAAAGGTAATATAAAGAAAGGTTATCACACCGCGGACAAGAATAATTATCATCTTCATCTCATTACCTATATATAATGATTGACGTGTAACCGATATCTTATATATATACATCTAATATGATATACTCTCTTACATGTATTTATATCTGCATGACGTAAGTGTACCCTTCACATGAGGTTTGTGCCCATGCAACCTCGATACTTTTTTTAAGTGCCTTTACCAATCCAGGAAATTGAGCGGTGATGCATACTTGTGCTAGAGGTATTGATTTTGCCTCTTTCTACGATTTTTCGATTGAATTTTGGAACTTCCGACACTGTGGTATATTTTGGAACTTCCGACACTGTGGTATATTTTGGAACTTCCGACACTGTGGTATATTTTGGAACTTCCGACACTGTGGTATATTTTGGAACTTCCGACACTGTGGTATATTTTGGAACTTCCGACACTGTGGTATATTTTGGAACTTCCGACACTGTGGTATATTTTGGAACTTCCGACACTGTGGTATATTTTGGAACTTCCGACACTGTGGTATATTTTGGAACTTCCGACACTGTGGTATATTTTGGAACTTCCGACACTGTGGTATATTTTGGAACTTCCGACACTGTAGTATATTTTGGAACTTCCGACACTGTGGTATATTTTGGAACTTCCGACACTGTGGTATATTTTGGAACTTCCGACACTGTAGTATATTTTGGAACTTCCGACACTGTGGTATATTTTGGAACTTCCGACACTGTGGTATATTTTGGAACTTCCGACACTGTGGTATATTTTGGAACTTCCGACACTGTGGTATATTTTGGAACTTCCGACACTGTGGTATATTTTGGAACTTCCGACACTGTGGTATATTTTGGAACTTCTGACACTGTGGTATATTTTGGAACTTCCGACACTGTGGTATATTTTTAAAATGTTTATTTGATGACAGTTTAGAGTGTACGTCTCGCAGTCAATTCTGAGCTGTCTCTAGTGGAACAAGAAAACTACCATTCCATTCCAGAGAATTTGAATTGACTTCCGGTCTTTGTGTTGCCCAATCTTTTGTTTTCTGCAGTGTTTGGTGGGTAATGTGTCATTTTTCATTTAACCATTGTATTAGCTGTCATCTTTCGATTTAGGATTTCTGGTTAAAACCTTTAGATATCTTTAAACCCTTTTTATGTTCAGCATTGAAGATTTCACGAAATATGAAGAGTTTGAAGATACCAAAGGGGTAATTAGAATCCGTAAATCGGAGAAGAACAGACAACACAATGGCCAAAAGAAAAAGTACAAACAACGATCTACAAAGCATACACATGAAACTAAAGATCGAGTAAAACGAACCCCACTAAAAACCCGGGCGAACTCAGGTGCTCCGGAAGGGTAAGCAGTTCATGCTCCACTAGTGAAAACATCAATTAAATCAAAGTATCGTTCCTTAACTTTTGATATTTAGCTGATATTTAGATGGGGTTTCTTTCACATTCCCTTTCTTGATAAATTTACAACAATAGTATACATGTGTGTATACAATTTTCACCATGATATTTCGGATTAATTGTTGGATTACAGTACAATTGGGAGGTAACATCCTTGGAGATCATCCTACATAATATAATACTAATATTCTCCTTTTATTAATCCGGTGATAGGATTATATATATGCACTTTATAAATGCAGACCATTCATTGACGAAATAAATTATAGCATAACAATGATACTTAAACTATAATTTAAAGTTCAAATACGTTGGATTTCAAATTCCAAAAAATAATATTTAACTAATATAGGACGATTTGCTGAAAAGAGGGTTTAATGTAAAGGCAGACACGTGATTACTTCTTCTTTTAAATAATATGCTTGTATTCGTGTCCCACCAGGATACTCCACGTGTACTGTATATGTGTAGGTACTTAATTGTATAATCAATTAACAAGACGGAACACATACATTAGTATAATACTGTAAGATGACGGTGTGTATGTATTTATTATATCCTCAGTGAAACATATGTTGTTGATTTATGTAAAGTGACATATTATATATCTTGGCATGGTGTAAACTGGGATGTACTTTTGTCTGTGTATTCCTGTGTAATTGTTTATCAAGATGTGACTCGTTTTTATTATTGTTGAAAGACATTAGCCATTGTTAATATAATAATGGATCTTAAAAACTCATCGGAAATAATTCACAACACGTCAATTGGATGTAACTTAACTTCTACAACGGAAGCGGAAGCTGGTCAATACGATGCTGAGGGTGCGCTAAAGTTCACTGTTGCCGTTGTAATGGTCTATGGAGTTGCTGTGATGGGAGTTTTTGCAGTTAGCTACGCAAGCAGAAGAAAACCACAGAATTATGATGTTGATAAACAGGCGAGATCTTACGTGAAAAACATGGATGATGTTCGCCATAAACTTGAAAGGAAAAATAGATTACATTCCATCAATTTATTACTAAAAAACATTCACGGAGATGAACCTCAATCCAAAGAAAAATTCATTCAAGAGGGAATTTTATCTTGTGTGGCATTTCCGGTTATAGTTGCCTCTGGTGGAGAACAACAAAAAGCCAATTCAAATGACAGAACTAATGCTACATGTAGTGTAAAAGTAATACCACCTACAACACCTAATTCTGGTTATCATAGTGTAAAAGTAATACCACCTACAGTACCTAATTCTGGTTATCATAGTGTAAAAGTAATACCACCTACAGTACCTAATTCTGGTTATCATAGTGTAAAAGTAATACCACCTACAGTACCTAATTCTGGTTATCATAGTAGAGATACATTGGAGGTTCTAAATGAGGAGAACGAAAACGAAATTAATAATGATGATGAAGTTTTTATGAATGACGAGGAAAGAAGAAAATTCAGATGTGATTTTTATGTACCTGTTTCATGATAATGACATGTATTTAGAAATGAAATTTGATATGTAAGTTAAACATTGGTTTATTTTTATTTATGCAAATAGTAGCTATAATGCAACAGCTCGTGATTTAGCCACATATGTTGACCCTCCATGATTAACACAGCATACTCTGTCCGTCATTCCTAGCTCTTATTAACACACAGTTACATTCAGGGATCATTAATTGTAATTTGATAGACGACAGAAATGGTAATTTGTATTGTTTTTGATTATTTGATGAAAGTTATCACCATGAGCTGAATCTATCTCTTTGACCCACCATTCCCGTTACTCGTTCTAGGGTAATTACATAGAGCTGCTTACCCTTCCAGAGCACCTGAGTCCCCCCCTGGTTTTTAGTGAGATTCGTGTTACCCGATCTTTAGTTTTATGTGTATGATTTGTTGATCGTTGTTTGTCCTTTTGTACTTTTTCTGTTGGTCATTGTGTTGTCTGTTCTTCTTCGATTTACAATTTCTGATTACACCTTTGGTATCTTCAAACTCTTCTTCTATAGACAATGACAAAGAACACAATACAGATACGTCTAATGCTTAAAGGATGTAATTCATTTATGTAATATAAATGTAAGATGCATTATAAATATGTACAAAGCAGAGGGACGAACTCACATTGCTTGTAAAAGGCTTCATTAAAAAGGTGTTACGCCCTATACTTTACATCCAGTATATAAATATACGTATCAGCTATAATCCCTTGCAAATGTTTCACCTACATAAAACTTGTAGGTATACTAGATAAGTAATAACGTTTACAGGAACAACCTTCCAATATCTAGCGAGATTACAAACCACTTTTAATATGTAGGATAATACAAAGTCGACCCCATGGCCTCTTATGGGCTTTGGAGAGACAAGTGTGATAGTCTAGCTAACCAATCCGACATTAATTTACATTTATTGATCTATTTAAAGGAATGTGATCTAATCAATTAAACTGTGTGGGTTAATACATACTTATATGATTACATTATATATGCTACTTTATAATACTATTCCTGTAATTACATCAGGAATGTGAGACTGCTGGAAAGTGGTCTCATTATTTCATTAAATTGTGGTGTCTCAACGACCTTAACCCTAATGAGATGGTGTTTTATGCCACCTTTAATAGTATTTCAGTTATTTTATGTCGTTGTGTTTTAATGTTGTGTGATTGGCACTGAGTGAATTGATGTACTTAAATATATGCTCTGTTCATCAACCCACAATTTCTTTAGAAATGCCTGTACCAAGTCAGTGTCATTACGGTTTTCACAGTTTTCCGGTTGTTGACTGATTTTGTCTGTTTGTATACTTATGAGTTTTGACTTCCCTTTGTAAGATTGTTCGGAGTTCGGTAATTTTGTTATTACCCTTATTTACAACATCTCTTCATGTGCATACCATCGTTCTCAATTGTCTGTGATATCGTAGGACTTTGTGATTACCATAAAAATGTTTAATAAGAGCTGGGAAATTTTACTTAGGTTTTTATAAATAAATACATATATTTCTGTTTTCTCCTGTCAATCGAACATCTTTTAACAAATGTGCTAAGAACATTTCTAGCATTCACGTTTGTTCGACATTCAAGTTCTCCCCCAAACGAACACACAGTTTCCCAAGTCTGAAAACTATTTTTAGCTTTAAGATTCTGATACTGAAGCAAGAACATGCAATACAAATACTGAAATAAAACACCACAAGCAAAAATTGTCGAATAATACAAATTCTATTTAAATCCGGAAGTGCATGTGACCAGAATATTCAAAATACACTGAATAGTCGTTGGATCGAATTGCTATTGAATACAATTTGAAAGTGGTTTGCAACATCGCTAAACACTGAAGGAGTATTGCTGTCAATATATAGCTGTGCCTGTAGACATACTGATCAACCAACACTAACCAGTTTATTAGGAATTCACTCATATGAGTTGTCGTTCGTGGCCCGTTGCAAGTTCAGACTTTTCCCTATAATTATCGTTTTCCTACATAATGTTTTGCTTGTAAGCATATTTTTGTCACGAATAGAGCTGAGATCATGTTCACTTTAAGTTAATCAGCAAACAATAAATCCATCATCGCCACTGCCGAACATTAAAACTTATAAATGAAATACTACTGGAAGTGGTATAAAACATAATTTCACTAAGGTCAACATGAGACAGACACCACAATTTATTGTGATAAGGAGATCCTCTGTCAGCAGACATACATTACTGGGGATAATCACAGGTACATGATTGTAATAAAAACGTAGAAACATAATTTAAAATTCTTTGGGAACAAGAAAACCAAAGTGCCGTAAATCGAACAGGTACAGAAAATACAATGGCCAAAAGAAAAGACACAAGGACAATGATCTACATAACACTATGTAGAAAAATAGAGATCGAGGAACAAAACACCTACTCTAAACCGGGGGTGAACTCAGGTGCTCCGGAGGGCTTAGTAGTTCCTACACCACCAGTGTCATCCGTCGTGTTTAACGCCACAAACATCATCTGACATGGACATCGTATTGGACACCAGTACATATAAATAAATACAAATAACACTTATATTCATATAAGCATGTATTGACCCACATAATTGATGTGATTTGGGTGAAATCTCTTAAAAATAGCTTTGTTTGGTTATATGGTGTTTAACGCCACTTTCAACAATATTTCCGCTATATCGTGGCGGTGAGTTTTATTGGTGGAGGAAATCGGAGGACCCGGAGAAAACCACCGACCTGTCACAAGTCACTGACAAACGTTATCACATAATTTTTAATCCTCGCCCTGATCGGTATTCGAACTCACAACATCAGTGGTGATATCCTGTGATTGCCTTAAAATATTCCATTAGATGTAAATTAATGTCACATAACCTTGATCTATTTCTTTTGACTAATATTCAAATTGGTCGTATAATACATTTTACAGCATGAGGATGTTAGCACTGTGTTATGTAATTTTCTTACTTAATAATTGTAAAAACTCGACATTTTAGCTGAACATTTTAAAATAAATTCATATTCATTTTAATGTCGTGTCAATCAACAATCTAACAATTGCTAAGCACATTTTATAGCGCAGTAGACATTCACGTTTGTTTAATATCAAAGATCTATCAAAGACGGTCATGACAACAGAGTGTGAGAATAATGTTAACGTAATCGACCATTCTGATACTAAGACAAGATCCTTCCGGACAAATACAGATATAAAACACCACAACTAAACACAATGGAACAACGCAAATTCTACTTAAACCCGGAAATGCGTATGACAAAACTCTCTAAGGAACAATGAGAGATCATGGAATCGAATTGTTATTGAATACATTTTGAAAGAGGTTTTGAGATATCGCTAGAAACTGAAGGAGAAATATCCCTGTAAACTTTCTAACTAATCTAGTAATCATGTAGGCATTATGTAGATGGAATGTTTTGCAAATGACACTAGCAGCACCTACAAACAAAAACTGACCTTTGACAAAAAATGTTTCTGAACAAAATTAAAAACAAAAAAAGACCACACGGTAAGAACAGTTCCAAAATCGTATAAAGAGGCGAAATCGACACCCCTATTGCACAAATACATGACAGCTCACTTTCCTGGCTTGGTACTGGCACTTCAGTGAAAAGAAACGAGGATTAAAACTATTTTATCATTATCCTTCATTGTAAGACTCTACAAATAAGAGTAATAACAAAATTACCGAACTCCGAGCAATCTCACAAAGGGAAAGTCAAAACTCATAAGTATATAAACAGACAAAATCAGTCAACAACCGGAAAACTGTGAAAACCGTAATGACCCTGACTTGATACAGGCATTTCTAAAGAAATGGTGGGTTGAATCAGATTTTAAAGCGCCAAATCTCCCGCTTTCATTACAGCTCAAAGGTTCCGATGTCACTATAACAGTATTTATAACAATACTGGAACAAAATAGGTAAACAAAGACAAGTATACTTTCCCCCTCGTACAATATTTACCAATAGGTTGAGAAACATTAAAGGCTGATGTCTCCTCTATCAAATACTAATTTATAAAACCTGTAAATAGTATTAACCTTGTCAATTGTCATGTGCAACCTATGACATAATCTTCAACTTGTTGAAGGTGGTCAGTATTTGGTAGAAGTAGAAGTCAGTCGTCGTGTTTACACAATTGAGATACGATCATCGTTTGTTTACAGATGTCATAATCATAGTAATTCGTGTAATTGTAATGTTATGATATACCATACTTTTTAGTTGATTTTGTGGATGTTTTGAGATATAATAACTGAATAACACACTGAATAACACACTGAATAACTATACATTTTGTAAGATTAAAGGAAAAAAATCGCATACGAAGTGTTAGTGCTAAATGGTTTTCAATAAACTACGAACACAGCCAGTTATTAGTCAGGAAATTGTTACTGCCTACAACGATATACTATTAAGTTCTTTCTTTACTGTGATAACAGGTAATTAATTATAAACTTTCGTGTAATCTGACAGACAACATGTGGTTATTAATTTTATATTATCATCCTCTAAAGAGCTAACATCGTGGGTTAAGCTGCAAGTAAACATCTTTTGTAAGGCAAGCGGAGCGGAGGCTTGCCGTACAAAAGATTTCTACTTTTGCAGCTTAACCCACGATATTATCTCTTTAGAGGATGATAATGTTTTTGTCTTCTGTGTAGCGTTTTTTTAGTGTTCGTGTTCTATATTGTCGTCTGTATAGCGATTTTAGTGCATCTGCTGTATAATAAATTACCCATTTCCATGTGACCTTCACCAGTGTTTTAAATAACACGTCACAGCTTGTGTTGATGTGAGTGTTCTAAAAATAGCCATCCAATAGCCATAGGTGACCTAATACCACTGCTCTTATAACCCAGTTCAGATATCTTGCATACTATATCACACTGCACACATGATACACGTTACAGCATAATTGTATGCAATATTTTTGCCAGTTTCTGCTAAAACAGAAAACACAAGACTTTAAAATACCTTTTTAGGTTTAATTCAATAAATGCACTCAATACACAGCATGACCTAATTCTTGTACTTGTTCATCCTGTCAATCAGGGAGAGGCGTGTCTTTGATGAAAATTCATTGATAGAACCCACGTGGTTGCGTTTTTGTAAGTAGAAATACGGGGCATAAATAATTTCGCGCGCAAACATCGGAGTTTGTTCCCGCTGCATAAACCAATCACCGTTTAGAAAAAACGCTACACAGAAGACAATATAAGTTATAAGCTCCCTAGTGACGGTCTATCGTTATTTAGACGGTCAGTAAATCGTCGAAGGGTGAGCGTTTCAGCGCGAACCCTTCCACTATTTACTTACCGTCTATCGTTATTTAGACGGTCAGTAAATCGTTGAAGGGTGAGCGTTTCAGCGCGAACCCTTCAACTATTTACTTACCGTCTAAATAACCATAGTCGGTCACGGGAGCTTATAACATTTTTGTACGATGTTGCTGATCTATAACTTGAAACAGTAACCAAGTTTTTTCCACGAACTATGTTTGACGGACTTTCTTGGAAGTTCTAAGGCTAAAGACGTAATGGTCAATACACAAAATTAAGCACCGCCCACTGACCTGTAATTTTCCGTCTCCATCGTTTCGTAACTGCACATTATTTTAGAAGAAATTTAAATCATCATCTTTCTTGCAGTTGTGTTTAATTATGCTAAATCAAAATACACACACATATATAGAGAGAGCCTGGTCAGATACCTGCAAGTTTATCTATCGTCTGCATCGTTATTTTTATGAATGGAATTCATGGAATTCTAAGGCTAAAGACGTAATGGTCACTACACAAAATTAAGCACCGCCCACTGACTTTCTGTAATTTTCCGTCTGCATCATTTCGTTACTGCGCGTTATTTTTATGAATGGAATTTTCTCCTGGCCAGGTAAAGCGTATTAATCTTATTCTCTAGATTTCCATATATGGCTCTCCTTTCTATCGTTATTTTTAGGAATGATTTTATCCAATCATAGGTCATCAAATAAATGCAACATCGTACAAAAGACTTTGTCTGCTAAGTACAGGAAGAATAAACAAAAACCATTTTATCGCTCACATTTCACAAATTATATCACTAAGATGAAGGAAACATACCAATGTTTATTTCAATTCATTTGGACAAAACAATACGACTGGAAACAAAGAAGAAAACAATATGAATAAACAAAACATATCAAATCAAATTTGGCAGAACAATGTTGTATTTATGTAGTTCTATTTGACCGATTAGTTTGGGTTGACCTCAATCTGTATACAAGTGAATATTTGGATGGCCCTATACAATTTTTTTTGTATTGACCAGAAATCAAATATGGCTGCCTCCAAATGTCGCCATCTACCATTGTCTTTCCCCTTTAATTTGAAATAAAATAGTTAAAACTCGTGCTGGTTGCTCATGTCTATTCGCATGACTTAGCTTTAAATCCACCTTCCATACACACAAGAATTTGCCCACCCCATGATATAGATGAAATATCAATCAATCAATCAATCAATCAATCAATCAATCAATCAATCAATCAATCAATCAATCAATCAATCAATCAATCAATCAATCAATCAATCAATCAATCAATCAATCAATCACAAAGGTCCAATGTCTGCAAACTCACCGTGGTACAATTGCCATATATCGGTCAATATGAACGTCGTATTACAATATGCATTGACAAATAAAATCGTAAAAATAGTTCTACTGACGACAAGGTCAATAGAGGGACGGGCACGATTAAATTTAATACTGCCACTTCGTTCTTGTGTGATGTGTACATGATTGCTAACATGTGTTAATAAAGCTGATAGACAGTGATAGACACGTATTTATAAAACACTTACGTTAAATCTGTTGAAACGGTGGTTCCGTCAGACTAAAGTACATAAAGAATATTTGTTTTGCAACTTCATTTGAAACGTTTAAAATGTACATGTTTATTTGTGTGTCATTGAATTTTTTTTTTTAAAAAAACCCCCAACGAAAATAAACAAACAAACAAAACAATACCCCCCCCCCCCCCCCCCCCCCCCCCCCCAAAAAAAAAATCAAAAAAACCATTGTTTAATATATACCGGTGCAATTAGTCGGATGTACTGGGAATTCTTGACGTCAACCGGTATGGAAATTGAAAAAGAAACATTTGTACACGACGTAAGACAACTCTGTTTTCGTGGCGGTCAGTTTTTTGGTGGAGGAAACTGGAGTATCCGAAGAAAACCACCGACCTGTTGCATGTCACTGACAACAGATTTTGTTCGTTCAATATTATTTGATATTATATACATGTGTTGTTTTTTTCACCATTATTATATTGTTGTATATATGTCTTGTTACAGTGTAACTGTCTGAGAGTACTAATAAAACCTTGTAAAATCTTGTAAATCTTGTAAATCTTGACAACCTTTACAATGCAAAATGGTAAGGAATGCGCATATATATACATGTATAGTACCAAATGGTTCAGATGACACAGAGTATTATTAAATGTTATTTATCTTATAATATTCATCTTTATATTTTTCTCTAGAAATGTACACTTATATTTGTGATGATACTTAGTGTCAGCATAACGTCACTCACACTTACACTTTATTATAAAGATTACATAGTTAGTAGAAATGTACACTTATATTTGTGATGATACTTAGTGTCAGCATAACGTCACTCACACTTACACTTTATTATAAAGATTACATAGTTAGTAGAAATGAGACTGAAAATCAACAGCTGTTCGTTTGTTGTTAGATTGGACAAAATTATTTCCTTTATAACCTTTTACATTGTCTAATAATAACAAATTCTTGAGAGCTTTGCCACCAACGGGCGTTGTCCTGGACTCGATGGGGCCTTAGACTCCTCATTTACAAAAATGTGTTCCTCTTCGAACATAAAATTCAGAATGAAATAGCCACTATGTAAAGACAATAGATAAGACACAAGAAAATCAGTGTCTGCGGTAAGATGCCTTTAATTGGTACATTACATAGACTGCTTGAAGAAGGAATTAGGTACTGACAATTCAACTTGTAACCCTATATATACACCGACGACATCCACAAGTCTTTTATGTGTTCCATTGGAATTTGAACCAAAGATGACGAGCTGGATCTTCCGTTACTCTACTGGATACCTAAATTGAATAAATGTCACTGCAACTGTGCCTTACAAACAATGTTATATTACCGATTGTGTCAAATGCTACACGAAATCTCTTTCCAATATATTAATATCAATTCCATCAGCGGTCAAAACTGGGCTTCAGAGTAACTGTGACACTAGCTACTCCAGGCGTGGTGTGCATCATATGTGGATTCTAAAGATCTGCTAGAGTACATACAATCAAAGTCCCCCTCCTCGTGTAATATAATTAACATTAGCAGTTTCCACCCTTTACACAACTATTCCACACTAAAAACTGAGATCACAAGAATAAGTTCAACTTTGTTTTTATGAATAAGAATGGCCAATAAAAACGTAGATATCTAATTTAGTGCACACGATACGTTTGTGGAATAGCCTTCATCAGGTACGATAAAAATAACCTTCATCAGGTACGATCAAAATAACCTTCATCAGGTACGATCAAAATAACTTTCATCAGGTACCCTCAAAATAACCTTCATCAGGTACGATCAAAATAACCTTCATCAGGTACGATCAAAATAGCCTTCATCAGGTACGATCAAAATAACTTTCATCAGGTACGATCAAAATAACCTTCATCAGGTACGATCAAAATAACTTTCATCAGGTACGATCAAAATAACCTTCATCAGGTACGATCAAAATAGCCTTCATCAGGTACGATCAAAATAGCCTTCATCAGGTACGATCAAAATAGCCTTCATCAGGTACGATCAAAATAACCTTCATCAGGTACGATCAAAATAACCTTCATCAGGTACGATCAAAATAACTTTCATCAGGTACGATCAAAATAACCTTCATCAGGTACGATCAAAATAGCCTTCATCAGGTACGATCAAAATAACCTTCATCAGGTACGATCAAAATAGCCTTCATCAGGTACGATCAAAATAGCTTTCATCAGATACGATCAAAATAGCCTTCATCAGGTACGATCATAATAGCCTTCATCAGGTACGATCAAAATAGCCTTCATTAGGTACAATATTGTTCCTTTATTTGTATAAGAATGATTTCAATCCAGGACCTTTATTTCCAACGTCATACTTCATGGTATCTTTTATGTTCAATGAGTTAAGATGGGAGTTTATTTCATTTTGTTGATTTTGGTAGAATTGCTAAACCATCACCAGTGGCGGATTTAGAGGGGGCGTGCGGGGCGTGCGCCCCCCCCCCCCCCCCCCCCCCCTAAAATTCGCAAAGCATATGTTATACAACGTTAATTAAGCAGTTCAATAAATAACTTTTTCATGAATGGTTAACTCGTGACCTGTAGTAAAATATTCTTACACATTGTAAATACATGTTGGATGTGTTTGGATGTGTTCGCTGATTCATATACATGTATGTATTCGCCGTCAGTAGTTCAAAGATTATTCCATCCTGATTGGTTCCGAGGTACCAGACATCAACTATTTTCTCACGCTAATTAAACATTATTTCTTCAGTCAATTTTACAACTGCGTGTACACGTGCTATTTAGAAATTATAAAATGGACGAAAATTCTAGGCCAAGAAAACAAGCAAGATTGGATACATTTCTGATTCCTCGACGAGACGAGAAAAGTCAAAGGTAAACTAAAAAGTAAATTCAATCAATACTTCGAATAATTAATTTAACAATTGATCTCATTTATAAAACATACAACGAAAACCTATAACGAGAGAATCAGATGATGAAACTGAGACAGTGTGGAGAAACTTGAGTGTCCCAAGAAAATGGTCACTTCTCTTTAAATAATGGTTCAAATAGTTCTTGAATTCGAAATTCTGCAATTTCATATGAAAAAAAAATATAAGTTTGATTTGTATAGAAATAACCGAAAATGTTGCCTTTTACTTTTCAAGTAAAAATCAGTAAAAATACGCGTTGGTATATTGTACATTAAAATACAAAAGTAACATATTAATAAAAAAAAAAAAAATAGCGGCAATTTATGTGTAACAATCTCTGCATCTGCCCGAGGTATCTGCACAAGAAAGTGTGAACAAATCCTTTGTCCGGGTACGTTTATATTATTTATATCTACCAATGGATGTCTGTACAATTTTTTTACACATTTTTAACCAAAAATTCTGACTACAATTTATTTGTAATAAATTAATATCTACAACTGCACATGAAAGTGTGAAAATAATCTCGACAAAATGGTTTATGCATATCTCACACCTGATTTCCGTAAACATATTTCTCGAGAACTTTGACACATTTTGTTTGTTTGATCTTTTAGTGTAATGAGGTTTTTACACCCGTTGCTCAAACACTTGATGTCCGGCCGTCCGTCTGTAAGATTTCTGCAATCCACAACTCCCCTGACTGTAACCACGCAATTGATTGACGTTAAACTATATAATGTACTTGAAATACGATTTATAAAGAATTCTTTCCGCAGTACGATGGGGGAGGATCGTTTTAGTGCCCTACTTTTGTTATATGTTCATAAAGACATTGGAATTGACATTTCGAAAGTTGTGGAAATGTATGCAAGACAATATCCAAGGCGGATGCTATTGTATAATCCACTTTCCGAGTGACTTGTTGAAATGATCTTGAGACAATAGTATATATGTAGCTATAAGTTTTCCAGTTTGATAACATTTGTTCCAAAAATGATTCATTCTTTTTATTTTGGATATTTTTGTTAAATTTGTAACTTCAAGATAAAAATTAAAGCTTGTGTTATTTTGACCACAATGAATCCTATTATTACAGTGGTAGCAATCTTATCTGAAACTGTTCAAAAGTCAAAATGAATAGTAATGATATTAGGAGTAAATTTGGGATATCATTCTAAAAAAGCTCTACCCATTGATAAATGATCAGTATTCTGTCCCTCCGGATGAAGCTTTTCGTTTCGCCGTTAGTTCATTCATTGAAAACGTATGATTCGTTCTTGTTTATAGACAAACAAAGGCGAATATGTTAACATTATTGTTAATGCTGCATGAAACGATTCTGATCATCTAATTTAGTTACGTTAGCTAATCAGAAATCAACAACAAGTTCATGTATTGACAATTTCCGCTTTTGTTTGTCTATAAATAAGAACGGTCGAATCATACGTTTTCAATGAATGAATCAAACGACGAATAGAAAAGCTCCATCCGGACGGGCAATATTAACTAGAACCACCCGATAGGACAAGCACCGAAAGTACAGACCAATTAGTGCAATGAGGAATGCGTTAATGATTGATTGATTTTTTGTGTTTTAACGCCACTTTCAGCAGTATTTCAGCTATATCGTGGCGACCAGTTTTAGTGGTGGAGGAAGCCGGAGTACCCGGAGAGAACCACCGACCCTGCGCAAGCAACTGGTAAACTTTATCACTTGCGACTGCGAGTTGAGTGCACCCTTTTTTGTAATTTACAAAGCTGGGCGCGAACCCACGCGTATTGGTGATAGGCTTGTATGAGCTGTTAGATCCAACGACCTAACTCATTGAGCCATCCGGACCTCAGGAATGCGCTAAAGCTAAATCAATAGTGCTTTGAAGGGTTAACATATCGTGATCGATCAGTCATGAGTTGAACAATTCGCATCACGGTTGTTAAAAAAAAGGTTTTACTTCAGTTTCTTATAATCTGACAAAAACATACTGTTAACAATTATCCGACAAAATTAAGACTCAAAGTCAAGATTTTTTGGTCTGATAAAAATGGTGTGGTTGGTTCAAAATTGTCGTTCAAATAAATGTCTGTAATTCCTCAAACCCCCAGAGCTTAGGGGGGGGGGGAGTTTCACCCCCGGACCCCCTACTAGGACTCTGCCCTGTGTCCGCTGGGGACCTTAATCGGTCCCCAGATCCCTCTCCTACCCACGCCCCCCCCTAATCTCAAATCCTGGATCCGCCCCTGATCACTGTTTAAACTTTCTTGTCTTAAGTCATGCACGAGCTCCCCAAGAAAACAACAAAGAAACTATCCAAATCCTTTAATAGAACGTTCCGTTATTGATGTCCTTTCACCAAATAAGTTGATGATTACATAATTTATATTGATCGCATCTATCCCATTGAGCTTGAAATAGAGAATACAATAGACACAGCTTCATACTTTGACCTACACTTTGAATCAACAGCAAGGGCCGGGTAAGAAAACAATTTACGACAAAAGAGATGATTTCAATTGTCCCATTTTAAACATTTCATCAGCACCTGGGTAGGAATTATACATCTCAGTTGATACAATATGCCAGAGCTTGTGGTTCCTCTCAGGATTTCCTTGATAGCGGGTTGCCGCTAACAAGGAAGCTACAGAACGATGGGTTCATAGTGGGTAAGTTGAAGTCTTCTTAGAACGATTTATGTTCGTCATCATGAACTGGTTAACCGTCACATCTGTGTTATAAATGACTACAAATATGTTCTGTGTTAACCGTCACGGAATATCTGTGTTATAAATGACTACAAATATGTTCTGTGTTAACCGTCACGGAATATCTGTGTTATAAATGACTACAAATATGTTCTGTGTTAATCGTGACGGAATATCTGTGCTATAAATGACTACAAATATGTTCTGTGTTAACCGTCACGGAATATCTGTGTTATAAATGACTACAAATATGTTCTGTGTTAACCGTCGCGGAATATCTGTATTATAAATGACTACAAATATGTTCTGTGTTAACCGTCACGGAATATCTGTGTTATAAATGACTACAAATATGTTCTGTGTTAACCGTCACGGAATATCTGTGTTATAAATGACTACAAATATGTTCTGTGTTAACCGTCACGGAATATCTGTGTTATAAATGACTACAAATATGTTCTGTTTGTCTTAATCACTATCACATTCTTTCCGCATTCATGACTTATCACAGGGTTTGTAACTAGAGTTACACAACTGGTGTCGCTAGTGGAACAGGAACTGCACACCGTTCCGGATCACCTGAGTTAACTCTCGTTTGTTAGTAGTGACCTCGATTCTGAACTCAATGCTAAGGCTTCCAAGCTCCAAACAGCTACCAATATAGACGGGGACGCTACCGGTAAGTTCGATATGACTCTCTGGAACCCCGCCCCACTAATACAGGTAGATACGATATGACTCTCTGGAACCCCGCCCCACTAATACAGGTAGATACGATATGACTCTCTGGAACCCCGCCCCACTAATACAGGTAGATACGATGTGACTCTCTGGAACCCCGCCCCACTAATACAGGTAGATACGATATGACTCTCTGGAACCCCGCCCCACTAATACAGGTAGATACGATATGACTCTCTGGAACCCCGCCCCACTAATACAGGTAGATACGATCTGACTCTCTGGAACCCCGCCCCACTAATACAGGTAGATACGATATGACTCTCTGGAACCCCGCCCCACTAATACAGGTAGATACGATATGACTCTCTGGAACCCCGCCCACTAATACAGGTAGATACGATATGACTCTCTGGAACCCCGCCCCACTAATACAGGTAGATACGATATGACTCTCTGGAACCCCGCCCACTAATACAGGTAGATACGATATGACTCTCTGGAACCCCGCCCCACTAATACAGGTAGATACGATATGGCTCTCTGGAACCCCGCCCCACTAATACAGGTAGATACGATATGACTCTCTGGAACCCCGCCCACTAATACAGGTAGATACGATATGACTCTCTGGAACCCCGCCCCACTAATACAGGTAGATACGATATGGCTCTCTGGAACCCCGCCCCACTAATACAGGTAGATACGATATGACTCTCTGGAACCCCGCCCACTAATACAGGTAGATACGATATGACTCTCTGGAACCCCGCCCCACTAATACAGGTAGATACGATATGGCTCTCTGGAACCCCGCCCCACTAATACAGGTAGATACGATATGACTCTCTGGAACCCCGCCCACTAATAC
Organism: Bathymodiolus brooksi; assembly: GCA_963680875.1. NCBI lineage: Eukaryota > Metazoa > Mollusca > Bivalvia > Mytilida > Modiolidae > Bathymodiolus > Bathymodiolus brooksi. Next base: position 40,626,696 of record OY804575.1, read on the forward strand.
AGGTAGATACGATATGACTCTCTGGAACCCCGCCCACTAATACAGGTAGATACGATATGACTCTCTGGAACCCCGCCCACTAATACAGGTAGATACGATACGACTAAATAATTGCTGAAAGTGACGATAAACACTAAAACCCTAACTCAATTAAAAAACACAAACATAAAAAGTAGTAATAAAAAAGATAAAATTAGAAAACATCACACATTTTAAATAAACACAAATGAAAAGCTATCTTTGAGGAAGTCAATTGATTTTTATATTCAAATTAATTCATCCGGTTCCAAGGACACATTTATTTGGCACCAACGAAGCAAATATGTCAAAATAATCAGAAGGGGTGATATAACCTGTTATGTATAAGTGCCAAACCTATAAGTATAACCCTATTAGTTCTTATAATTAAAGAAACAACTTTTCTATTACAACATATACAATCTGATTATTTTAAAAGAAATTCATTTAAAATGTAATTATTTTATAGATATTAAACAACTTTACCTCTAACATTGGTAGTCTATACATGTAGCAGGCCATTTTTATTTTATCAGAAATCGTAACTAATTAGTCAAGTGGCGTATATAACAATATTGTATTATTCCGATATATCAGCACTTCATGTGAATACTGGGTAGGCATTGACCCGAGACAACCATTTGTGTATTCAGGATTTTAACAGTCTGTTCTTCAATTCAAATGAATTACAATATTTAAATATTTAGCTCTTTTACACATTGAAATGAATAAACAAAACGGGGTACAGATATGATACAGACAGATACGATGAATTATGGATAAAGAAAAGCTCAAGTATTTGTGCTTACCATAGTAACAGCGCCATTTTATAGTGAAGCAGGAAGTTTCGTTCTTCATTATCTTAAGCATAATAAAAAATTGTTGAGCATATTTACTGGATTTAATAATAAGATCATTTATATATGTGCTGAGCGTGGGAATTTTCTGCTAATCAGCTGTGAAAATGAGTGGAGTAGTGCGAGATCTCTACCGATACCATCACTGGCCTGACAGAAGAGATTACTGGAATCGTACGATAAGAACAGATGCTTTCCAAAGAACTCCTAGAGGTACAGAAGATGATCTGCATGGAATATTTGGCAAAACGGGAGAATATGTTGGCTACGATAATAGAATAAACTACAAAAACAGGGAGATCATACGTTACCATCACTGGCCTCCAAGAAGAAACTGGCAGAACAGATTTGAAGCAAAAAAGGTAAGCATCGTTAATATTACGGGAAAAGATGACGAAAGTTAGGTTGATATTTGTCAGGTTATAATACGGAAAGTCTCACTGTGGACAATAATTGGGAGCTATGATTGGAGAGTGTCACGTACCCTGCACATGGAATAGAACCTTTATGACAGCTATATAAGACTAATTTGTCCTACACAACTCTCCATACTTGTCTAGTGGTAATTCAGTCACTGCCCCAGTTTTCCCATTCCTCCCTCATTTCTGTATAGTCTTTAGATATTGTTGAACTGTTTTCGTCCTAAATATGCTTGAAATATTTGCCACTAAACGTTAAGTAGACAACAATCCATTAATCATTTCACCGAACAGTATTCGTCCACAAGAAAAGTTTGAAGATACCAAAGGGGTAATCAGAAGCCGTAAGTCAAAGACGGACAGACAAATACAAAGGCTAAATTACAGAAGACGGAGAGACAAATACAAAGGCTAAATTACAGAAGACGGAGAGACAAATACAAAGGCTAAATTACAGAAGACGGAGAGACAAATATAAAGGCTAAATTACAGAAGACGAAGAGACAAATACAAAGGCTAAATTACAGAAGACGGAGAGACAAATATAAAGGCTAAATTACAGAAGACGAAGAGACAAATACAAAGGCTAAATTACAGAAGACGAACAGACAAATACAAAGGCTAAATTACAGAAGACGGAGAGACAAATATAAAGGCTAAATTACAGAAGACGAAGAGACAAATACAAAGGCTAAATTACAGAAGACGGAGAGACAAATACAAAGGCTAAATTACAGAAGACGGAGAGACAAATACAAAGGCTAAATTACAGAAGACGAAGAGACAAATACAAAGGCTAAATTACAGAAGACGGAGAGACAAATACAAAGGCTAAATTACAGAAGACAAAAAAGACAAATAATAAATGACAAAACACTGCACAGAAAACTAAAGATCGCACAACATGAATCCCACTAATACAGGATGTGAACTCAGGTGCTCCGGAATCTAAATGCACACTGTAGCGAGTGTGAAATGTCTTTATTAGTCGAACGTTTTCACCACTTTGTTTCGTTTGTCTTTAGTAGTCGAGCGTTTTCACCACTTTGTTTCGTTTGTCTTTAGTAGTCGAACGTTTTCACCACTTTGTTTCGTTTGTCTTTAGTAGTCGAACGTTTTCACCACTTTGTTTCGTTTGTCTTTAGTAATCGAGCGTTTTCACCACTTTGTTTCGTTTGTCTTTAGTAGTCGGGCGTTTTTACCACTTTGTTTCGTTTGTCTTTAGTAGTCGAACGTTTTCACCACTTTGTTTCGTTTGTCTTTAGTAGTCGAACGTTTTCACCACTTTGTTTCGTTTGTCTTTAGTAATCGAGCGTTTTCACCACTTTGTTTCGTTTGTCTTTAGTAGTCGAGCGTTTTCACCACTTTGTTTCGTTTGTCTTTAGTAGTCGAACGTTTTCACCACTTTGTTTCGTTTGTCTTTAGTAGTCGAGCGTTTTCACCACTTTGTTTCCTTTATTTTGTATTTAATGGCATTACATTTTGCTGATGTCGAGTTTTCTATCATGTTGTCTGCCCGTAAATGATGTTGAGTAGTATTGATAGTGTTCATAAATTAAAGTTTGTGTTCTTAAAACAAGTTTGTTTGCAAATATAGTTTAATATTACAAATATTGTCAATTTAATATACTTTATTATGATCCTTCTTTAGGGATTTACTTATTAAGGCTAATCCTGTGAGAAATAAAATTAGCACATTACTATTTAAAGTTTGTCTGTAGGATATATGTTTAGCAATGTTAGATGATCCATTTTGATACCTCATTTAACACAGGACAGCATATAAAGATGGAAATTGAAGATTTAAACATTTATTTGCAGATGATTTTTTGTTGTTGTCATATCACGTAACCGTAACCGAACGAAATCTGGTTTATTTTTCAGTAACAAATATGTTCAGTTTGGAGATATTTAACAATCGTGTTGGGTATTATTCTTTGTATACAACAGTAAAATATTCATATGTGGGTTGCCTACCCGTCCGAAGCACCTGAGTTCACACTCAGTTTTAGTGGTGTTCGTGTTGCCCGATCTTTAGTTTTCTGTATAGTGTTTTGTAGATCGTTGTTTGTCTTTTTTCTTTTGACCATTGTGTTGTCTGTCCTTCTGTCTTTTGACCATTGTGTTGTCTGTCCTTCTGTCTTTTGGCCATTGTGTTGTCTGTTCTTCTGTCTTTTGACCATTGTGTTGTCTGTCCTTCTGTCTTTTGACCATTGTGTTGTCTGTCCTTCTGTCTTTTGGCCATTGTGTTGTCTGTTCTTCTGTCTTTTGACCATTGTGTTGTCTGTCCTTCTGTCTTTTGACCATTGTGTTGTCTGTTCTTCTGTCTTTTGGCCATTGTGTTGTCTGTTCTTCTGTCTTTTGACCATTGTGTTGTCTGTCCTTCTGTCTTTTGACCATTGTGCTGTCTGTTCTTCTGTCTTTTGACCATTGTGTTGTCTGTTCTTCTGTCTTTTGGTCATTGTGTTGTCTGTCCTTCTGTCTTTTGGCCATTGTGTTGTCTGTCCTTCTGTCTTTTGGTCATTGTGTTGTCTGTCCTTCTGTCTTTTGGCCATTGTGTTGTCTGTCCTTCTGTCTTTTGACCATTGTGTTGTCTGTCCTTCTGTCTTTTGGCCATTGTGTTGTCTGTCCTTCTGTCTTTTGACCATTGTGTTTTCTGTCCTTCTGTCTTTTGGCCATTGTGTTGTCTGTTCTTCTGTCTTTTGACCATTGTGTTGTCTGTCCTTCTGTCTTTTGACCATTGTGTTGTCTGTTCTTCTGTCTTTTGGCCATTGTGTTGTCTGTTCTTCTGTCTTTTGGCCATTGTGTTGTCTGTCCTTCTGTCTTTTGACCATTGTGTTGTCTGTCCTTCTGTCTTTTGACCATTGTGTTGTCTGTCCTTCTGTCTTTTGACCATTGTGTTGTCTGTTCTTCTGTCTTTTGGCCATTGTGTTGTCTGTTCTTCTGTCTTTTGGCCATTGTGTTGTCTGTTCTTCTGTCTTTTGGCCATTGTGTTGTCTGTCCTTCTGTCTTTTGACCATTGTGTTGTCTGTCCTTCTGTCTTTTGGCCATTGTGTTGTCTGTCCTTCTGTCTTTTGACCATTGTGTTGTCTGTTCTTCTGTCTTTTGGCCATTGTGTTGTCTGTTCTTCTGTCTTTTGGCCATTGTGTTGTCTGTCCTTCTGTCCTTTGGCCATTGTGTTGTCTGTTCTTCTGTCTTTTGACCATTGTGTTGTCTGTTCTTCTGTCTTTTGGCCATTGTGTTGTCTGTTCTTCTGTCTTTTGGCCATTGTGTTGTCTGTCCTTCTGTCTTTTGGCCATTGTGTTGTCTGTTCTTCTGTCTTTTGACCATTGTGTTGTCTGTTCTTCTGTCTTTTGGCCATTGTGTTGTCTGTTCTTCTGTCTTTTGGCCATTGTGTTGTCTGTCCTTCTGTCTTTTGGCCATTGTGTTGTCTGTTCTTCTGTCTTTTGACCATTGTGTTGTCTGTCCTTCTGTCTTTTGGCCATTGTGTTGTCTGTCCTTCTGTCTTTTGGCCATTGTGTTGTCTGTTCTTCTGTCTTTTGACCATTGTGTTGTCTGTCCTTCTGTCTTTTGACCATTGTGTTGTCTGTTCTTCTGTCTTTTGACCATTGTGTTGTCTGTCCTTCTGTCTTTTGACCATTGTGTTGTCTGTCCTTCTGTCTTTTGGCCATTGTGTTGTCTGTCCTTCTGTCTTTTGACCATTGTGTTGTCTGTCCTTCTGTCTTTTGACCATTGTGTTGTCTGTCCTTCTGTCTTTTGACCATTGTGTTGTCTGTCCTTCTGTCTTTTGACCATTGTGTTGTCTGTCCTTCTGTCTTTTGGCCATTGTGTTGTCTGTCCTTCTGTCTTTTGACCACTGTGTTGTCTGTCCTTCTGTCTTTTGGCCATTGTGTTGTCTGTCCTTCTGTCTTTTGACCATTGTGTTGTCTGTCCTTCTGTCTTTTGGCCATTGTGTTGTCTGTCCTTCTGTCTTTTGACCATTGTGTTGTCTGTCCTTCTGTCTTTTGGCCATTGTGTTGTCTGTCCTTCTGTCTTTTGACCATTGTGTTGTCTGTCCTTCTGTCTTTTGGCCATTGTGTTGTCTGTCCTTCTGTCTTTTGACCATTGTGTTGTCTGTCCTTCTGTCTTTTGGCCATTGTGTTGTCTGTCCTTCTGTCTTTTGACCATTGTGTTGTCTGTCCTTCTGTCTTTTGACCATTGTGTTGTCTGTCCTTCTGTCTTTTGGCCATTGTGTTGTCTGTCCTTCTGTCTTTTGACCATTGTGTTGTCTGTCCTTCTGTCTTTTGGCCATTGTGTTGTCTGTCCTTCTGTCTTTTGACCATTGTGTTGTCTGTCCTTCTGTCTTTTGGCCATTGTGTTGTCTGTCCTTCTGTCTTTTGACCATTGTGTTGTCTGTCCTTCTGTCTTTTGACCATTGTGTTGTCTGTCCTTCTGTCTTTTGGCCATTGTGTTGTCTGTCCTTCTGTCTTTTGGCCATTGTGTTGTCTGTCCTTCTGTCTTTTGGCCATTGTGTTGTCTGTCCTTCTGTCTTTTGACCATTGTGTTGTCTGTCCTTCTGTCTTTTGGCCATTGTGTTGTCTGTCCTTCTGTCTTTTGACCATTGTGTTGTCTGTCCTTCTGTCTTTTGGCCATTGTGTTGTCTGTCCTTCTGTCTTTTGACCATTGTGTTGTCTGTCCTTCTGTCTTTTGGCCATTGTGTTGTCTGTCCTTCTGTCTTTTGACCATTGTGTTGTCTGTCCTTCTGTCTTTTGACCATTGTGTTGTCTGTCCTTCTGTCTTTTGACCATTGTGTTGTCTGTCCTTCTGTCTTTTGGCCATTGTGTTGTCTGTCCTTCTGTCTTTTGGCCATTGTGTTGTCTGTCCTTCTGTCTTTTGACCATTGTGTTGTCTGTCCTTCTGTCTTTTGGCCATTGTGTTGTCTGTCCTTCTGTCTTTTGACCATTGTGTTGTCTGTCCTTCTGTCTTTTGGCCATTGTGTTGTCTGTCCTTCTGTCTTTTGGCCATTGTGTTGTCTGTCCTTCTGTCTTTTGACCATTGTGTTGTCTGTCCTTCTGTCTTTTGACCATTGTGTTGTCTGTTCTTCTGTCTTTTGGCCATTGTGTTGTCTGTCCTTCTGTCTTTTGGCCATTGTGTTGTCTGTCCTTCTGTCTTTTGACCATTGTGTTGTCTGTCCTTCTGTCTTTTGACCATTGTGTTGTCTGTCCTTCTGTCTTTTGACCATTGTGTTGTCTGTCCTTCTGTCTTTTGACCATTGTGTTGTCTGTCCTTCTGTCTTTTGACCATTGTGTTGTCTGTCCTAGGATTTTCGTATTCTGATTACCCCTTTGGTATCTTAAAACTCTACTTACAAGTTCGATTTCCGGCAATCACAAGGTGTACTTGATAAAACATAATGTGATGAAGTCAGCGATTTGCGTCATGTTGGTGGTTTTATCAACTGAAATAACGCTGAAATATTCTTGAAAATAACGCGAAATACCCAAAACCCTATGCAATCATGATGTTGTTCTGCCCTATCACCAATTCATCAGTCGGCTCACATCGATCGATTACTCTCTGTAAATGGAGGTTATGGAATCATACGAAACATGCCGATTTATCAATTTTATTAGAATATATGTTCAATATTTTACATATAGTGATTTACCTTCTAACCCCCTATTGATATAAAAGGAAAATCAAATATTGTAAATTATATATGTATATCAATATAATTTAAAGTATTATTAGCCTACTTAATTTATTATGTTCAATTGAAAGGTATTCATACTCCATTGACGCCAATGTAAATATTGTTTGAAATATATAAATACAATCAATAAAAATACCAATACGTAATTTAAAAAGCCAGTTAAATACTATGTACATTATGGGCACTTGTTATAAACCTCAGCTAATCTGTTTGATCAAATAAATACTAAAAAAGCATATATGTAACTCTTCTATGGTTTGTTTCAGTGAGTAATTATTGTTTAACGTCAGGTTAGAATTGCTCAGCTATATACATTTGAAGACCTGATGATGCCATTGTCTGCACCCCACTGTTGATCAAGTTCGGATACACCCAACGTATCATTCGTCTGTAAATTGATAAAGAAATCCGCGTAGTTATTTTAAAGCATTCTGATTAGTTCCCACATAGTATTTTTCAACCAATATAATCACAATTTTTATTATAAAAAGAAAAAGATTTCCTTAGAAATTAAAATGATAATAAGAGATGAACGAATGGCAATTACCCCTGGGTTATCAAGGATGAATAATATATCGATCACTCGTCAGTACCCCTGGGTTATCAAGGATGAATGATATATCGATCACTCGTCAGATCGTATCTTTCATAATCTGTTCGATCCGTTTATTAGAAAAAGCTGAGTGCAGTTTGGTTGTTATGCAACTACTTAATACAAATCAGCTATGTAAGACACCAGAAACGACGGTTTTCAGGAATGATGGAGAGTATCGGAGCATGATCGGTCTTGTGATGATGCATGCATTGTGAAGCTTACATTTTACAGTGCTAGCCTACCGAGAAAAAAACATTGAGGTAGACATGTCGTCACTCAACTCAACTAGCACAGTCTTGTCTAGTCTCACGTACTTCTAAAAATGTGAAATTTGCTACATTGCCTTGCAGTTTGGTACAAAAAACTGCAAATTATGATAAACAGTGATGGTCATCAATTCCCCCAATATCAACAACACGAAAAATCACCTCTCATCTTAACTAAACTCACTGAACACAAAAAAAAACCCCAGTGATAGTAATTAAAACATAGATAGTAATTAAAACATAGATATCAAGTTTAGTGCGCACGACACGTATCGTGATAATTATAATGAAATGTGTTAGTAAGTTTAAATTTTCAAAAAATCAATTAAAACATTTATCGCATATTGACAGAATATATTATTGATTATTGATTACTTATTATTGTTAAAAGTAAATTTTGTTTATGGCAACCTGCTGATCTTATCTTCTCATTGTAAAGTCTTGTTTTTTAAGTAATAATGGCTTGCCTCTTCGCTTATGGAATTCAATTTTGATAATCTATTACATTCTGTACTGACCATCTCCACGGGAAGCCTGTGGTATTGAAATACTATTTTAAGTTCTCCACCGCTTGTTACAGCGAGGGGGGAGGGGGCTGCTTCCTATATTCATGTTACTAGTGATGAGTCACAAGAATATGCAGTGATGTTTTGACCCCTCAATATACGAGTAGGTCGCTAATTACATACGAAATATATATAAAAGCCTATTATTTTCATAAGTTATATATGAATGGACCCATTTGTTCATCGGTATGTTAGAGACTCTTCTGTCTAGCTGTTGTCCATGTAATTACGAAAAATTGCAGACGAATGGCTGAAAACTAAATTGCTTTGTTAATGTTTAAATAACATTGGAATATGTCTGTAATACTAAGAATAATACATAAATAGGTATATATTTCTGAAAACGCTGAAATATATCAATTCGATGTGTTATCGGAATCCCTTACAGCTCACATCTACCTATACAATATGGAAAGTAACTCCCTGAGTGTACAACCCCCCAAAAAAGAGTTGTCATCTGGTTGTGTAGGATGAATCATTAGGAGATGACGTAAATGTGAGTCACGTTTGTGGGGAATGTTACCATCATTCAACTTAAAAACCAGCTGGCTACAGATCCTAATGAGCGATCACTTGTTTTGGAGTAGTCGTCTAAGGCCCATGGCAAGGTAAATATTTTTTACCATATGCATTATACAATTGTATATCCTTGTTTTTCTCTGGTAATCCAAATTGTCATACAATGGCCTATCACAGAAGCTACCTTTTTCATTACAGTTTGTAAATTTGTTGTCGATAAGACAATATATCTGAAATACTACTCACTTTAAGATATAACCAAGTAATCAGTCAATGTCGATATACCCATCGAATTTAGTGCGCATGACGCGTTACTTGGATAACCTTCATCAGGTACGTTCAGAAACAAAATAAAGGAAAAATCTGATGAATTAATACCAGAGGGGGATTTAGAGGGGGCGTGTGGGGAGTGCGGGGCGTGCGCCCCCCTAAAAATCGCAAAGCATATGTTATGCAACGTTAATTAAGCAGTTCAACAAACAACTTTTCATGAATGGTCAGTAGTTCAAAGATTATTCCATTCTGATTGGTTCCGAGGTACCAGACATCAACTATTTTTTCACGCTAATTAAGCATTATTTCTTCAGTCAATTTTACAACTATAAGAAAAACAAATCTTTACAGATCAAAGCATTTAGTAAACTTGAATCCTGATACTGATGTTCTTTCAACATCAGTATCATTCATAACCAGATACAAATTGATGAATCTACACGCAGAAGACATCTTCATGATAACAAAAATCATAGCACGTGTATTTTGGAATTCCCCGGACACATTTACAATATGTTAACACTAATGCTGCATGAAACGATTCTGATCATCTAATTTAGTTACGTTAGCTAATCAGAAATCAACAACAAGTTGATGTATTGACAATTTTCGCCTTTGTTTGTCTATAAACAAGAACGGTCGAATCATACGTTTTCAATGAATGAATCAAACGACGAAAAGAAAAACTCCATCCGGACGGGCAGTATTAACTAAAACCACCCGAAAGGACAAGCACCGAAAGTACAGACCAATTAGTGAAATGAGGAATGCGTTAAAACTAAACCAATAGTTCATTGAAGGGTTAACATATCGTGATTGATCAGTCATGAGTTGAACAATTCGCATCACAGTTGTTCAAAAAAAGTTTTACTTTAGGTTCTTATAATCTGACAAAAACATACTGTTAACAATTATCCGACAAAATTACATGGTGTGGTTGGTTCAAAATTGTCGTTCAAATAAATGTCTGTAATTCCTCAAACCCCTAGAGCCACATACCAGGGCTCTACCCTCGACCTGCTGGGGACCTTAAGCGGTCCCCAGACCTCTCGCCTCCTAACCACAAATCTTGGATCCGCCTCTGTAAACAGTGATGGTCAACAATTCCACCAATATCAATAAAGCGAATGTAATGACCTCTCACCTCAAGCATATCTTTTCAACTCGATCAATTCAACTCCGAGTTTTATTACAATCAACATTCATTAATCAATCAAATCGCAATTTATACTGAGATTTTCATATATAACTTTTTATATGGAAAACATTGTCTTTTTTACTCATGTTGTATGTTTTTACTATTATTGTAGCAAAATTGTAAAGACGTAAAAATATTTTTCTGAAAAATATAACAATTTGCTTCCAGGCTCAAACTGGGGACAAATAAGGCGATATGTCTAAATACTTTAAACATTTGTGAATAAGAACAAACTATATTAGCGACCAATATATTGGTTTATGGTGTTTAACGGCACTTTCAACAATATTTCAGTTATATCGTGGCGGTACGACCAATAACAAAAATGTTGCTGTAAATGCATATGAATATATTCAACACATTGAATCGACATCTGTTAATTTGCTTGAATTAGACTCGTACTTGTATCCTCTGTCTTATCCTGAAGAGGGTACTTAATTCTAAAAACTTCAATTTGAGAATTATGGAAGCTGCTTTAGGAAAAGACATTCGCTGGTTTTTTTTCCATCTAAGATACAAAATGTAAGTGTACTCCATTGTACCTTTTGGAACATGAAGCGACCAGTAACACTAATATTTATTCCCATAAATACTAGTAATTAATCTAGTTCGATAAATTTGGCAATATTCATACAATAGGTCATTTATTATTGTAAGATTTCCAATATTCAGACTGAATGTTATTAGCAGGTAGGGAATAACTTTGGATAAAAAGTATATTCACAAGCATTGTAGAAGACCAAATGAAAAAACATTGAATGTTTGACTATTATTACAGGTTTAATGCACTTCATGCAACAATTAATATGCCTATGTTTACGATTATTTTCCCCAAATAATAATCATTTAATGGTTAATTTATTCCAGTCAGGGTATACACAGGGGCGGATCCAGGGGGGCACAGCCGGCGCGCGCCCCCCTAAAATTGGAAAAAAAAAAAGATTTTTTTGCGTAAAATCGTGATTTTTCACACGAAATACCCCAAATATTTTCGCGCCTCCCTCCGCTCGGCGCAATTTTTTAAAGTACACCCCCCTAACTTGAAATCCTGGATCCGCCCCTGAATACATTAACATTATATGTTACTTGATACAGGAGTTCATCGTGGTAATTGAAATGTATGCGTTATTTTATTGACACACTACCACAGAACACAAATTTAGAGATACAGTACCATGAAATGAAACATTTATGCATATATAAAATGCTTCATGTCAAACATAAATAAATACAACGTAGCTTCTACTATATATGAAATCTCACAATATATTTGTAGAACGTAGAATATCAGAATATCAAGGTTATAATATGTTCTCTCGACTTCAGGCACGATGCTAAAACATGACACAACCGAGATCTGGTTCACACAATTGATTAACAAATAAATCACCACAAATAGTGTTAAATAAACAATAATGAAAAAAGGTGTTTAAACGATTTAACGAACAATTACAATATTTGTTCAAATAAATGTTTAGCAGAAAACTTATTAATAATTTCTCCCTCCGCATGATATCATGGATATTACAAGTTAAGCATGTCATACAATGTGGTATAAGAATGAAAACTTTATTGCTTTAGATATCTGTATTCCCTAGTATTATTTTAGAAATGAGATCTCACCATGATTGTTACTAATAGAACTGAGACAAAAAGAACTTCGATTTTCCTAATGGTTTCTATCATATTATTTCGTTTTGTGTGTTGAATAGAGATTGTTTGTATATCTTTATATGCCTAAATATTCAGTATGGAAGAAATACCTATCATTTAGAAAACGGTTGATTTATTTCCTTTGCATAAACAATAATTTTATTTTGGATGTCCCTGGACACAATCGTATGATTTTCTATTTACATCTTCTACCACTATGGGTTATGAGCCTCGTTCCTGGCACAATCAATGGTAAAGCCTTTTTCTCTGGTTTCTCTAATGTGTTCCTAAAAATAAAACAAATCGCCACGACGTAGCTGAAACATTGTTAAAGGTCATGTCAATGTCAACCCTAAAAATAGATTTTTGTTTATTTATTTATTAACAATAGACACACACATACAAGAATGAACGGAAGTCTAGTTGAAGTAGACTACAGAGATTGTCATTTTTATTAACGAGAGTTACCTCCCATATATCGTAGTTTCATATTAAGCGAAGTGTTGATAATCACAACATGTATTTCAAACCATCTAATCATGTTTCAACCCATCAATTCATTCATTAATCACGGGTTCAGTGTAGATAAAACTGGGTACAGGGAAGCAGCTTGGGTTTGAAAAATACACCCCCTCGAAATGAAAAGCCTATCCATTCATATATTTGCAGTAGGGAGCCATACCCATTCATATACTTTGCAGTCATTAATCTCCAGTTAATGTGATCCCCATGCAAAAAGCTCAGTTAATACTAACGTATAAGTGTAGGCAGAAGCTATGTTCAGGAAAGTTATTCATAATGCCTATAATTTTGTTATTTTTCAGGAATCCCCAACACCAATGAAGCCATCACAGGTACGTTATATTAATGTTAAAAGCTTTTGTCCATTAGTCAACGAGTATGATATCAATGATGCTAAAATGATGCAATATACATGTAATGTCCCATTTAAAAGTAATTTTGGATCAATTTTACAATTGTCCTGTCGCTGTTGTTTTTTTTTTAAATAATCCGTTGAATAGATAAAATGTTATATCATTCAACATTATTATAAATAGTATGCGACATTGCTGTTGCAGTCTTTCAAATAGAGCAGTTGTTTGTCAAAAAGGATATATGTAGTTATTTAAATAGACCAAGGATAATTCAATGCGATGTATATGTTTAATGCATGTAAGGTACTAGAAGATGAATATCATTTATTTTTATATTGCTACTTAAATGAACAAATGATATGAAATTATATAGTGAGCACTATTGAACACGATAAAACGATTTTCTTCTATTTCACAATTTATCACCTCCACATGAACAAAATGCAATATCTTCTTAATCCCATAAATGCCTTTTATCGGCAAATTTTACCTTTTTAAAGGAAACGAGACGAGGTCCACACCTGTCAAAGATCAGTCTATGTTTGTAGATAATTAATACAGGACAATGTCTTTTGATGTAATCAACGTCTATATTATAGCGCTGCTTGCAACATATTTCAATTATATAGTACTAATCTTTATTGATGGAGAAAGCCAAAGTATACAGCGACTTCTCAGACATCACTAGCAAACATTCTAACATAATGATATATCGAGTAGACCTTGTCATGTGATAGCGGCCTAGATAATCCACAGCAAATAATTTGTAACAAACTTTAAATTTTAAATGTGTGATTCTTTGACATCCGTTGTTAATTAGAAAGAAGTCGCCATTAAAAGTAAGTAATTGACATATATACATAAGCATCTTGTATTCACTGAATTGGTGGTTTGTTGCACTAGAATTAGTTCCCATGGTTACCGGGTAAAATTTCCATTAAAGGATATATTATACATGATACAATGCAATTCTGGAGGAAATCACAAAAATCATAAACGAATCCATCCTTTTTTGCTAGTTATTTACACATTATATAATCAAATATATCATGCTTTTAAATATATATTCATTATACTAGTTTTGAGTTATTGCATGAATATTCTCTCAAGTAGAATATTAAAAAAAACCCAATGAGATCCCAATTTTCAACCAGTCACTATCATGATTTATAGGATGCTGCACTAGTGCAAATATAGCGAAATATTACATGCTAACTTTTGGTTATATTCTACATGCAATATTTTACTGCTATATAATAAATCTTCATGTACTTATCATTATTGCTTTTCAAAACATGTTCTTCATTCTGATATATATGCGGCAAGTCGGTGGTTTTCTCCGGGTCCTCCGGTTACCCTCACCAATAAAGCTGACCACCACGATATAGCTGAAATGTTGTTGAAAGTGGCGTTAAGCACCATAACCATAGCCCTAACCCCAGTCTGATATATTCTAATATTCTTTCAGTATCCATTATATTTAGTTCCTATCCTCATAATATTTTTGGATCAGTTATAATCTAATACACACCAATCTTTTGTGTTCATATTTACAAAATGTACCATTCAGAAACGAAGTGTCTATCAGTTGATATTTGTAAATCATCAAGACAAGCCCAGCTAAGAATATGTTCAATGATATAGTTAGCCTTATCCACTGGCTCGTGTAAGGGTCCAGTAGGACTTAGTACAATAAATTGAGTGCATTTGTTAAGCAAAAACAAGATTTTCGAGCATGTATAATATCTCCATTAGTCATATTACGTTGTGTGTAATGTTTTCTCATTATAATTCGTATTTTGTTACCATTTCAAATTTGTACATTCTTCTCTAAACACCATCGTCGGTGACCCATAGCTGCTCAAATTTCATTTTATGTTCCACTGGAAACTTTGCCGTGAGAATAATATATTTCCCAGGTTACGATTCAAGAGAAATAACTCATCATGACTTATAAAAGTAAACGAACAAAAATGTATATGAATAAACTTGCGAAGTTTTGGTATTGTATAGTTTACGTTAAAATACATTTGCAATAGAAATCATAAACAACAATAAAATAATCAGTTCAGTCTTTATATGATTTCTATTGCAAATGTATTTTAACAATAAAATAATCAGTTCAGTCTTTATAAGGTCACATGTACACATTATGTCATACTAGTAACCACATATAATTAGGTGATCAGATGTTGGTGTATAGACTGTCTACTGAAGTACATATACCAAGTCAGGAAAGTGGGCGGTCATGTATTTGTATTAGGGGTATCAAGCCAGGAAAGTGGGCGGTCATGTATTTGTATTAGGGGTATCAAGCCAGGAAAGTGGGCGGTCATGTATTTGTGTATTAGGGGTATCTACCAAGCCAGGACATTGGGCGGTCATGTATTTGTATTAGGGGTATCAAGCCAGGAAAGTGGGCGGTCATGTATTTGTGTATTAGGGGCATCAAGCCAGGAAAGTGGGCGGTCATGTATTTGTATTAGGGGTATCTACCAAGCCAGGAAAGTGGGCGGTCATGTATTTGTGTATTAGGGGTATCTACCAAGCCAGGAAAGTGGGCGGTCATGTATTTGTATTAGGGGTATCAAGTCAGGAAAGTGGGCGGTCATGTATTTGTATTAGGGGTACCAAGTCAGGAAAGTGGGCGGTCATGTATTTGTATTAGGGGTATCAAGTCAGGAAAGTGGGCGGTCATGTATTTGTGTATTAGGGGTATCAAGTCAGGAAAGTGGGCGGTCATGTTTTTGTATTAGGGGTATCAAGCCAGGAAAGTAGGCGGTCATGTTTTTGTATTAGGGGTATCAAGCCAGGAAAGTGGGCGGTCATGTATTTGTATTAGGGGGTATCTACCAAGTCAGGAAAGTGGGCGGTCATGTATTTGTATTAGGGGTATCAAGCCAGGAAAGTGGGCGGTCATGTATTTGTATTAGGGGTATCAAGCCAGGAAAGTGGGCGGTCATGTATTTGTATTAGGGGTATCTACCAAGTCAGGAAAGTGGGCGGTCATGTATTTGTATTAGGGGTATCAAGCCAGGAAAGTGGGCGGTCATGTATTTGTATTAGGGGTATCTACCAAGTCAGGAAAGTGGGCGGTCATGTATTTGTATTAGGGGTATCAAGCCAGGAAAGTGGGCGGTCATGTATTTGTATTAGGGGTATCTACCAAGCCAGGAAAGTGGGCGGTCATGTATTTGTGTATTAGGGTATCAAGCCAGGAAAGTGGGCGGTCATGTATTTGTGCATTAGGGGTATCAAGCCAGGAAAGTGGGCGGTCATGTATTTGTATTAGGGGTATCAAGTCAGGAAAGTGGGCGGTCATGTATTTGTGTATTAGGGGTATCAAGTCAGGAAGGTGGGCGGTCATGTAGTTGTGTATTAGGGGTATCAAGCCAGGAAAGTGGGCGGTCATGTATTTGTATTAGGGGTATCAAGCCAGGAAAGTGGGCGGTCATGTATTTGTATTAGGGGTATCAAGCCAGGAAAGTTGGCGGTCATGTATTTGTATTAGGGGTATCTACCAAGTCAGGAAAGTGGGCGGTCATGTATTTGTATTAGGGGTATCAAGCCAGGAAAGTGGGCGGTCATGTATTTGTATTAGGGGTATCTACCAAGCCAGGAAAGTGGGCGGTCATGTATTTGTGTATTAGGGTATCAAGCCAGGAAAGTGGGCGGTCATGTATTTGTGTATTAGGGGTATCAAGCCAGGAAAGTGGGCGTTCATGTATTTGTATTAGGGGTATCAAGTCAGGAAAGTGGGCGGTCATGTATTTGTGTATTAGGGGTATCAAGTCAGGAAAGTGGGCGGTCATGTAGTTGTGTATTAGGGGTATCAAGCCAGGAAAGTGGGCGGTCATGTATTTGTATTAGGGGTATCAAGCCAGGAAAGTGGGCGGTCATGTATTTGTATTAGTGGTATCAAGTCGGGAAAGTGGGCGGTCATGTATTTGTATTAGGGGTATCAAGTCAGGAAAGTGGGTGGTCATGTATTTGTATTAGGGGTATCAAGTCAGGAAAGTGGGCGGTCATGTATTGTATTAGGGGTATCAAGCCAGGAAAGTGGGCGGTCATGTATTTGTGTATTAGGGGTATCAAGCCAGGAAAGTGGGCGGTCATGTAGTTGTATTAGGGGTATCAAGCCAGGAAAGTGGGCGGTCATGTAGTTGTGTATTAGGGGTATCAAGCCAGGAAAGTGGGCGGTCATGTATTTGTATTAGGGGTACCAAGCCAGGAAAGTGGGCGGTCATGTATTTGTATTAGGGGTATCAAGCCAGGAAAGTGGGCGGTCATGTATTTGTATTAGGGGTATCAAGTCAGGAAAGTGGGCGGTCATGTATTTGTATTAGGGGTATCAAGCCCGGAAAGTGGGCGGTCATGCATTTGTATTAGGGCACCAAGTCAGGAAAGTGGGTGGTCATGTATTTGTATTAGGGGTATCAAGCCAGGAAAGTGGGCGGTCATGTATTTGTATTAGGGGTATCTACCAAGCCAGGAAAGTGGGCGGTCATGTAGTTGTGTATTAGGGGTATCAAGTCAGGAAAGTGGGCGATCATGAATTTGTATTAGGGATATCAAGCCAGGAAAGTGGGCGGTCATGTATTTGTATTAGGGGTATCTACCAAGTCAGGAAAGTGGGCGGTCATGTATTTGTATTAGGGGTATCAAGTCAGGAAAGTCGGCGGTCATGTATTTGTATTAGGGGTATCAAGCCAGGAAAGTGGGTGGTCATGTATTTGTATTAGGGGTATCAAGCCAGGAAAGTGGGCGGTCATGTATTTGTATTAGGGGTATCTACCAAGCCAGGAAAGTGGGCGGTCATGTATTTGTATTAGGGGTATCAAGTCAGAAAAGTCGGCGGTCATGTATTTGTATTAGGGGTATCAAGCCAGGAAAGTGGGTGGTCATGTATTTGTATTAGGGGTATCAAGCCAGGAAAGTGGGCGGTCATGTATTTGTATTAGGGATATCTACCAAGCCAGGAAAGTGGGCGGTCATGTAGTTGTGTATTAGGGGTATCAAGTCAGGAAAGTGGGCGATCATGTATTTGTATTAGGGATATCAAGCCAGGAAAGTGGGCGGTCATGTATTTGTATTAGGGGTATCTACCAAGCCAGGAAAGTGGGCGGTCATGTATTTGTATTAGGGGTATCAAGTCAGGAAAGTGGGCGGTCATGTATTTGTATTAGGGGTATCAAGCCAGGAAAGTGGGCGGTCATGTATTTGTATTAGGGGTATCTACCAAGCCAGAAAAGTGGGCGGTCATGTATTTGTATTAGGGATATCTACCAAGCCAGGAAAGTGGGCGGTCATGTAGTTGTGTATTAGGGGTATCAAGTCAGGAAAGTGGGTGATCATGTATTTGTATTAGGGATATCAAGCCAGGAAAGTGGGCGGTCATGTATTTGTATTAGGGGTATCAAGCCAGGAAAGTGGGCGGTCATGTATTTGTATTAGGGGTACCAAGTCAGGAAAGTGGGAGGTCATGTATTTGTATTAGGGGTATCAAGCCAGGAAAGTGGGCGGTCATGTATTTGTATTAGGGGTATCAAGTCAGGAAAGTGGGTGGTCATGTATTTGTATTAGGGGTATCAAGCCAGGAAAGTGGGCGGTCATGTATTTGTATTAGGGGTATCTACCAAGCCAGGAAAGTGGGCGGTCATGTATTTGTATTAGGGGTATCAAGCCAGGAAAGTGGGCGGTCATGTATTTGTATTAGGGGTACCAAGTCAGGAAAGTGGGAGGACATGTATTTGTATTAGGGGTATCAAGCCAGGAAAGTGGGCGGTCATGTATTTGTATTAGGGGTATCAAGTCAGGAAAGTCGGCGGTCATGTATTTGTATTAGGGGTATCAAGCCAGGAAAGTGGGAGGTCATGTATTTGTATTAGGGGTACCAAGTCAGGAAAGTGGGTGGTCATGTATTTGTATTAGGGGTATCAAGCCAGGAAAGTGGGCGGTCATGTATTTGTATTAGGGGTATCTACCAAGCCAGGAAAGTGGGCGGTCATGTAGTTGTGTATTAGGGGTATCAAGTCAGGAAAGTGGGCGGTCATGTATTTGTATTAGGGGTATCAAGTCAGGAAAGTGGGCGGTCAGGTATTTGTATTAGGGGTATCAAGCCAGGAAAGTGGGCGGTCATGTATTTGTATTAGGGGTATCTACCAAGCCAGAAAAGTGGGCGGTCATGTATTTGTATTAGGGATATCTACCAAGCCAGGAAAGTGGGCGGTCATGTAGTTGTGTATTAGGGGTATCAAGTCAGGAAAGTGGGTGATCATGTATTTGTATTAGGGATATCAAGCCAGGAAAGTGGGCGGTCATGTATTTGTATTAGGGGTATCTACCAAGCCAGGAAAGTGGGCGGTCATGTATTTGTATTAGGGGTATCAAGCCAGGAAAGTGGGCGGTCATGTATTTGTATTAGGGGTACCAAGTCAGGAAAGTGGGAGGTCATGTATTTGTATTAGGGGTATCAAGCCAGGAAAGTGGGCGGTCATGTATTTGTATTAGGGGTATCAAGTCAGGAAAGTCGGCGGTCATGTATTTGTATTAGGGGTATCAAGCCAGGAAAGTGGGAGGTCATGTATTTGTATTAGGGGTACTAAGTCAGGAAAGTGGGTGGTCATGTATTTGTATTAGGGGTATCAAGCCAGGAAAGTGGGCGGTCATGTATTTGTATTAGGGGTATCTACCAAGCCAGGAAAGTGGGCGGTCATGTAGTTGTGTATTAGGGGTATCAAGTCAGGAAAGTGGGCGATCATGTATTTGTATTAGGGGTATCAAGCCAGGAAAGTGGGCGGTCGTGTATTTGCATTAGGGGTACCAAGCCAGGAAAGTGGGCGGTCGTGTATTTGTATTAGGGGTATCTACCAAGCCAGGAAAGTGGGCGGTCATGTATTTGTGTATTAGGGTATCAAGCCAGGAAAGTGGGCGGTCATGTATTTGTGTATTAGGGGTATCAAGCCAGGAAAGTGGGCGTTCATGTATTTGTATTAGGGGTATCAAGTCAGGAAAGTGGGCGGTCATGTATTTGTGTATTAGGGGTATCAAGTCAGGAAAGTGGGCGGTCATGTAGTTGTGTATTAGGGGTATCAAGCCAGGAAAGTGGGCGGTCATGTATTTGTATTAGGGGTATCAAGCCAGGAAAGTGGGCGGTCATGTATTTGTATTAGTGGTATCAAGTCGGGAAAGTGGGCGGTCATGTATTTGTATTAGGGGTATCAAGTCAGGAAAGTGGGTGGTCATGTATTTGTATTAGGGGTATCAAGTCAGGAAAGTGGGCGGTCATGTATTGTATTAGGGGTATCAAGCCAGGAAAGTGGGCGGTCATGTATTTGTGTATTAGGGGTATCAAGCCAGGAAAGTGGGCGGTCATGTAGTTGTATTAGGGGTATCAAGCCAGGAAAGTGGGCGGTCATGTAGTTGTGTATTAGGGGTATCAAGCCAGGAAAGTGGGCGGTCATGTATTTGTATTAGGGGTACCAAGCCAGGAAAGTGGGCGGTCATGTATTTGTATTAGGGGTATCAAGCCAGGAAAGTGGGCGGTCATGTATTTGTATTAGGGGTATCAAGTCAGGAAAGTGGGCGGTCATGTATTTGTATTAGGGGTATCAAGCCCGGAAAGTGGGCGGTCATGCATTTGTATTAGGGCACCAAGTCAGGAAAGTGGGTGGTCATGTATTTGTATTAGGGGTATCAAGCCAGGAAAGTGGGCGGTCATGTATTTGTATTAGGGGTATCTACCAAGCCAGGAAAGTGGGCGGTCATGTAGTTGTGTATTAGGGGTATCAAGTCAGGAAAGTGGGCGATCATGAATTTGTATTAGGGATATCAAGCCAGGAAAGTGGGCGGTCATGTATTTGTATTAGGGGTATCTACCAAGTCAGGAAAGTGGGCGGTCATGTATTTGTATTAGGGGTATCAAGTCAGGAAAGTCGGCGGTCATGTATTTGTATTAGGGGTATCAAGCCAGGAAAGTGGGTGGTCATGTATTTGTATTAGGGGTATCAAGCCAGGAAAGTGGGCGGTCATGTATTTGTATTAGGGGTATCTACCAAGCCAGGAAAGTGGGCGGTCATGTATTTGTATTAGGGGTATCAAGTCAGAAAAGTCGGCGGTCATGTATTTGTATTAGGGGTATCAAGCCAGGAAAGTGGGTGGTCATGTATTTGTATTAGGGGTATCAAGCCAGGAAAGTGGGCGGTCATGTATTTGTATTAGGGATATCTACCAAGCCAGGAAAGTGGGCGGTCATGTAGTTGTGTATTAGGGGTATCAAGTCAGGAAAGTGGGCGATCATGTATTTGTATTAGGGATATCAAGCCAGGAAAGTGGGCGGTCATGTATTTGTATTAGGGGTATCTACCAAGCCAGGAAAGTGGGCGGTCATGTATTTGTATTAGGGGTATCAAGTCAGGAAAGTGGGCGGTCATGTATTTGTATTAGGGGTATCAAGCCAGGAAAGTGGGCGGTCATGTATTTGTATTAGGGGTATCTACCAAGCCAGAAAAGTGGGCGGTCATGTATTTGTATTAGGGATATCTACCAAGCCAGGAAAGTGGGCGGTCATGTAGTTGTGTATTAGGGGTATCAAGTCAGGAAAGTGGGTGATCATGTATTTGTATTAGGGATATCAAGCCAGGAAAGTGGGCGGTCATGTATTTGTATTAGGGGTATCAAGCCAGGAAAGTGGGCGGTCATGTATTTGTATTAGGGGTACCAAGTCAGGAAAGTGGGAGGTCATGTATTTGTATTAGGGGTATCAAGCCAGGAAAGTGGGCGGTCATGTATTTGTATTAGGGGTATCAAGTCAGGAAAGTGGGTGGTCATGTATTTGTATTAGGGGTATCAAGCCAGGAAAGTGGGCGGTCATGTATTTGTATTAGGGGTATCTACCAAGCCAGGAAAGTGGGCGGTCATGTATTTGTATTAGGGGTATCAAGCCAGGAAAGTGGGCGGTCATGTATTTGTATTAGGGGTACCAAGTCAGGAAAGTGGGAGGACATGTATTTGTATTAGGGGTATCAAGCCAGGAAAGTGGGCGGTCATGTATTTGTATTAGGGGTATCAAGTCAGGAAAGTCGGCGGTCATGTATTTGTATTAGGGGTATCAAGCCAGGAAAGTGGGAGGTCATGTATTTGTATTAGGGGTACCAAGTCAGGAAAGTGGGTGGTCATGTATTTGTATTAGGGGTATCAAGCCAGGAAAGTGGGCGGTCATGTATTTGTATTAGGGGTATCTACCAAGCCAGGAAAGTGGGCGGTCATGTAGTTGTGTATTAGGGGTATCAAGTCAGGAAAGTGGGCGGTCATGTATTTGTATTAGGGGTATCAAGTCAGGAAAGTGGGCGGTCAGGTATTTGTATTAGGGGTATCAAGCCAGGAAAGTGGGCGGTCATGTATTTGTATTAGGGGTATCTACCAAGCCAGAAAAGTGGGCGGTCATGTATTTGTATTAGGGATATCTACCAAGCCAGGAAAGTGGGCGGTCATGTAGTTGTGTATTAGGGGTATCAAGTCAGGAAAGTGGGTGATCATGTATTTGTATTAGGGATATCAAGCCAGGAAAGTGGGCGGTCATGTATTTGTATTAGGGGTATCTACCAAGCCAGGAAAGTGGGCGGTCATGTATTTGTATTAGGGGTATCAAGCCAGGAAAGTGGGCGGTCATGTATTTGTATTAGGGGTACCAAGTCAGGAAAGTGGGAGGTCATGTATTTGTATTAGGGGTATCAAGCCAGGAAAGTGGGCGGTCATGTATTTGTATTAGGGGTATCAAGTCAGGAAAGTCGGCGGTCATGTATTTGTATTAGGGGTATCAAGCCAGGAAAGTGGGAGGTCATGTATTTGTATTAGGGGTACTAAGTCAGGAAAGTGGGTGGTCATGTATTTGTATTAGGGGTATCAAGCCAGGAAAGTGGGCGGTCATGTATTTGTATTAGGGGTATCTACCAAGCCAGGAAAGTGGGCGGTCATGTAGTTGTGTATTAGGGGTATCAAGTCAGGAAAGTGGGCGATCATGTATTTGTATTAGGGGTATCAAGCCAGGAAAGTGGGCGGTCGTGTATTTGCATTAGGGGTACCAAGCCAGGAAAGTGGGCGGTCGTGTATTTGTATTAGGGGTATCAAGCCAGGAAAGTGGGCGGTCATGCATTTGTATTAGGGTAGCAAGTCAGGAAAGTGGGTGGTCATGTATTTGTATTAGGGGTATCAAGCCAGGAAAGTGGGCGGTCATGTATTTGTATTAGGGGTATCTACCAAGCCAGGAAAGTGGGCGGTCATGTAGTTGTGTATTAGGGGTATCAAGTCAGGAAAGTGGGCGATCATGAATTTGTATTAGGGATATCAAGCCAGGAAAGTGGGCGGTCATGTATTTGTATTAGGGGTATCTACCAAGTCAGGAAAGTGGGCGGTCATGTATTTGTATTAGGGGTATCAAGTCAGGAAAGTCGGCGGTCATGTATTTGTATTAGGGGTATCAAGCCAGGAAAGTGGGTGGTCATGTATTTGTATTAGGGGTATCAAGCCAGGAAAGTGGGCGGTCATGTATTTGTATTAGGGGTATCTACCAAGCCAGGAAAGTGGGCGGTCATGTATTTGTATTAGGGGTATCAAGTCAGGAAAGTGGGCGGTCATGTATTTGTATTAGGGGTATCAAGTCAGGAAAGTTGGCGGTCATGTATTTGTATTAGGGGTATCAAGCCAGGAAAGTGGGAGGTCATGTATTTGTATTAGGGGTACCAAGTCAGGAAAGTGGGTGGTCATGTATTTGTATTAGGGGTATCAAGCCAGGAAAGTGGGCGGTCATGTATTTGTATTAGGGGTATCTACCAAGCCAGGAAAGTGGGCGGTCATGTATTTGTATTAGGGGTATCAAGCCAGGAAAGTGGGCGGTCATGTATTTGTATTAGGGGTACCAAGTCAGGAAAGTGGGAGGTCATGTATTTGTATTAGGGGTATCAAGCCAGGAAAGTGGGCGGTCATGTATTTTTATTAGGGGTATCAAGTCAGGAAAGTCGGCGGTCATGTATTTGTATTAGGGGTATCAAGCCAGGAAAGTGGGAGGTCATGTATTTGTATTAGGGGTACCAAGTCAGGAAAGTGGGTGGTCATGTATTTGTATTAGGGGTATCAAGCCAGGAAAGTGGGCGGTCATGTATTTGTATTAGGGGTATCTACCAAGCCAGGAAAGTGGGCGGTCATGTAGTTGTGTATTAGGGGTATCAAGTCAGGAAAGTGGGCGGTCATGTATTTGTATTAGGGGTATCAAGTCAGGAAAGTGGGCGGTCAGGTATTTGTATTAGGGGTATCAAGCCAGGAAAGTGGGCGGTCATGTATTTGTATTAGGGGTATCTACCAAGCCAGAAAAGTGGGCGGTCATGTATTTGTATTAGGGATATCTACCAAGCCAGGAAAGTGGGCGGTCATGTAGTTGTGTATTAGGGGTATCAAGTCAGGAAAGTGGGTGATCATGTATTTGTATTAGGGATATCAAGCCAGGAAAGTGGGCGGTCATGTATTTGTATTAGGGGTATCTACCAAGCCAGGAAAGTGGGCGGTCATGTATTTGTATTAGGGGTATCAAGCCAGGAAAGTGGGCGGTCATGTATTTGTATTAGGGGTACCAAGTCACGAAAGTGGGAGGTCATGTATTTGTATTAGGGGTATCAAGCCAGGAAAGTGGGCGGTCATGTATTTGTATTAGGGGTATCAAGTCAGGAAAGTCGGCGGTCATGTATTTGTATTAGGGGTATCAAGCCAGGAAAGTGGGAGGTCATGTATTTGTATTAGGGGTACTAAGTCAGGAAAGTGAGTGGTCATGTATTTGTATTAGGGGTATCAAGCCAGGAAAGTGGGCGGTCATGTATTTGTATTAGGGGTATCTACCAAGCCAGGAAAGTGGGTGGTCATGTAGTTGTGTATTAGGGGTATCAAGTCAGGAAAGTGGGCGATCATGTATTTGTATTAGGGGTATCAAGCCAGGAAAGTGGGCGGTCGTGTATTTGCATTAGGGGTACCAAGCCAGGAAAGTGGGCGGTCGTGTATTTGTATTAGGGGTATCAAGCCAGGAAAGTGGGCGGTCATGCATTTGTATTAGGGTAGCAAGTCAGGAAAGTGGGTGGTCATGTATTTGTATTAGGGGTATCAAGCCAGGAAAGTGGGCGGTCATGTATTTGTATTAGGGGTATCTACCAAGCCAGGAAAGTGGGCGTCATGTAGTTGTGTATTAGGGGTATCAAGTCAGGAAAGTGGGCGATCATGAATTTGTATTAGGGATATCAAGCCAGGAAAGTGGGCGGTCATGTATTTGTATTAGGGGTATCTACCAAGCCAGGAAAGTGGGCGGTCATGTATTTGTATTAGGGGTATCAAGTCAGAAAAGTCGGCGGTCATGTATTTGTATTAGGGGTATCAAGCCAGGAAAGTGGGTGGTCATGTATTTGTATTAGGGGTATCAAGCCAGGAAAGTGGGCGGTCATGTATTTGTATTAGGGGTATCTACCAAGCCAGGAAAGTGGGCGGTCATGTAGTTGTGTATTAGGGGTATCAAGTCAGGAAAGTGGGCGATCATGTATTTGTATTAGGGATATCAAGCCAGGAAAGTGGGCGGTCATGTATTTGTATTAGGGGTATCTACCAAGCCAGGAAAGTGGGCGGTCATGTATTTGTATTAGGGGTATCTACCAAGCCAGAAAAGTGGGCGGTCATGTATTTGTATTAGGGATATCTACCAAGCCAGGAAAGTGGACGGTCATGTAGTTGTGTATTAGGGGTATCAAGTCAGGAAAGTGGGTGATCATGTATTTGTATTAGGGATATCAAGCCAGGAAAGTGGGCGGTCATGTATTTGTATTAGGGGTATCAAGCCAGGAAAGTGGGCGGTCATGTATTTGTATTAGGGGTATCAAGTCAGGAAAGTCGGCGGTCATGTATTTGTATTAGGGGTATCAAGCCAGGAAAGTGGGAAGTCATGTATTTGTATTAGGGGTACCAAGTCAGGAAAGTGGGTGGTCATGTATTTGTATTAGGGGTATCAAGCCAGGAAAGTGGGCGGTCATGTATTTGTATTAGGGGTATCTACCAAGCCAGGAAAGTGGGCGGTCATGTAGTTGTGTATTAGGGGTATCAAGTCAGGAAAGTGGGCGATCATGTATTTGTATTAGGGATATCAAGCCAGGAAAGTGGGTGGTCATGTATTTGTATTAGGGGTATCTACCAAGCCAGGAAAGTGGGCGGTCATGTATTTGTATTAGGGGTATCAAGTCAGGAAAGTGGGCGGTCATGTATTTGTATTAGGGGTATCAAGCCAGGAAAGTGGGCGGTCATGTATTTGTATTAGGGGTATCTACCAAGCCAGAAAAGTGGGCGGTCATGTATTTGTATTAGGGATATCTACCAAGCCAGGAAAGTGGGCGGTCATGTAGTTATGTATTAGGGGTATCAAGTCAGGAAAGTGGGTGATCATGTATTTGTATTAGGGATATCAAGCCAGGAAAGTGGGCGGTCATGTATTTGTATTAGGGGTATCAAGCCAGGAAAGTGGGCGGTCATGTATTTGTATTAGGGGTATCTACCAAGCCAGGAAAGTGGGCGGTCATGTATTTGTATTAGGGGTATCAAGCCAGGAAAGTGGGCGGTCATGTATTTGTATTAGGGGTACCAAGTCAGGAAAGTGGGAGGTCATGTATTTGTATTAGGGGTATCAAGCCAGGAAAGTGGGCGGTCATGTATTTGTATTAGGGGTATCAAGTCAGGAAAGTCGGCGGTTATGTATTTGTATTAGGGGTATCAAGCCAGGAAAGTGGGAGGTCATGTATTTGTATTAGGGGTACCAAGTCAGGAAAGTGGGTGGTCATGTATTTGTATTAAGGATATCTACCAAGCCAGGAAAGTGGGCGGTCATGTAGTTGTGTATTAGGGGTATCAAGTCAGGAAAGTGGGTGATCATGTATTTGTATTAGGGATATCAAGCCAGGAAAGTGGGCGGTCATGTATTTGTATTAGGGGTATCAAGCCAGGAAAGTGGGCGGTCATGTATTTGTATTAGGGGTATCTACCAAGCCAGGAAAGTGGGCGGTCATGTAGTTGTGTATTAGGGGTATCAAGTCAGGAAAGTGGGTGATCATGTATTTGTATTAGGGATATCAAGCCAGGAAAGTGGGCGGTCATGTATTTGTATTAGGGGTATCAAGCCAGGAAAGTGGGCGGTCATGTATTTGTATTAGGGGTACCAAGTCAGGAAAGTTGGCGGTCATGTATTTGTATTAGGGGTATCAAGCCAGGAAAGTGGGCGGTCATGTATTTGTATTAGGGGTATCAAGTCAGGAAAGTCGGCGGTCATGTATTTGTATTAGGGGTATCAAGCCAGGAAAGTGGGAGGTCATGTATTTGTATTAGGGGTATCAAGTCAGGAAAGTGGGTGGTCATGTATTTGTATTAGGGGTATCAAGCCAGGAAAGTGGGCGGTCATGTATTTGTATTAGGGGTATCTACCAAGCCAGGAAAGTGGGCGGTCATGTATTTGTATTAGGGGTATCAAGCCAGGAAAGTGGGCGGTCATGTATTTGTATTAGGGGTACCAAGTCAGGAAAGTGGGAGGTCATGTATTTGTATTAGGGGTATCAAGCCAGGAAAGTGGGCGGTCATGTATTTGTATTAGGGGTATCAAGTCAGGAAAGTCGGCGGTCATGTATTTGTATTAGGGCTATCAAGCCAGGAAAGTGGGAGGTCATGTATTTGTATTAGGGGTACCAAGTCAGGAAAGTGGGTGGTCATGTATTTGTATTAAGGATATCTACCAAGCCAGGAAAGTGGGCGGTCATGTAGTTGTGTATTAGGGGTATCAAGTCAGGAAAGTGGGTGATCATGTATTTGTATTAGGGATATCAAGCCAGGAAAGTGGGCGGTCATGTATTTGTATTAGGGGTATCAAGCCAGGAAAGTGGGCGGTCATGTATTTGTATTAGGGGTACCAAGTCAGGAAAGTGGGAGGTCATGTATTTGTATTAGGGGTATCAAGCCAGGAAAGTGGGCGGTCATGTATTTGTATTAGGGGTATCAAGTCAGGAAAGTGGGCGGTCATGTATTTGTATTAGGGGTATCAAGCCAGGAAAGTGGGAGGTCATGTATTTGTATTAATGGTACCAAGTCAGGAAAGTGGGTGGTCATGTATTTGTATTAGGGGTATCAAGCCAGGAAAGTGGGCGGTCATGTATTTGTATTAGGGGTATCTACCAAGCCAGGAAAGTGGGCGGTCATGTATTTGTATTAGGGGTATCAAGCCAGGAAAGTGGGCGGTCATGTATTTGTATTAGGGGTACCAAGTCAGGAAAGTGGGAGGTCATGTATTTGTATTAGGGGTATCAAGCCAGGAAAGTGGGCGGTCATGTATTTGTATTAGGGGTATCAAGTCAGGAAAGTCGGCGGTCATGTATTTGTATTAGGGGTATCAAGCCAGGAAAGTGGGAGGTCATGTATTTGTATTAGGGGTACCAAGTCAGGAAAGTGGGTGGTCATGTATTTGTATTAGGGGTATCAAGCCAGGAAAGTGGGCGGTCATGTATTTGTATTAGGGGTATCTACCAAGCCAGGAAAGTGGGCGGTCATGTAGTTGTGTATTAGGGGTATCAAGTCAGGAAAGTGGGCGGTCATGTATTTGTATTAGGGGTATCAAGTCAGGAAAGTGGGCGGTCAGGTATTTGTATTAGGGGTATCAAGCCAGGAAAGTGGGCGGTCATGTATTTGTATTAGGGGTATCTACCAAGCCAGAAAAGTGGGCGGTCATGTATTTGTATTAGGGATATCTACCAAGCCAGGAAAGTGGGCGGTCATGTAGTTGTGTATTAGGGGTATCAAGTCAGGAAAGTGGGTGATCATGTATTTGTATTAGGGATATCAAGCCAGGAAATTGGGCGGTCATGTATTTGTATTAGGGGTATCTAACAAGCCAGGAAAGTGGGCGGTCATGTATTTGTATTAGGGGTATCAAGCCAGGAAAGTGGGCGGTCATGTATTTGTATTAGGGGTACCAAGTCAGGAAAGTGGGAGGTCATGTATTTGTATTAGGGGTATCAAGCCAGGAAAGTGGGCGGTCATGTATTTGTATTAGGGGTATCAAGTCAGGAAAGTCGGCGGTCATGTATTTGTATTAGGGGTATCAAGCCAGGAAAGTGGGAGGTCATGTATTTGTATTAGGGGTACCAAGTCAGGAAAGTGGGTGGTCATGTATTTGTATTAGGGGTATCAAGCCAGGAAAGTGGGCGGTCATGTATTTGTATTAGGGGTATCTACCAAGCCAGGAAAGTGGGCGGTCATGTAGTTGTGTATTAGGGGTATCAAGTCAGGAAAGTGGGCGATCATGTATTTGTATTAGGGGTATCAAGCCAGGAAAGTGGGCGGTCGTGTATTTGCATTAGGGGTACCAAGCCAGGAAAGTGGGCGGTCGTGTATTTGTATTAGGGGTATCAAGCCAGGAAAGTGGGCGGTCATGCATTTGTATTAGGGTACCAAGTCAGGAAAGTGGGTGGTCATGTATTTGTATTAGGGGTATCAAGCCAGGAAAGTGGGCGGTCATGTATTTGTATTAGGGGTATCTACCAAGCCAGGAAAGTGGGAGGTCATGTAGTTGTGTATTAGGGGTATCAAGTCAGGAAAGTGGGCGATCATGAATTTGTATTAGGGATATCAAGCCAGGAAAGTGGGCGGTCATGTATTTGTATTAGGGGTATCTACCAAGTCAGGAAAGTGGGCGGTCATGTATTTGTATTAGGGGTATCAAGTCAGGAAAGTCGGCGGTCATGTATTTGTATTAGGGGTATCAAGCCAGGAAAGTGGGTGGTCATGTATTTGTATTAGGGGTATCAAGCCAGGAAAGTGGGCGGTCATGTATTTGTATTAGGGGTATCTACCAAGCCAGGAAAGTGGGCGGTCATGTATTTGTATTAGGGGTATCAAGTCAGAAAAGTCGGCGGTCATGTATTTGTATTAGGGGTATCAAGCCAGGAAAGTGGGTGGTCATGTATTTGTATTAGGGGTATCAAGCCAGGAAAGTGGGCGGTCATGTATTTGTATTAGGGGTATCTACCAAGCCAGGAAAGTGGGCGGTCATGTAGTTGTGTATTAGGGGTATCAAGTCAGGAAAGTGGGCGGTCATGTATTTGTATTAGGGATATCAAGCCAGGAAAGTGGGCGGTCATGTATTTGTATTAGGGGTATCTACCAAGCCAGGAAAGTAGGCGGTCATGTATTTGTATTAGGGGTATCAAGTCAGGAAAGTGGGCGGTCATGTATTTGTATTAGGGGTATCAAGCCAGGAAAGTGGGCGGTCATGTATTTGTATTAGGGGTATCTACCAAGCCAGAAAAGTGGGCGGTCATGTATTTGTATTAGGGATATCTACCAAGCCAGGAAAGTGGGCGGTCATGTAGTTGTGTATTAGGGGTATCAAGTCAGGAAAGTGGGGGATCATGTATTTGTATTAGGGATATCAAGCCAGGAAAGTGGGCGGTCATGTATTTGTATTAGGGGTATCAAGCCAGGAAAGTTGGCGGTCATGTATTTGTATTAGGGGTACCAAGTCAGGAAAGTGGGAGGTCATGTATTTGTATTAGGGGTATCAAGCCAGGAAAGTGGGCGGTCATGTATTTGTATTAGGGGTATCAAGTCAGGAAAGTCGGCGGTCATGTATTTGTATTAGGGGTATCAAGCCAGGAAAGTGGGAGGTCATGTATTTGTATTAGGGGTACCAAGTCAGGAAAGTGGGTGGTCATGTATTTGTATTAGGGGTATCAAGCCAGGAAAGTGGGCGGTCATGTATTTGTATTAGGGGTATCTACCAAGCCAGGAAAGTGGGCGGTCATGTATTTGTATTAGGGGTATCAAGCCAGGAAAGTGGGCGGTCATGTATTTGTATTAGGGGTACCAAGTCAGGAAAGGGGGAGGTCATGTATTTGTATTAGGGGTATCAAGCCAGGAAAGTGGGCGGTCATGTATTTGTATTAGGGGTACCAAGTCAGGAAAGTGGGTGGTCATGTATTTGTATTAGGGGTATCAAGCCAGGAAAGTGGGCGGTCATGTATTTGTATTAGGGGTATCTACCAAGCCAGGAAAGTGGGCGGTCATGTAGTTGTGTATTAGGGGTATCAAGTCAGGAAAGTGGGCTATCATGTATTTGTATTAGGGGTATCAAGCCAGGAAAGTGGGCGGTCATGTATTTGTATTAGGGGTATCTACCAAGCCAGGAAAGTGGGCGGTCATGTATTTGTATTAGGGGTATCAAGCCAGGAAAGTGGGCGGTCATGTATTTGTATTAGGGGTACCAAGTCAGGAAAGTGGGAGGTCATGTATTTGTATTAGGGGTATCAAGCCAGGAAAGTGGGCGGTCATGTATTTGTATTAGGGGTATCAAGTCAGGAAGGTCGGCGGTCATGTATTTGTATAAGGGGTATCAAGCCAGGAAAGTGGGCGGTCATGTATTTGTATTAGGGGTATCTACCAAGCCAGGAAAGTGGGCGGTCATGTAGTTGTGTATTAGGGGTATCAAGTCAGGAAAGTGGGCGATCATGTATTTGTATTAGGGATATCAAGTCAGGAAAGTGGGCGGTCATGTATTTGTATTAGGGGTATCAAGTCAGGAACGTGGGTGGTCATGTATTTGTGTATTAGGGGTATCAAGCCAGGAAAGTGGGCGGTCATATATTTATATTAGGGGTATCAAGTCAGGAAAGTGGGCGTTCATGTATTTGTGTATTAGGGGTATCAAGCCAGGAAAGTGGGCGGTCATGTATTTGTGTATTAGGGGTATCTACCAAGCCAGGAAAGTGGGCGGTCATGTATTTGTATTAGGGGTATCAAGTCAGGACAGTGGGCGGTCATGTATTTGTGTATTAGGGGTATCAAGCCAGGAAAGTGGGCGGTCATGTATTTGTGTATTAGGGGTATCTACCAAGCCAGGAAAGTGGGCGGTCATGTATTTGTATTAGGGGTATCAAGCCAGGAAAGTGGGCGGTCATGTATTTGCATTAGGGGTATCAAGCCAGGAAAGTGGGAGGTCATGTATTTGTATTAGGGGTATCAAGTCAGGAAAGTGGGCGGTCATGTATTTGTATTAGGGATATCTACCAAGCCAGGAAAGTGGGCGGTCATGTATTTGTGTATTAGGGGTATCTACCAAGCCAGGAAAGTGGGCGGTCATGTATTTGTATTAGGGGTATCAAGTGAGGAAAGTGGGCGGTCATGTATTTGTGTATTAGGGGTATCAAGCCAGGAAAGTGGGCGGTCATGTATTTGTATTAGGGGTATCAAGTCAGGAAAGTGGGCGGTCATGTATTTGTGTATTAGGGGTATCAAGCCAGGAAAGTAGGCGGTCATGTATTTGTATTAGGGGTATCAAGTCAGGAAAGTGGGCGGTCATGTATTTGTGTATTAGGGGTATCAAGCCAGGAAAGTAGGCGGTCATGTATTTGTATTAGGGGTATCAAGTCAGGAAAGTGGGCGGTCATGTATTTGTGTATTAGGGGTATCTACCAAGCAAGGAAAGTGGGCGGTCATGTATTTGTATTAGGGGTATCTACCAAGCCAGGAAAGTGGGCGGTCATGTATTTGTGTATTAGGGGTATCAAGCCAGGAAAGTGGGCGGTCATGTATTTGTGTATTAGGGGTATCTACCAAGCCAGGAAAGTGGGCGGTCATGTATTTGTATTAGGGGTATCAAGCCAGGAAAGTGGGCGGTCATGTATTTGCATTAGGGGTATCAAGCCAGGAAAATGGGAGGTCATGTATTTGTATTAGGGGTATCAAGCCAGGAAAGTGGGCGGTCATGTATTTGTGTATTAGGGGTATCTACCAAGCCAGGAAAGTGGGCGGTCATGTATTTGTATTAGGGGTATCAAGCCAGGAAAGTGGGCGGTCATGTATTTGCATTAGGGGTATCAAGCCAGGAAAGTGGGAGGTCATGTATTTGTATTAGGGGTATCAAGTCAGGAAAGTGGGCGGTCATGTATTTGTATTAGGGATATCTACCAAGCCAGGAAAGTGGGCGGTCATGTATTTGTGTATTAGGGGTATCTACCAAGCCAGGAAAGTGGGCGGTCATGTATTTGTATTAGGGATATCAAGTCAGGAAAGTGGACGGTCATGTATTTGTGTATTAGGGGTATCAAGCCAGGAAAGTGGGCGGTCATGTATTTGTGTATTAGGGGTATTAAGTCAGGAAAGTTGGCGGTCATGTATTTGTGTATTAGGGGTATCAAGTCAGGAAAGTAGGCGGTCATGTATTTGTGTATTAGGGGTATCAAGCCAGGAAAGTGGGCGGTCATGTATTTGTGTATTAGGGGTATCTACCAAGCCAGGAAAGTGGGCGGTCATGTATTTGTATTAGGGGTATCAAGCCAGGAAAGTGGGCGGTCATGTATTTGCATTAGGGGTATCAAGCCAGGAAAGTGGGAGGTCATGTATTTGTATTAGGGGTATCAAGTCAGGAAAGTGGGCGGTCATGTATTTGTATTAGGGATATCTACCAAGCCAGGAAAGTGGGCGGTCATGTATTTGTGTATTAGGGGTATCTACCAAGCCAGGAAAGTGGGCGGTCATGTATTTGTATTAGGGATATCAAGTCAGGAAAGTGGGCGGTCATGTATTTGTGTATTAGGGGTATCAAGCCAGGAAAGTGGGCGGTCATGTATTTGTATTAGGGGTATCAAGTCAGGAAAGTGGGCGGTCATGTATTTGTGTATTAGGGGTATCAAGTCAGGAAAGTGGGCGGTCATGTATTTGTGTATTAGGGGTATCAAGCCAGGAAAGTTGGCGGTCATGTATTTGTTTATTAGGGGTATCTACCAAGCCAGGAAAGTGGGCGGTCATGTATTTGTATTAGGGGTATTAAGTCAGGAAAGTGGGCGGTCATGTATTTGTGTATTAGGGGTATCAAGCCAGGAAAGTGGGCGGTCATGTATTTGTGTATTAGGGGTATCTACCAAGCCAGGAAAGTTGGCGGTCATGTATTTGCATTAGGGGTATCAAGCCAGGAAAGTGGGAGGTCATGTATTTGTATTAGGGGTATCAAGCCAGGAAAGTGGGCGGTCATGTATTTGTGTATTAGGGGTATCTACCAAGCCAGGAAAGTGGGCGGTCATGAATTTGTATTAGGGGTATCAAGCCAGGAAAGTGGGCGGTCATGTATTGCATTAGGGGTATCAAGCCAGGAAAGTGGGAGGTCATGTATTTGTATTAGGGGTATCAAGTCAGGAAAGTGGGCGGTCATGTATTTGTATTAGGGATATCTACCAAGCCAGGAAAGTGGGCGGTCATGTATTTGTGTATTAGGGGTATCTACCAAGCCAGGAAAGTGGGCGGTCATGTATTTGTATTAGGGATATCAAGTCAGGAAAGTGGGCGGTCATGTATTTGTGTATTAGGGGTATCAAGCCAGGAAAGTGGGCGGTCATGTATTTGTGTATTAGGGGTATTAAGTCAGGAAAGTTGGCGGTCATGTATTTGTGTATTAGGGGTATCAAGTCAGGAAAGTGGGCGGTCATGTATTTGTGTATTAGGGGTATCAAGCCAGGAAAGTGGGCGGTCATGTATTTGTGTATTAGGGGTATCTACCAAGCAAGGAAAGTGGGCGGTCATGTATTTGTATTAGGGGTATCAAGCCAGGAAAGTGGGCGGTCATGTATTTGCATTAGGGGTATCAAGCCAGGAAAGTGGGAGGTCATGTATTTGTATTAGGGGTATCAAGTCAGGAAAGTGGGCGGTCATGTATTTGTATTAGGGATATCTACCAAGCCAGGAAAGTGGGCGGTCATGTATTTGTGTATTAGGGGTATCTACCAAGCCAGGAAAGTGGGCGGTCATGTATTTGTATTAGGGATATCAAGTCAGGAAAGTGGGCGGTCATGTATTTGTGTATTAGGGGTATCAAGCCAGGAAAGTGGGCGGTCATGTATTTGTATTAGGGGTATCAAGTCAGGAAAGTGGGCGGTCATGTATTTGTGTATTAGGGGTATCAAGTCAGGAAAGTGGGCGGTCATGTATTTGTGTATTAGGGGTATCAAGCCAGGAAAGTTGGCGGTCATGTATTTGTTTATTAGGGGTATCTACCAAGCCAGGAAAGTGGGCGGTCATGTATTTGTATTAGGGGTATTAAGTCAGGAAAGTGGGCGGTCATGTATTTGTGTATTAGGGGTATCAAGCCAGGAAAGTGGGCGGTCATGTATTTGTGTATTAGGGGTATCTACCAAGCCAGGAAAGTTGGCGGTCATGTATTTGTATTAGGGGTATCAAGCCAGGAAAGTGGGCGGTCATGTATTTGCATTAGGGGTATCAAGCCAGGAAAGTGGGAGGTCATGTATTTGTATTAGGGGTATCAAGTCAGGAAAGTGGGCGGTCATGTATTTGTATTAGGGATATCTACCAAGCCAGGAAAGTGGGCGGTCGTGTATTTGTGTATTAGGGGTATCTACCAAGCCAGGAAAGTGGGCGGTCATGTATTTGTATTAGGGGTATCAAGTCAGGAATGTGGGCGGTCGTGTATTTGTGCATTAGGGGTATCAAGCCAGGAAAGTGGGTGGTCATGTATTTGTATTAGGGGTATCTACCAAGCCAGGAAAGTGGGCGGTCATGTATTTGTATTAGGGGTATAGATATTGCCTCTTTCTACGATGTTGATATCTAATTGTGGGGATTGTTCTGACAGTGTGGTATTAATTGTTTTTCATGTTATAGTCATAGATAAGTTGTGCTGCAAATAATATTTTTGTTTATCTTTGCTCTTTGGTATTTATCTATGTGAAAAGCAAAATTGACATTTGAAATATGGATATTTCTTAACGGTCAACCAAGATCGTGATGCTAACCTTAAAGTTTACTATAATTGTTTTGTTGGTTACTTTCTCCTCTTAGAACCAAAGCGTAGCGGAATAGTCATTTTAGAAGTCTGTGTCCACCTCTGACATTTAACATGCTAACCATTCTAGTGGTACATTCGTGTTCAAGATTTTAGAAGTAAACATTTGCAAATCTGACATAAGCAGAATCTACTACACAAATATCAGAAGGGGTTCCAGATTTTCCGACATGTGAGGCCGTTGTAATAAAACAAATTAAAAACGTAGATATCCAATTTAGTGCGCACGACGCTTTTCTGGAATAACCTTCATCAGGTACGCTCAAAATAACCTTCATCAGGTATGCTCAAAATAACCTTCATCAGGTACGCTCAAAATAACCTTCATCAGGTACGCTCAAAATAACCTTCATCAGGTACGCTCAAAATAACCTTCATCAGGTACGCTCAAAATAACCTTCATCAGGTATGCTCAAAATCAAAAGACTGGAATAACCTTCATCAGATACGCTCAAAATCAAAAGATTGGAAAGCCAAATAATTAAAATTGTTGGGAGCAATAAAACCAAAGGGCCTAAACAGGATAGCCAAATCGGCTAATTTTTTGCTCTAAACGGAGAACCCGTACTTGATTTTGGTCACACATCCCCGAAATATTTATATCCTTACCTTTATAACTGCTATAATGATTGTTGTTAATTTGATACAACAGATAAGTAATTCGTTATAACAAATCAGTAAAATAATTCTTCCTTTTGAACATTTGTCCCCATAGTTTTGTATTAATTGCAGATTGTCATATTTACGCTGAAAGTGAACATGTATACCAAAGAACATTTCTTTTTGAATATTACACCATGTAACTGTATTAAATTTGATATACTAAGTATTAAATTTTTTAAATTCAAACAAACTTAATTTACGATTTGTCCGAATTATTTTTATAGTATTTTTGATGAGGCTCTCGGTACGAATTGTACCTCTTAAGGAGTAGTTCCAAAATAATTGTAGTGTATCTGTCACGGTTCAATTTTTGTATTTATTTTGAAGAGAGAAAAAAATAATTGTAAGTCACAATTTTATCTATTTTGTAAACTTCGTGTACTAACAAGACTTAGTTACATTCTATACGTTTTATATAAAAATGAAAACGATTACATTAGTATTTTATACATAGTGGTGATTCGTTGAGTTTCAATGATCAATTTCATAGTAACCACGGGACTATAGATATATATACACATGTATATATCTTATTTTATTTAATTTCGTTCATCCATTTTTACCTTTTTGTTGATGGTAATGACTTTCAATTAGGTGGAACATATATTTGTATCCATTCTTTATTCTATATCCTTCGAACATGTAAATACGAGCTAATAAAAGCGTAGGGATATTAATTTGTGAACACGACACGATTCTGAAATAACATTCACCAGGTACGCGTATAATCAAAAGATTGGAAAGACACACGATTTAAAAGTTTTTGGTACCCTCAGGGGCTATCACACTGACTACTGGGTGGATGGTATCCCCAGGGACTATCAGTCCACCAGCAGATGTATCTCTAAAGACCGAAAGTTTGGAAAGCTAGAGACAGCTGTTTTGCAACATTTGTGTCTGAAGATCGGTTGCTCATTGAGCCATTAAGCACCTGAGTTTACCCCCGGTGTTTAATGGGGTTCGTGTTACTCGATCTTTAGTTTTATGTATATGTTTTGTAGATCGTTCTTTCTCCTTTTGTATCTTTTGACCATTGTGTTGTCTGTCCTTCGATTTACGGATTCTGAATACCACTTTGATATCTTCAAACTCTTCTTAATTCTAATTTGTTTCAACAACCTCACAGCCTTATCCCATGTGGAAAGAGTATCTATATCCTCTCTTCCATGGCTTGCCTATTGTCTGGCATAATCCTCGACGGAATCCATAACAATTTAAAAGCTATGTTTCCAATTTATGGATTTAGACTCACTATAGTTTGGCCAATGGGCTCAATCAACTCGTAGAGAAGTGCTGTTGATACTGAAATGGTCACCACGAGAGGCAACGAATTAGCAGAATGAGGGAACGGGAAAAATATCCCCTCCCGTGCTTCGTAGTGTTTAGTTGGTCCTATATTGATTGGATATACGTTATCGATATCCTTGACACATCTATTTATCTTAAAAAGTATGAAAGTTTTCATATTTTAAGAACTATGCCCATGCGAAACTGTAGACACTATAGAAACCTTCCCCACTTTTAATAGCGTGGATCATTCATGAAAGACGTAAATAAGAAAGTTTATCCCCTTAATGTATATCTAGTACATCTCGCCTGCCTTGTAGCCAAACCCAAAACATTTACAAGTGGTAATAGACACTGATTACTTTGCGGACAAGGCAGTTATTTGAAAGATTATTGAAAACAAAATAGACATTGTAATTCAACGCAGTTGAAATGAAGAATGGCACATACATAAGTAATACCACTTAAAACTGTAGTAGATAGGTGTTGTGTTCATAATGTATTAATTCTATCTCAGCATTACAAGTTGAGATCGATGGTAACTGAAAAATATTAACCTCCACCACCCACACCCCTTCCACAACATATTAAATAATTCATATTTGAAATATTTGCATAACCGGAAGGGAGAGTTAAGTGTGGTCTCTACTAAATGTGCGAAATGTTTTCAAACCACTCCCAAGCTACACAAAAATGGTTGCGATCAGGACGATGATCTTATATAGCACACAGTCCCTGGCACAATGTACCTCTTAGTTGTTCTGTGAAATACAATTAATAAATTTCTGTGAAATGTAGTTAATAAATATTTAAAACATATAAAGTAGTGGATGTACCAACGCTACACATTTTTCTTTTTATTTATTTCATTACATTAAAAATATGAAATAACCGAAACCAAAAACAAAAAGGTGTATCAATAAATATATCAATGTCACGTGTAGAATTTCATATTAACAATGAAATTCGTTTAATTTGAGCTTTGTAAAAGTAGATAACGATTCAAATAAATGTGTTTTATTTATTCAATATTAAATTCTTTGTGTCCATAATGAACTTTTGAAATACATTTGAATTCATTGTTTATGTTTGTTTTACCTAACCCTTTGGAGATATTATTGTATTGTCGGAAAATGTAGCAAAACAAATATTAAAGTGTGTCCAGTTCAATACAGGCTATTAAACTGACATAGTTATAGTCGCATAGCAACAGTTACTTCCGGTGGCATCGATTAATAATAAGGGAGAAACAATTTAACCTCAAAAGGGAGATATGATTGGTGATTGTATATTATACAAAGAGCAAACTATTGTAGTAAAAAAAATTAGGTTTACAAATTTATGGGAAACAGTATTTTGATTCTTAATGATTTGACGAGACAACATATTTTAATTCTTGAAAGTGCTGTCATAATGCAACATTTGTGGGGTTTTTTTTATTTCTGCAAAGAAACAACTCATTAATTCAATATCATATGAAAAAAAGTTGAAACAATATGGTGAACAATTCCACCAATATCAACAAGAAAAAAGATCTTTACTACCAGTACAATATGATATATAACTGTTTCTATATAACTTGGTTCTCACTATTAATTGTACTTTAATTATTTAAATGAGTAATTTAAGTATTTTTGATTTGTTTCATTTAAATGGTGTGATTATTGAAGAAATGAATAAAACATCAGCACCATCAATAAACCAGGAATCAATACGTGTAATAAATGTTTGTTTGTTAGTTTGTATTAAGAGATTATTACATGACATTTTCCATATCGGCCCTGGTATTAGCCCGAGACTCCCATATGAAGCCCGACAGCGAAGCTGGAGGGCTGATATGGGTCGAGGGTTGATACCAGGGACCATATGGAAAATTTCATGTCATAATCTTTTTATCACATATTGTACATTGACCTTTTCCAAGCATTAACTTTTATATTGCAAAAAAGATCTATGAACAGACAAATTGCGAAAATAAATCCTTAAGAGAGTTGCCTTTGTTCAACTTGCAAATATTTTTGTTTCGAATCTGGTTTCAAAAATATACCAAACAATGTTGATCTGTACAATGACGTTAGAAAGTGTTTGTAAAATCTACCCAAGACGTTGACATTTGAATGGAAATTCTTCAACACGACGTATATATTTGAGCTAATTATTCAGATTCAAGTTATTTAAACTTTATTCCAATATATTGAAATGTGTTAATTTGATTGAAATACGATTTTATGCATATCTTTATGCATCATCTTTCCTTGTACGTTGACATATAATCTTTGAGACCACTGTGCAGATACCGGAAGTTGAATACGGGGGCAAATACGGATATATGAGGGCAAATACGGATATTTGAGGGCAAATAGGGCAAATACGAATATTTGAGGGCAAATAGGGCAAATACGGATATTTGCCCTGAGAGGGCAAATAACCAACACTGACATTTAGCTATTATTGGACATGCAAAAACGAACATATTGCAACAAAATATGTGACAATTATTGAATACTTCATGAGGATCTAATCATTGGTGTCTATAAAGCCTAAAATACTCACACATGTTGTTAATAAATACCAAAATTAGAAACCAAGTACTGTGTTTTACATATGTTATATTATGCATTTTATGTATGTGATACATGCGACTTTCATACGTATGTTATGTTTTACGTACGTTAATAAACGTGCGTTTTATCCATGTTTACAAACGTATATTTTACGACGCGTATGTTAATCACTCGTTTTACGTAAACCTCTTGACCAGCATATGTATAACGTATCGTCGCTACTTTTGCTATGTATTGCGCTGGGGACCCAAGAAATCCACAGAAGTCACGCATAGAGTCCACACCCTCCTAACGCCAAATTATGAGAAAGTTTAAATAGTGATGGAACAACAAA
This sequence comes from Bathymodiolus brooksi, assembly GCA_963680875.1. Taxonomy (NCBI): domain Eukaryota; kingdom Metazoa; phylum Mollusca; class Bivalvia; order Mytilida; family Modiolidae; genus Bathymodiolus; species Bathymodiolus brooksi. The sequence continues at coordinate 40,667,378 of OY804575.1, forward strand.
GTGAACAGCCATTACGATTTTTTTTAAAATCATTCCACTTGCCAAATATATAACTAAAACAAATAGTTGTCAGTCTATTATAGTGGTTTATGAATAAAATGAAAACAAAAAATACCACACGGTCAGAACAGTTCCAAAACAAATAGAAAAATAAGTACTGGGGATAAACTAGTTTTATGGGACTAAATTCTCCCTTTGAGTGAAATGATGAAGTCATGCAAGCATCTTCTGCATATGAGTAAAATGCCAACCCTCACATAACAGAACAGTGATTTTAAACATAATACATAATATATACAATCTTCGTGCCACAGAAGTTGTCATACATATATCTGATGTGTATTATAATAATAATACTTTATTCCAAAAGCAATACAGCTTATAGGTATATAAATACAAATTACAAACAATACATGATACATTATATACAATACATAATTATATAATTATAATTATAGCGGAGCATGATATAAATTTAGGAATTACGAATTTTTTCAGTCACATATAAATACTTTCCAAGATTGTTATGCTCTTTAATATTTTGAACAGATAATAACTGTGTTAGTTTAAAAGCAGATGGATTGATACAATAATAGGGTTTTATATATTTTCTACGAATTTCCACATATTTACTACACTCTAAAATAAAGTGATACTCATCTTCTATATCATTATTGTTACACATGTTGCAAATTCTAGCATGTCTATCTATAAGATAGCCACAATAATATAATTGTCAATATCACCATTCGTCATCTGTATGTAAGTGACAGAGTACATTTCAACAATATATCTTTTTGAATAACTTTTTGACAGATAAGAAGAGATGATTCTTGAAAAAAAACAACCTTGATTTAATAGTTTTAGTTCTAATAGTTTAGACGGTGACTGTGTAAAAAGTCTGAATGCAAACTGCATCTTGAGCGTCATAACAGCGTAGATATCTAATTTAGAATAACCTCAATCGCGTAAGCTCAAAATCAAAAGCCATACTTTTTTTTAGTCTTTCGGAACAATAAAACCAACATGATAGTCAAAATCAGCAAAGGTCACCTATGGAGGAGAACCTTAGTAACGTATGGGTTAAATATAAACTCCGTAAGCGGGACTGGTTGATATAATATTACTATCAAGGTGTGAAAAATTGATCAGGACAAAATTGAAGACGCCTCTTTTAGGCTGGTAGACAGTTGACCGTCAGTGTCAAATTTGAGGTAAATGTCAAGAAATGAAGTGGTGAAAGATGATATTAAAACGATAAAATAGAGTTATGAATGATCTCGAATACACTGCCTACCAAAACTCACATATTCGTCTTCCACTCAATATTCCTTTGATTGTTGCTTCGTTAAAATTATTTCGATCAAACGCGCATATTTTTTTTTTATCTCCATATGGTATTAAGCAAGCTGCTAAAGCTAGAAAAAATAAAGTAGAAAATGATATATTGTGTAGTTGTTTTAATTGCAATAATGGATTCCAGTTTTCATAAGTAAGTCCATGTTGTTTAACTGTTTGTTGCTTAAGGTCAAGTTAACTATATACATGAAAATACCACATGATGGGATAAAGTTTTAAGTAACTTACGGAAGTTCGGTGGTTTTCACGTGCCAAATAAATTTGACCGTCACCATATAATTGAGGCTAGCACATCAATAACAATAACCATCTTTCCTAGAAATATTTGATAATAAATGTATTATTATTATTATTATTATTATAATTATTATTATTAAAGTTAAAAATCTAAATACTTAAGGTGTTTAACCCTGTACAATGTTAAATATAGACATGTATTTTAATTTGGGTCACTTTTGTGGTAATAAAGTGCCAAATATATTTAGTGGTATTAAGTCTCTGTGCACGTTTGTGTTGTCCTATATCTTTTGTTTATTGTTGTACTGTGTTGTGTTTTCTCCAGTGTCTGACTTAGACGCTTTACTAGTAAAGTCTCCTTTAACTAAGATATTCTGGGTTTTTCTGGTATTGTCACAAATTCAGAAAAGAAACTTCCATTGTGTATATATAGACATCCTAAAATATCTATGCCCCGATGTGTTCCTTTCTATATTAGTATCAGTTGGATTAAAAGTAGCCATGACGGATAAAAGTGCATCATCTTTGATTAAGCTCATTCTTACCTTAGTAATGCACTAAATATGTTAGTAATGCACTAAATATACTTATGTTATTTGATGTTCACTATTTTATTTTATTTAAATGACTATTTTGAATTATCATAAATAATTATATTTCACTATCAACGTGGATTTCAGGGTTTAAACCTTTACTTTTATTGATTAAATATTAACCTATTGAAAGAATTATGGGGACATTTGAATACGAAACTACGGTTTGGACTAAACATGTAAAGCTATATGTTATGTGGTAAACATTTGCGTTGGTCGCGCCTGATTGAACGGACATTCATTTAAAGGTTTAAATTTATTCAGATGCAAATTTTTATTTTTACCTATAAGATAGTATATTGAATCGGAAAAAAATTAATTTCGAATTCCAAGTTGGTTACCGAACGTATCAATGCATATTATACCTGTATGTTTAAATTGTGCAAGTGAAAATTTTCGATAAAAAATTTGAGGAATATGAACTGATATTTTTTCTCTATATAAAAAGGTGTTTCTATAGGAAATTATTTGGATACATAAATTGAAAACATGCCGAGAAAGGGCCGGCGGGTATGTATATAGTAACTTTTTCTTTAAAATATCTATTTCAGATTTAATCTTTCAACTTTTAAAATTCAGGGCGGATTATATTACAAAGATTGCACGTATGTTACAATAGAAATACAAAACTATAATACATTTTGAACCTAATCTTACTAGTATATAAGCTACATTTATTTTTTGTCAAAATGTCAAATAGATCGACCATTTAGCACGCTTTTATATACCTAATAGATCACAGTTGTGTTTCTACACTCATTTGATATGATTTGCGAAAGATATTATCAGATTAAAAGTATCGGTATATGGAAATAGTTGGTGTTAAAAGTTAATGAATAGCCTACAACCTAATGCCACTAATATTTAATAATGCATTTATATCCAAAGGGCGCGTGCTTATGTCATGCATGGATAAAAGATTGATTTTAACATCATTTCAGCATTCTCTCTTCCATTTACTCAATATAATATTATTCATGACACTTTCCATGTAATCATTCCAATTGTACTTGTTGTTGTTGTTGTTCTGTGCCCACAGTTAAATGTCCTTCAATGCATCACCGCCATGTTGTACAGTTTTCAATTGCTATTTACAGTATACAATATTCGTCAACTTTTAAAATTATCGCTTTTATTGGGTTTTTTTTCCTGTATTTTTTTATTTGTAGGTTTCACTGAATTGTTTTCCCTTCAATATAAAATCTTTATTAAAAACTGTACATTTGTTAGTGTATTAAGCATAAGTACCAGTATCCTGGCATCGTTGATATTAGTAGCATGTGATATAAATAGTGTTAGTTACTGAACTTTATTCAAATTTCTTTTGGTATATTGTGATCTTATAATGTTATGTTTGGTTATTAATGTTTAACATCACCTTCAGATGTTCTACATATCATGACGACCAGACTTATTAGGAGAGTAAAGCCTCTATCTAATTATATTTTCAATATAGCAACAACAGAAATCTTTTAAAGAAAAGTACGATCTCTAATATCTCGTAACCCTTTACACATTGACAATGACTACGCCAAGCTCTAGATAAATTGTCTTCTTCTTTTTTGGTGGGGGGGTGGGGGGGGGGGGGGGGGGGGTGTATCAGAGTTTTAATCTACATGAATTTTGCATTAAAATATCTCAAATGCAAAAAAAACTAAACTTTAGACACTAGATGTCTTGATGTTTCTGTGGAAAACCACACGGAACCCATAGTTACCAATTACTTAAACTGGGGGTATATCAATCGTTATAGAATCATTATCTACTTTCAAATTCTACATAATGATTTTAATTTAAAGAGACGTGAATACGAATGATGTTAAAATTAAGCTATTTGATAAATAGGTATAGTGAATTTTCGTTTTGTGATAATAGTGTATGTCATTTGCTTTGAACATATTTATAATCTTAAGTAAGTCGTGATTATCATTTACCCAATCACTTCGTCGTCAAGAGAAAGTGAACGATAAACCAAAGGTCTTTCTGTTACATACCCAAAGCTTTACTTTTCATATCTACATTACTATTGATAAATCCCAGTTGTTCGTTTACATTTGACAACATTTATCGAATACATTCATTCATACATCAAATTTGGACTTCTATAAATATGCAGTGATCTGTTTAAAATGTTCACAATTCAATTTACAGAAGGTTATAGTTACAGTTCAAAAATCCTTATGAAAATAAAATATCTTCCATCTATGAATTTATTTTCAAGCTTATCGTGCTGTGAGTTCGGAGTATACCTTTCTTGCACTCCATTTGGTCGTTCTTGTCGTCAAAGCCTGATATGAAATAGATGATTTATCGTTGTGAAATTGAACAATATTGACACATTGTCGATTTCCTACTTCAAAAGTATATGTCCTAATATTTGAATATTTTATTGACATACATGTAAATTTCAATTTTATAATCGACAAACCTTTCAAACTTTAATGGTAGATAGTAGTTGTTATCAATATGATCACCAATTCAACCGGTATTGTTCGGAAGCTGCATCGTCTCTATTCAGTTATTTGTTCAGTTATTAACTTTAGCAAATTATTACTACACATGGAATATGTTTTATTATTATATAGTAATAAATATTTTGTCCCCAGTTTTAATAAGAAGTATGGAGTCTCGTTATCGACAAAATCAGCGTTATTTGATTTCAAAATTTTGATTAATTGTTTTTGCAGGCTTGGTTTTTGTATGTAGATAAAAAAAAAAAAAACGTTGTTAACATGTTGATTTTTGAGTATATTTACCATTATTCTGTTGTACCTCTAAATATACACGGAAGTTAGATCGTTGTAATAATTGGTCTGAAAATGACCTGCCTTATTAAAAATCGGAACACGTTGTTTCCAAAAAATTTTAAATGTGGAAATGATTGGCCATATTTAAAATTGAATTCCTTCACGATTTAATATGGCAATTAAATTCTCTCATTACTGCTTTCATGAAAACTTATCTATCATAGCCTTTTCAATTCTTGCTTTGATTCGAAAAAAGTAGTACTCCATCTGCTAGTCTAATGGTGTCTTAGCGGCTTCTAGCTCAATTTTTAGAAATAGAATGATGTCTTAGCAACTTCTAGTTCAATTGTCTTAGCGACTTATTGTCCAATTGTTAAAGGTAGAATTATGTCTTAGCAACTTCTAGTTCAATTGTCTTAGCGACTTCTAGTCCTATTGTTTGAGGTAGAATTATGTCTTAGCAACTTCTAGTTCAATTGTCTTAGCGACTTCTAGTCCAATTGTTAAAGGTAGAATTATGTCTTAGAAACTTCTAGTTCAATTGTCTTAACGACTTCTAGTCCAATTGTTAAAGGTAGAATTATGTCTTAGCAACTTCTAGTTCAATTGTCTTAGCGACTTCTAGTCCAATTGTTAAAGGTAGAATTATGTCTTAGCAACTTCTAGTTCAATTATCTTAACGACTTCTAGTCCAATTGTTAAAGGTAGAATTATGTCTTAGCAACTTCTAGTTCAATTGTCTTAACGACTTCTAGTCCAATTGTTAAAGGTAGAATTATGTCTTAGCAACTTCTAGTTCAATTGTCTTAGCGACTTCTAGTCCAATTGTTAAAGGTAGAATTATGTCTTAGCAACTTCTAGTTCAATTGTCTTAGCGACTTCTTGTCCAATTGTTAAAGGTATAATGATGTCTTAGCAACTTCTAGTTCAATTGTCTTAACGACTTCTAGTCCAATTGTTAAAGGTAGAATTATGTCTTGGCGGCTTCTAGTTCAATTGTCTTAGCGACTTCTTGTCCAATTGTTAAAGGTATAATGATGTCTTAGCAACTTCTAGTTCAATTGTCTTAGCGACTTCTAGTCCAATTGTTACAGGTAGAATTATGTCTTGGCGGCTTCTAGTTCAATTGTCTTAGCGACTTCTTGTCCAATTGTTAAAGGTATAATGATGTCTTAGCAACTTCTAGTTCAATTGTCTTAGCGACTTCTAGTCCAATTGTTACAGGTAGAATTATGTCTTGGCGGCTTCTAGTTCAATTGTCTTAGCGACTTCTAGTCCAATTGTTACAGGTAGAATTATGTCTTAGCAACTTCTAGTTCAATTGTCTTAGCGACTTCTTGTCCAATTGTTAAAGGTATAATGATGTCTTAGCAACTTTCTAGTTCAATTGTCTTAGCGACTTCTAGTCCAATTGTTACAGGTAGAATTATGTCTTGGCGGCTTCTAGTTCAATTGTCTTAGCGACTTCTAGTCCAATTGTTACAGGTATAATGATGTCTTAGCAACTTCTAGTTCAATTGTCTTAGCGACTTCTAGTCCAATTGTTACAGGTAGAATTATGTCTTGGCGGCTTCTAGTTCAATTGTCTTGGCGACTTCTAGTCCAATTGTTACAGGTAGAATTATGTCTTGGCGGCTTCTAGTTCAATTCTTAGAGGTGGAATGGTGTCTTGGTCGTTTCTAGCCCTTTTTGAAGTCGAATGTGTCTATCAATCATCAGAAAGATCGATGTGAAAGTTAATTTTAAGGTAATGATTGGCGAAATCATGCACAATGTGACGTTTAATACAATAAAAGTCACACTTTTAGAAACTCGCAAACTCATTGATCGGAAAACAATACAGGTGGTTTCATAATTTATCTTCTAGTCCCCCTACCTCAGCCATGCCACCTGGAAAGAATCCTCAGATTTGCCATACCACCTGGCATGAAGAATCACATATCAATATTACTTTCCTATATACATTATTTTGTTCGTTTGTAACTGAAATATAGACAAATCAATATAATTGAAAGTACATCACGTCCCTGTTAATAATTACAAATCTAATAGTATGACAGCTGTCAGAAATCTATTGGTTCAGTTTTATTTCTTTTATTAGAAAGTAGTTCAAATAAAGAAAATAATGTACGGGGGTTAACAAGGATCTTGACAAATCACCTGGAATACTTTAGTATATTTGACAATTGATGTTTTAATAGATATATTGTAAAAAAAAAATAAGCAAAAAACTGTTGTGTTTTCAATTTGTTCGCGATTCAGCTTTTTGTTATTAAATCTGAACGTCTTGTCGAGATAGCACTATGAGAAAATGTCATTTCTAGTACATACAAGTCTTTTCAAACTATTAAATTGTCTAGTTTATGTTCGATTTATTGTCATTGAATTATTTACGTTGTTTGTGTTTGTTTACGCATAGTGATGTCCGACACATACTGTGTTGTGTGCCCTGTGATGCCAGTTTATCTGGATGCTCCATTTTTGATTGGCGATTGCCCCTTCAGTATTCTCTAACGTTTATTTTATTAAATGTACGAAATAACAATATACAGTGAAATCTGGCTATCTCGAACTTATTTAAGTAGTTTTCTTGGATAACTGGAAGTAATAACATGGTCCGTTAATAGTAATTGATGGATAAAATTACCGTGATTGATAGATACATTTTCCGTAATTGATACATATACGTCTGAAAATTAAACCAAACAGTGTTAGAATTAGATTTTTGAGCTGACAAATTTTTGTTCTTCCCTCGACGGGATTTGAACTTACACCATTATTATATATTTATTTATCGCAATTAATAGATAAATTTATCGTGATAATTCGAATACTCCGATAATTTGAAATAATTTCGACTTTAACACAACGATATGCTATACTGATTTAAAAAGGTGTTTTCTATTTGTAACATTTAATGAGTGTTCCCTGTTCATGATGAGCGTAGGAAACAAAATATATTAAATCCTGGTTCAACGTGAAGCTCATAACGAACACCGATTATATCAACGAAACGATGTGTATACCATTGATAGTTGTAGAATTAATATCAAAGAAAAGAAAATAATCAAACTAAAAGCTGAACAAAATGAAAGTTTTAGAATGACAAATTACAATACAATTCAAAATTTCTGGCTCAAACACGAAACAATACTGAATAGAATCTTGACTAAATTACTCGTTATCACGTTCAAACAGCCATTAATCAAGTTTACTCGAGCTGTAGTCTGCTGTTGATAAGATAATTTCTCGTGGCACCCAGGTAACAAATGAAACAATATTAACATTGTGATTTGTATCACTCTATATTGTCAAAAAAAGTAAATCATGTACCTCTCTACAATGTTAGTTTGAAATTAATTAAATATTTAACATGCGTAATGTTGAAACACATAGTCATCAGTTTTTACATTTAAAGATCAACATTACGTCAAGTTAACACAATATTTGTATTATTTTAAGTAATCTAAAAGATATTTATATTGAAAAGCAATAAGCATTGAGTTTAATCCTTAGTTAATTCTGCACAATTGACAGCACAGATAATCATAATATACTATTCTAGGTCTTATTATTATTTAGTATCAGGATATTCTGGACATGGGGAGTGGACATTTTTATTGGTTAAGTTTACAACGAATCCATGCTAACATTATTTCAAGGTTTCCGTCCCAAAATCAATTAAAAAATATTCTAAAGAGGTAGTATGTCTCGAAATGTTTCATCATCAACGTCATGCATTTGGCTTCCTCCTCGCAACTGTTTGCAAACATGCTTCTGGTGTAACTAGAATGACCTTGACCCCTTTGGTGTAATTTTTCCTTTTAACCAAGCTCGTAAATGGAGATTAATGGTGTTTAATGCTACTTTCAACAATATATTGTAGCTATATATCATATGGACCAGGCCAGAACCTGGATTTACAACTTCAAATGTCGCAGTCTCTTTTATGTTGACGGAGTTGAGGTGATAACTGATTGTCCGTTTTGTTGATATTGGTGGTATTGTTGATCATCACTGTTTATACTTTCTTTTCATATGCTATTTTATAATTTTCTGTTTCTCATTGAGTAGTATAGGTTTGATCTTTCTCAATGCTATGTACCCCTTGGAACCTATGGTATACAGATATAGCTTAGTTTCTTCGTAGCGGGGTACAACCAATCGGAAAGATTCGTCCCCTAGTTGTTTTGGACGAATCACATACACAACTCGTCCTTAAGACGGCACGTAAATGAGTACCACATGTATTGTGAATGCTACGATCTTTAAACGTTGGTGGTTTCTTACAAGGCATTGTTTCTGACCCTTTCAAGTCCATATTTTTACCTGTGACAATCTGAACTTCAATACCAGGCCAAATCACACTGCCATCAATTAATTTTCTATGTTGATTCTTCTTGTCATGGGATGTAGCTGAAATACTGAAATGACGTTAAACAACATTCAACCAATATAATATCTATTATGTTGTATCCGAATATATTTCTTGTCTTGCCCCATTGATTCGTATGTTACATTATTTAACTTGTTAATTAAAAAAAGTTGTCGTCAAACTCTTACCAAATTTTGTCACTTTAAATCATACTTACGCTTGTATGATTTGTTGAATGATAATTATTGAAAATATTGGCTAATATCATTTAGCGTTGCCAGGTCAGAAAAGCGTAACGAATGTTATATTGCTTCTGACATGTTATATGTTTTACTACAAAGTGGAACTTATGTAAATCCTTTTTACCTTGTTCATTAGAATTTATATTAGACCTAGATTTATTTGTTTCTATTGAACAATATTTAAACACTTAATCTTGGAATGCAAATTGATATATTAGAGGAGATCAAACAAGATGTACTGAAAACGATTTGATCTGATCAAAATAAACGTTATTAGAGGAACGTTTAATCCACAGGGAACAACCGAGAATTCACCCCCTGTTAATAGTGGATGTCATATTGCTCAATCTTTAGTTTTCTGTGTAGTGTTTTGTAGACCATTGTTTGTCTTTTTCTCCTTTTTCTACTGGCCATTGTAGTTGTCTGTCTTTCGATTTACAGCTTTCGATTGCCCCTTTGGTATCTTAAAACTGTTCTTAAATAGAAAATACAGTACAATTTTGGAACACTCTATTAGTTAATGGGGTTCGTGTCACATACATATTTGTATTTGATTTTCCGTTTATATTTAAGAAATAAATCATGGAAGCCAGAATGTGTTGGGAGCTTTAACATGGATTGGCGGATATTAGTATTTTATCCCGAGCCAGAAGCGAGGGATAACATTTACTAATATCAGCCAATCCATGTTAAAGCTCAAAACACATTCTGGCTTCCATGATTTATTTCGATTCTGATATGTCTAAGAGTACAAATACGGTGGTATACTTTGATTGGAAAACGGTCATTTATATTTACGTTTGCGGAAAATATCGCACACAATTTATGCTGCCAATGGAAAAGTCAGTCACATTCACCGGCGCATGTGCTAATGAGATTATTATTATTATTATCTTTATTTACCAATGTCATACAACATATAGGCATACATGTATACAATAAATAATTCATCAGATCATGATACAATACAAATACAATAAATGGTTATAACACAAAAAATAAACATACAAATACAATAAATAATAAAAAATAAATAAATAAATAAATGAATAAACGTACATTAATGATTAAGACAGAAGTTTGAAAATAAAGTTATTAAATGTTTTAGAAATTTCATACCCAGACATTTCTGAGTTTTGTAGCATCACAAATATATTTACCAAGATTACATAATTCTTTGGTATTGGTAACACTTAATAGTTGCAACATTTTATAAACAGACGGCTTTTTACAGTAATACGATTGATAAATTGTTTTCGTAAATTTACATATGATGGACATAATAAAATAAAATGCATTTCATCTTCAATTTCATTTATACACAATTTACAGGTTCTTCTGTTTCTATTCGCTTTATTATACCTTCCTTGTTCAATTGCAAGTTTATGTGATGACAATCTAATTTTAGTTATGCATGTTTTGTACCATTCTGGTATAGGTTTGCATAAATATTCTTGTAAGCACACATCTGTAACAATATACTGATAAAAATAACATTTTGATGAAACACTTAATACAGCATCAAATTCTTGCTTGGCAATATCGAGCAGTCTTTTTTTAATTAAAAATATGACATTCTTAGACAGCATTGCTTGTGAATTCCACAAATCATTTAGACCAATCTTACACAATTCTTTACGTATATTACAAACCCAGTTATTCATATTATTTGGATATTTTAAGCACATATCATATAAAAATTCATAACAACCTTTCACAATACAGTTATTGGCATTTAATAATTCCAACCAAAACTTGAAAATACGTATTTTTCTAGTTACTATCAAGGGGTATATATCTAATTCATAATACACCATTATATTCGTTGTACTTGTTTTGACATTTAAGATACGTTTACAATAATTGACATGAACATTTTCAATATCTGGTGCTTTATGAAATCCCCATATTTCACACCCATAACATAATACACTACTAATATATGTGTCAAATAAAGATAACAAAGTATGATGATTGAACATAAATGGTTTAGTGTTTTTTATCAAAGCAAACACAGCCTTTCTACCTTGCTCAGCAACATGCTTTTCAGCCACGAAAAATTTACCATTGAAATTGAGTACAACACCTCAATATGTCAAAGTATTTACAGTTTCTATTTATAACCCATTATAGTACCATTTTTCATCATCACTGAGTATACCACCATTTCGAAAAACAATTTTAGTTTTGTTTATATTTACAGACAATTTCCATTTTTCAGTATAATTATATAATGCATCTAACATAGCTTGTAAACCCTCTACAGACTCTGAAAAAATTACCATGTCATCTGCATACATTATTAAAAACAGACTTAATTCTTTTAATTCTATAGGATCACAATTATGATTAATAAAATCCATTTCACAGTCATTGACATATAATGCGAACAAAATCGATGAAATTACCTCCCCTTGCATAAGACTAACGTTATTTGCGAAAAATTATGTATAAAAACCATGAACTGAAACACACGTTCTAACATTTGAATACATTGATTTGATGATTTACAATAGTTTTCCTTGTATTCCAATAACAGAGAGTTCATACCATAAATTCAATCTATCAACTGTATCGAAAGCTTTAGTATAGTCCACAAACGCACAGTACAACCTTTTTCTTCCCAATTAAAATTTTGATATTTTGAGATTATACCGAATGGATAACTCCCTCGTTTTTTAACAAAACGAAAGAATGAGGTCATGTTAGAATAATACTCAATGCATTGAGAGTTATCCGTGATCGGAGTGGTATGGTAGCTTACATCTACACATGCAAATGGTGCATATCATAACGTTCGGTTGCAGCACGTGGCGAGGTGTGCTCGAAACAACATTATGCAATAAAGTTCACTTTCCTTCAACAATAACACTGAATGCCATGAAATAACTGAAATGTTGTGTCTGGGTGTTGTTGAAAACTTGTCAAAACTCAGTCCATGTAGCCCCCAATAAACTACATCCGGATTATGCCGTTATATATTTCTGCTTGGTTATTGTAACCCGCTTAGTATACCGAAGTATGTCGCAGCTTTATAGTGTTATTTTATGATTCATATTGATATCATCTCTTAAGCTCAAAAGTTTTCATTACATATCATTTATATACCGGTATTAGATCTACATCCGCTTGGTGTAATGGATCAACATTCCTTTGAATGTCGGACAAAAATTACGAGGTACAATAAAGTCAAGTTTTATATCCTTTTAATGTCAATTTGATGTGTTTTATAACACCTAATATTTATTTCATTCTATTGAGATACTCCTGGCAACACGTATGATACCTTAGTGTTTGTTTCAATCGATTTTTTTCACCATTTCAATGTATTCATTTCATCCCAGGTAATTAACAACTCAAATATTCAATGCGGAAATTAAATCTTTACAAATTAGGTTTAAATTTCACCTAAAAGAGTGTGTTCATTGATAATGCACGAATGTCGCAATAACACTTACCGTGTAAGTTATTGAAAATCTATAAGCAATATGAATGAGAGTTGAGATATAAGAATAGAAAGATACATGGCTCATTACCTTGTTTGTGTTGTAATAACCCTGGGGCGCAAAATAATCGGAATATAACTCGATATTGTTGCCTGTGTAAGTTTGGGTGGTCAAATATAGCAGAATAAAATCGTGATAGGATGAAAGTAGGATAAATCTCGACGTGAACAATGAGAAATTGTATATAAATAATTTCCATTTGATTGAAAAACTACAAGAAACAGTACAACAATTTATTTCAGAATATACCGTATTACGAATGTCGACGATTGTCAAGTTTTAAGAAAAATAATAATCTTAGATGAATGAGATAGTAAGTCGTACAAACGAGATTATAAATAATAATAATAATGAGTAAACAAATAATAATAATGAGTAAACAAATAATAATGAGTAAACAAATAATAATGAGTAAACAAATGCACCCGCTGGGGATAATTTGTGTCACCTACAGTCACAGGAATGTTATTTGGGTTGACCTGCTGACAGATTATTACATTCATATATGTTTGAAAATCAGAAGCCGTAAGATCGAAGAATGATTAATCATGCAATATTCAAAAGAACAAGCAATGGTTAATAAAACACTACACATAATCGAAAGATTGAGCAACATGAACCCCGCTAAAGCAAGGGAATGAACTCATGTCCTCCTGAATGGGTAATGTTTGTACCGAAATAAATCTCCAATTTATACCTGCATTGATGCTAAGTTAACAATCCGGTCCTCTCCTCTTTCATGACTTATCACTGTTTTAGTAACAACAGTAACACGACGGGTGCCACACGTGGATCAGGAACTAACTTCTTTCTCTTCCGGAGCACATGAGCACACTCCCGGTTTTTAGTGGGGTTCCTGTTGCTCGACTTGATATTTTCATTGTGTTGTATTTTGTAAATCATTGTTTGTTCCTTTGCCCTTTTCTTTTGGTCATTGTATTGTCTATCCTTCTTCCCGATAAACACTTTCTTATCTTCAAAGGAATAAGCTCTTGTACAATCAGATTTAAACAAAATATATATAGCAAAAATGTGATGAATTTAGAATATGTTTTTACAATTAGAAAAAAATTTAAAATCAATCAATAAATTTAAAAAGAATTATATTGCTAATTAAGATAAGTATAGAATATGTGGTTATGGTGATGTCATAGTTTTCTGTGTAGTGTTTTGTAAATCATTGCTTGTCTTTTTACCATTTTCTGTTGGTTATTGTATTGTCTGTCCTTCTTTGATTTACTACTTCTGATTACCCTTTGGTATCTTTAAACTTTTCTTATTATTCTTTCTTAATATTTTACCTTCACACCTCATAATACGTTTTATTGGGATATTTAAGTGAGAGGTTTTATAAAACTTGAAAGGCTTCATACCACATGTTATAGACAACTGTCGTGTGTTAAACGCTACCCGAACCTCTTGTTTAACACATTCAAACACTTCAAACACCATTAAAGACCATTCAATGAGTGCAATATTTTGTCTATAAACGATACCAAAAGTCAAGGACTTGCAAATACTTATGTCGGGTAACAATCCTAACATTATCATTTGCTATTTTGTACACATATTTAAGTTTTTTAAATCCTTTCCAAGTCTTTGTTCCGACAATGTAGTATTTTTTTGTTTTTCATATTATGATCTACATATACTTCCGAACACCTCATTAGGTACGGATAATAATTGTGATGTACATGTATGTTCAAGAGGAGGGGCACATATGTTAGCAGCCATAAATAATTTATGATACTTTTTATTCCCCTTTTTATTCCTATTTGTATTTGCCGATTCTGAATGGTAATAAATTATTATATGTTACTGCGAGTTTGACCGGACACAAACTTGACAAAGACTAAGTTCAGACTATATAATGTATTGTATTTCAAGAGCTATTATGATTGAATCTGGATACTTCTTGAAAGTTTGTTAAAATATTCGTCAGTCGATCTTATAATCTTAACGAATAGAAACCATACATTGCTCACATTACGTATGCTGTCAAAATTAAATAAATTACACCTTCGTTTTGAATACTCAAATCAAATTTAATTTTTTTTTAATTTTTTTTTATTTTTAGACATTTCTCCAATACATTTCAGTATCTATAAATATGCGTTTGATTGACATAATATTTATTAATACTATGAGGTAAAACAATACTTTGCATCGACCATATCTGATATGTGTTTCCATACCATATCTTTGCTTGTTCATTTTTTATCCAGCGATCAACTACAGTAACATCTAAGAACTTCCTCGTATTGTGCCAGGTCAAAAGGTCACATTTCATATGAATAATCGGCTACAAGCCTGCAACTACTTTAGATATTGAACAGCAACGCTACATATAGTAGTAGAGAGCTTTCAAATGTTAGTGAAGAGGTTATCTGGCGTGAACAGACACAGAATGTTGTGAGGTGTTGACAGATATGATAAAACAAAATAAATAAAGCTCTCACAAAGGTCTAATTATAATAACAGACAATTATACTGCTTGACTATTAGATTGTCATTTCAACATCTTTTCAGCCGTTGCTTCAGCTTTATCTTGGTAAATAGCTGTAATGTTGACAGAAGTCTGGTGTTGCCATAGAAACCAACGAGAGTAAAACAGTAAGCACCCTCTCTTTTGCTAACAAATGGATAATTAAATTCCTGGCACACCTTGTTTTAATAAAGTTTTCCGTTTGTGGTGCAGTTGTTCCGGTTCAACTAGACAAGTCATTACACAAACCAAGAGAACTACATTTTGCATCGCATTAATAAATAAGTGCATATGTAAACACATTAAAAGTTCAGACGAAGTTTATAATATAAACAGTCGACATTCATATGCAGTTAATACATCAATATTTGGTTTGTATTATACAAAGTATAAGTGATTTCATAGGTATATAAAGAATTAGCATTGTCTGATGGTACATCGAGTAGATATTGTTGAATTCGTGTATAAAACGTTTTGTGTGGAATTAAAAGGTCATTTAATGAATTGAAATGGACAACTTAACAATCACTTGACAACTAGAAAATCATAAATCATATCTCAATAAGTTCTTTATTCGTTTTTTATAATTTTAAAGGGACTTATAATTGTACAATTATAAATTTTATAAATTTTAAGTTGTATATTGTGAATATTAAGTTGTATGATTAAATCATTATCTTATTTAAAACGACAAACTAATGATTAATAACCTTTTTGGAACTTTTATTGAATATTTTTGTTATTATTTCACTATATACAGGGTTATTTTTGAGAGTTGAATGGTAATGATGCTTGAACGTTGAATATAAAAAATCGTAGATAAAATCCTTTGATATATAAAGTGTTTGATAATAAAGCGTATCTATTTCTACTCATTGAGAATGAATTGTCATTAAATTCAACTTGTGTTCTAAATAATAATACTAGATAATTCAGTGATGTACATTTTGTATACACAACCGTTTACGTAGCAACATATACAAGGACTCGATATCTCTCCAACATTTTTGTGGGAGTTCGTTTCGTCCGAAATTCTGCTACTTTACTTTTATTTGATGTAATATGTCTATTCGGATTAAGATATTTTTAATACTGTTTCCTCTAATTGATATTTTACTATTGCCAGGTAAAAAATGCGACATTGTATGTTAAAAAGAGTCATAATTCAATTATACTATTTTTTTTCTTCTAAATATCTCTTTTAGATGTACTTTCTATCTTTTGTAATCTAGTACCCCTTACTCCCTACTCTCTTCGTTATGAAAGTTTTCACCTTCCACGAAACACATATTCTAAGTTTATTGATACCATCAACGAATCTCCTTTCTAACGTATATGTAATGATATGAGTCAGTTTGAGCTGAATTGATTGGTCTTTTCACTTTGAAAACCATGTTACTCGCTGACAAACGTGATCTCAGAAGGATGTATGGGGAACACCTCGCTACAGACAAAATCACCTTATTTGAAGTCATTTATGTAAAGATGAACTTGTACGTCGTAAAGGGTGTCATCTATGTTTGTTGTTCATACCAAATTGTTTGTCTAAATAGGTATATATTAAAAGTACTTGATAAGTATACATAAACCTCAACGGGTAAATGAAGGCATATTGAAGATTTAAATGTATCCCCTAAACATACATATCTCCACACGATCCACATTGGTATGGATTATGTAGTAGCATTTATCACCAGACATTGATCTTATAGATAATCTTGAGTATGATATGAACATAAGCTACGTACTCAGTAATTCCTTGACCCTTTGCAACATTAAGTACAGGTACATTTGAACTCTATACTGTAATATATATGAACGCGTTGACTGGAGGAACACACGCAAACTGACAAGTCATATCCCTCGAATTTACCTATCAAACGGCAGGTACCGGGTATGAGCTACGTCCCCTATCGAGCAGCTTCAGTTAATGTAACTAGAACGGAGGCAAGCGGAAATCGACTGGATCATTCGGGTTAATATCGGTGTCACGATGATAATATATTATTTAAGCCAATCAAAGCCCATTCAAGATTCGTCTCTTGTATATCGAAGAGTAACTAAAATGGTCACATAGTATAACCCCTATGCCAGTTGGTCAAAATAATCTAACGATAAAAAAGAAAACACGACGGGCAACGGCCATTTTTATTATATAAATAAAACATATTTATGCGCCATGGTTACATTTAAACAATTGTTATTATCACTCATATTAATCCATGATATAATGTGAAAACAAAATGTTCTTTAACAGTTCCAAGTTAATGTTTATTTTGGGTATTAATGAATTTTGATTTATAATTATTTGTACAATTTGTTTTTATGATTAAAAACCACCCCTGTGATGTTATGGATAGTGCGTTCCTCTTCAGTGCGATAGATCGTGGAATCGACCTCGATCGGGTCAAACCAAAGGTCATAATATTAGTGTTTGCTGCGTGCCAAATAAGGATGTACCATTAAGGAGTAAGAGGAAATAATGGTTAGCTCGGGGGGAATATGTCCGAGTGTAGCGATATATCTAGCTGTGGATGATTGTTTCAGTGAGCTAGTACTATATAAACTTACCTCGGCATGCTGGTATAATGTAAAACATGTAACATGATCATCTCTTTATCAAAATATAACTTGCTCTCATCATGATATAGCTGAACAATTGCTTACTCAGGCGTTAAACAACAATTACATGAATCTGGTATGAACAACATGCCAATGATAGAGATTAATAACACCAGCGTTAAATAAACAACACGAACGTCCCAAGACATACCAGTCTGAGACAAGAATTTGTCACTATTTTGCGTTCAGTTAAGTGTAAATACTCGGAATCTACCCATCCTATCATACACTGCAGTGCTATACAAGTACAAATTGTGCATTGAAACGTAATGAACAAAATATTAACATCACGATATCAAGAGTATTTTCCTTCTATCTAGAATCATTGATTCCAACAATTTTTAACTGCCTCTGAAAAAGTATGGACGAACACTTAGCGGATACAATATTCTACTCTTTTTTCGAAATATATTACAAAAGTGCAGTGAACATAGCACTCGCCAAACAAGTGATCTACTATGGTCCACGGTCAGGTTTTTGGTATTATGATATGACACACCCTCAAAAGGACACCCCTGTCCAATACTTGGGGAAACACTGCATGAGCAGCTCTGTGGGATCTGAGCCCTGGGACCCTTCACCAGTATCCAACATTTGATGAGGGAACCTCGATCATGTTTTTAAATCTACAAGACATGACAGTGATTTCTTTAGATATAAATAAAACTCGTAAGCACACTTTGCGCAGTGTGCATACACTTTACTGTTGACACTAGCTCGTTATAATAATAAAAGTGCAGAACAAATATATTGATTTAATGAATTAGTACGCGTTTAAATGGAAAATAGATCAATTTTTGTGTTCACTAATTTCCATATCATTTTCGAACAATGCAATTTTTATATTAAAATCATGAAATATGTCAAATGCTTTTTTTGTTGACGAAAAGATTACATTTGTGAATAATGAAGAGAAGAAATTGGCACATATATATTGAACAGTGGTTTTGGCAGACAATGCTCTATTCTTCTGACATAAATACAGATTGAACTTATAATAATGATATTTGTGGGACAGCACTTTAGTACCCCTAGGTGACTGTTTAATACACCTTTGTATGGTAAATCGACATGAGGAGAAAATCTCACTTGACACTTATAAAATGTTGTAACTTCAAAATGGAACAGAATTGAGCTTGGCTTTAGATCGACATATTTTCAAGATATGATTTTATTGAAATCATTGTACGCCTTTTTCCTGTTTGAATTATTTGAGAAAACTAGCTTGATAATAAACAATACACGATTTTTTTTCTTTTATCCATGGGTTACAAATATTTGATCCAAAAAGCATTGCGTAATAACATAAAAATTAGATTATATCATAAATTTGAATTGTCAACATATCCTCAAAATAGAGACGACGTTTCTGTATTAGTTTTAAGATTTCATCACATTGTGTTATCGTCAATAAAAACTTTTGTATGGTCTAACAAATAATATATAGGAAATATATTGATGAAAGAAATCATATTTGTGTTGATCATTTAAAAATGAAATATTTATTGTCAGTTGAGATTGTATTGATCACGACAATGTGGGAGGGAATGGTACCATTTTTAAATATTTACACCGGTTCTTTGATTATAATATTAAATGCGTTGCAATAAAAAAAACTTTTCTAATGCATACATGTAAGTGTCACACTAATATGTATATATATATTACAATTACTTTGTCTTATATCAGATGATGAAATATACTTTTGAATACATGAATATTCTGAACTTTTTTCCCACTGTATTAAGAATCGCGTGTACAGAATACTGATTATTCAAGAAGGTAATGGTATCGCACGGATAATCAATGTCAGAATTCCTAAAATGTCCACATGTTTATTGAAGTAAATATCCTTGTTATGGCCATAATTTTGATCAACGACTTTGGACTACCACTGGAAAATCATGGATAGTTGGTGTTCGGTAGGGACGGGACTTGTAACCGTTTAAAAGGGCTACAGTGCGCCTTCGTGTCTTCGAAATCTGCTGAAAGGTCTTTAACGTGTAAGAAGGGTGGCTCTCTCTAAACACGTTTCCCACTATTATCCACAATCTCAGGCTTCCCGTATTATTAATCGAACTACCCCCAATCGAGAGGGCACCCATTATCCGCCATATAAGAACGCGCGCTGTGCAACTCTATTGGTTGATCCATGGGAACCAGTTCCCATGTTCTGACTTGATGGGGGTATCAACCTAGTTGTATTTATATAAACGTACGATATTAATGATTTTACATGCACTAGATGGGCAAGGGTAGGCCAAAATGTCACTTCGTACAAAAATGCTAATATTAACACAGTATGTATGGCGTCTTTGTGACGTCAGTATGTAATGGCGTCTTTGTGACGTCATGAATACTAATAAAGCCGATCTTCATTTATTTTCTATTTACCAAAACTTATTTTAAATCGATAGAAAAAGAGCAAGTTAATGGCCCTTTACGAAATATAGTCCTTCAATTACTGAAATCTTACTGTTATAAGGACTACTATACCACGCTAGTTACAAAGAAGATCGAAGTGTTTAAAAACTATCGTTCTATCATAAATAAAATAGAATGGCAATGTTAACTTAATTTGCTTCAGTAATAAGTAAAGAAACATTTTGTTCAAATGAATGAAGTGTCATAAAGAAGCACTGATTCTTATGATTTAAGTTGATAACACCGGTATATGAGAGCAATAACATCATTACTAAAAGCAGTTTGAGTGTAGGTGTCCATAATTATCTGTATAAATTATGTAATATAGAACTATAACACACACATTTAATAATAAATTGATATTAAGTTAATATTAAACATTCATGGCAACAAGATTTGAAATGTTTATTTTGGCTTAATATTTACTTAAATATGCATTTCTTGAAAGAAGTCTAATTACAGATATACAACATTACATTTTCAATTTTGTTTTATGACAGTTATATAATAAGTAATAGCAAAATCTGAATAATTTAGAAGACATTAGAGCATAGAAACCCGATTTTGTAGAACGAGGCCTTCACAAGATGTAGCATATACTGACAAGAATATGAAATCATAACCCCGTAGGATTGCTTTGCCTATGCATGTTCAATTGTGTGTTGTTAGATATTGTTATGTTTTTTACGATTTCAACATAACACAATCGATGATCAAGTTGTCTCTACATGATGGGTGACACTTATGGAGCAGTTTCGTGACAACTTTAATGTTGTACGGGTTTTAGTATTTTTCTTTACTCATATCTTATTGTGTCTTGTGTGCTCAATTTTGCCAGTGTTTCTGTATTGTCCATTCTTGATTGCCATTTCGGTTTTCTCTGGCTTTGGATTGTCCATTCTTGATTGCCACTTCGGTTTTTCTCTAACGTTTATTTACTCAAGAATCTGTCTTCCGTTATCGTTGTTAAAACTATCCACGACTGGTATCCATATATCGCTGTGACTATATCATATAGACACAAACATTAAAATAAATACATGTAATCTAAAAGAGGTATTACTATTCCGGTGAATACTAGTATAGCCTTGAACTTTAGTGCTGTATTTAATCTCTAAAAGAGGTATTACTATTCCGGTGAATACTAGTATAGCCTTGAACTTTAGTGCTGTATTTAATCTCCAAAAGAGGTATTACTATCCCGGTGAATACTAGTATAGCCTTGAACTTTAATGCTGTATTTAATCTCTAAAAGAGGTATTACTATTCCGGTGAATACTAGTATAGCCTTGAACTTTAGTGCTGTATTTAATCTCTAAAAGAGGTATTACTATCCCGGTGAATACTAGTATAGCCTTGAACTTTAGTGCTGTATTTAATCTCTAAAAGAGGTATTACTATTCCGGTGAATACTAGTATAGCCTTGCACTTTAGTGCTGTATTTAATCTCTAAAAGAGGTATTACTATTCCGGTGAATACTAGTATAGCCTTGAACTTTAGTGCTGTATTTAATCTCTAAAAGAGGTATTACTATTCCGGTGAATACTAGTATAGCCTTGAACTTTAGTGCTGTATTTAATCTCTAAAAGAGGTATTACTATTCCGGTGAATACTAGTATAGCCTTGAACTTTAGTGCTGTATTTAATCTCTAAAAGAGGTATTACTATTCCGGTGAATACTAGTATAGCCTTGAACTTTAGTGCTGTATTTAATCTCTAAAAGAGGTATTACTATTCCGGTGAATATTAGTATAGCCTTGAACTTTAGTGCTGTATCTAATCTCTAAAAGAGGTATTACTATTCCGGTGAATACTAGTATAGCCTTGAACTTTAGTGCTGTATCTAATTTCTAAAAGAGGTATTACTATTCCGGTGAATACTAGTATAGCCTTGAACTTTAGTGCTGTATTTAATCTCTAAAAGAGGTATTACTATTCCGGTGAATACTAGTATAGCCTTGAACTTTAGTGCTGTATTTAATCTCTAAAAGAGGTATTACTATTCCGGTGAATACTAGTATAGCCTTGAACTTTAGTGCTGTATTTAATCTCTAAAAGAGGTATTACTATTCCGGTGAATACTAGTATAGCCTTGAACTTTAGTGCTGTATTTAATCTCTAAAAGAGGTATTACTATTCCGGTGAATACTAGTATAGCCTTGAACTTTAGTGCTGTATTTAATCTCTAAAAGAGGTATTACTATTCCGGTGAATACTAGTATAGCCTTGAATTTAGTGCTGTATTCAATCTCTAAAAGAGGTATTACTATTCCGGTGAATACTAGTATAGCCTTGAACTTTAGTGCTGTATTCAATCTCTAAAAGAGGTATTACTATTCCGGTGAATACTAGTATAGCCTTGAACTTTAGTGCTGTATTTAATCTCTAAAAGAGGTATTACTATTCCGGTGAATACTAGTATAGCCTTGAACTTTAGTGCTGTATCTAATCTCTAAAAGAGGTATTACTATTCCGGTGAATACTAGTATATCCTTGAACTTTAGTGCTGTATCTAATCTCTAAAAGAGGTATTACTATTCCGGTGAATACTAGTATAGCCTTGAACTTTAGTGCTGTATTTAATCTCTAAAAGAGGTATTACTATTCCGGTGAATACTAGTATAGCCTTGAACTTTAGTGCTGTATTTAATCTCTAAAAGAGGTATTACTATTCCGGTGAATACTAGTATAGCCTTGAACTTTAGTGCTGTATTTAATCTCTAAAAGAGGTATTACTATTCCGGTGAATACTAGTATAGCCTTAAACTTTAGTGCTGTATTTAATCTCTAAAAGAGGTATTACTATTCCGGTGAATACTAGTATAGCCTTGAACTTTAGTGCTGTATTTAATCTCTAAAAGAGGTATTACTATTCCGGTGAATACTAGTATAGCCTTGAACTTTAGTGCTGTATTTAATCTCTAAAAGAGGTATTACTATTCCAGTGAATACTAGTATAGCCTTGAACTTTAGTGCTGTATTTAATCTCTAAAAGAGGTATTACTATTCCGGTGAATACTAGTATAGCCTTGAACTTTAGTGCTGTATTCAATCTCTAAAAGAGGTATTACTATTCCGGTGAATACTAGTATAGCCTTGAACTTTAGTGCTGTATTCAATCTCTAAAAGAGGTATTACTATTCCGGTGAATACTAGTATAGCCTTGAACTTTAGTGCTGTATTTAATCTCTAAAAGAGGTTTTACTATTCCGGTGAATACTAGTATAGCCTTGAACTTTAGTGCTGTATTTAATCTCTAAAAGAGGTATTACTATTCCGGTGAATACTAGTATAGCCTTGAACTTTAGTGCTGTATTCAATCTCTAAAAGAGGTATTACTATTCCGGTGAATACTAGTATAGCCTTGAACTTTAGTGCTGTATTTAATCTCTAAAAGAGGTATTACTATTCCGGTGAATACTAGTATAGCCTTGAACTTTAGTGCTGTATTTAATCTCTAAAAGAGGTATTACTATTCCGGTGAATACTAGTATAGCCTTGAACTTTAGTGCTGTATTTAATCTCTAAAAGAGGTATTACTATTCCGGTGAATACTAGTATAGCCTTGAACTTTAGTGCTGTATTTAATCTCTAAATTGAAAAGTTGAAATATAGAAACTTTCATATTGATTGAAATATCTCTTCGAAGTGTTTTATCATTTGGCCTAATTTTGTAGAAGGCATTAAACATAAATATGTCACATTTTGACATTACGAATTATATTTATGTTGAAATGCAAAATTATCGATTAACCAGACTGTATGGTGTAATGCATTTTGTTCATTTTCGTGTTATATATGAATGCATTTCCTATTTCTGAAAATGTATGTCGGAACCTTTAACATAAAACAGATACGCTTAAGAGAGTTTACGGATTCAGTACACGCATGTTAACCCGTTTATGGATGATAAATGCGAATCTTAACAAACGCAGCGTATTTTACGAGGCAGGTTGTTGGTTTTGAAATATCCCTTTGATCCTTTGATAATATGCGGTCATTTTGCTTCAAGTTGTTTTCAAATCAATATATCTATTTTATAATTACTATCATTATTGATTCTTTAATCACGTATACTATATGTGGGGGGTTATGTGATCACACTTGTATGGATATTGGATTAACATATCTCTATGTAGTCGACACCAATAAACTTTCAGGTTTGTGAGTTCGTTTCCCACGAGCGTTGAGATAAAAGTAATATGATAACTTTTCAGTGATTTGCGAAAGGTCGATGGGTACCGGTTACTCCAGCAATAAACCAGAATCGCAATTGATTAGGACCTAACTATATAAATAGTTGCATTGACATTTTTTATGTTGCCCAAGGATTACTTGAAATCTGACAGAAGTGGTGATGTCTCATGTTCAGATATGTTTTGTTTTCATTGCCAACAGGGTCAATAACTCTACTTCTGAATCAGGATAAAAGATGGATTCTACTTACACCATGGAAACTCTGTTTATTGAAAGATTGTTATTAATCTTTCACAGTTACTACTCGAACGGTTTACGTTATTCAAATAGTAGCATCAACAATTCATTTACTACATGTGTGTGTCCTTACCCGGAAGCAATAATTGCGGTATTATTCCCGATAATATTTTAATAAGAAAAGTTTGAAAATACCAAAGTGATAATCAAAAGCCGTAAATCAAAGAAGGACAGACAACACAATGGCCAAAAGAAGAAGGACAGACAACACAATGGCCAAAAGAAGAAGGACAGACAACACAATGGCCAAAAGAAGAAGGACAGACAACACAATGGCCAAAAGAAGAAGGACAGACAACACAATGGCCAAAAGAAGAAGGACAGACAACACAATGGCCAAAAGAAGGACATACAACATAATGGCCAAAAGAAAAAGGACAGACAACACAATGGCCAAAAGAAGAAGGACAGACAACACAATGGCCAAAAGAAGGACAGACAACACAATGGCCAAAAGAACAAGGAAAATAGAACAAGCAATGATCTACAAAACACTAAACAGAAAACTAAAGATCTTTAATATTTTAAATTTGTCTATAAGGGAAGAATTTGAAGATACCAAAGGGGTAATCAGAATCCGTAAATTGAAGAACATTATTGTTATTACATAAGAAAAGCCCCAATATTTAATCGTTTTTTTTTTTAAATAAAAAAACACAAATTTAAGTAAAAACGCGTGAAGAGTAATTTAGTAAGGTGTCACCTGTAATGATATCTCAAGTTACGTAGATTTTAGAGGTGAAAAAGAATACATATTTCAGTATTGCCTAAGCACAAACAATTGTAGACAAATATATATTGATTCTGCCGTGCTGGTAAGTGTAGGGTAATTTATTATAAATTCCATTACTGTTTAGCTATATATTGTTTTTCTCTCTAAAAAGGTTAATTTAAGATCAAACAGATAATGTTCATGTGACATTGTTACTACGACGTTACAACAATGAGATATCGACAACGCTTTAGAAACGTTGTTGTGATGTATGTTTGTTTGGGGGAGAATGACACTGGAAACTAGTATTGACATTATCATTTCTATATCATTTATTTATATTACATAAATCAATCAAGAAGCCCGTGAGAGCACAGAATTATAGACATTTACATTTTACACTTACAATGATTTTGATGATTAGTAACATATATGCCATATATAAAAAAGAATATTACATGACAAACATATTTATTTGAATAGATATTGGATACTGTGTATAACAAAATGTAGAAATATGAAGCGGACCCACTTTTAATGTGTGACCTTATCATACATGTCTTGTTCTAAACGTGTTATACATACTGGATTTCAATTTGTCTATTAAAGATGAGAATAGGTGATGGTGTTAGAAACATGATGTTAGTTAAGTAAAGATTAAGAAATATAAAAGTACTTGTATGACCGCATCACTAAGAAGGAATGTTTAGGCACATATAACTAGTTTAACCACGACACTATTTATTGAAGTGTCTGTACCAAATAACCTGGAAAGTCATGTATTTGTGTGTTAGAGGTCATGTATTTGTGTGTTAGAGGTCATGTATTTGTGTGTTAGAGGTCATGTATTTGTGTGTTAGAGGTCATGTATTTGTGTGTTAGAGGTCGTGTATTTGTGTGTTAGAGGTCATGTATTTGTGTGTTAGAGGTATCGATTTTGCCTATTTCTACGATTTTTCTATTAGACGTTGGAACTTTTTCGACAGTGTGGTATTTTTTGTTTTTCATTTTAATAATAAGCCAAAGTTTAATCTATATGTTGTTTATTTGAAGAAATAATTTACAGAGAGGAATATAAATTATTTCATTTTGAAATGAATCTTACTATGATTTACCGTGCCTGTAATATACCTCCAATCTACAAAGTATTAAAAGCTGTAGATAAGACAACAGTAAAATACCAATTAAACAGAGCAAAAATTCAGAATACGTAAAAACAAAATAATACGATTGAGAAATAAAATAAAAAAGAAATGTAATATCGAAAGCTCTGACAACTAGCATACCAACATCAAACAACACGAGGTACCACACAAACACATGGAGCATGACATAAGAAGTGTACACTACTCAATTTCTGGCACCAATACCATGGTTGTAAATAGTATTCGTGATTAACTTTATTACTGTTTACAATAACTACATGGTTCAACAGCGTTAATTCCATACAGGCAAAACATTATTTGCTGGCTGGTACTATTTAGATATACGATATATATCTAGGTTAACAACTCGAGTATCCAAAGTAATTCTTATTGGGGATATATTTCAGATTGAATTTTGTACATTTTGAACGTCTTTTCATGTTCGTTATTTCAACATTGTCTTGCGGTGGAAATGTTGATTATCTAAGCGACCATATCATCTCTGCCCTCTTTTACTTAAGGCTAACTTAAAACATCCGGTCATAAGCTCATCGTAGTACCAACTTGTTACATGGTTCACCCTCGGTTTTGTGAGATTCCTTTTGCCCAATTTAAGTTTTCTATATAGTGTTTTGTAGATCATTAGTTATTCTTTTGTTTTTTCTTTTTCTTTTGGCCATTTTATTTTCTGTACTACTTCGATTTTCGACTTTGGTTTCTTCGAACTTCTCTCATTGTTCATTGACTTGTTCTCATTGTTCATATGACTGAAATAGTGCTTATTTGATATTTAACAAAAATCAATTCATACGTTTTTTCCAGCATGTGTGGGTTCTGGTGGTAATGAACTATTAATAATGTTATATCTCTCATGAGGTTATAATACATCTGTACTACATACACTGAAAGATGGTCTAATTCAAACTTGCTTAGATAAATTTAAACAGCATGTATAAAAATGATATCTCACACTATTTTATGAATGAAAACAAGTGTAATATGATAAGGATACCCGACCTTATGTTTCTTAAAATACAAATTAATTGTTTATCCGTGTAACAAGACATTAAACATGTCTCAAGAAGTTAACAAATCTCTATACAATAATACATCTGCATATGTAATGGATTAAAATATTTTGTAATCAAAGCACTTGAGACCGTTTAATAGAAGTTGATGGATACCGGTATACTGTGTATGTTTATTACTTTTTGATGAATTACACATCTCCTGGGGATACTCGAGCATGACAATAAGACATACTTTTACGGTTGTGCCCTGCTGCATGATTAATTATTTGTCTTTAACGCCGAGCAACAAATATGTCATGCATATTCAGGACGACAATGCAAAACAAAACATTAAGAATTGAGAGAGGAATGAGACAAATAGGGCAGCGACTTTTGACTGCTACTTGAAAAGTATAGTGTGTGGGTAGGAACGCAAAATTTATTCTTTTGTAGCGATTGCAGTGCACATGATCTTGTTCAATATCTGCACATATGTCTTTAACTTGCAGGAGCGTGGCACTCTACAAGTATGGCACCCATTATGGTCTATATACTGTCTTTCCGTGTTATGACCTGACAAACATTCTCATCCAATGACACTCCCTATCACCCACACGGGGATGTAGGGAGGGTGGTCATAGGTCTCATCTCTGACGTGAGTTCGAGTGTCAAGTTTTCCAGACGCCTATCTATGGTAGTTTCACCGTTCAGTTCGATATCATTGCCCGTGCCTCCCTCTCCAATAAGTCAGATAGTCTGATATAGCTGAAAATGGTTGAAAAAATACGATAAATATAAATAACCCTAACCCAACCATTTTATCCCGATGTCTAGGTTTAATAGAATGGAAAAAAATGCCACTATATCATAACCGTTCCAGAATTTTGAGATTAAGCACACTTCATGTAATGTAGTGACAGAAATAAATATTGATTGGTATTCAACACAGATGTCAGTATAAAATGTTATATTGTTTAAAAACAAATAGTATAATCATTAAAACTATTTATTCTGTACGATACTTCAACCTGGGGTTCTACGTCACACAAATAAAGGCGTAATGAAAAAATGCGATAGGGAAGAGACGTATATAAGATCGGACTAAATGCCTCTCAAATATAATTATGACAGTGTAAAGAAAAACGTAATTCTATCGATATACAGAGACCAAAACAATAAATATAACAATGAGTTCAGATAGTTATTTTGATTCCGTGTATCTCGTTGATAGTACTCAAAGGCATTGTCAATGTAAGTAGAAACCTAATCTAAAGCCCTAATTAAACGTATGTAAGAATGATTGATTGTTGGTTATCTTCAAACATTTCCTAAAGCCGAGCTGCAAATATTTCCTGTATAACCAGGACAAGGATAGGTTCACTAATATCTTAAAATTATTCAGGTATGAGAGAGGAATGAGACAACAATGACAACGTCTTTTGACTGCCTCTTTTAAAGTAAGAAGAATTCAATAGGGACGCAAATCATAGAACTTTGTTGAAAGGCGTTATTTTCCCCATCGAAATCTACAAAGAGAGCTTTAACATGCAGATGGTGTGGCACTCTCTATGCACGTTACCCACTATGATCCACGGTGGGCAAGTTTCAGTTTTATTATCGGACAGTCCCCACTCGGGAGGGCACCCCTGGCAGCTACCTTGGGACGTGCTGGACAGTTCTGGACTGAGTACTAGAACCGTCATCAGTACCAAGTTACACCAAAGAATTGAAAACATACTTTATTGTGAAAGAAACATAATACTGTATTCAATACATACTTTATTGTGAAAGAAACATAATACTGTATTCAATACATACTTTATTGTGAAAGAAACATAATACTGTATTCAATACATACTTTATTGTGAAAGAAACATAATACTGTATTCAATACATACTTTATTGTGAAAGAAACATAATACTGTATTCAATACATACTTTATTGTGAAAGAAACATAATACTGTATTCAATACATACTTTATTGTGAAAGAAACATAATACTGTATTCAATACATACTTTATTGTGAAAGAAACATAATACTGTATTCAATACATACTTTATTGTGAAAGAAACATAATACTGTATTCAATACATACTTTATTGTGAAAGAAACATAATACTGTATTCAATACATACTTTATTGTGAAAGAAACATAATACTGTATTCAATACATACTTTATTGTGAAAGAAACATAATACTGTATTCAATACATACTTTATTGTGAAAGAAACATAATACTGTATTCAATACATACTTTATTGCTTAATTTGTTGTTTCGTGATTTGTTTCTATAAATTGTATCAGACTGAAATTTCAATAATGATATATGTTCTCATTTTCATTCTATTTATTTCATTATATATTATGGACCAATAAAATTGCATATACACATGTATTGAGAAATTTAATTTGTGGTATAAATTAGCAGTTTATCATATATTTTCAATGCAAAAACAAATAATCATATTGGTTAAGGGTGGTAGTGGGACAAGCCTTTGGGTTGATGTCTTGAAAACTACAGGAATAACCGGAGATGATGGATAGGGTCGACAAATTGTACCTTACAACCGAACATCAACAACTGGTACTAACAATATGTTGCTGATTAGGAGTTCATGTAAGTTGTTTTTATTGCCACTGAGCGTGGTATTCTCTAAACACCAGACATTCCTTTACGTTCCGTTAAGAGGGAGAGTTATGTATTTGATTCGTCGCACACCACCAGCGGGCGCCCGTTTCTGATGGGTTGTATCCCGCCGCTGAGAAACTAGGTCCTGTTTTTATATCGCGGTATTTCTAATGAGTCCATATAGATATAAATTTAGAAGAAAGTACAAATAATGATAAAATTATTGGAGTATGAGATGTTAACCTTTCTGGAAAGTCTAGTCTTACTTGAGGGTTTTATGGAGAGCTTGTATTGTTCGATCATTTGGCTGTTTCTTTTTACTTAATGTTTCATTGTTGACGATTGTGTATCCGTATCGTACCAAATATATTCTATAAGAGATTCTCTGAGTTAGTGATAACTGCTTTGGAGATCAGAGCAAGGTCCTGGGTAATTTATATGTTACAAAATATACAAGACTGACTTTTATTTCCCAATATTTCTGTTATTTCTTGAATAAATTCTTTTGTTTATTATACTGTTACTGGGTTTGTTCCAGTTCTCTTGTATCCTGCTTATTTCTGAGTCTGAATTTTTCTTCGAAATTCTTTCCTAGTCCATATAGATCAAATGGTTACTTCCCTTTTGAATTTGGATTCAATGTATCTCTCGAATAGAACTCTGTTTTGGAATATCATGCATAATAATATTGCACTTTAATTCTCATATTAGTCAACCAAGATATCTAAGACATTCATAGCCAATGCACAGAGGTGTCATCTACAACTTCAGTTATGATATACAGTTCAGACATAAATATTTAAGCTGCCTTAGTTTGATCGCAATGCGCAACCTTGGCCGGGATTCTTTGGGTAATTAAAACTGAAGTATTAAGTGTTAAAGAGTACCCGTGACAAATAAAAACAAATCACAAGTACTTGTACTTCCTTAACATACAGTGTTATTGTTGATATACATATAAAGTTTATATTTAAATACAGTTGTTATGTAAACATAATTTACTTAAAAGAGGCATTAGCTACGATTTTGACCCAAAAAATTATATGTTTTGGAAATTGGTAATTAGCTTTAAAATGATGAAATAAAGGTAAATATTTCACATTAAACAGCTTATCGTACCACTTTTCGCCTTTTGAGAACGAAAATTACCATCCATTTATTATTTCCTTGCAAGCAAATAGTTTGACCTCGCTTTCTCCGTATGCAACTGACCTTACTAGTGACAGGTAAAAACGAATAATTTGTATTTGGTCGCTTATTAACTGCAAACTTGCATGGTTCTTTGTCCGTATTTAACGCCGACTAAAAGCAGATTCACAGAAAATAAGAAATAAGTGTACTGATTTAATGACGATTCGGCAAACCCCGTGAACAATGCCGATAATTAATAAGATGGCGTCCATTTCTCGATCGATCTCAAAACACGAGCAGTTGCACCTTTTCCCCCCGATGTGCGTACGGTTTTGGCAGATAATGCCCCTTTAACATAAAACGTTATAAGTTTGTTAGGTAACATTCCAGGTATACAGAATGTATATAAACACCGTGATTATCCTCTGATTTACTACTATGTGAAAGCAACACTTCAGTGTCGTGTATATCTAAAGACAAATCTCTCAAATTACACTTCTTCAATTACAGTAAACTTGAAGAGGTCAGACGTGCCTGCAAAATGTTTTTTTTAAAGGAATAATGTGTTTAAGCACACGGAAGACGGGAAAACAATAGCAAAATTAGTAATTGCAATGAATAAACCTGTCAATAGAAAATTTGTCATTTGAAAGGACGTTGTATTTTTTTAACGTTCTGAAAGGCCATGGGAGGTTTTTTTTAAATCTTAAATTAAGTATTTTAGAATTTTGCAAATGAAATAGTTCATAATTGCAAGAACGTCTTTTGTTTTATTATTATTTTTATTCTTGTGTTAACGTTTTTACGTATTAAAACTAGACCGACTTTCTATCGACTAGTGCAATTTATTATTATTAACGTTTTGACAATTATACATGTAGCAATGTTTGCTACTTGGTTATACAAGGGTTTAAAAAAACACCCCAGTTAACGCCTCTGTCAAATTTAAGTACTTGTAATATTGCATTGAGGAATTTATTTGATTGAAGGGTTATGAACAATGCATTGAAACAAAATTACCTGAAATTGATACCGGTCTATTATCTAAGTACAACCGTATGTCACCACGAGTGAGTACGATGAATTAACCCATTGGATTCTAAAATAATTGAACTACGAATTAAAAACACATCTTTTGATCAAACCACGAGCCAGTTCGTCAAAAGATACGCTTAAGCATATTATTTCTTATTAAATGTTACAATTATATCAAAAGCAGACGTTCTATGGTGACGACTGTTTGCCTATGATATCCGAATCAATCAAATGTTTAATCCGATAATAAGTCGAATGCAAACATAGAGCTTTCTATGACATCCCGTTGTTATTCAATTGGAGGGACCCAAACGTTTCCTATTTTAAACTGTCAGGAGTATTTACTTATTGAGAATTTCACTGATCTATAGTGTAACATACGAGGTTACCCATAGTATTTAAAGGAACACAGTGAAAACACAAGATCTAAAGTGATAAGGAATCCGCTTTCAAAATCCCTGATCGGAAGAGGAGGCTTTTGTTTACAAACTTTTTAGAAAGACACTTATCTTGTGTATATAATTTTACGTAAATTTGCACACGAGAGGATTAAGGAATAAACTATTGAGGATGGCGTGGGTATGGCCTCCAGATGTCCCTGCTAAGAACGCTAATCAGAACAGACCACCATCACTCACAGATCAACGTAAAAGACCTAAAGTATGTTAACTTTCTATTTTAA
Organism: Bathymodiolus brooksi; assembly: GCA_963680875.1. Taxonomy (NCBI): domain Eukaryota; kingdom Metazoa; phylum Mollusca; class Bivalvia; order Mytilida; family Modiolidae; genus Bathymodiolus; species Bathymodiolus brooksi. The sequence continues at coordinate 40,700,811 of OY804575.1, forward strand.
TCATTTGTTTGTTTTGGTAAAATAAAAACATTCACTGATAGGCTAAAATGATATGATCGTAACGGTAAGATTATTTTTGTTGTTGACTTAATGGACTAATAATGATGTATATTAACATACTTGTTCACCAAATTCTGAACACAATATGATTTAAAATGAAACAGCAAAATCATTTAAATTGAAATTACTTTTTTTTAATACTTTTAACAAAGACAAAAACCACCAACGAAAGCAATATTAATATAGATGCACATTAGTAACAAGCAGATTTAATATCCCACAGTGATGTGCAATCCAAAAAACGATAGAAAAACTGAAATCTTTAAAGTATGTCGATAAATCCAACACCCTATCCCTTTATTTTTATCCCTTCTATTCAAAATGGTATAAAATGTAATTTTTAAAATACAATCTACCTGTTTATTGATACAAGGATATAGATATACATTGTATACGTAACCGGACATATTTGTATATTTTATCATGCTTACTTTCATTTAAATTTCTCGGTTATTGTAATGCAAATAGCTAAATTTGGCGCCTATGCATGTTTTTGCACATATATTATGTTTTCTTAAACTTTACACAATACGTTGCATTAGACATCCATTTGTATATATACATGTGTTTATACGACAGTAACGTTACTATGGGATGCAAATACAAATTGTTCAGGCATTTTGATTATTTTTACATATATCTTGTATGTCAAACAAGGCCCATTGTTCTCAATAGGTTCTAATTGTAGCTAGATTGTAAAAGAAATATTTTTGCATTGAAAAGAAAAGATAATCTGAAAGTTAAATGACTTATAAGTGATGTTTTTTTCTACGGTCTTCAAATTAGTAATTTTGATTCGTAGCATGAAAGTCGTTTTTGTGATTTATGAATCTGGTGCCAAATGTTTGATTAATATTTTTTTTTATATAATTACAAAATAAAACAAAATAACAGTTGATTAATGTATATCTATCTATGTTCATCAATTTAAACTATGGTCTACATGCATGTAATATTATACTGGAACACACATAAAACAAACATAAATGGTAGTCATAGATGTTTTTTTTTGTCAATCATAACAATGAAATGTACATTTAATTGACATGAAACACGATCTTGATTGTTCTTCATTAAATACTTTAGATCTTTAACAAGCTCAAATTAAAACATTACAATTGATTTTGGACATAAAAGAAACTTGACCATAGATGATAACAATGTATCTATAACGGTTATTTGACAAAGTTTGATGAGATATCGAGGTAAAATGTCAATTGTAACCTTGGGTGAAACTGACATACTAAACAAATGTACGACTGTTAACTTTACTAAAGACGGACGTACAATGTCGATCACCAGTCATACAAGTGGCGGTGTAAAACATAAGATAAGGGTTACTAAAAACTATCATGATTGCATGAAGGTAAACATTTTGATGGATGATTTGATTGCCACCATGAAAAGGCAGAAAATATATAAGTTAAAACAATTGTTAAGTCATTGAAAGCGGTCACTCGTTAGGTCCTCTTTTACAAATCATCCAGAGTCATGACAATGTCCAAATATAGGCAGTCATACGATATGCCGGTTCCTGGGCGATTCGTGTATTTTATATATCCCGCACAGACAGCCATTACCCCTTTTCGCAGTTGTACAATACAACAGAAATGCTATGTCATATTTCTACACTTCAATATTCTATTATGATGTATGCATAGACCTGGTAGTATGGTGCTATGTAGCAGAATACAGACAACTCTTATAATAAGCGGAAATTGTGATGGTTAGTGTTACTTGTTTAAACTAATTACTCGATTCTTTCACAAACTGCTAGGTTTCTGAGGATTTCAATTGCGTGCTTAGAAAAATACATGCTTTAATAAAATGCTAAAACGAGCCTCTTCAGATAATTTTAAAATCACCATGAGTGCTGTTGTGTAGTCCTTGTATAATAAAGGGAAGCGTTTGATCGGTTGTTGCTAAGCACAATGTTGTCACTGAACATATTGTGTGCCGCTTTGTAAATATTTGTTAAAATACTTATTTTAGCAATAAATCATTAATACTGAAATGGTACTTAACACATTATTGCGAACAACTGAACCTTTAATTTACCTATGTCACAATGCTTGAAATAGTTATGTATTTAATAAGATTTTATGTTAGTGATTTATTTCAGATTTTTATCTTATGTGAAAGGATCAGTCTATTTATTTTCTGGTTGTTTATGTTACTAATTAGTGTAATGGTCAATTAAAACAACAATACCTCACACCCTTAGAGGTTTCATTGACATTGTTTGGTGTACAACCGTCAACTGTATTACATAATGTTACTAATTATTAAGTGTAATGGTCAATTAAAACAACAATACCTCACACCCTTAGAGGTTTCATTGACATTGTTTGGTGTACAACCGTCAACTGTATTACATAATGTTACTAATTATTAAGTGTAATGGTCAATTAAAACAACAATACCTCACACCCTTAGAGGTTTCATTGACATTGTTTGGTGTACAACCGTCAACTGTATTACATAATGTTACTAATTATTAAGTGTAATGGTCAATTAAAACAACAATACCTCACACCCTTAGAGGTTTCATTGACATTGTTTGGTGTACAACCGTCAACTGTATTACATAATGCCTATTTATTAATGATTTAATGTCAAGATCAATAACTAGTGATTTTAATAAATCTCCTCAAAACCACGTTGTGTTTTGGTTCATTTCTTATTCTAGTCATATAATACCTTCCTGTCTGTCTTCTGCGTCCTTTCTCAGAAACCATAAGAAGTCAGATGTATTTTTAAGCTGGAATGTCTAGATGGTCCGAACAAATATTTTGTTTTGTGTGTTTTTGGGGCTCCTAAACGTATATTTTAGCAATCCAGCCAGAATTACTGTTCCTTCAGACTTTAATCTGATCAAATACTCACAATCAACATTGTAATATATATTTTCACTGCTAATGCAACATATGATATTCATTTTCAAAAGACAATTGCATTAATATATCTTAATTAGCTGATATCAATCTCTTTGGGGGGGGGGGGGGGGGGTGTTCGGTTTGCTTTATGGGTATTTTGAATTCCGCTCAATGCATTGCTAGTTTCGTGTTGTACTACATTACTGGAATAGTTTTTTTTCTAGAGAGGTTATATGTCAAACCTTTTTACTCTACGTGGTATGTGCCCTCGTGGATTTTTGAGTAAACACGATGCTTATTTTGTGATTACCATGCATTATGGCTTAAATCCTGATCCTCTTGGAAACATTATTATGCACACTATTTATTATTTGTGTTTTTTATTTTTTTTTATGCCCCGCGACGAAGAGTCGGGGGTATATTAATTTACCCCCTGTTCGTCCGTTCGTCCGTCCGGATATAGATACATGGTTTGTCCGGCTATCTCCTCCTACAGTTTTGGAGCTACAGCTTTAATATTTTGTAGGATGTTTATACACATAATGGAGGTGTGCATGTCCACAGGATTTTGATGGTCAGGCGGGGGCATCATTTGTGTCTTACAGACACACTTCATTTTTTAATTTAATTTAATCTTTTCAAACGTACGTACTATATGTTCTTCCCACTTTCTTTCTTTATCCTATTTTATTTTCTCGCTACAAATGTTCTAACTTTCTAAACCATTTTAACTATATGTTCATTCAAACGATCACTTTGGAATACAATAGTAAACTTGATCCTTCTGTGAACGAGGACATCCCAATATATTGACAAATTCAACATCTCTTATCAAATTAAAATTAGAACTTTTTCCAAGAAACCCGAAAATTCCGTAACATAGTATTGCATTACTTTGCTAAATACAATAACAATATATGTAACAAATATCTTTTATTCTCAGACATTTTTAATTAGTAAATGTTTAACAATAAAGTATTAAATAACGAATTCAAGCATACAACTGTAAATATGTTATTTTTATTGATATATAATATGTTAGGTTTTGACTTTAAATGTTCTCGTTCTAATCGGATTTAAGGGCATACCGTATTTTGTAATGTGAATCGCATAGTACAATTTAACATTGATCAACATAAGTAGCCATTGGCAACAACGAAGAACATTGACAAAATAAAACGCAAGGTGGATATAAAAATCTCTTTAATGTTCGATTTAAATAGATATGTTCTATCCGAGTTGTACATATTAAAAAACTTTGAATACAGCATTGGAATTAAATAACATTTAACTGTTGTAAAGTGCATTAATGTGATAAAGATTAAATCTAATAATAGTTTGATATATGTTCATGAGTGTGGGGGAGCTTAATGGATCAAATAATGTTTAGTTTTTACAAACGACATGCTTATGTTTACATTGGTTTATTGTTAAGTAGCATATACTTAATAGAATTAATTTTACAGCTCTTGCCTTTGATAATAAAAAACCTAATATGGACATTTTGTTTGTGTTTCTTTTGTAACTGTTGTTGTTTATTCGGATGGTTCTTTTTCTCAACCATCTCCTCTAGCCTGGACTAGTCTATGTAGTCTGTATTGTTTTTGATCACTTATTCAGCTGTGTCATGACTACCAGACTTATTGGAGATGACGTTCCAGACAGATATAACGAACTGACCGGTACAACCTCCCACACTTGTTTACGTGTCTGAAAACCTTAACCCTTGAGACTCTTTCGACGACCTTAACCATCCAGTCACCAAGGCCTCTCTAACGTGGGTATTCCTCTTTCATCATAGAAAATATTTCTTGTTTATTATATAAGTATTTAATCTTTTAATTTAGTTTTGTTTTCCTGTTTTGTTGTACAATTGTTGTTAACTTGTTGTGTAAGTGTATCAAGACTGCGTCTTACTAGAATATTTACCCTGGCTCTTCATTAATTGGACATCAGTATGTTATGCACCTGTCAGACGATGTAAAGAGGTTTTTGCCCTTTGATTATCATAATACTAAATGCTTTTGAACGACTGCATTCACTTACTTTTACAACTACGTTCGCATTCTTCATTCCTATTTGTTATTTTATTTTTTGTTAAATGAGTTCAGCATCAAACTTTCTGTTTCGTGTGTTCAAAATTGTGCTGTGCACTACTATTGCCAGTCTTAAAAGGCGCCAACGTTTGTGACGTTTTTAGACCGGGCACTAGCCACTTGTTGTGGACACGTTAAGAGATTGCGACTTTCGTACTCTTATTCCAAAATGGCCCAATCGGAACTTTGTTGATATTGGATACAGTGTTCGGCAATAACGATAAAAAACTGTCAAATATTAATTATTTTCTACTACCCCAAAAAAAACGACAAATCGGAACGCTGTATCCAACCAATACTGTGTTCTGATTGGACGATTTACAAAAATCGTCTAGGACTATAAGCTCTGTGTTGTCACGGGAGTTCCTGCGTGTTATCATTTGTTATTTAAACTCTCCAATTCTAAATTGTTCAATAATTTTAGGCTTGCATGCCATAATTGATAATATTTTTACTTAATCTCTCTGTATGTTTGTTTAAGATATTTTGATATTTCCGTCGATAAAGCTGAACTTTAGTGTCTATGATGGACTAACTATAAATTTGACATAGCCAATCACTGTAAAAATACAAAGAAATAAAAATACCAACGTAACTGTTTCTATGTAGTTTTATTCAATATATTTTGTCCTTGAATTATGAATGTAGAGATATGATTGTATAATTTTGACATCTGAATTGTAACAATATTGTAACAGGCAATACAGTCCGTCAATTTAATTATATTAAATGTATAATTTATTGTTGAAAAAAAATAATTTCAACGAAGAGGGAGAGGCGTTAAGGTGCAAAATTGGCCCCACATTTTATCAAAAAATAATGCTTCACATAGAATAAAAACAATTTACTAATTTAATTGTTATATTTACAAATTTTCATAAAATATATCTTTCCGTGAGATTGGGTGCGCTATGACGTCATAATGACATCATGATTAGACGGATAATGCTAAAAATGGACTATAAACGACATATTCAATGTACATTTTAGCTATTTTATATACCTCCACAGTTTTGAGTATAGAGGGTTAATGATTGTATCAAAATATTTTGTTGGTGGAGGATTGTGGAGGTTGTTAAATATTAATTTATTTATTACCTCGGCCAGACCCTTAAAATCAATATTTTCACTCTTCTGATTGTATATATGATATCATTATGTATATATACACAATCTCTGTACATTTTATGATTCATTTCAAGCAATGAAATTCATCAGTAAATAACTTGTTTCTGTAAATAATTGTATTTATTTTAAATACAGTTTGTATTGAAACCAGGAGAAAAAACTCAGTGCATGCAGTCCGGTGTCAACGCGATAAAAAGAACTGGGGACTATACGTTCCATATATGGCCCCATATTTAATGAATCATTATCTTAGAAAATACTTGATTAAAATTTGATGTGTTTTATTTTATAGACGACATCATACTTTTGATGTAAAGCTTGTTTCCAACAAAATCGATACGTATTTGACGTCATTGTGACGTCATGAGCGTTATTTGTTTTCTGTATTTCGTGGAATTTTGCCCGCGATATTTCGACGGTTTTCGAAGAAATTAAGCACCTCCGTAGTCGTGCACCAGACAATATTTTACCAGATTATTAAAATAAATAAAACACAACTACTGTTAAAGTATTTTTTTGGTGCACGAGGTGTTAAATTTCTTGAAAAACGACGGGAAAATGTTCAAATATTACAAGCGCTTAGATGACGTTTTGATGTTTGAGAAGCAATAGTTGCCGTAAAAAACGATGGTATGTCGGCACGTAACAGTTATATAACATAAAAATAAAATAAACACCGCTTCATCCATAATAGTTTTTTTTTTCATAAGCCTCCAATTATTGATTATATAATTTCTTCCGGGATACTGAAATAGTTATTACTACCGGGATACTTAGGTAGGTTTAATGGTCTATCGATGCTACTTCTAAAATGAATTAAAATAGTTTGATCCAAAAGCAGTAGATGTTTTTTGGGCACAATCCAACATATCCTTAAGAAGAGTTTGAAGATACCACAGGGGCAATAAGAATCCGTATATGCGTTCTGTCATGTGCATAAGTTATTGTTTGCATGATTGACAGACAATATTCATCATATTGTTTTCTAGCTTCTGAACTGTCGATCGAGAAAAAAATAAAATATTCTAGACAGGCAGCATATAGCCAGTCAATGGGGTTTGCAATTAATATTTCACATGCACAATAGCGACCCACCACCACAAGGTGTGGAAAATAGAAATATTCTTCTGTGGTTTAAATGCGTATTAACTGCATTACATGTAAACTGTATTATTCTGTTTGATAAAGTCCTTTAACTAGAACAGAATTTTTTTGACCCTTTAGTGAACTAGTGTTGTAATAAAATATCGTGAACGTAATGTAAAAGTATGAAAGCATTTCAAGGTATATTTTAAATGAGGTTGAAACATGTTGCCATTTGATATCAATTCGGTTGTATTTCATTTTGACGATTTTAATTACGGAAGACGATCACAACCATATTTTTTTTAACAATTGCAACTCAGCTGTTTTTTTTCATAGCATATAATAAAATGAAAAAATATATATCACACTGTCGGAACAGTTCCAACATTCAATAGAAAAATCGTAGAAATAATATCATTTAGTGTCCGTCGTCTGTTATCCATAGCTTTTCATATTAATATTTAATCTTTTTCTTAGAAACTGCAAAACCAAATGCTTTATTTTACGTTATCAAGTTCTCTCAACCCGCACCTTGGCATTTTTTTTTTTTATAGATTTATGATGGTTGTCCGTAAAAATGTACTGGAATATATCATAACATTGGTTGTCGTTAAGAATAAAGTACGGTTAAAAAAGTGTTTAAACAAATTTCAAATATGACAAAGTTCTATTCCTCAAATAAACCTATCTATTACTTCTTTAAGGTTAATATCAAAATTTCGACCAGTTATTCGACAATCGATGTTAATAAGTTTCTGAATTGATATGATCTCAATATGTACATTATCAATGTCATAGCAGACGATGAAACCAAAATCGGTCTGTATGAGATATATTTTTTTAAATGATTAAAGCTTTGTTAAGGTGACGAAAAAATGAATTACGAAAAAATACAATTTGAACGTGAAATAATAGATGTGGTACGTAGTTCTTACATTTAAAGATGACATTTTTAGATCAGATTTCTTGAGATCATTCATGCAATTTCAGCATCATAATATAACCTCTGACAAATGAAGCGATCAAAATAATGAGAGATTTTATCACGTGAAACAAACCGTCGAAAACAGGAGACCGTCGAAAATGGGTGACGTTGTGACATTACTATTCGTTCACTTTAATTTCATAATACAGTTTCAGAACATGTTTTTATTCCTGAAATCAATCCACATTGCATATTAAGTCAAATTTATGCTTTGTTTATTGAGTTTTATTATGCTTTGTTTTTGTTTTTATTTTTGTTTTTTTAAAGATGTGCATTATAATACAATGATACGTACATTCTGTATTCTGAAAAAAATGACGTTCAGTGCTTTTCATTACCTGACTTTGTCGGTCCGCTGTGAGGAATTAGATGCACATATTAACTAACTGTATTTATTTATGAAAAGCACATATTGTGAATACATTTTGGAGAAAATTTTATCGACATCTGAGGTGGGGCCGATTTTGGCTCTTATAGCTCCCAGTCCTTTAATTAACTCAAAAAGTTCAAATCGTATCTTTATTTGTTCTCAACATTTAAGTTTATTAAATAAAATTGATGTTCTTTAACCTGATAAAATCAGAAACAGAAATCGATCGAAAGTCCAACGTCTATGAAAAACCCCGATATATTGGAACTTCGAGTGAGTTTAATAAACTTTGGTATCTATGTTGTTTGTCATTACTTATTTCCTCAGTATTATCAATTTGACTGCATATTTAATAAGAAAAAGTGAATATATTGTAATGTTATTAAGTATATTAGTTGTCAACTTTTCAAATATTGACAAATTATTAGGCTGTTAATTTAAAACACCATTATGCTGGAGAATAATATTTGCATTTCCTCTTATAGTTTTGTTTGTTCAAGGTCACCACAAACAGGCCAGAATATTTCATTTCACTGTATTATACTTGATCTTAAAACTTCATTCCACTGAACTTTGCTGCGTGACCTCACACACACTGCTCTCAACGATGTTATTGCATCGACTTTCATCTGCACCATTTCGTCTTGAATTTTGGTAATACCAAATGACGATTTACGGCCACCGTGACCGTTGTAGTATTATAGTTGAATATTCACCTACCTATGCAGTCAGTACATATGGTCACGTATGTCTATAAGGGTAGATGTCTAGGTGTACCTTTTAGGGGTATGAGATGATTCATAGATTTCTTTCAGCAATGCAACCAATCTCCGTAATATAACAGAATGCAAAAAATAGCGTTAATTACTAATTAGCTATTGAAAATCGTAAAAAATTTCTTATAGCTACTTATAAGATACAGTGTTTCAGGTTCTTGTTTGTGTTCTCTGTAGGACATATACTATAATTCTATTTTCCATTTTTCCATTCAGTACTTTGTTCGTTTCTATTTAGCATTATATTTTATCTTTCTTTTACTTTGTGTTTTGCAGAGCGAGCGAATGGAATATGACTTCATGCGTGCAAACAATCTTACAACAACCACAGCTCCATTTGCCACAAATCATACACCACAGATTGGTATCAAAATCATAGGCAGCAAACGTGTACCAGTCATAGAAAATCTAAACACATAGTAAGTATTATAAACATTTTATTATGAAAGAGAGTATCAATGGCAACCATTGAGTTCACCTCCGGGTTTTAGTGGGGTTCGTGTTACTCGATCTTTAGTTTTATGTGAAATGTTTGTAGATTGTTGTTTGTACTGTTTCTTTTGGCCATTGTGTTGCCTGTTCTTCTTCGATTTACGGATTCTGATTACCCCTTTGATATCAACAGTCTTTATATTGTTAGTGACTATCCAATGGTCGTTGGCATTCTGCAGGCACTCCAGTGTTTCTTTTCGCCATATAATTCTGACCGAAACTATTTAGGTGCAATTGTTGTTGAAGTGGTACTCATGTCCATTGCCTGTATACATGTAGTAATTTCATTGTAATTCATACCGACTATCAGGCTGGTACGAAAAAAAAAACGCCAAATGGAGAACACGACGTTTCCAAAAAAATCATCTGTTATATATTATCGCTTTCAAAAGAGACCAAAAGAGGTGATTGTCTGCTTTGTTGATATTGGTGGAACTGTTGATCTTTGTTTGTTCCTTTGTCTTTTTTCGTTTGGTCATTGTGTTGTCACCTTAGTAGATTGTATCGAGACCTTGCCAGACATAGCCTTTTATCATCTATGTTTGCCGTGGCAAACGAACGCAGAGTCAGTTGTGTATTCGAGTACATGAACGGTACAGGTGCAATATGCAGTACAAACTCAGTCAAGACAAGCACAATAACAAAAAAGAAACAACATTCCACCAAGCACAGCAAGAAAGACAACTCTTGTAGCTCACCTTAAACAACCAAAACTCCAGGAACACAGCTACAGATGATGACGCAAATCTAGGAACTCGTTTAGAAAACGAAGCAAATTTTCTATGGAATTGTCACATAGAAGTGTATTTTTAGAGATGAAAGAAAAATGTCATATTTTACGATTTATTATTATTTCTCAGTAAAAGTTAATAATAGTAGGGTCATCAGTCCCCTATCAAAAACATTAACATATTTCAGATTAATCTCTGTTTTTAAAACACTTAAGTTTGACTTTAATTACGGTCTAATTGTGTACCAAAATATCAGAGCAAATAAATGTTAAGCCTTGGGCTTAAAATATAACGATCAAGAACCAAATTTCTACATAAATTTAAATGTAATCTGACTTTAAATTCATATAAGCAAGTACTATTACAGTGTGTTCCTTAGTGAGTTTTATTTTGTTTGTAGTGATAGTACACCGAATTCACCTGGTGGCTATGGACCTAGAGTTCCCCCTATACAGAATATAACAGAGAATCCGACTAAAGTAGACCCCAGGCTGCTCGCAGAAGGAACAAAAGGATATTTTAGCTCTCAGAGAGTAAGTACAAATTATTACACAACATAATAGTTTATAATCTGTTCAATTGGCAAATCAACTACCAGCAGAATATAACGTCAATAATCAAATAAAAAAAATAAAAAAAATACCACACCTAGCTTGATACAGGCACATTAATAAAAAGTGGCGGTGTTGAAATAGTTTTATGTGGCAAAAAATTCCCTCTTAATTAAATGATGTGGCCAGGAATGTGTTTTCCACATACCAGTAAAATGGTTAACCCTCACACAATAACCACCTCGACAACGTTTGCCAAAAACATTTAATCCAAATGCTGAATCATATACGTAATATATTTACTCTTCCTTACGCCAACGATAAGTAATTAGAATTGTGACAAAATGGTTAAACAATGAATCCAACATTTCCGCCTTATGTAAGTGTTTCTGTGTAAATATACAATTACCTTTTTGGCCTTTTTTAGCCCAACCAAGTAGCCAGGTTAACAAAATTTCTGTCATTTTAGAAATGACTCGTATTAAATAAATGCTTCTTATAAATTGATAAATAGTCCAGTGAAATTATAATATATATATACATATATATTTAGTTTTTGACCTTTAATAAACTACCATTGCAACCTTGATCCATTTATAACTAAACAAAAGCTTAAAAATGAAATCCGGTTTATAATTCGAACGAATTACCGAAATTCCAGAACTATAACTGCAATATATTTTGATTGCTGTGCATGGTTATAATTATGGATAATTGATCATATTCTTAAAGGTATCTTTATATAAGAAATCATTTACGCTGCATTTTAGTCAAATTCGCCTGTAACATTAATTTATAATCAGTTTTGATTCGATTTAATAAGCAAAACATGGTTTCATGCTTTCTCCTAGAGATATAACAGGGTGAAAGAGGTAATACTATTCTCATAATTCTAAAGAATTTCGGAATGGGCTCAATTTGGTGAAAAATACATTGATATGGGAATTTCGTAAAGCTAAGGAGAAATGGGATGAGGTGGAGGAAGCTATATATTTTATTGAAAGAAAAAAACAGGACGACATTGATTTTAGCCCCAATATACTTGAACAAATCCCCTTTATTTATCTCCCCTTTTCAAGCATGAGTTTATTTTAAACCTACACTGTACATTGTACAATTTAAAGAAATGCAATTTCTATGTTTTGATATGCCTTATATGTCAGTTATTTACTGTTTATGTTCGACTTTCCATGGAAAGGTTTGATATGGGTATTATATAAATTCATGCAATATTTTAAGTTATCAGTCGCCATCTATTGATTAATAGAAGGCAGTTGTTGGCCAATCGACATTCTGCTTTCCACAGGAATGTCACTCAGATAATATGAAATAAGCAACATTGTCGTACATTGTCGAAATTTGATAATGTGTATATAACTACCTTACTTTATGTCATGGAATAACATCATCATGTTAATTGTAAGTAAATAAAATATCAAAATAACCATAGCTATGAAATAGAGGACGATCCTTTTGTTCATCTTTATATTTATATAAAACTGAGAGGAGACATTTAATCATAGTAAGAAATTGGATACGCAAACACACAGACTGGAAAAGCCCCGAAATAAATGTATATTTACATTGCAAACAAAGATGTATATAAGGCATATTGAATCGAAACATTATGAAGGAACACACTCATTATGGCATAGACACAAGTGAATATTAATATGTAATAATCATAATTGTTTGCTAAATGATGAGACTAAGAAATATGAAATGAACAGCTTTTTGTTTCCATGGTTTTCAAACTATTAGATGTTCAAATATGAAAAATGGATTTAAGTAATAATTATTTACATTCAATTTTAACAATATTTTAGAAAGACTGTTAAATGTAGAATTGTGTCAGTCAAGCCAAATTTTAAGAAATGATTTTAACTTTCTTTTTTAAAAGTCATGTTCTGTAAACAAACAATTCAACACAGTGAGGACATGGCTAAGTACAATGATGACTTTGCATATAAGAAATATTTTTGTATGGCTGATATATTAAAGCTATCATTATTATTTGTGAATAGTCAATTAATTTTTAGGCTGATTAATTATATGAATTGAAAACAAAAACAAAATATTTATACATGTAGATTCTTAGTAAAATAATAACGATGCTTTTTGACATTCATGAATTGATGAATAAAAGAAACACCAATATTATGTCTCAAATCACAAAAAAAGATGTACATGAATATAAAAAATGTTGTCAGTAATGCATGTAAGACCTAATTTATTATCATGACTTTTCGTTTTTATTAGCCGGAGGTGAATAACATCGAGTACGGAGAGGTAGGGACCAGTTGTTGACATTATTACACTTCGTAGTTTTCTTCTTCACAACTATATTATACCAGCTTAAATGTTTGCGTGGAAGTTTATGCTCATCATGTCTGTAATTTTTCATTTCAAATTATTGGCATAAATTACAAGTTTCCCTTAATTATAAAATTTATATAAATAATAGTTTTGGAACAACCAAACTTAGATAATTGACAAATTATTTGAATAACAAATATATGAAATTACAAGACCTCTGTAGCATATGTTTCATTTAACACAACTACAATTCCTAGTAATAGTATCTCATTCATTGTCATTCAAATGACTGCACATCACCTCTATGGGAATGGGAAACTTGTGTATCTTATCGCTATTAGAAAGAGAGTTGTCCCCCTTTATCAAGAGAATTTATTGAGCGGGATAAGCTAGACATGTTTCCCATTGGTCACATATTTTGCACATTCTTGTTTGCTTTCATTTTCTGTATTTGCTGTAAATTGCCATAGTATATCACCGATTTCAAATGGACTGCATTTTCATTATTTAGCTTAAGTGGTATCTGCAAACTTTTCTTAGCCGTTTTTATTTGCATAATCACACACCGTATCATTTGGAATCTGCTCAAAACATTTAGATTCCGTATACAAATGGACTGGAGCCAACTAAAGTAGTATGTAGAAACAGAAAGCACAATATTGAAAGACATAGCTACATATTCATCGAATCCTAGCTTCCACATTAACGGCGACTCCAAAATAGGGTAAAGGAACAGCGCTTTTATTGCAGCTCTATATTTCACAGTATGGTCTTCAACAATGGGCATATCCCATTCCCTAAGACGAGTGTGATAAGACCCTAGTCTGTAATTAAGCGGTACTCTTTAATTATCCCGATAAACACTACACCCGGGGATCTTTATCATTTTAATGATATTTTGGTGCATATAATTTTATTCCCAAGAAAATTGTACAGTAAAATATAGTCTTGTGTTATATTATCTTACCCTTTTAGTTGATTATATTATCTTACCCTTTTAGTTGATTATATTATCTTACCCTTTTAGTTGATTATATTATCTTACCCTTTTAGTTGATTATATTATCTTACCCTTTTAGTTCATTATATTATCTTACCCTTTTACTTTAACATTTGTATTTGTTATGTTATATAGACAATACCTTAACTAACTCCTGTTCCTTGTTACTGTTACTGTTGATATGCTTAGTTAATGTTTTACGATACAACTGGCTGAATTATTGCCGCTAAAAATGGTGCTAAACAACAAACAACAAAATATGTTGACTCTTTTAAATTCTTCAAGTTTAGAATAGTTACAAAAATGTACTAGAAATTAAAAAGGAATCATTTTTATGTTAGAAGCAGAAATTACTTCAGTTTTATAGACAAAGTGTGGTATGTATATCAAGCATGAACGTGCATGAAACATCTAACTTGAGTAGGACTTTCGGTGCATGAAACATCTAACTTGAGTAGGACTTTCGGTGCATGAAACATCTAACTTGGGTAGGACTTTCGGTGCATGAAACATCTAACTTGAGTAGGACATTCGGAGCATGAAACATCTAACTTGAGTAGGACTTTCGGAGCATGAAACATCTAACTTGAGTAGGACTTTCGGTGCATGAAACATCTAACTTGAGTAGGACTTTCGGTGCATGAAACATCTAACTTGAGTAGGACATTCGGAGCATGAAACATCTAACTTGAGTAGGACTTTCGGAGCATGAAACATCTAACTTGAGTAGGACTTTCGGAGCATGAAACATTTGACCCATCTAATTCCAGTAGGCATAATTTTGTGTAATTCGATATAGTTTAGAACTAACGACCACATCGTATTTCAACAATCATTGTTTTGAAGTATTTCTACAGAAAGTTGTTAAATCGTTGAACATCAGATATTCAGATCGAATTAAAGGTATTTCACAGGTGCCGTGGTGGTCGTGATCGCATGGTAATTGGATTTACAACTAACTATGCAATTAGTACCTATCATCACTAAAGTTGATAGTTCGAACCTCGTTCATGGCGAGGTGTACTCGATACAACATTATGTGATAAAGTTTGTCAGTGACTGCGATAGGTCATGGTTTTCTCCCGGTACTCTGGTTTCCTCCACCAATAAAACTGACCGCCACGATATGACTGAAATATTGTTGAAAGTGGCACCAAGCACCATAACCCTAACTCTAAGGTATTTTGTACATCGATTCTAAAATGTTTCACAGATTACACGACATAGATAAATTTCAGTACCAGTGTTACTAACTGATGTTTAATACCAACTACTTCTTATATTTATTGAAGTACAAGTCTATTTGAATGGCATTAATTTATAACTTGAGGAACATTTAAGTATATGGTATTTTAGTTTTGTTACACTTTGACACACATCAAAGGCAGTTATACTTTAACATGTTAACCAGCTTTAATTCTGACCAAGTTGTTTGTCACCTTATACCACTGAAATAGACACCCAAATTGTTTGTGAAATTAACAACTTATATTTAACCCTATTGATTAGTGCTACTGTGTTACTGTATGTCGAATGTTTTTAAATGGCTCGCTGTTTCTTTTTAGAATTAATGTTCCACATTAGAAGTGAAATTTTAAATTTAACATATTCGTATTTAAATACTTATAAACCTGTTAGAGAGGATTTGAACAGGAGTAATTATTTTCTTTTGGACTTGTATATTGAAGAAGTATATTTAGTCATTATATAACCTTTCCTAATTATTCAACATTAATTTCTTGTTTAACAGCTATACTTTTAATTCATCATTTTGCTAATTATAATTCATGATAAACTTAATACCCATCGGTGCCTCTATCAAATGGCTTGCTTTCATGACAGCAGTATTTTGTTTTCTTTAGAGATTATTTCGTCCATTAATGCGCTTGGTAAGTAAAATGCTTGCTATCCTTTATTTCCTGTAAACTTTAAATTCACTATCTTAGAATTGCTACTTTAAAATCACGATTATCTTGAATGCAGCACTGCGTGATACGTTTTCATAGTTATGCGTTATATCATTTTCTATGCGTGGCAAACTATTAAAAGAACATTCTCTTGAATGTACAACAGCCTGATTACTTTGCGTAGAGACTCATTCTGCATGATAAATTATTCAAGATAGAGTCTTGTGTTGCTATACTGAAGACATCTTAATATGTGTTTGCTCAGTAAAAAAAAGGAACTACTGTTATTTCAAACCCTTAATGATAAAATTTTATATTTATAAATTATGGTTGACTTGATAATTGTTTCGACAGAAAATACTTGTTGGATAACTTGATTTTTATGTCATTCTTTCAATAACCATATTTGTCAAACATCTTTAAGATAGTTAAAGATAATTTCGTTCTGTGTTCTCTCCCAATTTTTCACAATAAAGTTCACTATTTTGAATAAATGCAGTCATTTCCACAAAGTAAATACAATTACTTACTTATTTGTAATAGATCGTAATGAATATTATTTTTTGTTATTTGTGATCTTTTCCTGAACTACTAGTGTAAGTTTTGCATTATTCATGATAACAAAGATGGCGGAGCAGTTGTCTGTTTTATATATCTTCCCAACTAAACTAGAATATACAATGTTTAATATTTGCTTAAAGGTCAATGTCACGTTATTTTACCATACCTTTCTGATCAATTTGAAGCGATACACCTCAGTAGTTATTTATTTCGTAGGTATTTAACTGGTATATTTCTTACCTAGAATTCCTTGTGTGTTTCTAAATCTCTACATGGCCAGGTTAATGTAAAAAATAAATAAGAAAATTCACCTTAGCTTCATGCATCCGAAGCTGTTTTACTGGTATTGTTTTGTCTGATTTGGATTGTGATTTCTGTACTGTTCATACTTCAAGTACAAAGGTGACGTCTAAATTAAAGAAACAGAAGTAAAAATAATGCGACTATAGTTGTGCATATGGGTGCACGTGGTTACGGCCACTTTCAACAATACTTCGGTTATATCGTAGCGGTCCAATTTATTGCGGAGTAAAACACTTTATCTAATTACGATGTATCGCGTACATCTTGTCGCGGTCTTTAGTGATGTATAAATAGTTCCATATAGATGTAGTATATTTTATTTTATTATATTGGTGTGTCGGTTTTAATTTGTTATTTCATTTTTGTATTTTTTCGTCTTTTTGATTGTCTGGCTTAAGATACAATAGACGTTTTAGAATTTTGTGTATTCTGTGAATGTCTTTGGTAGTGTTTGTATTGGTACTTAAAGAGTTGGTACTTCTGTTTTCGTATTCATCCCTATATTGTGTTCCAATATTAAGTATGAAACAATTCAATTTTATATAGAATTTCTGGTGATAATCTCAGTTTTCATGCTTTTATAACAAATATTTCACATTCAAGATTTATAATTGTTATTTTGAGACATGATCTGATCAAAAACAAGCAGAACACAAACATTAAACAACAATTAATCATAAAAGACATAACTTTTGAAAATCTTCAGTAGGTACATAAAAGACCCAAAGCGAAGCACTGTAAGTTGTAATCTTTTGTAGAGATCGATATGCGTCTTAGATGCAATATCGAACGAGTCCGTATGCCGAGGTCAATATAGTGTTTCTTTAGAATAATAAAGACTTATATTGACTGATACCTAATATATATATACAAAATAGGTGAAAGTGAAAGTGAATATGAGTCAGTGTACGTTTTATAAGTCAAACAATATCAGAAAAAAGGACACCAATAGAATTGTGTTTTAATATCTTTATGTAATAAAAATATTGATTGAATAAATCAGGAAGAATTTGATGATCAATTATTCTAATTGACCCTTTCTGATATTTAAACCTAAGCATACGAAAAGTTTGAAGATTACAAAGATGGATACTGACATTCGTTTCTTTTTGATCAGGCGACAAAGGAAAATCTGATAGTCAAAACTGATACACCTACTGTATTACTATATATATATTGGTGTTTCTCCTATATATAGCTAATTATTATATATATTATGTTTTTTAATCACTGCATTTTATAAATACTTTGCAGATGTTTTAAATAAAAATAAATTCTCAATAGACTCAATTATTTTACAAAAGAACCAAGCGAGATCACGTGTTTGTCATAGGTTCACGTCTTACGGATACATATTGGTTACTAATTAATGTTTCTAGAGCAGTAATATCCATAATTAAAATACTTTATTGATGTTATTTCAGGACAACTTTTCATCAAACGTTCACGGTAATCCTACTTTTGCAAATAGATCAAGACCAGATTCAAAAACACTTTCTCCGTATAATAACCTGCCACCAATTCGAGCCAATAGGAACAAGAATCAGATGAGCACAGTTTTTGAGAGTGAACCCTGGATACATAGAGGAGAATCACCAAGACTAGCCAAGGAGACCGAGTACAAGTTACAGTACCACGAAGACAGACCTTCAAGCGACCGTCCTGTGAATGGTTATCATTCGGAGAACAATTTCAAAATGAATTTCCAATCAGACGCACATTTCATGCCACAACGAAAAACACAAAGCGATAGTGGCATGAATTACGGGGCATCATCTGAGAGAGAATTCCTTCTACAAAGATACTTACCAACAGACCGTTATGATACATATAAATTACCATCTGACTCCGCCATATTTTCCGCAGCAGACGAAGATCTGTTAGCTAAAATAATTGGAGATGAATTAAGCCATATACAGCCAGACAGGTTATATAATGCTTATATTGAAGCCACGAAATTTGATAAACAATTTATGGGATGGTGTTCGTTCGACAGAATAAATCAGAGCTTGTTGTCTCAAAATGTAAGTCTTCATTGTCAATAATTGTCATTATAAGTAATTATTTCAAACTTCACAAATTATCTTCAGAGTTGTATACTCTGCGTTTGTCTCATTTCCTACATGCGATTGATGTGTTTCTACAATATGTGGAACAGGAGCTGCCGACCCATCCGGAGCACCAGTTTACCCCATGTTTTTGATCAGGTCCATGCTGTTGTGTAAGCCCTTTGGTTTACATGTTTTTGATCGGGTCCATGTTGTTGTGTAGGCCCTTTGGTTTGCATGTTTTTGATCAGGTCCATGTTGTTATGTAGGCCCTTTGGTTTACATGTTTTTGATAAGGTCCGTGTTGTTGTGTAGGCCCTTTGGTTTGCATGTTTTTATAAGGTTCTTGTTGTTACGTAGGCCCTTTGGTTTACATGTTTTTATAAGGTTCTTGTTGTTGTTTAGGCCCTTTGGTTTACATGTTTTTGATCAGGTCCATGTTGTTGTGTAGGCCCTTTGGTTTATATGTTTTTGATCAGGTTCATGTTGTTGCTTAAGCCCTTTGGTTTACATGTTTTAGATCAGGTCCATGTTGTTGTGTAGGCCCTTTGGTTTACATGTTTTGATCAGGTCCGTGTTGTTGTTAAGGCTCTTTGGTTTTCATGTTTTTGATCAGGTCCATGTTGTTTAGGCCCTTTGGTTTGCATGTTTTTGATCAGGTCCATGTTGTTGTTTAGGCCCTTTGGTTTACATGTTTTTGATCAGGTCTGTGTTGTTGTGTAGGCCCTCTGGTTTACATGTTTTTGATCAGGTCCATGTTGTTGTGTAGGCCCTTTGGTTTACATGTTTTAGATCAGGTCCGTGTTGTTGTGTAGGTCCTTTGGTTTACATGTTTTTTATCAGGTCCGTGTTGTTGTTTAGGCCCTTTGGTGTACATGTTTTTGATCAGGTCTGTGTTGTTGTGTAGGCCCTTTGGTTTACATGTTTTTGATCAGGTCTGTGTTGTTGTGTATGCCCTTTGATTTACCTGCTCCCAATGACTTTTTGAATTATATGGTTTTCCAGTCTTTTGACTAAACGTATCCAGTCATTTGACTATAAACGTATCCAGTCTTTTGACTATAAACGTATCCAATCGTTTGACTATAAACGTATCCAGTCTTTTGACTATAAACGTATCCAGTCTTTTGACTATAAACGTATCCAGTCTTTTGACTATAAACGTATCCAGTCTTTTGACTATAAACGTATCCAGTCGTTTGACTATAAACGTATCCAGTCTTTTGACTATAAACGTATCCAGTCTTTTGACTATAGACGTATCCAGTCTTTTGACTATAAACGTATCCATGCGTGTCGGGTACACTACATAAGATAGCTGCATTTTTTTTTCAAGGTTTTCCAATACGTAAAAAAGTAATTTTCATTAACTTGTTTATTCTGAGACTTCCATACAGAATAACGCCATTGATTAGTAATGCTATTAATAATAGAACATTAACATTAACGTTATTATAAGCTTGTGGTATCACATGAATAAGGTTCCTAATGATGTATTAGGTTTTAAAGCAAACATAGGTTGTTGTGGGTCTATTTTGCTTTCTATTTTTTTTTATTGCATCAAGGAAAGACATCTGTGAACTGATACCCCATATGACTTAACCTTATTCTTAGCTTAATAAATGGTATATATTGTATTACAGGCAGCACCTCATCCAGACACGCTTAGACTTATTGCGTCCATGTTTATAGATCCTAGTATACCAGGTCAAGTCAATTACGAAAAAATTCTCAAATTTATAGAATATGCAATGAAAAAAAATTATCCAGATTTGTAAGTATTTTTAGCATTTTGTAAAATTCATAATATCTTAACTCTTATATTAATTTCATCTGTTGCAGAAAATATACTATCAAATTAAAGTGGTAATTTCTCTTGACTATATGTTATTACTTAAACAAGATATTTCTATATAAGCATGAACACCACATGTGTGTGATTACAGCATTTAAAAACAATTCAGAAATAAACTGTGGTAAAAAGACATCATTTTAATAGGCCAATTGATTAACCAGATATTTTTGTTTTTTGTTTTGTAGTAAACGGTATGATTTCACAATCTAGACTAGTTTTACATATTTTTCACAAATCACAAAGTAGCCTTATAGTTTATGCACATTTTTCGCTACTTTAGACGATAAAATCACTTTATGATATTTGTAATGATACAGCTAGTAGGTTTTCTTTTACATTTTCATTATGTACGTTCCAATGCCACATGATAAAATTGTTTCTGATTATTGTTGTCATCCTTTGGTTCAAGTATGGCTGAAATATTAATCACATGACGCTTAACACCAACATTCAATCGTATTATTCAACCAATAGAAGTTTCAGTAGAATACCTTTACTATCATACTATTAATATACGAATCCTTCTGTCTATATGTTCCATCATAAAATTAAAAAGGTTATTGCATGAATAATGTGAATATTGGCCCAAGCAGAATGTTATATTGCACAAGCTTGTGGGTGTAGTAAATATGCTGTAGGGGACCGTATTCGTCAATATTCGTGTAATAACCTTGCTTATTGTATAACAGAATTTCAAAAATAATAGGAGCACCATTCAACCTGTCGATGAAGTCATGGTTTGAATCGATATCGCAATTCAAATATCCAAATACAAGGGAATATTACAGTTAACCTTTTGATACATTATACATGAAATATAGGAAGGTTATTCCAGAAACGCGTCGTGCTCACTAAATTTGATATCTACGTTTTTATTTGTTTACTACTGTTATACAATCATCAAATATGTATACTCTTTTCATCTTATAGATTTTCTACATATATTTTATTAGTATATTTATGCTCTAATTTACAGGTTTAGTAAAACACAAGATGGGTACGGAAATTCTAAATACTACAATTCGTCTCAGCAACGTAACTCTTCGTAAGTTGATTCTGGCTTGTCAGTGTGCATGTCGTCTTCTGGCACCATTTGATCTGCACTTCCGATTTTTTATACCACACTTCAAAATAACATTGATTGAATAAATCGTAGTAACTATCCCATTATTATCTATTTCAATATACCATAAAAGTGTATATTATGTAAATAAGCGTGTGTGTGAATATATGAAATATGAATGTCAATAACTTGCAAAAAGCAATGTATCAAAGTACTATTTTTAAGCAAAAAGACAAAATACCAGGTCATTAGCCGCTAACAAGCTCAGAATCAGTTTACATTTAATGCTAGATTGTGTATTGTAATGATTTATTTTGTAATGTTTTGTTTTGTGCTTAGTGTTGTGCTTTGTGTTGTTCTAGGTAGGTAGAGTCAGATTACACATTATTACTAAATGAAATCATTGGGTGGACCATGATATTTTTGTCATTTAGAAATGGGACCATTCAATTAATATTATACCGAGTTATAAGTAGGTGGTATTTGTTTGTAAATGGTACCGACCTTTTTCACTCCGATAAATGATTTTTTTTAAAATATAAATAACTCCGAATGTCTTAATATTGCCATATGTAACATATAAGATATTAAATGAATTCAATATGCTTAAAACACATCGATGATACTTGCCTATGGTGTTCATTCTAAAACGGTTGGAAAAGCAAATAAAAGGCAAAGTACTACCTTCGCAAGCACCTGGGTTCAGCCCCGTTTTTTATGGGATCCTTGTTGCTCATCTTTTTAGTTTTATGTGTTGTGGTTTTTGTTTTGTTTGTCTTATGTCTAATGCTGCCTGTGTTTCTGGATTGTCTTGATTACCTATTAGGTTGTCTGTAACATTTATTGGAGGGCAATAAAAATGTATTAAAATCCAAAAATAACTTCCACTTGTGGTAAACACTTTCCAGTCCTTTCCTTATTCATGACTTATCACCGGGTTTGTATTTAGAGCAACACAACGGGTGCCACTAGTGGAGCAGGAACTGTCTACCTTTCCGGAGCACCAGAGTTCACCCCCGGTTTTTTCTAGCATACCCTCGGTAGTGGGTTTCACGTTACTCGATCTTTAGTTTAATGTGTAATGTTTTGTAGATCGTTGTTTGTCCTTTTGTCCTTTTTCTTTCTGCCTTTGTGTTGTCTGTCTTCTTTGATTTACGGTCCGATTACCTCTTTGGTATCCTCAAACACTTCATACGTTATATATGCTACAGTAAATAACACAAAATATCACATGAATATATATCGAAATCATCTGCACAAAGGCGAGAGTCGACTTCACATGGGCACCGATTGCATAGACAGATGAAAATACAGCTATCACAGATCTTTCTGCCTCAAAGTCTATCACTTTCAACTTCAGAAAATTTCTTTTTTCATGGTGATTGGGATACTATGACACCGGATTAACCATTTCTTCTGTGACTATTCCAAGCTAATATATAAACGTCCGTTCTTGCCTTCTTGTTTATACAAAATATATTGTATGTAAAAGTATTATTTTGGTATGATGTGTTGGACTGTTTATGAATGGAATTCATTTCAATTGCAGAAATCCATTTTCTTGTTATTCGTTTATGTCAAGCCACGAAATTATGATTTCAACGAATATGTGTCTTCATATATATGTACGTACTCTAGGTGTTAGGGATCTAAAAATATACCTATCCATCAAATTGAAAACTTTCCCCTCCAAACCAATAAAATTGGTATCACGATTTTAAGCGAATTCTCTTTATTTACTTCTTTTTAATTTAAAGGAGAGACATAAATAATGCTGGTTTTATTTAATAAGTGTTCATCATGACTGTTTTATTTGTAGCTAAATTGATTTATTTATGAATGTTGCTTTTTAGTAATGCTATGTCTTTGTGCATGTGTTTGATTTGTTTTGTCAAAGCAATGAAATGTTTAAACCATCGAATTGATAGTATCAACATGATTTTGATTTTTTAAAGGCGTTTTCTAATGTTTTATAGATAAGTAACCTCTTTGTCAGCATAGTATCATTGCTTTTATGTTTTGTCGTTATTAATGTAATTCAACTGAAATTTATTGCACTTTCAAGTATTCTTTAGTGTTTCTTATTTGTTCGTTAATATGATAATAGCTTAATTTAATGCCATATAGACTGAATAATCTAATGAAAATGTTAATTTCTCTTAAGAAAAAAATATTTTTGAACTTTATTTTTAATTTTCAATTCTTTCATTAATAGTCTGCAAGGATTAGAACCATTTAAGGAAAAAGAAACAGCCAAGCTTCTCAGGATGGTACATGATGCTTTAAATGAAAGTGGGTACCGGCTTGACATAGAGAAACTTTACCGAGACTTCCAGTCTGTTGATAACAAACGTGAAACATTATCAAAAGCACAGGTACGTCAGTCAGTAAAGTGTTACCCCCTACCTCAAATAAAAAAAAGAAGAAAAAATGTCAAAATCAACATTTGTCTGTTAAAAATATAATTTTTATTATCGCTTTGAAGTTATAACTACAACAGCAAACTATGGACCTTCTCGCATATACCTTGTTTATGTGTAAGCTATTCTCGTCATTGTAGATCTTATGTTAGTTTTTGTTGTTTTTTGTGACCATGGTTACAAACAATTTCCACGGTTCCACAACTAATTTCACGTAGGAAAGTAAAAGCTGCATTAACCAAAAATGTCCACTATTAACTTACTTTATTATCATTGTATAATAAACGTTCATCGATTTCAATTACATAAATGAAATATTTATGGCTATCTAGTTTTTAGACATGTTAAATCCAGACCATATATTTTTATACCTTATTTTATAGTGATCAAACTTGTTGTAGGTATATAATGAAATTTACAGTTATACTAATTTTTTTAGTATATCACTGTTGAATGAAATATCTTCTTTTCGTTCATTTTTGGTATATTACATTGTTAAGCCTAGTGTAAATATGATAATAATACTATAGATAAGAATGCTAATAAATATTCTAAACCAAAATATTCAAGTGATTTTTGTCCTATCATGCTACGTTACATTCCTTGTCCTCACATGCCAGACCTGATTTATATGTGTACCAAAGCATTTTGGCATCTTCTAGAGGGCGATTGTCTCACCATGTCTTTAAAATATATAAATGCGAAATTGAAGTTTAACACCTCTTTAATCCAGCTTTTGTTGTTAGTAAGTTTACAAGAATAGTTTTATCCTTATTCCTATTTGATTAATAGGAACATATTAAACATATCGTAATAATTAGTCATCTACAGTCATAGTATGCTGTGTACAAAATAGAAATTTAGATTCACTATGAGTCCGGTCCAGAATTAATTTTAAGATTTTGGACTGGAGAACACGTGTTAGAAAAACTTCTAATAGAGGAAACTATTTTGTGGGAGTCTAGTATTATATTATTTTCGTTAGTTTTCCGTTTGTTCCAGTTAATAAACGTTAGTGAAAATCGAAGGGGCAATCATGAGTGCACAATTCACAGACACTGCCAACATTGAGCACTCAAGTGACAGGACGAAAGATGAACAACACGAACCCCACCAAAAACCGAGGGTGAATCCAGGTACTCACGAAGGGTAAACAGTTCCTGTGGCTTATTTTTTCTATCAATGTGTGACGTAAGAGTGTTTTTGACATTTACTTCACTGAATTTGGTACTGCTTTGACAACTATTTTACCTATTTTGTTCCAGTATTGTTATAAATACTGTTACAGTGTATAGTGACAGCCGGAACCTTTGAGCCGTAATGAAAGCGGCAGGTATGGCGCTTTAAAATCTGATTCAACCCACCATTTCTTTAGAAATGCCTGTACCAAGTCAGGGTCATTACGGTTTTCACAGTTTTCCGGTTGTTGACTGATTTTGTCTGTTTATATACTTATAAGTTTTGACTTTCCCTTTGTAAGATTGTTCGGAGTTCGGTAATTTTGTTATTACCCTTATTTATAATACACCCACCATGTTACTCATATAGTCACAACGCGTTGGAGACAACTATTGATAGATTTAGTCTTATTTTCCAGGATTGTCAATATTTGATTGCCACTTGATTTCTCAATATTATTTTGATATTTATATATAATTACCTATTTCTCAATATTAACTTTTGACAATAACGTGATTTGTACTTGTAGATAAGCGATGTCTTGTATCAGAACAGAGTTCCGTTGCAAGATTCCCTATTAAACCATATTCTTCACAAGTTTCAGGAGTCTAATGGACAGTACAGGTAGGTATGGCTTCCATGAGAAGACCTTTCTCTCAACAACTGAACGACCAATATATATCAGTTTAAAAATTCCATTCATAATGAGTAAAACTGCCAAAACTGACACTATTTTTCATCACAAAATATATGACAGTTCTAAAGTTAAAACAATATAAATATATTTTAGGAATAAAATATTGGTTTATATCACCACCTTCAACAATTTATCACCTATCTCTTACTGCTTAAAACAGCCATCATTGTGTATGTGTCTGGAGACTTTCATATTTTCGGTACGTATCGGTAGCAGTCTAACTTTATATTCAATCAATTATTACAGATTACCATTGCAACCATTATCGTATATAGTGCGACCTCGTCGAGTGTTCGAGTTATCTGGGTGTAATAATAAAAACGTAGATATCAAATTTAGTGCGCACGACACGTTTCTGGAATAACCTTCATTATGTACGCTCAAAGCCAACATATTGGAAAGCCAAATAGTTTTTGGGAGCAATAAACCCGAAGGGCCTAAATAGGATAACCAAAATCATCTAAGATAACATAATAATAATATACCTGAGGGAAGAGAACCTTACAAACCTCGAGTTATAAAGGTAAACAACTTATTCCAATTTGATTTAACGAAGTTCGTCCATAATAAATCATGATTCGCGAAAATCCTGTATACAAACATCATTTGTATTGATCAAACACGCGAGATATTGATTTAGATGAAAATGAAAGATAACATTATATAACATTTGTTTTATCCAGTTGGCAGCAGTTTCTAAGCTTCTTGGAGAAAGTTCAATCAGTACAAACCGGTTTACCAATACCACAAAGTAAGCGGCCATTAGAGTACGCCCGACAATATGCGCCACCACATGACAGTTGGCCAAGAGCAAAAGAATCACCAAGACACTCGCCACCACCATCAAATAGAAACGTAAGTTTTTTGTAAAAGTTTTATTATGAAGTAGATGAAGACTGTAACATTTTCCTATTCTAATTATAGAGAAATATTGACAAGTCTAATAATCACACAACATATACTTTTAAAGTATCACAAGATAATTTTATTTTCATTATTTTACGTAGAAATTTCAGTGTTTGCATAACTGAAAAATTATTTTATCTTAAATTATCAGGAAAAATATTTTCTTTCAAGTAAAAGTGAAAAATATATTCATTTTCTTTTTTAATTAAAATGTATGTATTTACACAATCTGGGGTGAAAAGGACTACACAAAGCTATTGGTATATTGTTAATGATTTCGGTGCACACTATAAGGTTTGGGGAAATTGATGCACACATTATGCAGTGTTCTTGAAAGGGACTATTAAATAACTTAGATATATACATTAGTTTTGTCCACTAATAAGTCCTTTGGTTATGGTAATAAGAGCTAATTTCTGAGCACTCTAGGTAACAATCAATGTAAAGAGTTGTCCGTTTATTCCTGTCATGTATTAGAAATACAACTCAAACATGGCGTAAATTGGGTTCTTGTGTCTGCAGCAGCGTGCTATGAGTTGTGGTTTGTGATCCATTGTAATGCCAATAATTTTCAACCCTATGCATTAATCCTTCCTTTGTAAACTGGCAATATAACACCTGCCCATATGGATATATATATAATTCCACTCTCTTGAAGTTAAACATCAATAAGTCTTTAATTAAAATTCATCTTTTATCCTGATATTATTAAAATGAGGCTGGCAATATATTTAAAATATATTAATAAATATATGTATATATAAATAACACATAAAATATAATAAATTCAGTTTGTCTGTTTTAAAAGCAAGGTACTTGTAAATGCCACAGACACAATCTATCTTACTGTGATATTTTTCGGTTTGATTTTGCGATGACTATATACCAGTCTCTAGTAAAATGTCGTTCTAAAATATTTAAACTTATTTTATTGTCAACATAACATACCTGACAATGAAAAGGAGACAAGTGTAAACTTATGAAGTCTTCTTTGATAGACATACAATCAAATGTAGACACCATTTTACATCTACATATGAGAATATTAAAGAAAACTATTAAATGTCGTTATGATCAAAGGTTTAAATCTTAATAACAATGTATGGTTCAATTATTAACCTTTATTAACATCCCCATCTTTATTTGTAAAAACAAATCTTTCTTTTTTTTTCTTTGAATTTGGGAAATTGTTAAAAACAAATAAACCACTACCCTCAATACCAATATTAACAAGCTTCAGTGGTATCTTGTCCTAGGTCTTCGTGATTTGTGCTTAGGAGATTCTAGCGAGACAATAGTAAAGGTGAAGAATATCTTTAAATTTTAAAATTGACTTTTAAAAACAACAATTTACATATTTTTTGTTCGAAAACGTTTTTCCCGTCTTGTTCGAATACCAAATTTGATGATGGTCCTTTTAACCCCGACATGAATCATACCAATTTTTTACCATACATCATCTCTCCTACGATCTGGATACTCATCATTATTAATACATGTAGGGCTACAACACGCATAGAGATGACCCTCAAACTGAACGAGAAAGACGAATTTTGGAAAAATTGAGAAAAACGGAAGAAGAAATTAACGAATTAAAATATAGAAATAAGGTAAATGGATAGAGTTTCCATTATCACGTATAAACTAATGGGTATTTCATACACGAATATTTAACTAACATTGCTATCAAATTTCATGTTGCTCTGTTATGTAGAGTCATATTTTGGTTTTTGTGTTAGTACTTGACTTTTTTCTTCTATATACTAGTATATTCTGTGAATACATAAAACGTTTCTTATTCGTGTGAAAATCCAAGTATTATATTTAATAGTTTTTCATCTCAAACATTTTCTATTTCAAATGTGCATGGGTGAAACACTTTAGCTGCATGTATCACATATAACTTGAATTTAACAATTTTTGCTTTAATATGTGTTTTCAATTAGAAATTAATAGGAATGATTAATTAAGTCTAATTTAATAACTGTAAACATTTAAAGGGGCATTATCTGACAAAATCGTAAATTTTTGTTACCCATAAAAACTATCAGATATGATTGATGCCTTAATAAAACGTGTTTCTGTAACTTATAAATGTTATGAAATGTACCCACATCGGGGGAAAAGGGTGCAACTGCTCCTCGTGTTTTGAGATCGATCAAGAAATGGACGCCATCTTATTAATTATCGACATTGTTTACGGGGTTTGCCGAATCGTCATTAAATCCTTATTTCTTATTTTCTGTGAATCTGCTTTTAGTCGGCGTTAATTACGGACAAAGAACCATGCAAGTTTGCAGTTAATAAGAGACCAAATACAAATTATTCGTTTTTACCTGTCACTAGTAAGGTCAGTTGCATACGGAGAAAGCGAGGTCAAATTATTTACTTGCAAGGAAATAATAAATCGATGGTAATGTTCGTTCTCAAAAGGCGAAAAGTGGTACGATAAGCTGTTTAATGTGAAATATTTACCTTTATTTCATCATTTTAAAGCTAATTACCAATTTCCAAAACATATAATGTTTTTGGTCAAAATCGTAGCTAATGCCTCTTTAAAGCACTAAGTAAACTAATTGAGGAACAGGAGAAACTTTAGATGATTTGAACATTATACTGTGTTGATTTATATATTGAATCAAGTTTCACTGATGAATGAAGAATATCAAAGATGAAAAAAAAGGAATTTGTATTAAGAAAAATCTGGATACAACACAGTGGCTTTTAAATGTAATGTGGAAACATGCTTATAGAACAACGCTATTCATATATTTTTTTAAATGTTAAATCTATAATGTAGGAATTTTCACCATCGTTACTTGGTGACCATGAACCCGTGTCCAAACGGGAGCGACGATTAAAAGAAAAAATAAATCAAATTGAAGAAGAAATATTAGAACTTAAGTACAAAGAGCAGGTAAACCAATCACTGCATATATTGGTTTATATACTAATACTGTTTTATAGACATTCATAGACATTTATGTCATTTTTCCTTCGCTTTACATTAGAATTTGCAGTATTAACACTTTTTTTTTTAAATTTTTGTATCATGAAATCATATTAAAGTATACCATTATTTTATTTCAACATATACCCTCCCAATTATTTAATTACTAGCTTAAAGTTGAGTTATCTACCCTTTATGTGTACCATAATATTACTTCAACGTTATTGCAGCATGACTTTGACAATGTATATACATTTTCGTACTATTATACAAAGGAACAATGAGTATAACTATAAGAACATATTTTTTGTGTACAGCTATGTAACCTGGCGCAACAATTTAGACGTAGCAAAACAAATTCACAACTAAATATCAATCATACTATGTTCTTAACATACTTTAAAATACGCAAATTTGAAATAATTTATTTTAAAATCATTGCTGTTTCTTGCATTTCGATTGTGTATAGCCGTGTGAATTGTTTTCTGTTTTTATTGCTGTTAAGCACATAACGAGTGAATTGTGTTAGTTAATTCACAAATGTCAATTTGATAAATACTATTTAGGACATTTTTATAATCCATTGTTCAAATATATCAGATGTTCCATTCATTTTATATATATTATCAAAACAAGCGTTCCATATTCAATTTTTCTGTACCATATTATTGATATAAAGACCATAACGTTTTCTAGAAGCAAATATATTAGATAAATCATGAAAGAAAATCAGCCTGACAAAAAAAACAAGAATGAAAAATAATGTAAAAACACTAGTGTTATCTCTATGATATAAAACATGAATGAATATTAGCCTAAAAACACTAATATAAAACATGAATGAATATTAGCCTAAAAACACTAATATAAAACATGAATGAATATTAGCCTAAAAACACTAATATAAAACATGAATGAATATTAGCCTAAAAACACTAATATAAAACATGAATGAATATTAGCCTAAAAACACTAATATAAAACATGAATGAATATTAGCCTAAAAACACTAATATAAAACATGAATGAATATTAGCCTAAAAACACTAATATAAAACATGAATGAATATTAGCCTGAAAACACTAATATAAAACATGAATGAATATTAGCCTAAAAACACTAATATAAAACATGAATGAATATTAGCCTGAAAACACTAATATAAAACATGAATGAATATTAGCCTAAAAACACTAATATAAAACATGAATGAATATTAGCCTGAAAACACTAATATAAAACATGAAAAGTAAATCAGCCTGAAAACCTTCAGTGGTTCAGTATCAGATATATCATAAGTACAAATCAGCATAAAACAATTAATGTTCTATATATCTACATACATTGTTTAGCTTAATAATAATTGGTGTTCTCTGTACAGTGTATTAGGAGAATAATGAATACAAAACAACAAATTAGTGGTCTTCTTACATAGCATTAATAACAAATTGGTGGTCTTCTTACATAGCATTAATAACAAATTAGTGGTCTTCTTACATAGCATTAATAACAAAATGAAAAACCAATAATACCACACATTGGAACCATTAATATTGAATGAATGAAAAACAGCCTAAATACAAATTGGTGGTCTCTCTACCTTGTATTAGCTAACTAATGAAATCATAGGTTTTCTAGTATCAGATAGATGATGAAATGAAAATCAGTGGAAAACAATTAATGTTCTAAATATAACAATTGTACTAGCTGAATAATTAATAAAGATCAAGCCAAAAGCCATAGACACTCTACTCTTGAAAGAATAATGAATGATAACGAACCTAAAAACGAAATGTTAGGAAAAGACAATTTAAACATTCTACCAATATCAGTTTCAGTGCCTATGTTATTTGCTTATTTATTTGTTGTAATAATAGGTGGATTCCGTGCATCAAAACGGTATCGATAAGGAAACTAAGGAAAAACAAATTTTGGACCAAATTAAAAGAACAAAGAACACAATTGATGATATTAAAATTACAGGCCAGGTAAACCGTGCAATATGTTGTGGTAAAACAGCTATATTTATATACCTGTAGATGTAGACTCTTTGTATATAGGGGACTGTACATTGTTTTATGTAGACATCTAAGGGGATATATTACATTTACAAAACAGGAAGACCTTTTTAATGGTGCACCACATTCTCCACACCTAAAAGATGATAATTGTCAGATTATTTGGTTTCTAAAAATGATGTTGTACAAATTATTAACCTTTGATGCTGTTTCAGATTAAAATAGATTTTTATATGGGAAACATATACAGTCACCTTATATATGCAGTCCCTATGATAATTTTATACTTCTTGCTAGTTGCTTTGTAATAGTCGTAATATCATTATTTTATTAGTAATTTTGCATGCTTTAATGTTGTGTGATATTTCGTCCTTTGATATTATTTTTCATTTATTATATTGTGCATTAAAAGCATGGGGATGTTTGATATGCATTTCTTGCTATGGGTAGTATAGATGGTTAAGGTTTTACATGTAGCAGAATTTACTCAGGTTGGTTCGTGCCCTGTTACTCACCTCCAGTGTTCAGGGTCCCAGTCACCTACTTATTGGAAGGGAGTTTCACTGGTTAGTTAGTTATATCTGTTTGTTGAATGTTTGCCATTACCAAAAGAAGAAGAAATGACTGAAAACTTTTGTCAAAAGAGGGTTGAAGATTTGGTTTTGTCAATGACAAGTAACCTAATCGAATTCTGTTATAAACATAAATGCCAGTATGTTCAACTAAAATGTTCATTATCATAGTGTATTTTAGTACAAGAACAATACGCCGACTAGATTATATTTCATTCTGTATGTTATTTTTCTTCTCCACCACATGCACACGATGTTTTTTGCTTTTATTTTAATGCCGATCAAATTTTTTTTTCACTTAATTTCTATGATGTAGAATTCTGATTTTTTGGTGATAATCAAAAAACCCATTATCATGCAGCCTTTCATACATAATATCTTTATTAAGCAATTTTCTTAAGACCCTGTCGTGACTCAAAACTGCCCACAGATTTCTAGTACAATTGGGCATGGCTGAATGAGTGTATTTGAATCTGCAAAAGGTAGTATATCCCGCACAAATGGGTGGTGGAACACTAAATTGTGCTTAGCTTTGCTTGCTCGCCAGTATTATATATCAGATGATTGCAAATTGTTCATTTGTTCATTATTTTCTATTCAGCCATATACAGACAGACCCGGAAAGGTATATATCTTAATTTATGGCTTTTGTTAACCAAAATATGCACAATCTCTGACGTTTTCACTTCCTAGTATTATTCCTTCTTTATAAATATCAACTTTCTAGTGACTTAAATTTTCTAACATTATTTGTCTTAGTAACATTTTTATCCTCAAACTGTATAAGTTGATATGTTCGTAGGACATTTATATTATGTGATGTGTAATCGATAGAATCTTTTGTTCAATGGTTTTCTCTAGATACTTCAGTATCCTCCACCAATCATTACTGAAATATTGCCGACATCTCTGTGTTAGATGCTCCAATCCAACATATGCATACTTGTTCATCAAAGCAACGTTTATCTCTTCTATGATATCATCATCACTGCCTTGTGACTTTACATGGTGTATGTCTGGTACATTATTTCTTATATCAATTTATTAATCAATTGTCTTATTCTTACTTAGTTCCCTCTCTGAAACTCGTTACGTAACTAACGGCTACCGTTCCTTCATAATTGATCTTCTCATATTCTTCTTTATTAATTGAAGAAAAAATGTGTGTTCTTCATTACCGAAATAAGCCATCTCTGTTTATCATTTAAAGCTGAACCAGTCTTTGCTTCGTTTTCTGGACATATCAATGCATTATCATAGCATTTATTAAACCGCTTCATGTTTTTGGTCTCTATTGTATTATTGATAATACATATACAAAATGTCCAGTGTCTCGACGTTAGATCTGTTATTTGTGGTTCAAAAAAACAATTCATTTTCTTAATATTATTAATATTAATACATTATGTTTCGAGGTTATTGCTTTCCATGTACCATTTTAACTGTAATTATAAAACATTGTTAATTTTCTTGATGTCTAATACATGACTTAATATTAATATACGTATATTGAAGTTAACATCGTTAGTTATCATCTTGAATCATTATTAGAAGTCATTCAATGTTTCCTTGATAAAAACAAATAGTGTCTTATAAATGTACCGTATGTTGCTTGGTTATCTACTGTAAAGATAGTACATATTTTGTTTTTGTTTGTAAAGTATTCCCGTTTCGAAATTAGTTTAACCATGTATCAGTTTTTAAACATGGAAACAACCATGCTGACATGAAATATTTTCTTTATCAGGATTTTTTCTATCATGATACAAGAGGCCAGGTATAATGGATTGGTTTTTATTTTGTTTGCATGTTCATACGTATTAACTATATTAAGATATTTCCATTTAATGGGTATTTCCGAATACATATAGTTATTCTTACTATTATTCTATTTTATTGTCTTCTCCTGAGGGAACTGTTTACCTAGTGTTGTCTGATGAGGTATTGTGCTCGAGCAAACAGCGAGTGCACTATACCTCATCAGACAACACTAAAGGAAAACTGTTTCCAAGGGAGAAGACTATAATATATGTTTAGTACATAACATCTTATCTTGGACATAAAAGAAAAAAAGGGTAATTCCGTTGCCAATCCTTGGCATGTTGACAAGAAACGATAAACATACTGTATACAACGTAGTCTATTCTATGGGAGGTAAATCTTGCCAAAAATATATAGAAATAACGCGGGAAAATATATTAAACATGTATAGTTCCCGTGGGAATATTGTTTCAAACGGTATAGTTCCCTTCGTCAGATATATTCACCCGTTGCCAAGATTAAGCATACACTGTTCAAAAATAGTAATCACTAATCATCCAATCAAGATCAAGCATTTTCATATGTTATGTACTAAAACACTGTGGACACACGTTAAGTGGATATAATGGTAGTATCTTGTTTGGTTTTTATGATGTAAAGATCTTGTGATTTTTGTAGATGGTGTCGGGATCATTCGAGTATTACAATAAAACTATATTTTTGTATTTAATCACTTTTTACTTTGTCGGTGCATGTGCATATTTTACCTGTTATGAAATTTCAGATGAATAGACAAATTAATTTTCTGGAACATATCGAGACATTCATTTGAGTATCATATACTTGCTTAAAACATCATAATTAAATTGATATTTTTTAATTAAGTTTATAGATATCCTTGGCAACCGATGATGTTGTTACAAAGCAATGCAAATTATCTTGATGATCAAATTCAAAATACAGATATTAGAAAATTGTCATTTACATTTTGATCTGGTATCAATTTAATGCTTAATAAAAGGAGCTTATAGTGTAATTCATTTCTGAAAAAACAACAATAGTTATGGACATATCAGTTAATGCACATTATGTGTAATGCCATTGAACAATGTCTGCACATGCACAGCACAATTTCAGAAAGCAGAAAGCACACACATGGTATCAATATACATTTACCACATCAGGTGGTTCTTTATAAATATGTTTGTTCAAAGATATTCACAAAGATATCCTATGGGGAATTTATTGAACAGGAAGTATTATTGTGTTTTGTTTCATTTCAGATTTCAATAGTTGTTCTTTGCTTAAAATCAGTTTTCTATTCGTATTTTGGTCATTCAAAATTAGCTTTTTGTTTTTACAGAACAAAAAATGAATATTATCACGTAAATGAAGCTGAACTGGAGTTATTGTGAACATTAGTATGACATTTATATATTGTTGTGATATTTACTTCTAGATTATGAGAGATGGTATGGAGGTCAGTGATAGAGGTTATAACTGGTCTGACAAATTGTTGAAACTTAGTGGACAGTTGTATGCCATTGATGAACAGAGAGGCAGATCTGCAGGTACAATATAATACATTTAATATACAAGTCAATGAAGATCACCAACAAAAACCATCCATAATAATGACAAGGATCGCGAAATAATACGAAATACTGATTACAACACATAATAGACATGTTTATACATAGTCAATAAAAATATATAATGCATAGCACATGAATACAAAGTAAATTATACCAAAAGAAATCCCATTGAAAGATGTATGATATTCGTGAGAAAAACTACCTTTTATTTCATTTGAAATGGAAGCTCATGAAATAATCAATTTATTGTAGAATATAACCAGAATAATTCATTAAATGTAGAATACAAACAGAATAATCCATTAAATGTAGAATGCAAACAGAATAATCCATTAAATGTAGAATACAAACAGAATAATCCATTAAATGTAGAATACAAACAGAATAATCCATTAGATGTAGAATACAAACAGAATAATCCATTAAATGTAGAATACCAATGGAATAATCAATTAAATGTAGAATACAAACAGAATAATCCATTAAATGTAGAATACCAATGAAATAATCAATTAAATGTAGAATACAAACAGAATAATCCATTAAATGTAGAATACCAATGGAATAATCAATTAAATGTAGAATACAAACAGAATAATCCATTAAATGTAGAATACCAATGGAATAATCAATTAAATGTAGAATACAAACAGAATAATCCACTAAATGTAGAATACCAATGAAACAATCCATTAAACATAGAATACAAATGGAATAATCCATGAAATGTAGAATACAGATGGACTAATCCATTAAATGTAGAATACCAACAGAATAATCCAATAAATTTAGAATACAAATGGAACAACACATTAAATGTAGAATACCAATGGAATAATCCATTAAATGTAGAATACCAATGGAATAATCCATTAAATGTAGAATACTAATGGAATAATCAATTAAATGTTGAATACAACTGGAATAATCCTTTAAATGAAAATAGCCAGATCATTGAAACATTATTGTCAATATTTCACTACAAACTATGTTAATCTAATCACTTTTATACCTAATCATGATAAAGATGTGTCCCAAATTGTGTTTTAAATATAAAGATGTCTTAACTGAATATATAAACCACCATGTTTAATATTACTAGATTATATATGTAGTTATACTGTTTTTACTTACAGGTCTGTTGCCCTATCAGGTTATCATTGACAAGACAATGGAATTCAATAAGTACGCTCATATGGACATACCTTATGACGTCATTGTGCGCCTCTCTCAGGAGTATAAAAACCAACGTGATCAAGTAGACATTTTTAAATTCCTAGACCATCTTGGTAACAGATATCGTTGGTACAAAGCCTAACAAATACTTTATAGGTTAATCGTGTTATAGTTGCCAAATTTATAAGGATCATTTTATGAATGTTTAGTTTCATGAAAATCGTAAATCCGTCCACGTGTCTTATTTCTGTGATACATATGTACATGTATACATAAAGTGCATGTTGAACCCCCAAAAAAAGGAGACCATATTGAACATTCTTTTTTTCATCGTATTTTAATGTTGTTATTTTTTATCATTTAGTAAATTATTTGTTTATTAGTAGAGCCATGTAGGAGTCACTTTTACATCATAAATTGAAATATATATCTGAGGAAATGAAGTATGTTGTTATGTTGAAGAGTTCACATGTGTTTTTATAATAGGTACTTTTGGACTTTGATTATTCACTTAAGAACGGTTTCTTTTGTTACAAATTTTCATGTTAACAAATTCATTAGTTAATTAATTAATACTTCAGAGGTTAAATTCACAATAATATATAGTAATTAAACTATATATATAATATAATCTATCAGGATCTCTAAATGTCATGAATTTTAAATTAATTTCTAATTTAGAACCTAAAAAGTTTTTTTCAAGTTCAGTAAGAGAGAAGATAAATAGCAAAGTAAATAACCAATGTAAAAGACTTATAGTTATTGACCTTAAGCAGTTTCATTAAATACATTTATAAATTTTCAAGTTTATAATGTCATTAAAACGGAACAATTGCCTCCCTTCTTAGAATTATTTTAATTAAGAAATCTGTGTTATACATTGTGATTTTTGTAATTTTTCAAAGCAAAATTGATAAGTCAATGTAAAAAGAATCTCAGAATATATATTATGACACAATTTGCACATATTATCATATATGTGTGCTTTTTAATCAATTTTGTAGAAAAGTTAACCACCGGATATATTAGGTTTATTTGAAAGAGGTAAAATTTGAAAGAAAGAAAAATTAAAAGACAGATAACAGTGTGTTATAATTTTATTAAATCTGTACATTACTTAAGTAAATTTTCATTTTGTAAAAATAAAACTGTTTATATATGAAATTACAACTTCAAAAAAAGACAATAATGCCTTCTCATTTTCGAATTAATACCCGTTTCTTGAGAAGCCATAATTGTCACACGCACTATTTTCATGCGTCAAATATAGTGAAACAGAGTGTTTTTAATAGATGTAAATAATTCTTATTCAGTTCCAAATACAAGTCAATTAAAAATATGACAATTTTGTTAGATATAGACATTACCAGACTAAATACAAACTTATTTTGTAATTTAGACCAAATATCAACTTCAAAATATATGATGATGCCTTCTCTCATTTTCGCCTTTCTACATATTAAATGAGAAGCCATATTTGTCCAAAATCACGCATCATGTGCTTATTTTGAATATATTGGAAAATAATTTTATTTTTATAAAAGAGAATAATTCTTAACGATTCAGTTTTAGATTACATGTGTAATGTTTGTTTATAATTAAACATAGTTAAATAAAACTGTACGTTTTTTATCAAGAAAGTGGGTGGTGGTGTGAAGCAATACTCTGTATGTAACTTTATAAATATTCGCCAGTAAAAAGTCAATGTTCAATGCATATTTATTGTTGTTTTTATGTGGGGTTGAACAAATAAGCTTTAAATAATCTATTATTTCTACAGTTTCCATTCCTCTGAATGTCATTTTTAGCATATCACGTCTAAAGTTATCCAATTTTTCTGGAAATCTGTAGTATTTCTAAAATTTCCATTTGCTATTAAAATATTTACAGTTGTAGCTACGGTTTTTTGTTAGTCATCTTTATCAGGATGGAATCATGTCATTACGTAGATCTGGATGATTTCAGTAACGTTACAATTTTTCTGTGATATTATCTGTGATATATTATATATATATATATACTTATGTATTTAAACAAAAGAGAATAATTGTGATATATTTATATATGATCATTATTAAAGATAGTTTATATAAAATCAGAATTTTATTGTGTTCATTTCATTTATGATGATACATATATTGTTTACATCCATTTGATTAGAAGTAAACCTATTGCAGAAACAGAATAAAACATATTTTATCTACATGTATATTATATAATCCCATTCAGCACATGTAATGAAAAAACCCCAAGAAAATCAAAAGCCATGTCAATTATGAAAAGAATGTTTTTACAATTATCGTCAACAATTCCACCAACATCAACAAAACAACCAACTACCTCATTCCTCAAATCATTGAACACAAAAACACGGAAGATATCATCTGTGACACAGATATTCCGTAACAGAAACCAACCGTAAAGCTGTCGAAATGATGACTTCAACTTTCCCACCAGGGACCCATGGTTCAGTAGCTTTCTTGTTAACAGCACCTCTTAACCAAGGAAATCCTGATATGAAACACGAGCTATGCAATATCATATAAACTGAGAGATATATATTCTATACACAGCTACTGCTGGAATGTTGATACATACAAATGGAAAGTTCACAATGGGAAAATTCATCTCTTTTAACTCCAATTAACTAATTTTGCAGTTATATCATGGTGAGAAAGCGTACTTTAAATTAGATTATGATAAAGGCTTCGTACTAAACCAACATGATGGGATGAATTTTATAGTGCTAGTTCACTGAAACAATAGTCCACAGATAGTAAGGTCACTCCACTTAGATATATTATCCTGACTCTAGACCAACCAGTCTTTGCTCTAAATCATAAATGTTGCATGCCTACCACAGAAGCAACAAATACCAATATTTTATAGTCATTGGTTTGACTAGACCAGAGATTGAAGCCATAATCTACCAGAATAAGGTCAAGTATACCAATCGTAATCCCACCGAGGCAGCTCTTTACTGTAATATTTATAAAAAAAACATAAAGAAAATTATTATATATTGTGCAACAGTTTATTGTAAATATTTCATGCTGTAATAAAAGAAACGAAAACAAAAAACAATACTTGCAACATAACCTAAAATGGCCTCAATAACCAAGCAAACAAAAAATATAGTATCTAGCTATAACTTATAAACCCCAAAATATATATGTGAGGAGTACTTATACAAGCTTAAGGTTATATGAAAAAAGCATGCAAAACTACTGTAAATACAGGTATAACATGTACAAAAAATAAAATAAGATGTCGTAAGACAAATGTCAATCTGATTCAAGTCATATGTTAAATACACTATGACCAATAAAAACATAAGACACAACTCTGACTATTATTTTACTGTCTGTAATGAAGCATGGTGAAGTTATATATTAATGACATATATATGTGGCGATGGACAATTTAGAACTTTGGCAGGACAATTTAGTGCCAACAAAGTGGACAACTTAGTGCCAGATTTTTAACCCATTTTAGCGCAAATAGGAAAAGGCATAGCTCTGCCCCCTGCTCACCACGGGGAGGTGGAAGGATTTTAAGCAGGATATGTTTTAATGTTATAAGATAGTCAAGAAAGCATTATATTCTAAAGCACTAAAATCCTTGGGAGCACTAAATACTAAGTTAAGAAACAGAGTAAAATCTATTTACATGCATGTGAACGGCGCTAAATTGTCCCATGATGTCGGCACTAAAATGTCAACACCAATTTTTTTCCGTGGCACTAAAATGTCCATCGCTCGACATATGACATCACGATCACAATAGTCAACTGTCATAAGTGTATAACATGCTTTTTTTCCTAAAAAATCTCATTGTTTACATATTATTATGCAAATATTTAATATTTCCTTAAAGGCATACAGGCTGTCAGAATTGATTTTTTTTGTTTATATTAAAAGTTGCCAATATTCGATGTTTTATACTAATAAAATGTTCTGAACAAGAAGCCAGGTTAAAAAAATGTCGTAATTAGTGAAAAGAATTCGAATGTCTGTCGGTGGAATCGCCATAAGTCGGTTTCTTTTCCGAAGTTTGCCGATTACTGCTAACTGGGTTACTGCTATAAATAACCAGAAAGCATGTTCTTCTGTATGTTGCATGTAAATTCGTTAGAATTAATATAATTTAAGAAATATATCTATGAAATTGGATCCCAGGGTAATCAGTTAATATTATATAATGGTATTTAGTAAGAATGACACTTAAAATCGGAAATACATGATTGAAATCAATAAAAACAAATCCAAACTCTGCAAAGGGGCCCGATAAAGGGAAAATTGTAAACAAATTGCATTGCATATTATTGGCAACACTTGAGTTTTCTTGATTATATTTTTTTCGAAAAAACCAGACATGAAGTTCATTATTTTAGTCTCTAATTTAAAAGAGATATCACCTAGCGTCTTCTCCTGAAAAAAAGAATATATAAAAAACTACGATGCAATTCTACTGTCAAAATACGATTCGGCCGAAAAAAGATACTAAATTATGCTTACGTGTTAAAAAATTTCGAAGTTCAAAGGGGCATAACTCCCACAAAATTCAGGCGATCAAAATTTCCTGGTAATATGCACAACTACATATGGTGACCTTACTATTTACCAAGTTTCATGAAATTCTGTTCAGTAGTTTCAGAGGAGTTGCGCTGACAAACTGTGCGACGGACAGACGGACAGGACAAAAACAATATGTCTCCCCACATAATTTCATTTAATTCCAAGTATTCACGTAATAAGTGTATATGGGTTAGGGTTATGGTGCTTAATATTTCCGTTATATCATGGCTGTAAGTGTATATGTAGATTTTTGCATCATAAAACAAATAAATAGCTACATAATGTAAGTATTGCCTAATCTTATACAAATTCTAATAAAAGATCAAAGAAATAAATCCATTATTTAGCTTGACCTTATTGTTGCACCATATAAAGTAGGAAGCACTAGATTTCTCTTGCACTAGCAGAAAAAAAAAAACTAGAACTGTTAATTAAGTAGATAAAATAAATCACAACAATACAAAAATATATATTAAATTCATAAGAAATTTCAGAATTCTAATTTTATAATTTGATTTTAATCCAATATAACACGATTCACACGACATTTTATTTAAGCACACTTGATTGATAACTTTCACATTGATCAAATTTACTTTATAAAAAAGTTTTGAGATGACATAGTACACACAAGTCCAAGTTTCATTAATACAGGACATAGTCAGACGGTCACTTGTGATGGCAGAACATAGTCATACGGTCACTTGTGATGGCAGGACATAGTCAGACGGTCACTTGTGATGGCAGGACAGTCAGACGGTCACTTGTGATGGAAATTCTAAGCTTGTGTCATGGGAGATTTTTATAGAGCATGATGCACGAGCACTGCCAGACATATACGTCTTAAAACTGTAAATAAACATGTGTACTAATATAACCTGCATTAGATATACCCAAATAAACAGGTGTACTAATATGACCTGCATTAGATATACCCAAATAAACATGTGTACTAATATGACCTGCATTAGATATACCCAAATAAACATGTGTACTAATATGACCTGCATTAGATATACCCAATGTGGTTTGAATTGTTTTATTGAAGGACAACAACTTAAATATCACAATAGTGACAATCAATGAATTCTGGAGTCTTGTATTTGAATACTGACACAAATACATGTATAAATACAAAAATCAACTTGACTTTTAATAGATCCCTCATCCCCCCTGTAAACAAGAAATAGGATAACAATAACAATGTTGACTATATAAACAAAGCTTCCCGAGGAAGAAATATGCTGTCATATACAGAACAACAGAACATATTACCATTTCTGATTGAAATAAAAATATCATAAAACTGTGTACATGCTGATTGACTTATAAGCACATTATACTTGAACATAAAACAAAAGAAAATAGAAAAAAAAATGATTGACCACATGTAATATAATTTCTAACCACATTTATTTTATTTATCAAAGATATGGTTTACATCATCAAGTATATAAGATCAATATACATGCACAAAACTTTAACAACAACAGTATCATCAATATCCTCTCAGCAAAAGTCTGACAAGAGACTCTCATTTAACAAATAATTCAAACATAACAAAGTAAATCTTGTGCTT
Organism: Bathymodiolus brooksi; assembly: GCA_963680875.1. Taxonomy (NCBI): domain Eukaryota; kingdom Metazoa; phylum Mollusca; class Bivalvia; order Mytilida; family Modiolidae; genus Bathymodiolus; species Bathymodiolus brooksi. The sequence continues at coordinate 40,744,446 of OY804575.1, forward strand.
TCAATTGAAACCAGTTAACTAGCAGATTGAACAATATAAATATCTATTAATATATAATATAATAAACTGATAAAAAAAAAAATCCCCAATTACCACTTCTTTAGCACATGTATATAGGATTAGGATATCATTTTACACTAATGAAAGGCAAATATTGCGTAGCTGACATTTCATATCCTTATAGTTAGGATGAAAAATGTAGTCTATCATACAAGTCCTAATTTGATTTAGTTGGTCTCCAGTAAAACTGCTGATTGTGGATTATAGCCAGTATGTAGAGGAATGCCACGCTTAGGTATATATGGTGTAGTTCTTGTCACCATCTTGATACAGTCAATGATTGGACACACAGACAGACACAAAGTACAACCTGTATAAACAAAAGTAAATTTTAACTCACACTAAGAAACTATACTACAAATGTAGTAGTATAAAATCTGTCAGATGTCTTAGTCCAAAGTTTCTGCTTGAAAACTAAACATACTGACGACATACAAGAAATGAGTTTTGTAGGTACCATCAAACTTGCCCATGCGGTCACCTCTATTAAGCAGTCACCTGTATTGAAAGGTCACCTTTTTCTAGTCCTTTCAATGAATATTTCATATGAATTGAACTCTTTTAAGAAGTCACCTATCTTATAAGGCCACTTTTTCTATGTCCCACAGGTAACCTCTTAATACAGCCTACAGGTTTGACTGTTAATAGGTTAAAGGTCATATACCTGTATATAATTTTAAGTCATGCCTAGGATTTCTGACTGATGATGTAACAAAAAGGTAAAATTAAGGATTTATGATGGTCAAAGTTCAATGAAAAATGTTCCACAATTTTTAAAATGTAGATCCATGGATTAATTCAAGTTATTCAAAGTAGTCTATACATTTGAAGTTCAATTTTATCAGTTATGGCCGAACCTCGTGATCTCAGTTTTGGATAAGTTGTTTCTGTCGACAACTCAATGCAAAAATTTGGTCCATTCAACAATGAGATATCGTCTTCACCAAGCTCAGGATAAGGTGCACTTGGACTTGTTGTATGTGAGAAAGTTGACCAAGTACTTACTGGCATTCTGTTGCTTTGTACAGGTACTCTGAATTGCACTAAACTTGTTTGTCATGGGAACTACAGAAATTTGGCTAAAAGTGGTGTAAAGCAGCCACTCCATTTAAGAATCAGTACAGTCTTCAGTAACAGTAGAGAGATATGTTTCTGTATCAAACTATACTGGACTGGTACCCATAATCATTACAATTTGAATTAATATACCAAACTTACCCGTACAATCCTCAGTAACAGTAGGGAGATGGGTTTCTGGATCAAACTTTATAGACTGGTACCCAGAATCATTACAAGTCAGATAACACTTGCCACAGTTTATACACATTTCCTGTAATACATAAGTATACTTTTATTACATCAACTACTTAACATGCTTCGATTTTTTGCATAAATATTAAGTTTACACAATCATTCATAGAGCTTTAAATTAAATCTCCCTAATTAGTGTAAGCATATGTTATTGTTTAAATATAATGCAAATATATTTATCAGCACAAAAATACCAATTTTCTGCTGTAAATTCATGATATATATCAATTTTCATAATCTCAAACTGTGAAAAGTCATTCCCCTGGAAATGTCAACAAATGAGTGATTGTTGTTTAACGTCAACTCAGCAAACAAGATGATGATGATGATGAGGTCTGCTTTGCATCAGATTTCAAGCTTAGGATTTTTATAGTGCTAGATCACTTAAACAACAGTCAGCAGATACACATGTCATCCCACTCAGACATATTATCCTAACCATTACATCACTGATGCAGTTCACTGAGAGATTCACTTTTTTCGTGTCCTTTTACCTTGGTAACTATAGCAACAACCTATTGTAATTAAACATATACTTCAGCTTTCTACCTTAATAGACAAAACTAGAAACCTGTTGTAGTCATAAATAATAAGGGTTGAGCGATTGTTGTTTAATGCCAACTCAGCAATTTTTCAGCTATATCATGGCGAAAACAAGTTAATTTTCAATCAGATGATGATGATGTCCACTTTGTACTAGACCAACACGCTTAGTTGAATTTTTATAGTGCTAGCTCACTGAAACAATAGTCTGCAGATAGACTTGTCGCTCCACTTGGACACATTATCCTGAGTCAGAACCAACCAGTCTTTGCCCCTTTTCCTTAATGCTGCGTGCTTAGTGGAGAAGCAACAAATACCAATTATATAGTCTTTGGCTTGGCTCGATTGGGACTCGAACTCATGATCTACTGCACTCGAGGTGAGTACACTAACCATTACCCCTCTGATGCAGTTAATAAGGGTTTAATTTTACAGTAAACATAACCATGGTAACTACATATACTACAACTACTTACTTCATCTATTAATGCCACAACTTGTTCTTTGTTGTTTAGTTCTCCATAACTACCAATCATAGAAAGGGCGTGGCCAATTATATCCTTGAAAAAAAAAAATATTATGTAATTATCTACAGTTGAATCTCTTTATGTCAAACTCGGTAGACTGAAAATTTTGGTTAAGTCAAAATTTTTCTGAAGTCCTGTTTTAAACTTAGTGCTTTTCAACTTAATTTACTCCTCTTATCTCAAATTTCGATGTGTCGAAATTTCGGGTATCTCAAAGTAGCTTTTCAGTCCCAAATATTCAAATTATGTTCGCTATGTCAAAATTATAAATTAAATCAATTAACAAACGTGACCAGGTGTCAACAGCATGGCCTCCGGTGTTTACTGCGTCAGGTGATATTTATTTTGATAACTGTTAATTCTCATTTGTAAAGAAAACAATTGGATTTTTTAATTGAAGCCTTGAAGTCATAATCATGAATGAAATATCATTTAATAATAAATTTGAAAGCGCTTGATGTCGTGACAACAGTGTAGAGAAAACTCCGAAGCCATTAAACAGCCCGTTGTGTACATCGATACCACTACAAAAATTTATGAAACAATATTCATTTAAAATCGCTGAACCCTCTGTTAATAACTTTTCAACATTTTGTCAAGTTGCCGATCAGCTTAAACAACAGAATATTGAAAGATAGTTTTTTTTTTTATTAGTGTTCAATAACGTGGTATTCATAGATTTCTATGTAAGATCGTTTTGTTGACAGTTTCGTAATTTTTAAATACACGATTGTGTATTGCCATATTATGTGTACATGTACATGATATAATCAAATAGATGTTTCTTTTTCTCTCGAACTTTCCTGACAATTATTGAATCTATGATTGGTAAATTTCAGATAATAACACCTCATCAGAGAATGTTTTTATTTATTTTAAAAAAATCAATACTTACGCACGTGTTGAAAATACATACACAATACGTACAAATGATGATCAAAATATTGTAAATGAATGACAACAATAGTTTGCATCCACTTTTGTCAAAATTACCTGACAGAATTGCCTAATCAAACTTATTCCCTTACTCCCCTTAAGTCGAATTTCGGATAACTCGAAATTTTGAAACGGTCCCGTGAACTTTGAGATAACGAGATTCACCTGTATATCATTTCTGTAAAATGACCTGATTATCAAGGGTCACAACTGTACATTTACACAATTTCCTGTATTTTATTTTTTATTTTTCAGCACAACTATGAAAAGAATATTCAGATATTAACAGTCAGACAGTAATGTTTAGACAGATACAGCTCAAATATTTTACAATAGCTAAAAAAAAAAAAGGGTTAGGTATTATGTGGCGTTTTGGAAACTTATTAAAATGTAATAAAAGGGAAGTAATCAAATGTCAATATGCAAGTTTTTGATTCTGACATCTTGAGATGTTGTCAAATTTCCAATCAACATAACTCATTCTATCATTTTGAGGTATTTGAAAGGATTTGGATGCAAGTGAACATGTAAAAATTTGGTGCTCGTATTCCAAAATGGTCCATTCAGAACACTGCATTTATTGGATGCATAGTTCTGATTGGGTGGTTGACGAGAACAATAACAAAACTTATTTTTGAACGTTTTACGACAGTAAGACCAGACACTCACGTAAATGAATTTACAGTCACTGTGAGTCTTCAATGATTAAAATCACGTATTTGCATTGTACATACATATATAACTTTATATTGATTCAACACAAATTTTATGCCTGGATGGGAAGTACATTGTCTTATGGTAAATATCTAAATAGTATGGAAAATTATGTATGACAACTCCACAGTTCTACAATAAAAGTTTAAATAAGATGTTGCAAAATTCATGGTAAAGTCTGAAGGGTTACTCGTAGTGGAGGCTTTATAAGAAAATGGCAAGTAGACCATTTTTGGCACCTTGGGGCCTCGGGTAGTGCGGTAATCCCAAAAATAAATTTGAACTTTTATTCTGTGCCAAGGATCATTGTTAAAATTTCAGAAGGATCGATTAAATAAAACTTAACTTAATATGAAAAAACCTTATGTCTGCAGACAGAAAATGACAACAGCACCCACACCATAATACCACTGCAAAACATTTTGCTTGCAGAAGCTCTAATTTTTATATAAAAGCCAGGTTATAACATACCTTAACAGTTGGTACTGGTTTCTTTGGTACCAGTGCTGGTCATATAGAATCAGGTTTTTATATAAAAGCCAGGTTATAACATACCTTGACAGTTGGTACTGGTTTCTTTGGTACCAGTGCTGGTCATATAGAATCAGGATTTTATATAAAAGCCAGGTTATAACATACCTTGACAGTTGGTACTGGTTTCTTTGGTACCAGTGCTGGTCATATATAATCAGGTTTTTATATAAAAGCCAGGTTATAACATACCTTGACAGTTGGTACTGGTTTCTTTGGAACCAGTGCTGGTCATATAGAATCAGGTTTTTATATAAAAGCCAGGTTATAACATACCTTGACAGTTGGTACTGGTTTCTTTGGAACCAGTGCTGGTCGAATAGATTCAGGTTTGTTCTTGTCATCCAGTAAGTCAGATGATTTAAAATGATCTGATATTATTTTCTGTTTCTTTTCTTTGTATGGCCCAAAGGATGGTAGGTGCTGAAAGGAAAATAATTATTTTAAATTCCTAATAAAATTTACTTAGGTTGGTCAACAGTTTTTCTGAATATGTAAAGTGAGCGCTTATACAAATTCACTTTACCATTTCAGATCAGTATTTAAAAAAAAACAAAACAAACTTGTTTCTTGACAGATTTATAGCATATTAATTTTTCATTGATAGTTTCTTGCTTGTGATTGAAACATCACAATAAAAACAAAACAAACTAAAAAAGTTGTGGAAATGGCCTGAGGGGGAAAAAGGGAAGGTTTCGCACTGAAACACTAAAAACCATCTGTCTGCATTATTTGTTTTGAAAAGGAAAGGAAAGGATTGGCAAACAAACCAATTTGTTAAATTAATTAACACAAACATTAAACTGCATAGACTTACTTGTCCTAGGATATCTGTAAGTTTTAGTACAGGCTTCCCTTGTTGATGTTTAATGGTAGGAGGACTCTGTCCATCCCAGTCATGTAACTCCTCTAAACTCCTCATGTATAGTAATGTCTTCAGTCCTGAGATATAGTCATCAATCAGAGTAAAGTCCTGGTTCTGGATGGCACTACATACCTGTAGATTGATTGACATTTTACAATTATATGCACCACTTCTTTTAACTTTTCAATTATTTTTTTGTTTGTAGCAGTATTTAAGCTTTGTAAATTCTTGTAAATGTATATAATACACAGGCTTGTGAAAGATTTGCTGAGCAAAAAAGTTAATTGCCACGGATGGTTAAGGATTTTCTGAGAAAACAGTGAGTATTATACATTATGTACATGTACACTGCACAAACAAATATATCTATTAAGTATAAGTATAAAATACTATGTATACCTGTAAGACTGATGCTCCTGCTTGTAAAAACTGCATCCCTGCTTCTGCTGAATCTATACCTCCTGTGGCCAAGATGGGGAATTCAGGAATGGCATTACCTATGGCAGATACAGCACGGAGAGCAATAGGTCTTATAGCATTACCAGAGACTCCACCATAAGTTGTTTTCTTCTCTTTACCTATACTAGGCCAGGCTGCACCATTATCTTTAAGACCCATCAAACCTGATACAGTGTTTGTAGCTGTTACTCCATCAGCATTACCTGAAGAAACAAAAATACAAGACATTAATCTTACTGTAATAGGAAGAACAACAATTCTTACAACTATTTATACTCTGTGGGAACCCTGGGGTATACAAATAACACCTAGTTTCTCCACTTGTGTGGTGAAACTCCTCTGTAAGGGATATCCTCTATTTGTGCATAAAATTGTCCTATTACCTATATATGAATTTTCTCTGGTAATAATTTATATACCTATATCATTTATATAAGTCATCAGGGTAAAAAAATGATTGACATTAACAAGAATTCTATTTGTTCACCTTCATCATTGATCTGTTTACCAAAGTGAGAAAGGTTCTTATCTATACATGTTGATTTTCTGTGTAAACATCAACAACTTTCACAAAAATCTGACTGTCATCATATAGCTGAAAGAGTACTGAAAGTGGCAAAATTCAATCAATTTTTTTTGGACAAAAACTAGCTACAGTCATTGTGTTTGCTTTTGTGATACAGTAGTCTACCTTTAAAGTGTCACACCATATGCAATGAAAAATTTACATCATAAGAGGCTGGCCTCTCTTGAAAGGGATGAAAATAACCTCACAATCTTTCCACAAACAAAATAACATTTACAGAATTATTAATATTTTACCTTCGTACGCTGCTTTGGCAATGACAGTTATATTGGTAACATTAGGTGTTAACTTGGCGAAGAAAGGTATCTTAACAGCTTGTCTCACCCAGCGACAGATATTACGTACTAATTCAGCATCCTGTAAAATATATAATCTGATAATAAAGGTATCTTAGCAGCTTGTCTCACCCAGCGACAGATATTACATACTAATTCAGCATCCTGTAAAATAAACCGTGAAGACTACAATACAACTATAACCTGAAAGGCTGTTCCAAAATTTCAAATATTCCTTATAATTTAATTTTTACAACAAAATTTAATGATTCCTCAATTTTAATTACGATTATTTCATGTGACTATTTGAATTTTTCGTTGGCAAATGAATATGTTGGTGACGTCACAATACCATACCAGGTTGTCAAGTATAACCAAAATTTTCTCCAGGCGGATCAGCCAATCAGATTGCAGTATACAAATAAAATTAAATTCATTTATTCTTATTCTCCAAAACTATCTGGTATTGACAAGTCACATTGTGTAAATGATTTATGTCAATCAAATATACATAATTTATTGCATCTTCCCCAAAAAAACAGGGGGAAAATCTTCTTATTTCTCTATGCAATAAAAAATGTTTACACAAAAACATGTAATTTACCAGTCAAATACCATATATAAATGGTCAGAACAGACCATATTATTTAGTTATTTTTAGAGGCTTCATCTAGATTTATTATACATTCTAACATGACGTCCTTCTTTTGCTTTGTAGACAAACGAGCGATTTATCAATGGTATAATCTCATTCGCACATGCGCCGTGAATGTGACTGACTTTTCCATTGGCAGCATAAATTGTGTGCGACATTTTCCACAAACGTAAATATAAATTACCGTCTTCCAATCAAAGTATACTACCGTATTTGTACTCTTAAGACATATCAGAATCGAAATAAATCATGGAAGCCAGAATGTGTTTTGAGTTTTAACATGGGTTGGCAGATATTAGTAAATTTTATCCGCCAATCCATGTTAAAACTCAAAACACATTCTGGCTTCCTTGATTTATTTCTTAATTCTTTGATGAACAATAGGAATGGATAAATTTAGTATGTCTTACCTGACCACAAGCCAAACCCATTCCTCTCTCTCCCATTCCATGAGGACAAGACAAATTCAGTTCTAAGGCATCAGCTCCTGCCTTCTACAAACACAATTTATAAGTTATACAAAAATGCATACTATATTACTCCATGCTTATATCAATATTAAATTTTAAAATATTAAAAGTGTGCTTGTTATTTTCAAACAAATATAAAAGAAGAAACAACTGAATATAAATGTATTTCTTTTAAAATGTACATATATAAAATGAAACCATGCTGTATTAATGATGCTGTATACAACAGATTTTAGAGAAACAACTGATTGATTGATGTTCTATACATGTATTTGTTTTGGCAGGCACTTCCTTTTAATCAAAAACCACTATACAATTACGGCCCTCTGTGTAGGGAAACATCCAGATTTGTCAACCTGAGGGGGCCGAGGTTGACAAATCTGGATGTTTCCCTACACAGAGGACCGTAATTGTTTTATTACATTTTTGCCAATGTTTTATAGGTCATCTCCCTTGTGGGGGAAATTGGGTTGTTCGGTGCGGAACAATAGGGTTGTTTCCCAGCAGCGCAAATTTTTGCCAATGTTTTATAGGTTATCTCCCTTGTGGGGGAAAATTTGGTTGTTAGGCGGGGAACAATAAACAATTATTGCCTTCAATGGATGTAAACATCCAGAAATGTTAACCTGATGGGGGTTGTTTTCCCGAGGGCTTTAGCCTGAGGGAAACAACCCCTTGAGGGTTAACAATTCTGATGTTTACAATCCATTGAAGGCAATAACTGTTTTATTATACCGAACAACATACCAAGGATTGGGCATTTAAATAAATACATGTATTTAAGCAAAATGTGTGTTTAATAACTTTTGACAAATTTTTAACAAATGTTAAACTATTTCATGTTTTTATATTAAAGTTCACAAATGCAACACAACCAGTGATATAAGGCACAAACCGGCCATCAGTAATATTTTCAACAGATTTAAAATGTGTGTTTAATAACTTCAAAAATTGCCTCCGGCCAATACAACCTTCCTTGAGCCATTACGACTAACTTTGGACATATAACCGGTCCATTATGAAAACACCCATTTCTTAATACTTTTAATTAACCAGTCAATTTCAATTTTAGGTAATCTTCATTCTTTTTGAAGAAGGCAATAGTATTGACCGAAATGGTAGGCTATAATTGTTTTATCATTTTTCAATATTATTATTTAAATATTAAAATTTTGAGATTTTATGAAAACTGAAATTTTTTAAATTTTTTGAAAATTTTGAAATATTGAAATATTTTAACAATTTTGATATCTTATGAAAATTTTGAATTTTGTTGAAATTTTTTAAAGAGTTGTTTCCCTTTTGAGGCACATAATGGGTTGTTTACCGGGAAACACTAGGGTTGTTACCCGGTAAACAACTAGTTGTTTCCCGTTTGGGTTAATTTTCACAAAACATTAAAATTGTTTCAGGTCATGTGATTTAATTTAAGCCAATGAGAAGTTAGTGAAGTATAATAATAGGTGTTATTATACCTCACTAACTTCTCATTGGCTTAAATTAAATCACATGACCTGAAACAATTTGAATATTTTGTGAAAATTAACCCAAACGGGAAACAACTAGTTGTTTACCGGGTAACAACCCTATTGTTCCCCGGTAAACAACCCATTGCATGCACACATTTTAAATCTGTTGAAAATATTACTGATGGCCGGTTCGGGCCCTATATCACTGGTTGTGTTGTGAACTTTAATATAAACATGAAATAGTTTAACATTTGTTAAAAATTTGTCAAAAGGTATTAACCATACATTTTGTTTAAATACATGTATTTATTTAAATGCCCAATCCTTGGTATGTTGTTCGGTATAATAAAACAGTTATTGCCTTCAATGGATTGCAAACATCAGAATTGTTAACCCTCAAGGGGTTGTTTCCCCCGGGCTAAAGCCCTCGGGGAAAACAACCCCCTTCAGATTAGCAATTCTGGATGTTTACATCCATTGAAGGCAATAATTGTTTATTATTCGGCGGGGAACAATAGGGTTGTTTCCCGGCAGTGCAAATTTTGGCAAAATATAATTATCACATGACTAATTTAATCCAATCAAAATCTATCATATAGATTAAAATGTCAATTAAACTTTAAATATCTTAATGAGAGTCCTCTGGTTGTTTCAAGTTTGAATTTTATATTTTGCGTTTTGTGTTTTTTTCTTAGGACATACTACTGACAGTATTTGTAATATCACTACCTTTATTTAATCATCTTTCTGATGTTCTGCATGTGTGAGGAAAAAATGGACATGAGTTTTAATTTCTAGGTTTTCCCCCTGCTTTCCCTAAAATGTAGGAACCTTTAATATAATCAACATACCTCAGCCATTTGTGCTAGTACTGTCCAATCTTCCTTACTGTAGCTACACATGATACTGGCTATTAATATCTGTCACAAAATATTAGGTGAAAATCACTACCAGTAGTTAAAAGAGTTCTTACTTGAAGTTTCACTTATTAAAATCATATACAACTTCAAATGATTATTTTAAAACAAACTAAAAACAAGTCTCCAAATGTTGTGTGAGAGACATACAAATTGTCTTCCTATCTACGATGGATAATAGATATTTCTGAAGTTCTTATACAAATAACACCTCCATGAACTTGTTGTTAATCAAAATCTATAGATTAACCTTGTCATACTCTGTTTCCTGACAATTTGTTGTGATTGAAATTCTCCTCCTCTTTTTACCATTATACCAGTATATATACCAGTATATATACCAGTATGTATACCAGTATGTATACCAGTATATATACCAGTATGATACAGTTTTGAATCAGTTGTAATGGTATCTCAACCACTGACATAATATTCTGTAGGAGACATTCTACCCTCATCACACCAATTTCTTGCTCCAATTCTATAATACAATGTACTCCATGGAGAAGCAGCATAGTCTGAGTGTGACCCAACTAGCAATCTTATATAATCATCAAGAGTTTAACTATATGATTTTAAACAGTCCGGTTTTATCAAGTTTCCTCTGCCAAATAATACTGGCCACCCTGTAATATGGGAAATCTTGTTGAAAGTGGTGTTAAGCACCAATCATCAATCAATCCATTATCCTATTATTACATGTATATCAATAACTCATTCAGGAAAATTTACTTAGTAGAAATCTCCATTACATTTTGAAAACTTATTATAAATAATTTGGACAAACAAAGATTCTGTTGCACGTCTGAATCATTAACTACTACATTTGTATGTGGTATATACCTGGTTTGGGAAGTCCCTTTTAAGTTCTGTAACACTTTGGCACCAATAAGCAGCTGTTTTCTCACTGATCAATTCAATGTTGAGAAACGCACCCTGTCCAGGTCCAAATATATGTCCTGATGTTGTACCTCTAACAATACGAGGAGATACATTAGTAACTATATCCTAGAAAAGACAGATTACATTATAAATTTTACTTCAAAAAAATATATTTCCATATTAAATGATTAAAAAATAAATCAATTAAAATGGGTCTCTTATTTGAAAATATGGAGTGAAATAAATCCAAAAATTAATCCACCCTTCATACTGTGCCAAGGATCATTGTGCTCAAAATTTTAGTAATTGTGAAAAAAAACCATTATGTCTACAGACGGAAACATATGATAATGATGAGTGAGTGAGTGATTGTTGTTTAACACCAAGTGAGCAATCTTTTAGCTATATCATGACGAGAACAAATTACATTTGATGAGATGATATTCACTTTGTACTGGATCAACATGCTTATATTGCTAGCTCACTGAAACAACAGTCTACGGGTAGACATGTCACTCCACTCGGACACGTTATCCTGATTCAAAGCCAACCAGTCTTTGTTCTTACTGCTTAATTAACAGTGTGCTTAGCGATGAGGCAATAAATACCAATTTTATATATAATCTTTGGTTTGACCCGGAGGGGGCTCATACTCACAATCTACCACACTCGAGGTAAGCATGCTAACCATAACACCACTGATGTGGTTAAGATCACCATGACAACATACCCATAACATAACTAGTTAAACCATACTTTCTTGGGGTTTTTGGATTTCAAGGTTTTACAGAGGAGTGATTTATGTTCTTGGTTTTGCATTGATTGAATGAACGCTCTTTCTTTGACAGATTTCAAGGTTTTACAGAGGAGTGATTTATGTTCTTGGTTTTGCATTGATTGAATGAACTCTCTTTCTTTGACAGATTTCAAGGTTTTACAGAGGAGTGATTTATGTTCTTGGTTTTGCATTGATTGAATGAACTCTCTTTCTTTGACAGATTTCAAGGTTTTACAGAGGAGTGATTTATGTTCTTGGTTTTGCATTGATTGAATGAACGCTCTTTCTTTGACGGATTTCAAGGTTTTACAGAGGAGTGATTTATGTTCTTGGTTTTGCATTGATTGAATGAACTCTCTTTCTTTGACAGATTTCAAGGTTTTACAGAGGAGTGATTTATGTTCTTGGTTTTGCATTGATTGAATGAACTCTCTTTCTTTGACAGATTTCAAGGTTTTACAAAGGAGTGATTTATGTTCTTGGTTTTGCATTGATTGAATGAACTCTCTTTCTTTGACGGATTTCAAGGTTTTACAGAGGAGTGATTTATGTTCTTGGTTTTGCATTGATTGAATGAACGCTCTTTCTTTGACGGATTTCAAGGTTTTACAAAGGAGTGATTTATGTTCTTGGTTTTGCATTGATTGAATGAACGCTCTTTCTTTGACGGATTTCAAGGTTTTACAGAGGAGTGATTTATGTTCTTGGTTTTGCATTGATTGAATGAACTCTCTTTCTTTGACAGATTTCAAGGTTTTACAGAGGAGTGATTTATGTTCTTGGTTTTGCATTGATTGAATGAACTCTCTTTCTTTGACAGATTTCAAGGTTTTACAGAGGAGTGATTTATGTTCTTGGTTTTGCATTGATTGAATGAACTCTCTTTCTTTGACAGATTTCAAGGTTTTACAGAGGAGTGATTTATGTTCTTGGTTTTGCATTGATTGAATGAACTCTCTTTCTTTGACAGATTTCAAGGTTTTACAGAGGAGTGATTTATGTTCTTGGTTTTGCATTGATTGAATGAACTCTCTTTCTTTGACAGATTTCAAGGTTTTACAGAGGAGTGATTTATGTTCTTGGTTTTGCATTGATTGAATGAACTCTCTTTCTTTGACAGATTTCAAGGTTTTACAGAGGAGTGATTTATGTTCTTGGTTTTGCATTGATTGAATGAACTCTCTTTCTTTGACAGATTTCAAGGTTTTACAGAGGAGTGATTTATGTTCTTGGTTTTGCATTGATTGAATGAACTCTCTTTCTTTGACGGATTTCAAGGTTTTACAGAGGAGTGATTTATGTTCTTGGTTTTGCATTGATTGAATGAACTCTCTTTCTTTGACAGATTTCAAGGTTTTACAGAGGAGTGATTTATGTTCTTGGTTTTGCATTGATTGAATGAACTCTCTTTCTTTGACGGATTTCAAGGTTTTACAGAGAAGTGATTTATGTTCTTGGTTTTGCATTGATTGAATGAACTCTCTTTCTTTGACAGATTTCAAGGTTTTACAGAGGAGTGATTTATGTTCTTGGTTTTGCATTGATTGAATGAACTCTCTTTCTTTGACGGATTTCAAGGTTTTACAGAGGAGTGATTTATGTTCTAGGTTTTGCATTGATTGAATGAACTCTCTTTCTTTGACGGATTTCAAGGTTTTACAAAGGAGTGATTTATGTTCTTGGTTTTGCATTGATTGAATGAACTCTCTTTCTTTGACGGATTTCAAGGTTTTACAGAGGAGTGATTTATGTTCTTGGTTTTGCATTGATTGAATGAACTCTCTTTCTTTGACAGATTTCAAGGTTTTACAAAGGAGTGATTTATGTTCTTGGTTTTGCATTGATTGAATGAACTCTCTTTCTTTGACGGATTTCAAGGTTTTACAGAGGAGTGATTTATGTTCTTGGTTTTGCATTGATTGAATGAACTCTCTTTCTTTGACAGATTTCAAGGTTTTACAGAGGAGTGATTTATGTTCTTGGTTTTGTATTGATTGAATGAACTCTCTTTCTTTGACGGATTTCAAGGTTTTACAGAGGAGTGATTTATGTTCTTGGTTTTGCATTGATTGAATGAACTCTCTTTCTTTGACAGATTTCAAGGTTTTACAGAGGAGTGATTTATGTTCTTGGTTTTGCATTGATTGAATGAACTCTCTTTCTTTGACAGATTTCAAGGTTTTACAAAGGAGTGATTTATGTTCTTGGTTTTGCATTGATTGAATGAACTCTCTTTCTTTGACAGATTTCAAGGTTTTACAAAGGAGTGATTAATGTTCTTGGTTTTGCATTGATTGAATGAACTCTCTTTCTTTGACAGATTTCAAGGTTTTACAGAGGAGTGATTTATGTTCTTGGTTTTGCATTGATTGAATGAACTCTCTTTCTTTGACAGATTTCAAGGTTTTACAGAGGAGTGATTTATGTTCTTGGTTTTGCATTGATTGAATGAACTCTCTTTCTTTGACGGATTTCAAGGTTTTACAGAGGAGTGATTTATGTTCTTGGTTTTGCATTGATTGAATGAACTCTCTTTCTTTGACGGATTTCAAGGTTTTACAGAGGAGTGATTTATGTTCTTGGTTTTGCATTGATTGAATGAACTCTCTTTCTTTGACGGATTTCAAGGTTTTACAGAGGAGTGATTTATGTTCTTGGTTTTGCATTGATTGAATGAACTCTCTTTCTTTGACGGATTTCAAGGTTTTACAGAGGAGTGATTTATGTTCTTGGTTTTGCATTGATTGAATGAACTCTCTTTCTTTGACAGATTTCAAGGTTTTACAGAGGAGTGATTTATGTTCTTGGTTTTGCATTGATTGAATGAACTCTCTTTCTTTGACAGATTTCAAGGTTTTACAGAGGAGTGATTTATGTTCTTGGTTTTGCATTGATTGAATGAACTCTCTTTCTTTGACGGATTTCAAGGTTTTACAGAGGAGTGATTTATGTTCTTGGTTTTGCATTGATTGAATGAACTCTCTTTCTTTGACGGATTTCAAGGTTTTACAGAGGAGTGATTTATGTTCTTGGTTTTGCATTGATTGAATGAACTCTCTTTCTTTGACGGATTTCAAGGTTTTACAGAGGAGTGATTTATGTTCTTGGTTTTGCATTGATTGAATGAACTCTCTTTCTTTGACGGATTTCAAGGTTTTACAGAGGAGTGATTTATATTCTTGGTTTTGCATTGATTGAATGAACTCTCTTTCTTTGACGAATTCAAGGTTTTACAGAGGAGTGATTTATGTTCTTGGTTTTGCATTGATTGAATGAACGCTCTTTCTTTGACGGATTTCAAGGTTTTACAGAGGAGTGATTTATGTTCTTGGTTTTGTATTGATTGAATGAACTCTCTTTCTTTGACATATTTCAAGGTTTTACAGAGGAGTGATTTATGTTCTTGGTTTTGCATTGATTGAATGAACTCTCTTTCTTTGACGGATTTCAAGGTTTTACAGAGGAGTGATTTATGTTCTTGGTTTTGCATTGATTGAATGAACTCTCTTTCTTTGACGGATTTCAAAGTTTTACAGAGGAGTGATTTATGTTCTTGGTTTTGCATTGATTGAATGAACTCTCTTTCTTTGACGGATTTCAAGGTTTTACAGAGGAGTGATTTATGTTCTTGGTTTTGCATTGATTGAATGAACTCTCTTTCTTTGACAGATTTCAAGGTTTTACAAAGGAGTGATTTATGTTCTTGGTTTTGCATTGATTGAATGAACTCTCTTTCTTTGACGGATTTCAAGGTTTTACAGAGGAGTGATTTATGTTCTTGGTTTTGCATTGATTGAATGAACTCTCTTTCTTTGACAGATTTCAAGGTTTTACAAAGGAGTGATTTATGTTCTTGGTTTTGCATTGATTGAATGAACTCTCTTTCTTTGACAGATTTCAAGGTTTTACAAAGGAGTGATTAATGTTCTTGGTTTTGCATTGATTGAATGAACTCTCTTTCTTTGACAGATTTCAAGGTTTTACAGAGGAGTGATTTATGTTCTTGGTTTTGCATTGATTGAATGAACTCTCTTTCTTTGACAGATTTCAAGGTTTTACAGAGGAGTGATTTATGTTCTTGGTTTTGCATTGATTGAATGAACTCTCTTTCTTTGACGGATTTCAAGGTTTTACAGAGGAGTGATTTATGTTCTTGGTTTTGCATTGATTGAATGAACTCTCTTTCTTTGACGGATTTCAAGGTTTTACAGAGGAGTGATTTATGTTCTTGGTTTTGCATTGATTGAATGAACTCTCTTTCTTTGACGGATTTCAAGGTTTTACAGAGGAGTGATTTATGTTCTTGGTTTTGCATTGATTGAATGAACTCTCTTTCTTTGACAGATTTCAAGGTTTTACAGAGGAGTGATTTATGTTCTTGGTTTTGCATTGATTGAATGAACTCTCTTTCTTTGACGGATTTCAAGGTTTTACAGAGGAGTGATTTATGTTCTTGGTTTTGCATTGATTGAATGAACTCTCTTTCTTTGACGGATTTCAAGGTTTTACAGAGGAGTGATTTATGTTCTTGGTTTTGCATTGATTGAATGAACTCTCTTTCTTTGACAGATTTCAAGGTTTTACAGAGGAGTGATTTATGTTCTTGGTTTTGCATTGATTGAATGAACTCTCTTTCTTTGACAGATTTCAAGGTTTTACAGAGGAGTGATTAATGTTCTTGGTTTTGCATTGATTGAATGAACTCTCTTTCTTTGACGGATTTCAAGGTTTTACAGAGGAGTGATTTATGTTCTTGGTTTTGCATTGATTGAATGAACTCTCTTTCTTTGACGGATTTCAAGGTTTTACAGAGAAGTGATTTATGTTCTTGGTTTTGCATTGATTGAATGAACTCTCTTTCTTTGACGGATTTCAAGGTTTTACAGAGGAGTGATTTATGTTCTTGGTTTTGCATTGATTGAATGAACTCTCTTTCTTTGACGGATTTCAAGGTTTTACAGAGGAGTGATTTATGTTCTTGGTTTTGCATTGATTGAATGAACTCTCTTTCTTTGACGGATTTCAAGGTTTTACAGAGGAGTGATTTATATTCTTGGTTTTGCATTGATTGAATGAACTCTCTTTCTTTGACGAATTCAAGGTTTTACAGAGGAGTGATTTATGTTCTTGGTTTTGCATTGATTGAATGAACGCTCTTTCTTTGACGGATTTCAAGGTTTTACAGAGGAGTGATTTATGTTCTTGGTTTTGTATTGATTGAATGAACTCTCTTTCTTTGACATATTTCAAGGTTTTACAGAGGAGTGATTTATGTTCTTGGTTTTGCATTGATTGAATGAACTCTCTTTCTTTGACGGATTTCAAGGTTTTACAGAGGAGTGATTTATGTTCTTGGTTTTGCATTGATTGAATGAACTCTCTTTCTTTGACGGATTTCAAGGTTTTACAGAGGAGTGATTTATGTTCTTGGTTTTGCATTGATTGAATGAACGCTCTTTCTTTGACGGATTTCAAGGTTTTACAGAGGAGTGATTTATGTTCTTGGTTTTGTATTGATTGAATGAACTCTCTTTCTTTGACATATTTCAAGGTTTTACAGAGGAGTGATTTATGTTCTTGATTTTGCATTGATTGAATGAACTCTCTTTCTTTGACGGATTTCAAGGTTTTACAGAGGAGTGATTTATGTTCTTGGTTTTGCATTGATTGAATGAACTCTCTTTCTTTGACAGATTTCAAGGTTTTACAAAGGAGTGATTTATGTTCTTGGTTTTGCATTGATTGAATGAACTCTCTTTCTTTGACGGATTTCAAGGTTTTACAGAGGAGTGATTTATGTTCTTGGTTTTGCATTGATTGAATGAACGCTCTTTCTTTGACGGATTTCAAGGTTTTACAGAGGAGTGATTTATGTTCTTGGTTTTGCATTGATTGAATGAACGCTCTTTCTTTGACGGATTTCAAGGTTTTACAGAGGAGTGATTTATGTTCTTGGTTTTGCATTGATTGAATGAACTCTCTTTCTTTGACAGATTTCAAGGTTTTACAGAGGAGTGATTTATGTTCTTGGTTTTGCATTGATTGAATGAACTCTCTTTCTTTGACGGATTTCAAGGTTTTACAGAGGAGTGATTTATGTTCTTGGTTTTGCATTGATTGAATGAACTCTCTTTCTTTGACGGATTTCAAGGTTTTACAGAGGAGTGATTTATGTTCTTGGTTTTGCATTGATTGAATGAACTCTCTTTCTTTGACGGATTTCAAGGTTTTACAGAGGAGTGATTTATGTTCTTGGTTTTGCATTGATTGAATGAACTCTCTTTCTTTGACGGATTTCAAGGTTTTACAGAGGAGTGATTTATGTTCTTGGTTTTGCATTGATTGAATGAACTCTCTTTCTTTGACGGATTTCAAGGTTTTACAGAGGAGTGATTTATGTTCTTGGTTTTGCATTGATTGAATGAACTCTCTTTCTTTGACGGATTTCAAGGTTTTACAGAGGAGTGATTTATGTTCTTGGTTTTGCATTGATTGAATGAACTCTCTTTCTTTGACGGATTTCAAGGTTTTACAGAGGAGTGATTTATGTTCTTGGTTTTGCATTGATTGAATGAACTCTCTTTCTTTGACGGATTTCAAGGTTTTACAGAGGAGTGATTTATGTTCTTGGTTTTGCATTGATTGAATGAACGGTCTTTCTTTGACGGATTTCAAGGTTTTACAGAGGAGTGATTTATGTTCTTGGTTTTGCATTGATTGAATGAACTCTCTTTCTTTGACGGATTTCAAGGTTTTACAGAGGAGTGATTTATGTTCTTGGTTTTGCATTGATTGAATGAACTCTCTTTCTTTGACGGATTTCAAGGTTTTACAGAGGAGTGATTTATGTTCTTGGTTTTGCATTGATTGAATGAACGCTCTTTCTTTGACGGATTTCAAGGTTTTACAGAGGAGTGATTTATGTTCTTGGTTTTGCATTGATTGAATGAACGCTCTTTCTTTGGCGGATTTCAAGGTTTTACAGAGGAGTGATTTATGTTCTTGGTTTTGCATTGATTGAATGAACTCTCTTTCTTTGACAGATTTCAAGGTTTTACAGAGGAGTGATTTATGTTCTTGGTTTTGCATTGATTGAATGAACTCTCTTTCTTTGACGGATTTCAAGGTTTTACAGAGGAGTGATTTATGTTCTTGGTTTTGCATTGATTGAATGAACTCTCTTTCTTTGACAGATTTCAAGGTTTTACAGAGGAGTGATTTATGTTCTTGGTTTTGCATTGATTGAATGAACTCTCTTTCTTTGACGGATTTCAAGGTTTTACAGAGGAGTGATTTATGTTCTTGGTTTTGCATTGATTGAATGAACTCTCTTTCTTTGACGGATTTCAAGGTTTTACAGAGGAGTGATTTATGTTCTTGGTTTTGCATTGATTGAATGAACGCTCTTTCTTTGACGGATTTCAAGGTTTTACAGAGGAGTGATTTATGTTCTTGGTTTTGCATTGATTGAATGAACTCTCTTTCTTTGACGGATTTCAAGGTTTTACAGAGGAGTGATTTATGTTCTTGGTTTTGCATTGATTGAATGAACTCTCTTTCTTTGACGGATTTCAAGGTTTTACAGAGGAGTGATTTATGTTCTTGGTTTTGCATTGATTGAATGAACTCTCTTTCTTTGACGGATTTCAAGGTTTTACAGAGGAGTGATTTATGTTCTTGGTTTTGCACTCTCTTTCCACTAACCTTCATGTTTACAGTAGTTTTCCTACATTGATAACTAGATGGTGATGTCATTAAGTTACTGATATTTTCCAATTTGATAGCATTTTGCATTTAGCTACTTAAACAAGTAAAATGCTCACAAAATCGTAAAATAAATCAGTAACCCGCTTGTGTCAATATCACCAGCGTTCCTTGTAAACTACGTCACCGCATGACGACAAATTACAAAAGTCAAAGTCGATAGATGGTTGTCTTATGTATTCTTTCTGTAAAAAGTTATATGTCAAGAAACAATTCTATAATTGTTATGTTTGTATGCACCATGGTCCTGTATGTTGTTTGTAATCGGAGAAGACGATGACGCAACGTGTGCTTTTTCAAGTGGGGTGTTGTGAAGTTAACGGAACAGCCGTAAAAGCTGCTAGTGAAGGACTGCCCCATTCAAGAAAATATGACTTTTTATACATAGTTAAGACAAATATTCCATTAAGATTCAAAGAAAACAGGATTAATTTCTATTTTTATTACATTAATTGCTGGTTTACGCGATCAAACAGTGAAACACACTGGAAAACACCGATAGGACTTCACGTGTGTCCTAAAAATAATTGTGCTATTTAGAGAATAGGTTTGTTTACAAAGCAAAAGCAGCATGTCATATTAGAATAGTAAATTGTCTTACCTTATCTAATGAGAATGTCTTTGTCAAAGCAAATCCCCATCCTGCCTCAAATGCCCTACGAATCATAGCACTACTGGTGGTAGGTGGTGCACTGGCCAATCCAAATGGATTAGGGAACTTTAATCCACACACATCTACACTGATGTCCACAAGGTCTATAGGAGTGAAGAAGTTTGGCAGGTTTGGACTTGTGGGGATAGGTATTCCATGTAGTGACTGTAATATTAAGATACAAATAGGATTGTTTAAGAAATATTGTATTACAGCATTCCTGCACTTATAAGGTCAGATTTCAGATGTACTGAAATTGCAAAATGATACTAAATTGTCCCCCTCAAAGGATGCCCCATTTTTTATAAGGTCCCTTCCACCAAAGCCACCACTCTTATCAGGCAAGATTTCAAATGAATTGAAATAAGCAAAACGCAACTAACTTGTATCACTCAAGAGAGACCACTTTTGCATTGCAGAAGTGGTGACTTTATATGAGAGAACTACTGTATATCTATTTGAAACAAAGCATGCATGCATTAACTAAAAGTCTAACACCTGCAGGTGATTGATCCAACCACAGCAAGTCAACAATTTTTTGGCACCTTTTGGTCAATTGTTTGTAAATGAGAAGGGTTAGAATCCCCAAAATAAATAAAAAACCAGTGTGTCTACAAACTGAAGATGTCGACAACAACAATGACCCATCCATCAATATAATATTTTGTTCCAATCAATCAAAATACCTGCAAGTATTTATGAATATGCCACGAAGCTGTCTTTCCATCATTGACAGATTCTACCGTTGTCTGAGCTACACCAGCAATATCTCCCCCACAAAACACCCACGGTTCACTACACTGCATGGTATCTGTGTTCACATCAGGTAGTCCCCACTTGTTAAACTTCACAGGCTGCAATGCTTCAACAACTGTCAAATAAAAAACATGTAAGTATTTTTGTCACATACATTCTGAATGTTTGTATTTTCTCATCTGGTTTTTTGTTCACTGTTTGAGTTTATGTTCATGTTTGTAGTTTCTGAGAAAAAGCTTTTTTTCCATATTCCCACAGGTTCCTTTGTTAAAACTTTGTCCTTTGATGGCATTACGAATGATACAAAAATCACAAAAGATAACGTTGAGGACCAGGAAGATCATATTTCTGCTGTTTGGGAGGGTGGTGATGATGTCAACAGATGCAAATTGATTACAACCTGCCGAGCAAGAAATAAACATGACTTGAATTTTAATATTTTGTTTTGATTGTGGGTATTTAATGCCACTTTCAATAACATATGAATTACATCAGTTTTACTATCAAGTGAAAATAACCTAGCATATATAGGATTATATGATATTTTGTATATATTCTACTACTGATGTGAATAATTAGCAAAATCGCTCATATGAAAAATCGCAAGGACTTTACTATGTACAGTTTGTGGATGACAACTGATTGTTATACACTGATAAACTTATTTATTGGAGGTTTTTTTCCACGAGTAAAATAACTGCTATTTCAATAGTCAAGCAGAATTCATGAACAAGAAACTTTTAACATGTCTTGAACATGTCTTGAAATTACCATCCAATGAAATTGTAGCAAATTGTCACATGCAAAAAAAAATAATATCAAATAAACAAACAAAAACTAAAAGGGGTTATTTTTTTGTAATTTTTCAATGACAAACATTGCTCCCTACAAAACTATACCCTGATTATCTGTTAATCCAGAACCAAAAGCAGAGATGATGTAATCTGCCTTAATTCTAATAATTTCTTCTTCATCTTCTATCCAGTTTCCGTCATCATCCTGTTCTGTTCTTACAAATTCCATTCCACCGACCTTTCCATTTTTAGACATGACTTTCCTTGGAGATAAGAATGGCAGGAATTCACATTTCTCCTCCCTGGCTAGTTCCATCTATAAAATGAACCAACATAATAATTACATTGTCTGTAGATGTTATTGTAAAACATCTCGTACATTTACATAAAAAAAAATTGTAAAAATTTCTTGAGAATACTGATATCAAATTACAGGATTTATTGATAATCTCCACGATATTTTTCACTAAAAACAATGTTACACGTGTATCTTTGTTGTCAAATAAAATAAGAACAAGGCAAAAATTCTTGTTACATATTATTATGCTTGCAATTTCAGATGTGAGGCATTTTCCCATACGATATATTAACCCTTGATAGTACCTCACTTTATGGTTATCATAGTCAAATACAAAATGTACCACTCTTTAAAACAAATACTCACCTCCTCGGGGACTGCCCTTATGTTAGTAAACCCTTTCCTAAATACAACATAAACCCTCTTGGCCCCACATCTCAAGGCTGACGTAGCACAATCAAACGCTGTATCACCAGCTCCCATTACAATAACTTTACCATACATCTGTGGAAGTTGTGACTTACATGCACACATACCTGAAACACAGAAACAGTCAATGGTGAATGCAGAACAATCAATAGATTTATTGCTAAAGTCAAGGCACGATCTGGATATAAAAACAACAGGTCAAACAATTGTAAAAACAAAAAGTTAAAGAAATATTTTTTGTATACAGGGGATAAGTACTGCAATCTGTGCTTTACAAACCATTTGCATGAGAATTAATATTGTGAAAATATTACATTTCCGCTTGAACACTTATTTTTGCCTAATTTAGACAATTGCATGTTAACAGAAAATTCTCCCATTTTGAACATTTCCACATATGCAGTATGAATATATATATATACGTCTGAACATTCAACCCAACCATGTTAGAGTTAAATTATTTAGTTGACATTTTTTTTGTCCCTCCACAGATTTGCACTCACACTGTAATACACTGCACAGATTTGCTTCATATATTGATGAACCATTTAGCCCCCTCTCTAGTCTAGCATGATAAACCACTGTATACTAACCAGCTTTGCTGCTTGCTGCAACTTTTGGTAAATAGTCTTTTGAGGTGTAAAAACCCATAGATTCTGTTAATCCTTCAAATATAGGTATTCTCTTGGCATCAGGTAATCCTACAATAAATAAAGTCTTATCTGTATACATAAAATATATAGAAATCACGAGGGAAAGGTTAAGGCAGTGATTGTACAGTAGTTACATCTACCAATAAAATATATGATCAATGTCTATCACTACAACAGTTTGTAAGTCTGACTCCCTTCACTTAGGGGGGGGGGGGGGGGGGCATAGATTGTCAAGTGGTTATGGTTGCCTTCTAACCCACAAACCTAACATCATTGACATGTTGGTATCAGCAGAATTTAAAAAAAATTAATTGTCTGGTGCAAAAATTCTCAACCACTAAAAATATTCAATTAAGGATCACATTAAAAATTGTCACATTCAATATCTGAAAACACATGAAATGAATTGATAACAGTTTTTGACACTGACCCCAAATTATTATTATTTCTATAATTACTTACCAATTCCTACAAAAACAGCCTCACAGCCATCTTTCTTTAACTTCTGTAATGTCAAATCATTTGTACTCAAGGATCTACCATTTTCAATCTGAAATTATATGGCATACATTGTCAAATACGACAAATGCAAAAAATTTCATTTCTCAATAAGTCAAGAATGACATAATATAGAAAAGGTGAATTTTTTTGCTACATTTCTAAATAACAAGTTAAACCAAGAAAAACTTGGAATCATCAGATATATCTAATTATTGATAGTCGTGTAATTGTAATTATGTAATTGAAATTTAAGCATCGACTAAAGGCTCACTTGAGCCTTAATCACTCACCTAAACAAACTTTTATCTTCTGATGACAATTGTACATTTCATTATGGGTGTGACTAAGGACCACAGTCATCGACTTTAGCAGTGGTCCAGCGGCCCATGGCCAGTGAAAATTGATTCGGACCAGTGACTTTTGCCAAATTTTTTCAATAGAATCTATATAAATATTCTAATTTTGTTTTTTCGGGCCAGTAAATTCGAAAGTCTAATTTAGAAGACTGGGACCAGCTCCTCCTTTTGCTCTTACATTTAAAATTTAAGTAGATTCTGGCTTGAAATTAATTTTGGTCAATTTAATAATTTTCTATTTGAATAATGGTGGCCATCTTGAATGGAATTCAGATGTTTTGGATAAGATTTGGAATGTGGAAAATCCAAGGACTATTCCTGCCAAGTTCAGTTCAAATTGGCTGGGTAGTTTCAGAGAAGAAGATATTTGATGACTGTTGGCTTTAATAAGCCTTATTTCCATAATTGACGAAAACATAAACTTGACAAAGAAAAAACCATGGTATATATGTTAAAGCGATAATAATTATGACTCTACAGTGAAAATTTGAGCCATTTCTTATGTCTTCAAATAAAGCTGATTTGGCCCATTTAAGAATTTTCTATTTTCAGTAGTGGCAGCCATCTTGAATGGAGTTCAGACCTAACAGATATACTTTAGAATTGGAACTAACCAAGGACTCTTCCTGAAAATTTAACTCATATTGGCCCTGTGGTTTCTGAAGATTAAAATGTAAAAATGGATGCCTAATGATGGCAAAAGCTCATTATAACTTTTAGTCAGGCGAGCTGAAAAGAAATTAAAAGATAATCTAATTCGTCACTTGAAAGTGATTGGCTCTGTTACTATAAACTAATGATTACCTTGACCCCTAAATCCTTCATCAGCTGTACCTCAAAGTCAATAACATTATATGGTAGTCTGTATTGTGGGATCTCTGAGGAACTGAAAAAATATGTCAAACAAATATTACTTGTGTGATAATATCATTTATTAAAGGATTAAAAAATCTATATATTTAATTTTGTACTAATGTCACATGATATTGTCTGTTTTCTCTATAATGTTATTACATGATATACCTATTACACTCAAATTGAAAATAGTTAGAGAAGTTGAACAATAATGGATGTCTAGTCAACCATATCACCCATTCCAACAACACAAATGACTCCTTAGTGTGTTGTTGAAACTTTGGTAACTTTCTGTCATATTTGTGAGTGTTTTACTATACATTTACAAGTACTATTAATCCATACCTTAACCCTCCAATGTAATCTTCTTTCTCGTATATGGTTAAATTGGAGTATCCTAATCTAGCCAGAAACGTGGCACAACTTATACTGGCTGGACCACAACCAATCAAAGCCACCTTGGCTTGAAAGCTTTCTGGAAGCTGATCCAATGGCGTTAATGATGGATCTCTAATCTGAGGCACCTTCATCTGTTTGAAAATCTACAAAAACACAAAAAATATATAGACAATATATGTAAATTGTCAGAAAGTATATAATTTATTTGTACAAGCTTTAGGAACAGGTAGAAAAACGAGCCATTGGCAGGATAAAAAAAATTAATTCTCACAAGATTATTAAATCTTCAATTCAAACTTACAAGTTTTTGGTTTTGGGGTGTTCAATACATTTTAGTATATGCTATTGATTTTTAACAGAAAATGTAAGGTCTAATTAGTAATTGAAGAAATTGCCCCAAATCCCAAACAATCAAATAACCATCTATAAAACATTGGAACATTTAATACTACAAAACATTTACCATAAGTAAATCGTAATATTTTAGTTTGCCAATCACATGTTTATAATAAATTTGTTACCTCTGTAGCAAACTGTTGTAGTCCTCCAATGTTGATTGGCCCTTCTTCAGATGCATACAAATTACATCCTCCA
Source organism: Bathymodiolus brooksi (assembly GCA_963680875.1). Classification (NCBI taxonomy): domain Eukaryota; kingdom Metazoa; phylum Mollusca; class Bivalvia; order Mytilida; family Modiolidae; genus Bathymodiolus; species Bathymodiolus brooksi. The sequence goes on from OY804575.1 coordinate 40,770,475, forward strand.
ACACAAAGGTCAGAGGTCGGACAGACCATACCACATGTCAAGCCAAGGGGGTTGTCAGAAAAAATGTACTTAGCAGATCCATAATAGTTCTGTAAAAGAAAGAAAAGCATTAAATCAACAACAATTTTAGCAATCATCATAAGAGTTCAATCAATTTCATATTTTTGGAAGAGAAGATTTTTAAAGGTTTTTCCAATATGGTCCAACATAAATTAGGCCAAACAAAAAAATATGTGTGTTTACGGTCACATGTCAAAAAAATCTAGGGTCGGTTGGTCAACATTAATTTTTTTTTTTTATAATCGGCAAAACCGGAAATAAGTCGTTCCTGGTTCCGGTATTTCATTTTCGAAATTTCCGGTAAGCCGTCATTTGTTGAAGCTGTTTTATGATGAGCTACGCAGTTTTTCTACCTTCTTTGCTCTCAATTTCGACAAAAAGCTAGCGGTTGAATAAATAAAACATTGCTGCTGTTTAAACAACAAAAATGGTTATCCGAATTCTGTGTAAAATTGATAGGGTCGCTAGCAAAAATTAGAGTCGAATAATTGCCGATAAAAAAGGTTAGGGTCGGCGGCTGAAAAATATGGTCGGTCGGGTGACCGTAAACACACATTTTTTTTTTTTAGCCTTAACTTAACAAGTAGAAAACCATTGATGCAAGTTATACTTTAAATTCCTCCATGATTTCAGTGAAAACATTTCATGGAGAGAACATTAAGCTGGATCTGAAACAACAGTCTGCAAGTAGACTTGACACATTATACTGACTCCTAGCCAGCTAGTATACTCTTATTCCTTAGTAGACTTGACACATTATACTGACTCCTAGCCAGCTAGTATACTCTTATTCCTTAGTAGACTTGACACATTATACTGACTCCTACCCAGCTAGTATACTCTTATTCCTTAGTAGACTTGACACATTATACTGACTCCTAGCCAGCTAGTATACTCTTATTCCTTAGTAGACTTGACACATTATACTGACTCCTAGCCAGCTAGTATACTCTTATTCCTTAGTAGACTTGACACATTATACTGACTCCTACCCAGCTGGTATACTCTTATTCCTTAGTAGACTTGACACATTATACTGACTCCTAGCCAGCTAGTATACTCTTATTCCTTAGTAGACTTGACACATTATACTGACTCCTACCCAGCTAGTATACTCTTATTCCTTAGTAGACTTGACACATTATACTGACTCCTAGCCAGCTAGTATACTCTTATTCCTTAGTAGACTTGACACATTATACTGACTCCTAGCCAGCTAGTATACTCTTAATCCTTAGTGCTACTGGCTTAAAGGAAAAACAGCAAATATCAAATTCACAGTCTTTGGCCTAACCAGGGATCTAAGCCACTTGATGTTAAAAATAAATGTTTTACATGTGAGGTATACATGTAATTAAGAGCCTGCCAGTTATCTCCCCTTAACCATGTTGGAAGGGTGAACAGATTTAGGTTTAACAACAAATAATTCACACAACACTGAGTGAGTTTGTTACATTACCTTATTAGCTATACTTGTTATAAATGATTTAACATCTAACTGTGTTGGGCAGCTCTTCTGACACGGAGCATCAGCACACTTCAAACATCTACAGAAAAAAGTGGAGATATACTGTATGTCACAAACTACATCGTATGCATAGGTCAAATATTTTTCACTTTAAAAGCTAAACATACTTTACTATTAAGCTTATGTGGAATTTACTATTACTAATGTAATATTTAGTTATTTTTATTCATCTTTCTCTGTTTATACATGTATGTAAAGTAAAAACCTGAGGCTCTATATTACATATAGCCTATAATGTTGAAAGTGGCATTAAACACCATAACCCTAACCCTTACCCCTGATTTGTTAACAGTTATCTTCCAAATATATTCAATTGGAGATATTGTTAGTATTGAGATATTCTAGAAAATAACTGAAAATAAAATAAAAAATACATGTATAGATATTTTCAAATCATTTTGATAAAATAAAGGGCTACACCAAGCACAGCACTATAAGACCACAGCATATCACCAAGTGAAAGTTGACCAAATATATGTTAAAAGTAAGTGTGGACAAAGTATTTTGCTTAAGACAGTAAATTGCTAGACACAATAATATCTTGGAAACATTAAATTAACAAGCTAGGTCAAATCTGGTTGAAAAATATAAGCAGGGATTATGCTATAAGGAAAATTATTGAAAATAATTAAACAACTCATTTGAAGAAAAAATGTGTCAAACATGTTAAAATTAGATGAAAAATATAAATTGTGTATATCTTCCAAATATGTATGTTACAGCATTATTCTATTTCTCACAAGCTGTTACAAGTCACTTTTAAATAAAGTATTAGTATTATCAGAAAGAAATCATATTTCATTTGTAAAATACACAAAACTTTCCAAGACTTTTTTCACTCTATCTATATAGTAAATTGTTGTTTTTTTCACATCAGTATCCAGGGGTAGAATTTAAGCAAAAATTGCAACTAGCCGACAGGACTAGTAGATATAAAAATCAACTAGCCCCCCAGATATTCTACTAGCCCGACCATCATGGGGACAATTACTAACAATTATATAATAATTATTTTATTTGAAAAAATTATAATGAAGAAAGAATGTCAGTATTGTCATCACTTGAAACATCATCATCACCAGCGTCACCATCATCCTGTCGAAAGAAGCATATTGTATGCAAACTGAACATTTTGTTTAATCATTTCCAGTCTAAATGTCCTTTAGGCACCGGCCCTTGATGACCTCTGTATATGAATGGCATTGCTCTCATGCATGTACATTGGTCATGGGGAGGACGCTGGATTTGCCTTCTGTCATTGAATTAGCCCCTTGTAAATATAAAAGGGTTTATTTCTATTTCGGTGTTCAGAAGAAGTTAATAACTTATTAAATATCTACAAATGATATATATTTAGTCTTTTTTTTTGTAATTGTCCAGTGGACTCTTCCAAATACTATACTCATTAGAGACATAGATATGTTTAGTACTTATGTACCAATCTAATTTCTGCAAATTGCTTGTTTGTATACTGTTTATTACTTTTATGTATTAGAATGGTTTTTGTAATATAAATCACTGTAATGACTCTGCCCCTTGCTGGGACCTTGATTGGACAATACAATCTTATCTTATCTTGTCATTCGGTCTATTTCACTGTTGTGAACTAACCAGTTGCGGTTTTTCTGCCAGCTTGTTTGAAAATTTCTTTTTCTTTTGACCTGATCATACGTCCTTTTTCTCTCTCCAATTTTTCATTATTATCTAATTAATTTTTTTTCGCTGGTTGCTCTACGCCGGTAATGTGTCGCCACATTTCTTGAACCTTAGATTATGTTGTTAAGAACGCTCACTGAGTTACCCGGATTATCGAGTAATTTGATAAATTCGTATTAATTATTATTATTAGTATAAGTATCTAGTATATTTTATGGACAGTTGAAACGTATATATTTATATTTTTATTTTTTAATGATATTGTTTATGAATCACTGTAATGATTTTGCCTCTATTGGACAATAAAAATTCTTATTCCTATACCACCCTCTAAGATCTAATTGCTATCGAGGGAATTCCCCACAGGTAAATTGTGTACAGCGTAAACAAACACAGTAATATGAATGACTAATTATGATTTTCAATTATGTCATTAAAATTAATGAAGTGGAAACAATAATTGACAATTGTAAATTTTAACTAGCCCATCGGACTAGCTTCTAAGAAAGTTCTTCTAGCCCGACGCTGATTTTACTAACCTAGGGCTAGCGGACCAGCGTTAATTTCGTGCCCTGTCAGTATCGTTCCATTACTACAATATCCCTTAGGTCTTGTATTGTCTTTTATCTTTATTGCTTCTCAAGCTAAATAACCTCGTTCTAAGACATGACCTTGTACTCAATGTGAGACACAAAAGTTGTATTTACACATGATAAGCATATTTATAATACAATCTTGGGTCGTGTCATACTTATTTTTTATATTGATAAAAACATAACAACATTTATTTGTGAACTTACGGTATGCATAAATTTGCATCAAAATAATATAATCCTTAAAAATTTCTCCAAAAACAGGAACACCACAAAATTAGTAAGTTAGAATGATACAAGTAGGTCATCATTGATTCATATCATTTTTTTTTCTTTTACTGTTCACTGGACATTGTACAATAAATTAGTCAATTATATCGACAAATGTATTTTTTATTTTTTTCATTTTGACCCAATACCTACATCATGATCTATTCTGTCCATATTTGTTTAATTTCTGTCTTTTTCCATCATTTCCTGTTTTCATATTGAAAATTTAATACTTTGTCCCAAAAGGAATGAAATGAAGAAAAAAAAACATATTCTACCATGACAGGAATTTAACCCACACCTACTACTAATGACAACACAAGTTTGTCACATACTACATGACAGGGATCTCAGATGACCTGTAGTGTATATAGAATTAGTCAATTTTGACCCCCAAAAAATGGCCTAGTTACAGGTTTTATTCAAATTTATGTGACAGTCCCAAGCCAGAATCTTTATTTTAATTAGCTTTCATTGTTTCTTCGTGTTGCAAGGGCTGCTGGTAGAAGTTAAATTGATACATTTTTCATTGTATATTCTAATATAACAATTACACAAAAACTGTCTACATGTAATTCCACTTGTTGCATAAGATTGATTGAAATGTATCTTGTGAAGAACATTGCTGAAGGGATATAAAGTTAATTTTAGACTAAAATTGATGAAAATTATATCTAATAAGTTATAAAAATATACAAAATTTAAACCCTTAGCCTGTCTATTCATGAACATTTATGATAGAAATGCTTCAAATATGGACAAATTGAATTTATGTCAAGGAAGCAAACATTACACTGCAAGAACTGCCCTATTGATAATGACCTCTGAGTGACCTATATATATGTTTCCTTTACCTTGCTGCTTCACGTAATGCACCTCTTTCACTAAGTGTTGTGTGCTTGATGTCTTCAAAATTCTTTTCTTTTGTTTCACAGCTCTACAAATACAAATAAGAGTTTAAAGTTTCTCTGAAGATACAAATGTATCTGTAATTCAAAATTTATGTAATCTTTACAGATAACAATACCATTAATAAAATCTATTTAGAGATTTTCCATTTAAATCGACCAGGGAAAGGGGAAATGTCCTCCTGCTAGTTGTCCAAAAATTGCTAGGTATTATGTACATCTCAAAAAACTAAAATGTACCAAAAAAACCCAAAATAAGATAGAGACTTCAAGTGGAATAATCTAATAGGCTTTACTTATTGACTCCTGTGATAGTGGACTTCCTGGATTCCTGTATTAATTGTCCACTCTAAATACTTTGTAAAGGACCATCCACTCAAGTATAGAAATCCTTTATATTAATCCTTTTATTTATAATCCAACAGGAGTTTCTAAACTTATATACAATGACATCTCTATATACGTATGTATCTGGTTAGAGAAACTTTTCAAAACATTGTTCAACTTTCACAGCACAATTAAATGGTATTTTATTTATAATTGCACAAATATATCCCCCTCACCGAGAATATTAATTTCATTTGTAAGTTCATACAATGTCTTGTACTACTGGAGACAATGATCAGTCTACAATCAACATCAAAAGGTCATGACCCTTATTATAACTTACACTACATCCTTTTTGTTGGTTTCTCTTCCAATGCTGTCTATTTTTCTTAGTCGCTGCACTTGGTACAACACTGGCATTAGGACGGATTTTTGGATTCAATGCTAAAATATTCTACAAAAATTAAAAAAAAAAAAATAAATTGCACAAAAACAGATCAAGAACTGACAATCAATAATGCAGCAATTCTTAAAAGAAATCAAAGAAATTGTGGATTTCAACAAATTTAAATGCACACAAAGTTCTAAAAAAAAAGTGCACGATGGAGAATTTTATGTACTTAATGTGCATTTCCGTGTTATAAAATTGGGTTGAATCTTTGACCATAAAGCAAACTATATAATATAAATGTAGTTAAGATGCAGATATTTTGACAAGTTAAGAAGTACTACATTTTGTACATGTACAACATTGATTATTAATACAAGAATATCATTCATTATATGCATGTACTGTACTTTTGTTTGTTTGAAGTCAAACAAAAGTTCAACTGATGTACAACAAATTTTTAACTGGTAGGTCAGACATGCAATTTTTATAACTGGAACATCACATGATCAGACATGTAATTCATGATTCCTATATATAATACACCAACATGATATATACAGAAAAAGATCATTTATTTCATTATACAAATGGGTAATAGGTAAGTTTTATTCAGATTTGTTGGCAGGCTGACATTATTTGTTTCTAATGTTGACATTTTGATTTCATGTGACAGATGTATTAACACTTGTACACCTGTATAGCTACTGATTACATTCATACATTTAGCCTTTCAGGTACCATGAAATCACTCTAATTTGGAAATCACTATTTAGCTAACCTTAACCAAAGGTCCATGTGAAGTTTTGTCGCCACTTTTTAGCTAACCTTAACCAAAGGTCCATGTGAAGTTTTGTCGCCACTTTTTAGCTCACCTGGATAAAAGGTCCATGTGAAGTTTTGTCAACACTTTTTAATTCACTTGGATCAAAGGTCCATGTAAAGTTTTGTCATCCCTTTTTTAATTTAGCTCACTTTGACCAAAGGTCCATGTGAAGCTTTGTCCCCACTTTTTAGCTCACTTGGACCAAAAGCCGAAAGGTCCATAAGATTTGTCACCACTTTGTAGTTCACTTGGACAATAGGCACCAGGTTTCTCCGCCCTAGTTCTCTAAAAGGGGTCAACCCTGAGGTATAGAAATGGGACTGAGAGCTTCTTCGGCTTGAAGGGGCGTCCGTCGGTTGTGCGGGATGTAGAAATTCACAACCAACCCGTCCTGCGGATGAGACGTAAATAAAACTGAGGTCCTGTGTTGAGAGATTGCCACCCTCTCCGCACGTTAAAGAACCCAGTGTAACAGCTCATCATGAGCATTATGCTCATGATGAGTGGTCCATAAGAGACCTGTTGCACTGGCAAAATTATCCGTCCCTACCCATCACCTTTCCTTGTTTCGAGTCCTGTGGCGTTTAAATTGTTAAATGTTCTCGTCCTGAATATAGCTGAAAAATTGCTTGCTGGACGTTAAACACCAATCAATCAATCAATCAATCAACCAAAGGTCCATGTGAAGTTTTGTCCCCACTTTTTAGTTCACTTGGACCAAAGGTCCATATAAAGTTTTGTCACCACTTTGTAGCTCACCTGAACCTAAGATCCATGTAAAGTTTTGTCACCACTTTGTAGCTCACCTGAACCTAAGATCCATGTAAAGTTTTGTCACCACTTTGTAGCTCACCTGAAACTAAGGTTCATGTGAAGTTTTATCACCACTTTTTAGCTCACCTGGGCCAAAGGTCCTTATGAAATGTTGTCCCCACATTTTAGTTCAATTGGACCAAAGGTTCATGTGAAGCTTTGTCACCACTTTTTAGTTCATCTGGATGAACCAAAGATCTATGACCATGTGAAGTTTTGTCAAGTTTTTTAGCTCATCTACACCAGAGGCCCATGTGAAGTTTTGTCCCCACTTTTGGGTAATATAAAAAGAGAAAGCTTGCCAAGCAAATATCTGCAAAGATATTTAAATCTGTGAATGGTCCTCACTTTAAAATTTCGATATTGGTGGATGCATCAGACCTGCCAACCTCTTGATATGCTATGGTGGGTCATGACCCACCTGCCAGGACTGTGATAATGGGTCATAGCGTGTGATGAGCCATTTTGAAGAAAAGTTACGGAATGTTGGAAAATATGTTCATACATATATAGAAAGAATGATATAATACCAGTTACACAATTTATTTCAGACTCAGATTGTAATTAACACATGCCATCTTAGCACTTTTAAGAACATCAGGTGATGGCTTAATGTCGTAACAGTCACTTACATAGTTTTGGTAGTGATTTTGTGAAGTGGTCTGCCAGTGAAAAAGGCAAATTGTGTTCAGCCACAAAATTGCTGAATAATGTCTCAGATAATATAACACTGGACGATTTCTTATCAACAAAGTTGGTTATACTCTTGGTTTTTGAGGACGCCTCTACAGCAGTAACATGAGTGGACCTCTTGGCATGTCGTTTAACATCATAAAGGGCACCGGCAGCGACTGAAAAATTGGTATTACAAAGTTTACAGTGTGCCAATGCAGCCATGTCTTCACCGACACCAGTATCGCTTTTTTTTAACAACGTAAACTCTTTCTCCCAGAAGTGCTGATATTTGCAAACATATTTCTTGCTTTTTGATGGTGTACTTGTACAGGGCTCAGACAAAGACCTCTTCCTCCCTGAAGAAGCTATTTCTTAAAGCTAATTCATTCTGATTATAAAAACAACTCGCCAAATTGTCTTGCGGCGATTTTTTGTTGATTACATCCATTCCTAAGAAAAGCGCCATCTAGCATTGTACATCAGATTTTAATTGAATTAGAGTTATCTTTCTTTACCAATTTGGCATCAATTTTTGGTGGGTAATTTTGCGGGTGAAAACGATGACCTGCCGCGGGTCAAGATCGGGGGCAGGTGATAGGGTGTTTTTGCGGGTGTGAACCGCCAAAAGCGGGTCAGTTGGCAAGTCTGATGCATAGAACTACATAATGATTTCTAACCCCTTGGATAAAGTTAAGTGCGTTAATTTATGTAAAAAAAAATACCCAGTCTTCATCATTAGAAAACAATTTTACAGGGAAAAGCGTGTGTAGCTTGTCTTACCCAGGTGATGATTTATACAGAATATTAGGCATTTTGTTTTTGGGACTGACTTTATCATGGGGTATATCAGGTGAGCCGGAACGGCGAGCCTGATATATCCTGTGATAAAGTCAGTCCCAAAAACAAAATGTCTAATATTCTGTTTATCGGTAATTTATAATTAACCTTCAAAAAATTAATCAAATTAATTCTTTAAAACGATATTTAGATGGGATTATATTTTTGCAGATGGATCTGGTTTTGTAAATGTGATTCGGTTCTGGTGCGCAAGGTTCATTCTAAAACTAGTTAGCGAGGCGGCAAGATGTGTTTTTTACTATTTAACGTGTGTTATACATTATGATGGTTTTGTTGGATTTAAGCGTGTTTTGGAAATTATAATGTTCGAATAAGGGTAATAACAAAATTACCGAACTCCGAACAATCTTACAAAGGGAAAGTCAAAACTCATAAGTATATAAACAGACAAAATCAGTCAACAACCGGAAAACTGTGAAAACCATAATGACCCTGACTTGGTACAGGCATTTCTAAAGAGATGGTGGGTTGAATCAGATTTTAAAGTGCCAAACCTCCCGCTTTCATATGATACCAGTAAGTAATTTTTGTCATAAAAGCTTGTGCTAAAACCGTATCGAATACGTTTCACTGAAATATTCTGAATGTAGGTCCGCAAATATCAGAAAACTGGCCAAGGATCATAAGGGCTACGGTTCTGCAGCTATAATAATCCCACTCGGAAGGCATTTAAGATTTTATGTTATTAATTTTAGAAAGTTAATTAATGTATATATATTTGCATATCCATAATACAGAAGTTTTTCATATTTGGCATTCAGATCCATATATGGATAGGCTCTGCCCATCACGAGAGTATACATAAGGTGCCATGGTGGACAAGAAATAATTTTTGAATACTAAATCGATCGTGATGGTAGAAACAGGTATTGTAACACTTATTTCGTATCGCCATTACTTAAAAATTGTAGGGAATAATAAGTTATGACCAGATATGCAAAAAGAAAGTTGAAATATGAAATATTCAGTTAACGAAAATTTTAATTTGCTCCCATACGTTGAATGGGACCGATTCGTAACCCTAACTGGAGCACAAGCGGAATGAGGGTTACGTTATCATATCTACCCCCCCCCCCCCTCCCCATTGATTGAAACAAGTGCCTATGTTTACAGTTGATGACGTTTTTTTATATATGTCATTTGTCCTGTCAATTAATTTATTATTAATATTTTTTCTAACTGCTTTAATATTTGCAGACAAACATGACATGCAGAAACAATACATGTATATCTCAGACATATACCATGCATGTACTGTATATATGTATGACCTTCTTCTTCTTGTGGAAGAACCACTATAAATAGTGTGCTGTGTGTAACGGTTAACGATTATATATTCCTTTTAGCATCGACTCAAGGTGTCTCTTGCAGATTGGTGATGAATCACCTGATATATATGTATATGTTCTCTCTCATCCCCCCCCCCCTCCCCCCCTCCCCTTCCCTCATATATATGTGAGTAAGTGTATGTACGTTTATGTGCATATATCTCTTTTCCCGCCCGAGTGTGCCTGCACCACAATTATTGATATTTCACCGCGAATATTTAGGTTGATATATTGTTGTTGTGTATCAATCATAATTGTTATTGTATATGCCCTCCTGGGGTCCTGATTTGGTTAATAAACTTATTTCTATTTTTATATACTGTAAATTGGCGGTAGAATGTAATTTAAAAGCACTATAAGTGTGTGTCCAACACCAATAGTGTATGTTGCCAGTTAAATGTAATATAAAAGCACTATTAATCGTATGTCCAACACACAGGCACTTGTTTCTGGTAAATATTTTTTTTACCTGAAACAAGTGCCTGTGGTCCAACACCACTAATCTATAAAGAATTAATCCTTTACCATATTATAAACAATAATATATATATATATAGTACTGTATATCTATCGCACGTCGCGAACCCACCACCGCTACAACAGTTCAATGAGGAAACAAGTGTCTATATACACTATGAAGAAGAAGAAGAAGAATACTTTATTGACCAATTAAGGACCCACAAGGGGCATAGCAATGGGGTTCACCTATCCCATTCCCGACAGGTGGCGCATGTGTACTATCAGTTATTCGATTCCAAGATGGCGAACGGCGATCAGCTGGGGGGTCAGTGTCGAAGCTCGAATATGATATACTACGCCGGAATGCATCGACAAACGTTCGAAAAACTTACTTGATTGAAAGGTACATACGGTATTACACTGAAAACTCAAGCATACGATTTCTGTTCGTTACTTTTCAATATTATTGTATTTGTTGAATGTCCAAGTTGCCCCGAATGAAAATAAAACATCTTTAAAATTATGATGACGGATCAGTTTGAATGTGCTTTCCTGACAGGATTCAGAGACAAGACCAGGAGAATTTGTCATATTTATGCTATCCATTACAATTGAAAAAGAAGATTTTGAAGTTAACTGCCTTTATAAAACCAGATGGGATTCATATCCAGGAATAGGTTAGGGAAAAAAAATCCTTTTTAAATTTTATTAAAAAAAACTTACCCAACTTTTTACACACCTTTTCTTTTTATTAAATATTCAAAAACAACACACTGAAAGCATCATATACATGTCATCATTCAGAATGTGAAAAAACGGGGCATATTTTCAATAGAAAGAAATTATGGGGCTTTCAATAGGGATACCCTCATATGTTTTTTAAGAAACATTTTACATTTTAAAAAAAAAATTCACATTTTTTTTTATCTTTGAAATATAAATACACAATCATGTGTAATTACCTCAATAAATATACTAATTTAAATGATGCTCATTACATTCGGTATACATCTTTATGAAATTTGTACAAAAAATGTATTCCTTATTTTTCTGGTATATTTTCAACTGTGCAGCAATAAAAAAAAAAGTCACTATGGTTCCAAAGCATACCCTTGTCCAAATATCCTTATACCCTTGGCTAAATGGACAATATATGCTGCCATACTAAAGTAAAAAAGTTTTTTTTCTTAAATTTAATGCCAAAAAGGGGGCAAAACTATCCCTCCCTCAATTTTTAAAAGTAAGGAGGGCAATTGCCCCCAGCTCTTTCACCCATGAAGTGGTATTAGTGAAGTTTGAACTGCAGACTCATATGGAGCATCTGAGTTCATGTCAGTCCGGATTTTTAGTTGTTTGTGCGTCTCAGTCTTCAGTTTTCTGGGTATTCCTAATTTTTTGTCAGCCATTAAATATTTGTCTTTTTGTCATGTTATATTTGTATACTTATATCATATATTGTTATGAAAGTAATATATTGACCCTTTAAGTTTAAGACTATTTAAGCGAAGGGGCTAGTCGCTACTAACAGTAGCTAGAGAAAAAAAAAGGTTTCATGAATCACGAAAACATTAACAACTTTTTAATGAATATTATTACCTGATGTAATCAGTGTCAATACATACACAATTTAAACATTTAACTATCCTATGGTGAAGATTAAAATACATGTACATCTGTAGTTAATAATATGTCTTAAATACAGTCCTTTGTACAAGATGCTTTTGAAGTACTTGTTTGAGTGGTTTATTTATCTGTATGTGTACTTTGTGTAATATTACAATCATTATGGCTTCTATAGTACAAGGTAGTACATTTCAATAAAGTTGAAAAGATGTCAGTTCAAATCTGACTGGAAGCTAATCTATGATCTTTTTAATGTGTGTTTGATGATATTGACTGTATTAACTAACTTCAACTAAGCAACTTGGGCACAAGTCCCTTGCTTAATGAAAGTTTTGAAGGACTGCTCCTTTTTCAGTGTGATTTTTATACGACCACAGAAATTTTGTTGTGGTGGTATTATGTTATTGGTCTCAATGGTCTGTAGACAAAATGGTTTCCTATCTCATCGGTGGTGTAATGGTTAGCATTCTCGCCTTGAGTGTGTTAGATCCATGGGATAGAGCCCCAGTCTGGTCAAACCAAAGACTATAAAATTGGTATTTGTTGCTTCTCTACTATTAAAGCATGCAAGTAAGAACAAAGACTGGCCGGCTAGGAATCGGAATATTAATTAATGTGCCCGAGTGGAGTGACATGTCTTCCCACCCACTTGTTTTCTTTGTTAGACACCAACAATTTTATTAGTGAAGGAGGGAGGGGGGCATGGGATTTTTTATGTCTGTCAGTAGAGAATCCATTTTTTTTTCAAGCATCAGGTAGATCAAAAATATTTTTTATACATACATGAGGTAAAAGATACATGCATACGAGACCTAAAAAAATAATTGTGTGTTTAGTGTTACCGGTAACCCTGTGAAAAAGGTTAGGTAAAGGTGACCAGGATTTTTTTTTTTTTTTTGCATTGGATATATTGGGCATGCAGATGTTCCAAGACTGCTTGTTGAGAAAAACTAATGAAATAGCTAGGATTATAGGCACTAAATTTTAGGTAGGGTCGAGTTAACCTAAACAAGCAATATTTTTTTAGGGCTGAGGTGTATTCAGGTCTACTTTAAAATTTGGACATAGTGGAAAATAAACGATTTTTATTCTAAAAAAAATCCCCCCCCCCCCCTCAGTAGTAAAATGGTTAGTGTTTTATGTCTTATTAAATATATTGAACACTATGCTTAGAGGAGCCATTCCTTAAGTAAAAGTAATATAAACTTTTTATTCAATCGACACTGGAAGACATCTAACATAATAATTCCGACACTCTGAGAAGCCAATGTTCTTGATTGGGCTTGAAATGTCATTATGTGCCGAGCAAACCACGTTGTATTTCCCTGGGCCTGGCGTCCACGGACCTCTCGTCGCATGGTCAGTCTTCTTGATAGCTACCCTCATCTTGTTAAACACACCATTTGTGGCATTTTACACGAATACATATACATTTTTTGTAAATCAATATCGTAGTTTACATTAGTTACATTATTGATGCTAGCCGAGGAGTTCCGAAAGTAATAACTGATGGAACACATGTGCCACCTATTAGCGTAAAAATCGTAGGTGAACCCCATTACAATGATTGACAATATGGAATACAAACATACAATGTACATAATAACAACAAGGAAATATTGATAATGTCATATAATTATATAAGCCACCAGTGCAATTTGTTTGAATATAAATAGTTTTATTTCCAGTAAAATAAACTTTTAACAACTGTCAGTAGATCAGAGATGTGCAATCAATAATGATATCATTAATAAATAAGGAAAAAACTAAAATAAAAAAATAATATATATATTTATATATATCATATCATATCTTCTTCTTCTTTAGGTATACAATACTCCTTCAAGACGTTGAAGATTACGTACTGATTACACACTATTTTTAACCTTTATCAACAATACAGGCACAGCATGGCTGTATATAGACAATCGGAATGGTCAAGAAATCCAGGCTGTCCATAAACTAGGACAGACCGTGTGATTCAAAAGCTCACTAGAGCTGTGTTATAGATATTTCGACTTTAAATAAAACTTATTTGATTTGATTTGCTCCTAGTCGGTAGTATTTACCTGTTTAAAAAAAATGACAGTGTAGAAACATACAACGCTGCAATAAAACTGAATATGTGTCAATCAATGCATTGACATAATTGCTAATTGCTATTTACCTCTATATCCTGTACGTCTTTGCTCACCAACGTGGCCATTGCGAAGCTGTGTTTACAACTATACAGGTCACCTAGTTTTAAGGGCAAGCTGTCTGGACGAATCCATTAACACAAAAATAGGGGAGATACTAACCCGAATAATCCAGTCGTTATATTACTCTCTCGCTAGTCGCTGCTCGTCCAGCGAAAGTGCCGATAAAGGGCGCAGTATTATTCAAGTTAGGGAGATACTGAATATTCCAAACGGTTTATTTTTTAAAGAAGATAGCCCTTTTCACAAAAATTCGTAACTATAGTCCTATCTTTTTCACTTAAGATTATCTTACGACAATTCCTAAGTCCTTTTCACAAAGATTATCTTACGACAAATTTTAATCTTACGACTAAAATTACACTTAAGATAAAAATTCTTCCTTAGGTGTACTCGATACAACATTATGTGATAAAGTTTGTCAGTGATTTGCGACAGGTCAATGGTTTTTTCCGAGTACTCCAGTTTTCTCCACCAATAAAACTGACCGGTATATTGTTGAAAGGGGCGCTAAAACACCATAAACCATCTTCCTTAGCAACCTATAGTTTCATTTCCATAGCACAACAAAACATTTTTTTAAATAAAATTATTCTATCAAATATCCCCGGCACTAATTTATAAGCAGTTGTTTATGCTATGATGTGTTTGTATGTTTATATTGAATTTTTATCTAATTTATGAACCGGTCACCAATAACTGCACAAAATATTAACGGGTATGATTTTCGTATAGAAGAACATTTCTAGTAGAGTCTACATGTAAATTAAAATGATCTATAATAATTATCGTTACTTGGAGTTGTGCGTCATCATCCACGCGTGGTTACTTTTGGTAGAAGTATTTTTTAAGGGAGTGCATCTGGAGTGTGAAAAAAAACCTATTCATACAATTCATTTTATTCGTTATTTGTCAGCAAAATATTTACCTCCTTTTTTCCAATTAATCCCATCCCACATAAAATTAATCGCTTGTTCTTTTACTGATGAAAATTTATCCCGATTTTTCTGAGGTAACCCAAATTAAGATGTGTTTATCATCTATCAATCATGAAGACGAATAAATATCCGTTATATATTAATATTAACATAACAGAAGAATGTATACAAGTTTAGCATACATAATATGTATTGCCAGAGTGCTCGATGATCATCGAAGTTGCCAGAAATTAATAAATTATATTACTAATATAAAGGCAAAATCAAAACGATATTATTGGATCCAGAAACTTTCAGTCCTATAGCGGCTGTTCATACAAAACTTGTGTAAGCGGAGTAGATGTCTAGAAGAAAATCCTGTATTCCTATTTTTATCAACAAAAAAAAATAATGAAAAAGAAGAATTCTCCCCAAGTTTGCAAGTAGTCTTTTCGTTTGTCGATCGTTCCCAATTTGAAATCTAAAATTAAAAGAATTATCCTGATTTTTTTGGTCATGTAAAGGATACACTTTGCTGCATTGAAAAGGTAAAATGTATGGAATGCATCGTTATAGACTCTGTTATTAGTCACGTCAAAAAGGAGTAAACAACAATGTCATTTGTAGAGTCTGTTTACATGTATTAAACCATATTCATTTCAACAAACATTTATCAATATGTGTAATTAGGTTTGTCATACGGTCAGAGAAAATGCGCTAACGATGAATTGCTCTCTTATTTTCAAGTTGAAGCGCCAATACATCGTCCATCTTTTTTTCAATTTTTTTTTTCACTTACGATAAAAGATAAGACCAACATTTCTCTTACGATCAAAATTTTACACTTAGGACAGGGTAGTTTTACACGTAAAGTTAGGACTATTTTTGTACTTAAGATTATCGTAATTATTTTTGTGAAACTCTTTTTAATCTTAGTTTTACACTTACGACAATTTTTTATCGTAAGAATTTTTGTGAAAAGGGCTACAGTAATGTCCCACACCCTTTCTAGAGAGAGATATTCAAGTGGATATATTATTTTTGTCCCATCTGTCATTATATAGGCTACGCCCTTGGTATGTCCATAAACGAGTCATTTCGTCCATTTACCTGTTCACCCCGAATCGTTTCGTTCAGGAATGTAAAATTGAACTTATATAATGATAATAATATTTTATTTGGAAAGAGCACAGTAGAGGCGTGATCCAATACAAAAACATGTTGAAATAAATAAAATACATTCTTAATATAGAGTTTGTGATATAAAACAGGTTCACGAAGTCCCTCTCCTCAAAAGCTTCCTGATGATGATGGATTGAGTAATTTATTATGAAAGATAAGGAATCCTCATTGTTTTCGTTATCGATTCCATATTTTTGTCTTAGTATATTGTATTTTGGACATTTTAATAAGAAGTGAGATTCGTCCTCAACTTGAAACTGACATCTGTAAGCTTTGTTATCTTGAAACTGAGGATATAGAACACTTTCTGATAAAATGTATATGCCTAGCAGATATCAGGAACAAATATTTTAGAACTTTAAAATGCTATCTGGACAGGATAAAGCGAATATATACAACAAAATAGTGAGTGACGGTATTCTACTACAACTTATACTGGATCCTACCATGGACAGTATTACAAGCGTGATCAAACTCAAGTTTAAGAACTACATGGACATTGAGCAAATCACCAGAACTTTCTGTTACTATATCCATATGGAGAGAAGTAAGAAACTCAGCTAGACTGTACATATCATAAAATCTGTTTTTAACATTTAAATTGATGATGGACATATAACTAAACAGTGAAAAAAGAGTGTAAATAAGTTTTTAGGTGAAGGGCGTCTGTACAGTTTGCGAAAATATTTTTAGCATTCATTTTATTTTTAATGAGACTTTTAATGAGCTTTTAAAGTTGAATCCCAAAGGGAGTGCTCCTAAGAGAGGAGGAAGATACCAGTAACCAGTAACCAGATCCTTACAAAATTTACCAAATCTTTCATTATGTGGAGTTTTTGGCTTAGTATATCTTCCCGTTTCAATTGCCAATGGATGAGCACTTATTCTCATTTTTGTTAATTGTTTTCGGAGTTCTTTTTGAATATGAAATTTTAAATATTCTTGTTGTTCAAACTTTTTGTATATTTTACTATAGAAAAGAAGTTTCCCCGAGAATTCTTCTCTTATCTTAGACAGTTCGAAATTAATTTTGGATTTATAAAACTCCCCTAGTTTTTGTTTACATAATTCCTTTGATATTTCAAGGGAAGATATTTTCATGGCTTTAGAATATTGAATAACATTATTTGTCCAGGAGTTTTCTTTGACAGTTAATAGTTTGTCAACTTCATATGCAGCTTTAAGTAAGGATCGAGGACCACCCAACTACTCATTAATCTGATTCAATCGTGAATAATACCCGTACATTAAACCGTAACATTTGATACTGAGTGGAACCATTCCAAGTTCACATTTGACGGCTGTGTTTGAAGACTTGCTATGAACACCAAGTATATTTTTAAGAATCAAATTCTGTGTTTTTTCAAATTGTGTTTTATCAAGGGCTTCAAAATTTTGTTTAATCTCAGTTATCCATACTTCTGGCCCATAGCATGTATATTGCTGTTAAAGTAATTTCGAATATCATCCACAAAAATTTTAAACAGAGTTGTTTTCAAACTGTCCCCTTGTTTGACTCCTTCATTAGCTAGGAATGGGTTGCTATGGTGTGTGGAATCGTTACAAGCAAACAATGTGTTAGAGTATAAGTCATGAATTATGTTGTATAATTTTCCACGTATGCCAACTGACTGTAATTTAATAAATAAAGCTTATCTCCAGACGCTGTCGAAAGCCCTCTTAAAATCTACGAAACGGGCATATACTTTCCTTTTCTCTTTATATAAATATTTGTTAATTAAAGTTTATAAAATAAATACTTGATCAACTGTTCTATAATTTTGTTCTGAACTAGATGTATGCCTAACAACAACCAGCGTATAGCTAGAGGGGGTGATGGGGGCGGTCCGAACCCGGGTGGTAGTTTGCATAGGCTGTATGATTAGTGATTAGGGACAAGTGTATCTATAGACCTTTTTATTCTTAAAAACATGGGCGCGGCCATTATCGATTTCCGAGTGTGTTCGCCATTAGTAAAGTGCCAAAATATTATGTTCTCGGGGTTTATCGATACGCTAATGTATGGTTTCTCTAGTACAGGTGTCACAATATACTGTTATTTCGGCTTGAAATTCAATGATAACACCTGCTGTGAAGTGATTTTTAAACGGAGATATAACAATGTTATAATGACAACAAATAAATTACCTGGTATGTAGTTTTTTTTAATTACCGTTATATTCCCCATACAAAATCAGTATAAATCCTACTTGATAAAAAACTGCATGCACTGTTTTTCCTTTTTTGTTTTTTTTGTTGCTTTTCAAGCATAAGAAAAAAGGGGTAATCAAATTAATATTTTGTATGAAATTAAAAAGTAAATATATAAATTATAATATACGCTTTTTGAAATTATTACTATACGATTTAAAGTGAAGTAATAATGATAAAAAGTGTGCCTAACTTATAAGAAATAACTTAACTTTGAATGTGACATCTTAAGGTGCATTTTTCAATTCTGTTTTATTTTTATTTATTTTTTGTTTGTTAAATTGTAAAACAAATTAAAACTTTTTGTCGGTCAATTTCTGTAGTGAAGATGAAAAGGAATTTAAGTTTTATCAAATTAAAACATCTGAATATCTGAATTTCTTTATCTGAAAAAAAAGTTTCATGAGGAACCTAATATAACTATTTGCTCCCAGGTTTCAGATACGTGAACCGGACGGGCATTTTTCACCTCATTTGTCTTCTTTTTTAAATTTCTTTGCTAGGATTTCATAGTTTTATATTGATTTATTCTTTAATTTTATATGTTTTTGAAGATTAATTAAAATTTAATATTGACGTGTTAAGGAAGTGGTAGCGCTTTCTAGACTTGTAGTCTGCTGAAGGTCGACCGTATCAACAGCGATGCGATGCTTCCCGGGTTTGGCACTTAGGGGAATAGACAGTCGTGTCATTTTGTAACAAAGGTGTTAAATTCATATTGTAGAAAGATAACTATCATTATAACTGATAGTTAACTGTGTATTGCATAACAAGTTATAGCAAAGACATCACTAAAACACAAAAATTTAATTTATGTATTAGGTTGATTCTTAAATGTAATTGATTTGCAATATGACAGTTAAACTCTACCCCCTTCCCACAAAGGGTTAAAAATGATAAAGATATATATAACTGAATTATAATGACAAAAAACTAAAAGAAAAAAAATCGCCGAATTTTGTTGCAGGACATCATGTCGTTCATTTTTACTTCTTACAGAATCGAGATTTATTTCAAGATTTATCTACAGAAATGATGATACCTCTTTGTAAATTGTTAATTATTTTATGCGGCTTCTACATGAAAAACAATAATTCCTACACTGCTCACTTTGTTCCCGTTTCCTTTGTTTATATTATTTAAACTTTCATTTAAGACAACATTTAACTCCGGTTTTTTTCCTTTCTATGTTATCCTCTACCGCATACGGAAGGAACATTATTCCTCCACATATTTGCTACTCTATCATTGTGCAAATGATTGATATTTTGGTCAATTGCATAAGTGCTCCCTACATCATAAAAATATGCGACTTTGTGAAGTGAAGACAATATTCGAAGGGAACTTAGTTCTTTTGTACAAAATATATACCGTTAGTAAAAAATGTGTGTTGAGGGTTTTCATACCGACCGTTTTTTGTTGTTGCGTACCCCGTTTTGTATTGAAATTCTGCCACATAAGCAAGGTTAAAATCTGAATAGCTACAGATCGATCTGTTAGCCCACATCTGGCAAAATGACTAGCTAATTCTTTAATTTTGATAATATTGATGACCGTATAGATTTGTCCGACTTGGTCCTGAACTTTGTGATTCTGAACAATTTAAACAATAACCGTTTAAGTTCAATTCAATAATCCATATTTCGAAATATTCGGCCAAAATCACGGGAATAAGCCATAAAATATTAACTGAAGCGTGTTTATCTAATCCAATTATGAATACTGATTAATCGTAACTAGTGTAAACAACCGATTGTTACACTTTCGTAATGACGGACGATAGTAACACCACCTAGCGTCCACGAACGATAACTAGGTCATCACCGATTTCTGAAAACGTCTATATAACCCACACAAGTTATATCACGCAACACTTTAATGTAGGGAAAAGTGTATCTACAGAGACGTACCAAAAGTATTCGGTCACTGTAATTTTTTACTATATATTTCATATAAAACCACAATTTTTTAAAACATTATTCCAAAGTCAATTCTTGTTCGATTTTGATGAAATTTTTACCAACAGAAGCGAGAACGTACGTAGTTTTTTTTTTGGGAGCACAGATTTTAAATGTTCATGATTTAAACACAAACTTAAATTATTTGTCTTCAAATATACTATCATTGTATTGTATTTTTGACGTTCAAAATTTAGTTTTGTGTTTAAATCGTGAACTCATACAAATTATAGATTATAGATTTATGCTAAAATTACAATGTAAAACTAAATTTAATTCTGTTTTTGTTGGTAAAAAAAATCATCAAAACGAACAAGAGTCGATTTTGGAATAATGTTTTTAAAAAAATGTGGTTTTACATGAAATATATAGTAAAAAATCACAGTGACCGAATACTTTTGGCACGTCTCTGTATATATAACCCACACAAGTTATATCACGCAACACTTTAATGTAGGGACAAGTGTATCTATATAACCGACACAAGTTATATCACGCAACGCTTCCCCGTGTCTCTTTGCTCCTCCTTTGTGGACCCCCCCCCTTTTTTTTTTTTTTTTAATTCATCACTTTTGTGGGACGTTTTCATTATAAACAGTGTTGAACAACTTCAAACATTACCAAAAACTCAATCCGAGATCGATATAAGCCCATTTCTAAAAACACAAAAACTCTCGATCCTCTACTCTATTTTTGTGCTTATAGAAATGGGCTTATATCGATCTCGGATTGAGTTTTTGGTAATGTTTGAAGTTGTTCAACACTATTATAATGAAAACGTCCCACAAAAGTGATGAATTAAAAAAAAAAAAAAAAAAAAAGGGGGGTCCACAAATCGGGTACCTGTGTGAATGGATAGGTTTTTCATGTTAAATGTGTGTACAGAGGGCCCAAGGCCGTAACTATCATTGAGGCAAGTGAGGCAATTGCCTCACTAGAAATTTCGCCATTTTTTTTTTAATAAATGATTTTAAAAGATGTCTCAGTTGTGTATCCTTTTATGTTGATTTTGCCTCAGTAGTGTCCCGTTGTTTCAATCGTATACTAGTCGGCCTATTCCGTCGGAGAGGAGGAATATGTATGTAAGTGGACAGCTATTGTAACAGGCAACAAATAAGAAGGCTTTGCAACCGCTCAGTGAAACACGTTGGACGGCCCGTGTTGTTGATTCTCTTTCAGCAATCATCACAAACTACTCAAAAATCTATGAATCACTCATATAAATTGAAGGCAGAAGAAGCGACGATGCCAAATCAAAAGCTAGTGGTCACAGGAGAATGTTAGAGGATCCCGAGTTCATAATTGCAATCGTGTTTGCTCAGTATGTTCTGTCATTTTTGAAACTTTTAACAATTTTATCTTCAAAAGACAAATTGTGATATGGTTGTTGCATTTGATGAGGCCCAAAATACCCCCAATACGTTAAAAAGGCTTGGAACGGATGAGAAATTTTCAGAACTTTTCGCTAGAGTGCAAATTATTGCAGACACAATGGAAGTTGTGTTGCAACCAAGGAGAAGGGTAGGTAGACAGGTTCACAGAGATAACCCAAACGTCAATTCTGTCGAACAATTATGGCGAACAACAATGTCATTTGCATTTCTTGACCACGTTAACAATGAACTCGAGCGCACATTTCCTGGTGATCAGAGCCAAATGATGTTGGGTGAGTATCTGAGAAAGTTCTATCACTTGGTAGATTCGGTGGTAGATGAGTTGTGGGTTGTCTTTCGGGCAGATTTACCTGATTTATCTACCTGGAGACCAGTAATAGCCAAATGGAGAATGAAATTCCATGATGGGTTCGAAAATATCCCCATTTCTCTCCAGCTATCTCTGAATTACGCGCATGAAAACTTTTACCCAAATATTAGGCGTATTGATTCTGTTGACTCTCCCCGTAACTAGTGTTTGCTGTAAAAATCATTCTCATCTCTTCGTAGACTCAAAACATGGGAAAGAGCTACTTGAATGGGCGAAGAAAGGCTGTGTGGTTTGGCCATGCTCTATGTTCACAGAGATATGAATGTGAGCAGATAAAATATTTTAAGACGATTTGACGTAACGGGACACAGGATAATTGGAATACTGCAGTTTGAATGACAATTCATATCTTCAAGTCATACCTACCACATGTATCGCACATTGTCGTACTATAGTGTTGAATTTATTTCGATTTGCGTTTTTCATTGAACACATAAATACTACATGACTTCCTTTTTTTTAAAGCCATGAATATCATGTGTCAGTTGGATGGTAATTTTGACTACTAAGACAACCACTTTAATTACATGCGTACCATCATTTTCATAGCCAAACCCTTGCAATTTCAAACTAAAGCCGGAGCTTCATGACGGGGGCTTGCCCCCTTCCCCATGGACCCCATGTCAGTGCTCTGCACTGGGCTTGATTGGAACCTGAGCGGTCCTCAGAACCCTTGCCCAACTAAAAATGAGACGCTAGTTGCGGCTTTTAAGGCCGTAACTACCATTGAGGCAGACGAGGCAGTTGCCTGTCTGATTATCTGGGAGGTGGAGAAGAAAAGAAAAAAGGGGACACACACACACACACACACACACAGAGAGAGAGAGAGAGAGAGAGAGAGAGAGAGAGAGAGACTGAAAATGAAAGCCAACTTCGACTAGTTTTAATTATCGACCATGACAGTTTTAATATTTTTCACCTAAAGCCTGGCTTATTATTTACATTTGTAGTTTGTTATCGGTATTTTTTCTGGATTGTAGTGACTGAAGATCGCCCGTGTGTGTTCACGTCCACCGTAATGATACTGTCGGGCAGGTAAAGATGGGATTCGAGTGGCAATCAGTTGTGTTATGTTTAAATTTCCATAGCATATAAACGTCGACGGCATGGTCGCTATTGACGATAGTAACTGGTACATGTATATAAAGCGTCTCAATAATATAGAAATCGATATATAAAAAAAAGAAGCGTTGTTCTGGGCCATTAAGTCACTATTTTCGTATGGGTGGCTTTGCCCCCAGACCCCTTTACATGTGGCCTCAATCGACGACCCCCACACTCCACCTCTCCTGTTTTACACCCTTAATTACGGCCCTGGTGTAATTTTGTCAACTCAAGCTGCACCTCCGTACCCTAAATTTCAAAATACACACTCCCCCGCAGTAACAAATGTTTTATAAAAAACGGTAAGAAATTATCATTATATTTGTAGATTTGAACTAGGAAAGATGTCTATATATGACATCTTACTTGCGCTCGATCTGACACAATCCGTCCAAGCCAAATTATGCATCGGAATGCAACGGGGCAGGGAGGGGGGGGGGGGATTTCTTTGGAAATCAAATCTCAACAGATATAGTTGTGTATTATACAAACATAGAAATACTCATATTGTTTTGTATATATTTTCCCCAGAAAAATACTAATGACGAATTGTACTTATCCACTATTGTAATATGTCATCTTCTGGTGACATTGATTGAGTAGGGAGGTCAAACGCAGTCGGCGATAGCTTATTTTTTTCTGTCGGAGTGAAAAAAACACAAATTATCACCTTTTTCATTTCATTAGAAAAACACATAAAATTTATTATTTCGTGAAAAAAAATATAGAGGGTTCTTTTCCCTTTGGTAGGGAAAAGAACCCTCTATATCAGTATGTTCATGGAATACCTACAGGTGTGTATAATACCTCTTTTTTTAAGCCTAAAGAGGATACAGTACAACAGAAGAAAGCATGATATCCTATTAGGTAGTGAAGAAAAGAAAAATTGGTCCAAAAATTACATTTGTTAAACATTTTTCCAAAAAACAGAAAATAGACCACTTTTAGGCTCGTTTAAAAGGTCATAACTTTGAACCAAAATTTTGTATGAATTGTGGTATTAAACTATAATTGGATTATTTTTTTAGCATTTCAATTTTTAGCTTGACCTCCCTACAAGCTGGTTACTGATTCACTTTACGATTTTTTTGGAGTATTTCACTTGTTAAGTTACTAAAATTGAAATGCCATCAAATTGGAAAATATCAGTAACTTAATTTCAACACTGTCTAGTGATCTACATAAAAAATAACTGTAAACATGAAGGTTAGTGAATTTTGACTTTTTTATGACATCTATTTCAATTACTGACTTCCACTTCCAAAAATAAGTTAGATTTTTCCCTACTAGAATCAAAATAATTCTGGAAGCCATAGTTTACAGTTTTAACATTGGTAACATTATTTTCGCAACAATTTTATCTTGAAGTAATCAGAGTAAAAAGTGCCTAATAGAGTTTTTCCGATACCTTTACTATATGTGTAAATAATTTTTGTTGTTCATCTATTTTGATGAGGTTTTTTAATGAATTTGTCAGGAAAATCCCTATCAGAAAAATGCAGTGTTATGTAACTATTATGGTTTTTGATATAAAAGGGGGAATTTCAAAATTAATTAAACAAATTTTTATCCAATTTTAATGCATTGTTTTGCAAAAAAATGTTCATCTATGTGGGTTATTGATGTTCCATTATTTTGTTTTTGCTATTTTATTTCGGAAAGAGGTCTAAATTCAGAAATTGTGCAAATTTAGAAGTTTATGGTTGTGGAGTTAACTGGACAGAAAGTGGCCAAGAATGCCAATTTTGGAAAACATTTATTTTTCATTCAATTTTAATGTTTTTTATAACCTAGTCAAAAGGGGCATGGCCAGGTCAAGTCAATTAATTAAATTTTCAATTCAAATATTTTATTTAATAAAGGGCATAATTTAATTATACAATATCCAATGGGATTGCACATCAGGCATATCCCTCAATGATTAAGGACATGTATAATAATAAGAATAAATAATTAATTTACGTTATAATTAAAGTGTACAAACTTTTTACTTAGGAGAAATTTGAAAAGTTATAATAATTTTAAAACTGTCCATTTATTCATTATAATTGAGAAAGATGCTAATTTAGAGTGTGAATAAGTTGACTAGTAATTAATATATTTTTTCTGACGGGGTCGTCGTGATCGTATGGTAGTTGGATTTAAAACTACCAGGGATACCAATGCAATCAGTGCCTATCACCACTGAAGTTGTGAGTTCGAATCACGCTCTGGCGAGGTGTACTTGATACAACATTATGTGATAAAGTTTGTCAGTGACTAGCGGCAGATTGGTGGTATTCTCTGGGTCCTCTGGTTTCCTCCACCAATAATCGATAGAAACAGACAAATCTTGTTTGACTACAGTGCACAATGAATACGCTAGAGATTGACACTATATTGAAAAAACATCCCCACTCCAGACCGATGTTTAAGGGGGTCTATGCCAGAAACAGATTACCCAGACTATTAAGCGTACATTCGGCCCTTGTGGGAAATACGGATCTAGACCATCGAATGGGACAACACTGAATCGTTATATACATCGACGCCAACTCAAGAGGGGAATACTACGATCCCACAGGAAGACCACCCTTTTAAGGGCTTACGTGAACTTTATGAACAAACATTGTACGAGTTGGACTTACAATACCGTTCGAGTACAAGAAGAAGGATCTACCGTGTGCGGACATCATTGCATTTTTTACTTCATTCATCGATGTGCAGGACATAGCATGACAGACGTCACCAGGCTCTTAGAAAACCCCGTGGAAAGGCCCCACTAGGGCAGATATTGCGGAATTTCCGTTTGCACATGCGCGCACCTCACCCAAGGGAGCCCTCTTTGGGGTCACGTGACCTTCGGTCAATACGAGGTGACGTTTCATAACGTCACTTCCGGTCAAAAGGCCCACTAGGGCGGATATTGCGCAACTCACCCAAACGAACCCCCTTCGGGGTCACGTGACCTTTGGTCAGCCATGGTATTTGTACTACTGTACTACATTTTCACTGTGTACCATTGACACCGGAAATTGTGTACCAGGCAAGCGGGAGAACAATGACGGATCGCACACACGAGGTAGGAATTTCATAATTTATTCCTGTTTATACTTGTATTATGTTGTCAAGGAGTTATATACCAATTTGTAAGAAATGTAGCAATGAATCGCAGCATATATAACCATGCAGAATGTTTTATGCGTCGTTTAAAACTCAAAATAAGTGCATCTGGTACCTGTCAAAACAATCATGCGACGCTTTAAATCGATTCGAGCGTCATTGTTTGGACGCATATCGCGTATTTTACGGAAAAAGTAGCAACTATTGATCATTATAACTTAGTGTCAATTCCACATTTTTGTTGAAATAACTTGTTCTGGACGATTTTAGTCAAAATATGTTCATTGCGTTGTACAGCGAATTGAGAGCTGAAACCATGTGACAGTACGGCGGCTTGCAAATGTTATGTACAGCGAATTGCCATACGAAAATCCTGAAAACGGGATGTTCAATCTGAGATGTTTCTTTTTTTCTCAGTCTAGTGCATTTCTTGTGTAAAATTTAGATTTTTCATTGATCACACAACATATACATGCACACGTAAGTATGGGAACCCAAGAGTATAGGGGAATAGGGGAGGTGACAATCGTAACTACTCGACCATTCTCGCAGGGTAGCGAGAATGGCCGATGTAGTTACGATTGGGGTGGGGGGGGGGGGGGGGGGGGGGGGGGTGAAAATCACATTCTTCATTGAAGATCATATGGTGACCCCTAGATGTCTATTTTTATGGGCCTGTCACTTGGGAGATGGGCTGTTGTTTCCTTGACTTTTTCATATATTAACATAATGACACTCCCACTCCGATGAAGAGTGTATAATGACTCCGTCACTCTAAGTTCTGTAATATTTTTCTTAGACCGCTATACCGTTTAACTTTAAGTGGAGGGGTTATGATTTTTTCTCGCGAACGGAAAATATTTTTTAACACGCAAAAACTTATTTTGGGGGGAGGGGGAATTTAGCATCAGTGCTGAAAACTGCAGAAACAAAATATTTCATTTTTTTAAACACATTCTTTTCCTTCATAATCAAGAAACAATTTGTTTAGAAAAAAACATAGCCCCCCTTAAATGGTCTGTGCCTTAGCAATTACATATCGGAGCGTTTTCAAAGGAGTGAGTATGATAAGGGTAGATTTTGACCCAATCTCAGAAACTGTTTATATAGATATAATATTAAACACAATCATTGAAAGGTAAGATTTTTTTTTTTTGATGATTTCACTTTGTCCTTTGTTGTTTAGCAACGTAAATGGAGGAGGGTCCAATTAATCATTGGAAATTAAAATATGGTGGTTTTATTTTACATATCTTGCATAGTCTTTTCGACAAAATGTTATATTCTGTGTATGTACACTCTAAAAATAATATTCCAATTCTCTATGGTAGGATATAGTATTTTTGTGTAGTTTTGTCACCCTAGCAACGGTTTTGCAAACATTAAATTAGCCTATATTATTGCAATTAATGGTTGAATTTTGACATCTACGATCTTTTGACTTGATATTTGATTAAGCGGTACATTTTTGTCAAGTTATACACACTACAAATGTCATTTCATATTTCAAAAATACATTTTGATATTTGTATTCATAGTTATGCCCCGTCCATAGCAACAGGTTTCCCTATGCACAGTATTTTCCTGTAGATCTCATGGACCTTTTATTTAATCAAGAAAACAAATTCCACAACAGCACCTTAGCAGATCTAGAGACATCTTATCATTTACTAACCAGTATATATTATAAGAATTCCTTAAACCTTACAATGTCCCTAGTAACCAAATATTATCCCTAGCAACCGCAGAAACTCGCCAATGCTGAGCTCTGTAAATTGCTTTTTTTTAAATCTTTTGATAACCGAATGTTGATCTTTTTATTTTTTAAATCATGAGAGGAAATTATTCTCAGTAATTAGAATGTCAAAGGAACCAAGTCATCTGCATAACATGGTAAAGCAGCGCAACAGCGGCAGGAGAGGATATAATCCATGTTGAATAATTAAGAAATAAATCATGGAAGCCAGAATGTGTTGGGGGTTTTAACATGGATTGGCGGATATATTAGTCTCGAGATGTTATATATCCCGTTTTAAAGGGCAGTGGTTTTGTTAAAAGGTCGAACCTTTTAATAAAACCACTGCCCTTTAAAACGGGATATATAACATCTAGAGACTGATAACATTTTTTTCTGAATGTTCCAACATTAATAAGTATGTCCTTATTATAGGAAAAACATAAATACGTGTATCTTTGGACAAAGATCACAGAGAGCGATTATTGATTTTCTGTCATCTTGTGAAATGTGTGTCGTCTGCTGTGCACAATGTAAATGGACAGCACATAGGTGAGAGCGATTATTGATTTTCTGTCACCGCACGGCTTCCCTGAAGTTTTAAAAGTACCTTTTTAGCCAATCAAAATTCTACTTGCCACGAGAACATCAGAGAATAGTATTTTATCCCGAACCAGAAGCGAGGGATAACATTTACTAATATCCGCCAATCCATGTTAAAACTCAAAACACATTCTGGCTTCCATGATTTATTTCGATTCTGATATGTCTAAGAGTACAAATACGGTAGTATACTTTGATCGGAAGACGGTAATTTATATTTACTGTATCTTCAAACTTTTTTTGTTGAGAAAAGTAAAATGTGATAGATTATATAAATAGAATGCTTGGTAATACTTTATTATCGGTCATGGCCTTTTTAAGTAAAATCATACCACTAAAATTCCAAGTAATACTACACATTTAGCACTGACTCATAAACGATAGACTATATCAATGACATTCATATTAAGGATAACAAAAGGACCATTATAAACAAAACACCGAATATGTAAATAAAACCTGACATCCGTGTACTATGTTAAAACATGCACGTTATATCGTTATATGTACTGTATTAGATGAATTATGAATTATCAAATATATTGTTTGTTTTTCCATACTTTATTGAAATAAGTAAGAATAAAATATTGATCTCACGATGTTGTTATCGGCAGTCATGTGTGCTAAACCATTACGCTACCGCAACGTTAATATTAAGCTATATATAACTCAAATTTACGTTAATACAATTATTCATCGGCAATTCACTTTGCGAAAGAGCTAAATAAAATATATTTGTTAAAGTAATATGAAATGCCAAAATCATTATTTTCAGTTTTCTAAAAAATTCTGATATATGTAAAGATTAAATATATAAAGAACGTAAACCATTCACTTTTTGAGAGCTACGATGTATAATTCAGGAAAAAACGTCATTTTATTCTGTCTTCGATAATTCTTGCTACCCGGACAATAATGCAAATCATATGCTATTGACCTCAGATTTGAACTCATTCGGTAGAGATTGTGCGCATGCTCCGTTATAGTCTTGACAGGTAACATCATTTTCGTTTGGATTTACATTCCATCACTTTCCATTCAATTCACGATTAAAAATAATTTTCCCTTATCGAAACATTAAACAAGGATCTCTTTACCTGGAAAATAAATATATATCACCATCTATGATCTAAACGGCCGTAAATGTCTTTTGTGTATAATCAAGGACGTATATAGAATCTTATATACGTCCTTGGTATAATTCAGCAAATTTCTCTGGGCCCAGTAAGGGAACACTGCATACGCAACTTGTAATTATGTTAAAACATTAGTGTTTTTTTTTTTTTATTAAAAATGAATACTACTTTGTTTCAAATCTATTTAAAATTTATTTGGCCTAAGAGACAAGAATGTGAAAGAAAGCACACATTCTTAATCTCATAATAATATAAAGGCAAATAATTTGATTCTGAGGGGGCCTGGCAAGATTAGTCAGGTTAGAATATTTGACAGAAAATTCATTCGACACATAGTGCAGGACAGGTTATAACATTGTTTACCCAGTTCAGGCCAGATTTTTTTAAATTTTCTATGAAGCATTGACCAGAATTTTTTTCCAACTTTGGGTGGCCAGATTATTTATTTTATTTACAAAAACTGCCAGGCCCCCCCCCCCCCCCCCCCCCCGGAATCAATTGGTTGTCCACAAAACAAACCAGGAAATAAACAAACCAAGTTATGAAATGGTTGGTGTCAAAATAACGGTGACAAATTATGGACACAGTAAGTCGTATTTTTGGCATTTTTTTTCTTGTTGATTTTTTATTTTCTTCTCCGACAACTCCAAATGTTTTCATCGTAATGGTTTTGAAATGTACATACTAATAATAATTTACACAGTTTGCACATGCGATACGTTAGTTCCGACGAGGATTTTAAATTCTGAGATTTCTTGGTTCTGTTTCGATTTCCCCAAATGGGGCCCCGTGTCATTCATTATTACCGATTTCAATGTTTTTGTCCAGTTTTTCGAATAAACTGATTAAGTCAGAATGAAATTCATTGCAGTTGATAATCTTTAAGGTAAAACATACATGAAATAATTTCTTTGCAAGACAAGAAATGCAAGAAATTTAACTTCTTTCAAAACCAGAATGATACATGTGCTCGCCTGTTTACGTTGGTGATGAAATTTCATGATCGGCAATCATCGGAACGGTGCACCCGAAAGTTAATTAGCCGCCATTGTCTTGACAAAACACGTACGAGATGGAATGATTTTCTGTTCTTAATCACAGATGATCGCGATTTTCGTCCTCAAACATGCACGAATGGTTTAGTTTTTAGGGAATGTAAACATATCAAGAATATTTTTGAAGATGTTTATTTCACCAAAACTCGTTTCATATTACTTTAAAGAAAAAATAAAAAAAATAAAGGGACTACTAAAATTAGAAAGTTCCGATGACGTGTTTACATGTCCAATGAATTAATTTCTAAGATAATCTGACGTACTAATTTTCTTTTTGGTTACTTGTTTTGTTTTCTGTACTTTTTGTGAATTGTGGGGATAATATTAAAGTATACTTTAGTATAGTAGCACATGAAATTCCACTGAGGGTTAGAAAAAAAACCACGTCGGACTCAATGCACAATCAGGTCGGCAGTAAATCACCTCCAAAATTTATTTAACGTCAAAACTGTTTCATAAAAATTGTTCAAGTTTTACTCCCGTAGCAAAACAACTACGATAACCAACTTTATTTTGGGTGAGATTAAAAGGTCGATTTCTATTTCTGTCTATTACGGATGAAAACGGTCAATAAAAAATGGCCGCTGACGAGAAATCGACCTTAAAATTATTTTTTGATTGCAGATTTCATACTCTCCACACTCGGGTACCAACACAAAAATTAAATGAGATATGTGTTTATGTATATTAAACATCATATTAAAATATGCCGTTGGTACCTGCTTGTGGTTATACTGAAAATTGACATTAAATACACATTTCTTGTTAGATTTCATATATTTTCACGAAACGATAGACTTTTCATTGACTAGTGTGACGTCATCGCACGTGCAAATATGGAAAACTGTTACCAACATAGTAGTTGGGGTAAAGGTCTTATAAAATCAAGAAACAACGAAAGCTATACGTTTCATTTATAATTTGTCTATTTTTTAGGCCAATTTCTGCCCTTATCATACCTACTCCTTTGGCATCATGTTTTGTATTGTTAAGCTTATACTAGCTGCAATAATGTAGCTCCTGTGACAAACTTGTGTCTCGGCAGAGCTACAACGCGGTCCCATTCGTCACAATGGAGCAAAAAAAAAAGTTGCAGTTGAAACATAAAAACTCACTATTTACGCTTCAAACATTTCATTATAACTATTACTGATGATCCCAGTCCTTGTTATATCGATTTGGCTGAGAAATATATGCTTTTCAAAGGTAGCAACAACCTTGTTCAAATGTACCGATCGTTTGTCATAACCGGAAACTACGGAAGGCGGAGCTTTTCTAAATATGGTATTTCTTACTACGATGCTTACGACGGCTGATGTAAACATTCACGCCTTAATCGTATTGACATCCAAATAGTGAGGCCGGAAATGACGAAATTCAAAATGTTCAGAGTGAAAGTAAACATGGATTTTTATTTTGTGGGAATTACATTCTAAAATACTGGTAGGTGATAAAAACTTGTTATAATAATGGACAAAAGGAAAGGTTATGTCTTATTATTGATAAATGCAGGCGTCAGAAACTCTGTAAGCGAGCGCAAAAAATCTTGGCGGCTGCTCCATTACGTGTAATGACATCCCGTTATAACCCTTGCGAGTAAGCGAGCATTTAGGGTTTTATTATTAGAACTAAGCTTATACGTGTACTATGTGATCAATCTTCAATTTTCTCTGCTCATCAAATTCATATTTGGCAACTACGTATATCTGTATATGTTCCTTACACGCATATGGCATAGACGTGAATTTTGCATATATTTTTGCTACAGCTCCTTGGTCCTTACTACCAACATTTCTGTTGCTAAGTTTTCCTTTGTGACACGTTTTCATATGGTACTGACTGGGATTACGTGGATTACGTAATCGTAGACTGTGCCTTTACATATCTCTCACTTCTCCATCTGTTCTTCGAATATTCTGACCTAATAGCATTTTTCTCAGAAACTACATTGTACATGGCTGAAACCTCCGTATATTCTGTAAATTTCTAAAATTGATGTCAAGTTTAGTTTTGCAATTCATTTTAAAAGTACAACGTGTTTTGTGTTTTTCAGATGGAACTAGATCAATCTTTAGAGATATCTCCATTGGAGGAAAGTCGACATCTTCATCATGTCTGTGGCCACTGCTCTTATTCCACTGCTGATAAAAGTAACTTGTATGTTTGTCCTAAGCAGTATTCATTTTTAAGAAGCCAGTGAGGTTGACATGGATCTATGATTTACATGTACATGTATTTGGCTTGTACAAGTATTCTACATACGTACATACATGTTGTTATGTTTTATATTGTGCCAAAGATTGTCTATCAGCTGTTAGTGAATGTTTGTTAATTTTATTTATATTTTATTGGTTTTTCCAAAGCAAAAAGATAATGCTTTCATAAGTTTTGTTTATTATTTCTTGTTTGTATTTTTATAAAAATCTTTAATAAAGTTAATTTGAAACTCTTTATTTATTTTTTGCTTTTGTATCTCCCTTATGCATTGCTTTGCCCTTAGCTGTTTTTATTCCCTTTAACTTTTCGGTCGTTTGACAAAAAGGACACATATTAAAACTATTGAAGATAAAAGTAAGGTGATGTGGTGTGACTGTCATTGAGAAAGCTATCCACAATTAAAGTAAACACCCTGTTGGTTTGAAGAACATGTGGCTACCTCTAGATGTTTATTACCGGCGTCGGAACCGCCGAAAGTAGGTCTATGAACCGTTCCACTAGGGGGATACCTGGTTTGCGTAATCTGAAACTCCCAACAGTTTTCATTCCTCATCATTCAAACTTTGCACATTGATTACACATGCACTGAAGATGTGCACCTCCTATTTTGAGCAGATTTCAGTTAATATGTCGGCGTCTCGGGTCAAGACAAGACTTTGGTCTTGTTTTTGATAAGCCAGTCACTTTGGAGATTGGATGCTGTCTCCTTGAAATATACTCCATATCCATTCTTATTCATACCTAACGTTGGATCAACAAATAGAAAAAAGCATGCCCATTAAGTTAAACATGTGTGAACGCATTATCTCCCAATTACCTGTTGTAATATCCAAAGAAGTGCTACAGACAAAAGAATATTTGAAACTAGTTTATCTCACTAGGTCAAGCTTTGGACAACAATAGCAAGAAGAAAATATAAATAAAAAATAAACAACAAATGTCTTAGAAAAAAATCATTTTTTCATAGATTATAAATTATTTTGATTTGTTTTATAACTGGAAAAGGCTAATGTCTCTGCATTTAACTGGTCGTTACTGTCAGTTATGAAACAGTTACTAGTATTCCTATCAAACATATCTAGCCAAGTGAATGAAAGCTCAGGTAATTTCATTAGATCAGATCTAATCCGAGTCTCTTGTGTGGTAGTATCTTGCTTTCATCGCACTTGTGAAACTGTCTTATGGGTGCCACACCTTTTGCCGCAGCATCGTCAGGATCTGAAATCGTGGCCACTTTGCTATGTGCTTTTTGGATCTTGCCTTCAGGTCGAAGATATGATTTCTGAAAAAACAAAAAAACAAATGCCAAATTAACATGTCTAAAGCTAATTCAAACAATTCGATTATAGGAATTTTCATGAAAACGTATTGCTTAAGTGGCGATCCTGTATTTGCTCAGTTTCATGCTTTTTTTGCACTTTATATTCAAGTCGACCCAACAAGCTGCCGTACAGTACGAATGTTATTTTAGGTAATTCACCGTACAGTACTGAACAATTCGCTGTACAACGCAATGAACATATTTTGACTAAAATCGTCCAGAATAAGCTATTTCTACAAAAATGTGGAATTGACACAGTTATAATGACCAATAGTTGCTACTTTTTCCGTAAAATACGAGATATGCGTCCAAACAATGACGCTCGAGTCGATTTAAAGCGTCGCATGATTATTTTGACAGGTACCAGATGCACTTATTTTGAGTTTAAAACGACGCATAAAACATTCTGCATGGTTATATATGCTGCGATTCATTGCTACATTTCTTACAAATTGGTATATAACTCCTTGACAACATAATACAAGCATAAACAGGAATAAATTATGAAATTCCTACCTCGTGTGTGCGATCCGTCATTGTTCTCCCGCTTGCCTGGTACACAATTTCCGGTGTCAATGGTACACAGTGATTTTGTACTAATATAGTAAGAACAAAACGCGGGAAACGGTTGCGCATACGCACGCGATCACTTCCATTACTTCCGGTTCCGACCTCTTCCTGTTAGGGCCTCTTCCGGTCACGTGACTTCAGGTGGCGTCACTTCCGGTCATGCGCAATGGTCCGATCCACCTGAAATATGGCTTTGTCCGTACTGATATACTACTATTATCTTTATTAAACTTTTTCTGTGGCTGCTGTCAACGGGCTACTTGGACACAAATGTACTCCTTCCTTCTTAAACGTCGTTTTTAGTTACTATTTATTTTGTTACTACCAGTTGCCTCCTCCGCCTCTATGTAATTTACGTCCATGGATGTCAATAGAGGACCACATCGGAGCTCTTAAAGTAAAACGCAACTCCACAGAAAAAAAAACATCTTTTATAAAGTTATTAAATTCAAAATACAAGGTTTTCATTATAATATTTTGGTTTTGATTTGAAATTATTGCTTGTCCAGCTTAATTGAAAACGTTGATTGTTTCCGGTAACGGTTTGCATAGATGAATATATCGATCAAGTGTCAGTTACTTCGAATGTTTTACGGTCTCCACCATGACTTGGTTGACCGTTATGGAATATCTGTGTCACAAATAACCACGGATATGTTCCACTTGTCAAATCAAATCAAATCAAATAAGTTTTATTTAAAGTCGAAATAACTATAACACATAACATAAGCTCTAGTGAGCTTTTGAATCGACTATTACATAAAAAGCACATACAAGTATAAAATAACTTTACAAGCACATATTACATGACATCACAAAGCAAAACAACTAAAAAAAACATGCATGCAGTATAAAACATAAGCTCATGTATACATAGTCATACATAAAAGCAAACTTATGCATACATAAAGAGCAGTTACATATAAAATTAATCAGAACTGAATCTAAAAGCATAAAAGCATAAGCTCATGTATACATAGACATACATAAAAGCAAACTCATGCATACATAAATAGTTACATATAATTTTTTTTTTTTTTTTATCAGAGCTTACTGTGCGTTAAACACTTCCCGGTCCTGTCCTCCTTCATGACTTCTCTGAAACTGATATCATCAACATGTTCAAGATTTTGATTAGCGACATATTTGTTTTGTTTGGTGGACAGTCGGCATGCCTATGGGTACAAACTGTGCTCCTTCTCTCGCCGATATATGGATTCTGATTACCCCTTTGGTATCTTCAAACTCTTTTTATGTCTTCCTTAGGTCGAAACGTCAAAAGACAGATCATAGTAAGCAACAAAGATTAGATACGTTTTTCGCCCCACAACATGGCGGAGAAAAATCTGTGACGGAGAGCGTCGCCACTGGTGGTTAAACTGATGACCATGTTACAATGTTTATTCCATCAACATCAACACCAATAGCAGGACCAAGTAGTAGCGCTTGCAGTGAAGAAATAACAAAATTGACAGAATCGGACCATGCATACATTTTTACTTGTGTCGTAAGAATCTTTCTGATGAAACACGTCGGAATATTCTATATCCTGACAGAAAACTGTCAGCATCATTTAAATATCCCAAGAATAAACATGATCGCCGGTATAGCAGATCATGGGAAGACACTTTACCATGGCTTAGTTATTAAGAGTCTGAAGATAGAGCTTACTGTGCGTTACATGTATGTCTTGCTTTCCATGATCAATCTGATGCAAAATAGAAAGCAATAGACCTTACAAGTTGATTCGGCCTTATGACAGATGCTGCCTTAGTTGATTCGGACTTAGTTGATGCGGCCTTACGCAAATCCGGCCTTATATCAAATGGATGTTCCGGCCTTATCATATATTTATGCGGCCTACGGCAAATCCGGCCTTATATCAAATGGAAAAGAATAATTAAAAAGTAAAAGTTGTATTTAAATTTAAAATATTATTTAAATATTCATGGATATGATGAATAAAATATTGGAACTTGTAGTGTTTTCACAAGATTTACTCGTAATTGAAAATCCGTAATAAATCGTTATTATTTAACAATTTTTTAATTAGTAATTTTTGGTAATAATGACGGAAATCATTTCCATTGAAGTTGATGATTAGAAAAACAATTCAGGTTGATATACTTATCGTATGAAAGGTTTTCGTCAAAATAAATACGATATACTATGTTATATAAGCAATCCCGCCTCAACGATAAGCTGCCTTCGGAACTCCTCGTAACAGATAAATAAGTAACAACGACTACCTGCCCGGGGCAAAAAAAACCATGCTATATGGCACCTGATAGACAAATTAATTAATTAATTATTTACTCAAATCATCACAATGTGTCGTTTTATCGTATGTATCGTATATATCCATAGATACACATCATTCTTAACTGAGGCCGCATTAACCAAGGCCGTATTAACTAAGGCCGAATCAACTAAGGCCGCATTTGTTTAAGGCCGGATAGTTTTAAGGCCGGATCATCTCGAAAGCAAAATAGAACCCGGAATTCGTTCAAGTACAATTCCGCGACTGGATGAACACCATAGGTGATAAACGAGGGAGATTGAAAATTCACGCTTAAAGTGAGAGATATCTAAAGGCATCGGTTTCAAATATGGAAAAACAGTCTGCCACACAAAGTCTAAGTAAAGCATAAGAAGAAAAGATTGAAGGAAATCGGGCGGCTTTGATATTGATAATCGATATCATTATTACTCTAGGTAAAAGAAACATTGCATTCAGAGGTAACCGGAACAAGAAACTTTTGGAAGAAGACGGACATTATATGTACTTTGTCAATTGGAAAGCAAAGTTTGACGAAACATTGAAATGGCACATTTCGAAAGAAAATCCGCACGGCAAATATCTTTCCCCTAGAGCACATAATGAGTTTGTACTTTGTTGTGAGCAGGAGATCAGAGAAATTCCATCTCTGTGTTATGGCTAATGTGTGTACTGATTGTTCTAATCAAGTTCAGCTCGCAATTTATGTTCGGTATATTTACAAAGACAATTTTCAGAAAATGTATCGAGTGACAGAAGATTTCTGTGGATTTGTTAAACAAAAGCCTACAGATGCAGAAACTAGTTCGCGCAGTTTGTTGGTAAATCTTCGGAATTGCTGTTTCGATCTGACCAAGCTCAGAGGGCAATGGTACGATGGTTGTTCAACCATGTCCGATGAAGTTTCAGGAGTGAAAACTTGTTTTCCCGAAGAGTTGTCTAATACAAAATACTTTGTTCACTTGTATATCGCATTGTTTGAACTTCGTGATTGTCAATAGTTGTCAAAATGTCCCGGTTATTCGAAATTTCATGGCGATTGTTCCAGTAAAAGAAAGAACATTATGAAATCAACGTTGAAATTGCCCACTGAAAATTAATTAGAATTTGATATGTTGTATAACGAGAAAAAGTGTTGTTTGCCTGCACTTTGTGAAACCAGATGGACCTCGCGAGTAGACATTTTGGCATGGCATCTATGAAAAGGTTCTTGACATATTGCAAAATATTAAGGAAAAAATAAGTGGATATTCTGATGCCACCTCATACAAACCAACGCTTCAGAATTTTAAAATTTTAACAGTTGCTGCATACGTAGTTACTCAATGCAGGGGGCAGATTCAGGGGGGGGGGGGCGCGCGCCCTCCCCTAAAATTGGAAAAAATATGATTTTTTTGGCGTAAAATCGTGATTTTTCACATGAAATACCCCAAAAATTTCGCGCGCCCCCCCCCCCTAAAATTGGAAAAATATGATTTTTTGGCGTAAAATCGTGATTTTTCACACGAAATACCCCAACATTTTTCGCGCCCCCCTCCGCTCGGCGCAATTTTTTTAACTGCGCCCCCCTAACTTGAAATCCTGGATCCGCCCCTGCATTGTGTACTCAGATAAATGCGACCTTTGTCGGTTGCACTTCAGGCAGTTGCTTGTGATTTGATGTAAGTTATTGAAGCTAGACTTTTGGTTGATGCAATGGGCTATATTCGTAAAAACTGTAATGAGTCTTTCCATTTGTCCGAAGGGGTGTCATTCACCGCGACAGAAAATGAAACAATCGTCACAAAATCGTGTTGACAAAGACATACAGCAAATGCGGCAGCAGAAACCATCGAAGAACATTTTAGAAAAAAATCTTTTCAATTCTTTCATTGATCATGTTATTAAATCCATGCTCTTTGGCTTTTACTTGATGCCCCGTTACCTTGACACACTGATTGATGATCTACTAGAAACGATTGTGGAGGAATAAAAAAATGATATTTCGTTTCCGGAGGATTTCCACAAGAACCCCATCGGTGGCGAAATAACGTGTGAAAGAATTGTGTACCGGAATCATGCATCCTTGAAACTGCGCTGAGCTATGCTTCTACATTTGTAATTTCTACCCGAATATCAGTCGTATTATGCAATTATTGTTATGTTGCCAGTCGGTTCATTCTGCTGTGAGCCTGTGAACGTTCATTTTCAGACCCGAGAAGGCTGAAAACATGGATTAGATCATCGATGACGGAGTCAAGATTGTGCGGTCTTTCGATGTAATATATTCAGAAATAAATACCACTTCAATACTAAACTAGAGGCTCAGTGTGCTGAGCCTGTGTCGCTCACCTTTCATTCTGCTTTGAGGAAACTTAATACAGAGCCTTCCATAGGTGCTTCCCACCAAGTTTCGGTTCATTTGGCCAAGCAGTTTCAGAGAAGATTTTTAGAAATCAACCAACCAGAAACAAGAATTTCCTATGGCAACCATGTTTGTTAACAGATCGGGATAAAATTAGCAATCTTTATAGAGGACCTTCCATAGATGCTTCCTACCAAGTTTCGGTTC
Organism: Bathymodiolus brooksi; assembly: GCA_963680875.1. Taxonomy (NCBI): domain Eukaryota; kingdom Metazoa; phylum Mollusca; class Bivalvia; order Mytilida; family Modiolidae; genus Bathymodiolus; species Bathymodiolus brooksi. The sequence goes on from OY804575.1 coordinate 40,810,689, forward strand.
ATTTGGTAAAGTGGTTTCAGAGGAGAAGGTTTTTAGAAATCCACTAATCAGAATCAAGAATTGCCTGTGGTGGACATGTTTGTTAACGAATCGGAACGAAATGAGCAATCTTTATAGAGGACATTCCATACATGCTTTCTACCAAATTTCAGTTCATTTGGGAAAGCGGTTTCAGAGGAGAAGATTTTTTAGAAATCAACCAATCAGAAAAAAGAATGGCCTGTGGCGGACATGTTTGTTAACGGATTGGAACTAAATGAGCATCTTTAAAGAGGACCTTCCAACGATGCTTCCTACCAAATTTTGATTCATTTGGCCAAGCAGTTTCAGAGGAGAATTTTTAGAAATCAACCAATCAGAAACAAGAATGACCCGTGGTGGCCATGTTTGTTAATGGATCAGGACAAAATGACCAATCTTTATAGAGGATCTTCCAACCAAATTTCAGTTCATTTGGGAAAGTGGTTTCAGAGGAGAAGATTTAAAAAAATCGACCAATCAGAAACAAGAATTGCCTGTGGCGGCCATGTTTGTTAATGGATCGGGACAAAATTAGCAATCTTTATAGAGGACCTTCCATAGATGCTACCTACCAAATTTCAGTTCATTTGGGAAAGCCATTTCAGAGAAGATTTTTTAGAAATCAACCAATCAAAAACAAGAATGGCCTGTAGTGGCCATGTTTGTTAACGGATCGGAACTAAATGAGCAATATTTATAGAGGACCTTCCAAGGAGGCTTCCTACCAAGTTTTGATTCATTTGGACAGGTGGTTTCAGAGAAGATTTTTTAGAAATCAACCAATCAGAAACAAGAATGGCCTGTGGCGGCCATGTTTATTAACAGATCGGGACGAAATGAGCAGTCTTTATAGAGGACCTTCCATAGATGTTTCCTACCAAGTTTCGGTTCATTTGGCCAAGCGGTTTCAGAGGAGATTTAAAAAAATCGGCCGATCAGAAACAATAATTGCCTGTGGTGGCCATGTTTGTTAATGGCTCGTGACAAAATGAGCAATCTTTATAAAGGACCTTCCATAGATGCTTCCTACCAAGTTTCAGTTCATTTGGCTGAGGGGTTTCAGAGGAGAAGATTAAAATGTGAAAAGTTAACGGACGACAGATGCCAAGTGATGGCAAAAGCTCACATTGCCTTTGGCAAGGTGAGCTAAAAAGTGGGATGCATCTGGACACCACAAGATCGCTCTTGCTTTTGACAATGTCAAGCAAGTTAATGAACAATTGGAATAGGCCTGACTTTTCATGGGCCGCACTGTTTTTGATTAGAAAGTGGTTTTCTTCATTCATTGTTTCCTGAAACTCCTATTCAGTCTAGACGTAAAATAAGTCTTGGGATTTCTCAAAATCAATGATTTGCACCATGAAATGTTCAGCTTATGGGCCGACACCCTGCCTGAATTACTGCTTCCTCCATAACTAAGGCCAATTTATGGCTATGCCATTGACCCCCTTTAATAAAATTAATATTACCCTTCTCCAGCACCTGGGTCCCCCCGTTTTCATGGTGGCATCTGCCATCAATCCGTGTTGCTCATCTTTTTAGATTTTAATGTTCCATATATGGCCTTTAATTATATGTTATCATGCTCTTGCCATGCACCATGATCACTTTTGTTCTGATACAACCTCCATTAAAACAATTACAAGAAATCTGAACATTTATGGTAATAATTAGTTCAGTTTCTTCCAACAATACAACTGACTGACAAGAAATGTCTGAAATATTGTTGACAGTAGTATTAAAACACTCATTATGATAATGCAGGTTCCAGTTAGCACAACAATGTTTGATTGGTGTTTAATGCCACCCTTAGAAGTATTTCAGCTCCATTATAGCCTGCAATAATGTTTTGTACACTACTATACTTCAGGTACATGTATAAGAATAAGAAACAAGTTTTAGTTATTTTTTTTTATTGCTCATTATTTGACAATATATACAAGATACTTGTCACTGGAATGACATGGTTAGGGTGATTATAATTCATGTTAACAATAACTACAACTGGAAGATTCTGGGATTTATAACCTGTCAAAATATACCTTCAACATAGAGTATAGGGTACAAAGAAATATACCTTCAACATAGAGTATAGGGTACAACGAAATATACCTTCAACATAGAGTATAGGTTACAGAGAAATATACCTTCAACATAGAGTATAGGTTACAAAGAAATATAATCATTAATGCAGTAATTTGCTGAAATATTATAGTTTCTGGGATTTATAAACCTGTCAAAATATACTTTCAACATAGAGTATAGGTTACAGAGAAATATACCTTCAACATAGAGTATAGGTTACAAAGAAATATACCTTCAACATAGAGTATAAGGGTACAAAGAAATATACCTTCAACATAGAGTATAGGTTACAGAGAAATATACCTTCAACATAGAGTATAGGTTACAGAGAAATATACCTTCAACATAGAGTATAGGGTACAAAGATATATACCTTCAACATAGAGTATAGGTTACAGAGAAATATACCTTCAACATAGAGTATAGGTTACAGAGAAATATACCTTCAACATAGAGTATAGGTTACAGAGAAATATACCTTCAACATAGAGTATAGGGTACAAAGAAATATACCTTCAACATAGAGTATAGGGTATAAAGAAATATACCTTCAACATAGAGTATAGGGTATAAAGAAATATACCTTCAACATAGAGTATAGGTTACAGAGAAATATACCTTCAACATAGAGTATAGGTTACAGAGAAATATACCTTCAACATAGAGTATAGGTTACAAAGAAATATACCTTCAACATAGAGTATAGGTTACAGAGAAATATACCTTCAACATAGAGTATAGGTTAGAGAGAAATATACCTTCAACATAGAGTATAGGGTATAAAGAAATATACCTTCAACATAGAGTATAGGGTATAAAGAAATATACCTTCAACATAGAGTATAGGGTACAACGAAATATACCTTCAACATAGAGTATAGGTTACAGAGAAATATACCTTCAACATAGAGTATAGGGTATAAAGAAATATACCTTCAACATAGAGTATACGGTATAAAGAAATATACCTTCAACATAGAGTATACGGTACAAAGAAATATACCTTCAACATAGAGTATAGGTTACAGAGAAATATACCTTCAACATAGAATATAGGGTATAAAGAAATATACCTTCAACATAGAGTATAGGGTATAAAGAAATATACCTTCAACATAGAGTATACGGTACAAAGAAATATACCTTTAACATAGAATATAGGTTACAGAGAAATATACCTTCAACATAGAGTATAGGTTACAAAGAAATATAATCATTAATGTAGTAATATGCTGAAATATTATAGTTTACTATCATATAGACAAGGGTGAATTGCCATCCTTTCTCCTTTGTCAGTGAAAAACTAAGCATTGTATTTTTTCTTCAGAAGCCAAAAATCTAAATTAATATTATTTTAAGAATATATAAAAAAAATCATGATTAAAAAGTCATGGACTCAAACAACTAACAAGTGTTCTTACTAAACTTTCTATAATAAGCAATAGTGCAGAATGTAAATAGTGAAGGTATAGTTTGACAGCTTGTAGTCAATGTAATATGTTGAATATAAATACATGTAACATTATAACAACAATCAGAGTAATACATTGTTTGATGGCATTATCTTTCTATCAAACACAAAAAGCAGTATTTCTTTGAATGTATAACAACTAGATATGGAGTTGATCAACTCCTTTGACTAACAATTTACACATATTAAAACAAGGCTTGTGCTATGACGACAAACTTTTGAAAGTTATCTCCCTTTATTATGTCAGACAAGGAATATTAAATTTGTTGTCTACCTTACCAATATCAGTCAAAAGAAATAATTTACTTATGTTAAAAATTACAAATATTTCCTTTAAACATTATTAAATTAAATTTTAACCAAATGCTTTCATGAATTTCTGCCACAGTGAAATGATAATGCACCTTAAATAATTAACTTTTATTTATGAGAAGGGAACTTGTATAAATTCTAAATTAAATCTATTTTCGAAAAGTTGTCTCTATATCACGGTGCATTAAAAACGAATCACTTCCAATAAATCATCCTTACTTGATTCCCTTCACCTGAAAAGACAAATGTATTTCTGAAAAATTTCACAACTTCCCCTAATTTCTATTAAGACCCATGAGGTTCAAACAGACCAAAATTAGGTTCAGTCCTGTATCACTGAACAACACTGATCACATTATAACTGTGGGGAAAGGCTGCATATATACAAACTAGCTACTCCATACAGCATGTGATCACATACATCATTAACATTCACATGTTTATTTTTTTTAAACAGGTCAAATCTGTACAAAATAGGATGTGCCATCTTCAATGCATGTGCAATCCCAGTGCAAAGTTTGAATATAGTTAAGACTGAAAACTGCTGAAGTTACAGATTACATAAATTAGGCCCTTAATGGCATGTGATGACAAAAATGATCAAGATCCACAAATGGAAATGTTTGTTAAAAAAAATAGCTCAAAATTGTCCAAAATTGAAGGTGCACTTCAATGCATGTGCAAAGTTGGAACAATGTTGAATGAAAACTTGCACTTATAGTTAATAGAAACTAGGTAACCTCCCCATGTTTCTGTCAGACAGATAGACAGAAGGATGGAGAAAGCAGTCCCTAAACCTACACTTTACCCTGGATGTACTATTATAACTGAAAGGATTCATTTGTTCAGCTGAAAGGAATTGAGTAACGTGAGTTCATTCATAAGGATTCCTTATGAATATACACAGTGTATGTTTGTCTTCTGCTGTGAAATGAAAAGAAGCTTCAGATAGGGTCTGTAGATCCATAGTTCATGGATATTATCAAACATTTTAATTTACAAAAATATCATCACTTCATCTTGTTTGTTTTTGGGTGTTGTCAGTTTACAACAAGATATTTTAGTGTCTGGCATTCCTTCAGTCAAAATAGCTACCTCTCTCTATCTATAAATATAACACATAATTTGTTGAATTGAGAAAAAAAATATTAAGGAAAAAACACTATAGTTTCACATGAATTAAAAGACTGCATGGATATTTATTTTCAATTATTATATCTTTTTTAAACGTCAAAACAGATGGATACAAAAATGATATCTATTTTTATTACAATGTTCTATGTTGTTTAATTTAATATAAATAAATATATGGACATGTGAAAATGCATCATGGGCAAGTAAATTATTAGTACATTTTTTTGTATTTATATATTTATAATGAAATGGTTTGTTCGGAGTGAAATATCCTATATGTTTTGCCCATCCACATGTGTGATAAAATTCAAATAACATTTTTTTTTTAATTCAAAAGAACTTTTTTTTATATCATTCTTCTCAACAAATAACAGAATATCACAGTTGCTTATTTCAAATACATTTTTTTCTCTTAAGGGGCAATTATATCACCCTCCCTTTAAGAAAAACAATGTCTGCACTAAATAACTGTACATTTTCAGAAAGATAATAAATCACACGATGCTTACTCTGCAGTGCAGGTAGGCACACTTACTCTGGAGTGCAGGTAGGCACACTTACTCTGGAGTGCAGGTAGGCACACTTACTCTGGAGTGCAGGTAGGCACACTTACTCTGCAGTGCAGGTAGGCACACTTACTCTGCAGTGCAGGTAGGCACACTTACTCTGGAGTGCAGGTAGGCACACTTACTCTGCAGTGCAGGTAGGCACACTTACTTCCCTGAAAACCAAGACCATTATTTTTGCTTAATTTTTAACGATTATATTTTATTCTGCGATTCATGATAAGATTTCTGAAACTATTTGTCATAAAAAATATTCAAAACAGAAATGGATATCCATTGAAATAATCTTGAGATTATTGATTATTATTCAAGAAAAGATTGTGCAACTGAAAAATAGTATAAAACTCAAAATTCAAATCATATTAATATCAAATTTGAATTCATAATTTTAAATTGTAGATCTATTCATTCAAGTCTAACAACAAAAGTACTCATTATTTCTTCAAGAAAAATGAACATCAATATTTTAAAGTTTTTACGTTGGTAACTGATGCAACAAACTTATCCCAAAAAAATCCAAGAATTTATAACCAGATGTATACATTTCGAAATTGTCTATGAAATCTTTAACATCCTGACAGACAAAATATTAAGTAAAACAAACCTAATTTTCCCTCTCCACTCTAGATCCTCTTGGACAAACATATTTTTTTTTAATTCTAAGATCACCATATATTTTTTTATTAATTATCAAGGTTTTTTTTTAAAATAACAATTTATATGCATGGTAAGATAAGATTTAGATAAATGCTTCCCAAATAATGATGAATTCCTTTATCTAGAAACCAAAGATTTTCTCAAGTATGTCTTTTTGTTTTGTCTTAAAATTTTAACCAAATGCACACTACACAAATTTTCAGTTAATTTACGTCTTAACAAGGCTGGTAATATTACTGAACAGGGAGGATTCTTTCTGTTGATACAACAGATAGCATTCAGCTAAAATAACATTACAAAATCATTCAAACCGTTCATTTATCAATTGCAACTTGTCTATTGGCACAAAACAACTAGTTGAACATACAATTAACTGATAAATAAAATTACGACTTATTGCACAGAACATCAAAACCACTGTGAAAATAAAAGACAAAAACTTTACAACAATTAGCATGTGATATTTTGATTGTTTAAGTGCCTTCAATCTGTATGTATGATGATATAAACTACAGGTAATATTCTATATACTATTCAATGTATAGAATTACATTGGGGTTTTTTAACAAAATTTTAATATTGACAATTATTTGATGCAATATTGAAATATATTTGTGTATGTACTACTTGGTTTTAAAAATGCCCGATAATTAATGCAAATTTGAACTGAATTAACAAGCATATTATTAATCAATCAAACAGGACAGTCAAACCTTGTTGATTCAAATTCAAACGGCTCTCCTATTTATATAGCAGAGTATTTAACCTATGTGTGGCAAATTTAGCTCACATCTGATCTACAATGAAAAATCAAAATCTTACTTGAAAATATTCAAGGAATCGCTTACTTGAGTAAGATATAACAAGGTTTGACTGTATATATATATATATATATACAGTACTAACAAAATGTTTCTGTCAGAAAACACTGTGATCTAGCATGAGTGAATCACAGAGGAACACTATGTTACCACTGTGATTGTTGGTGTAATTCAGATAAAACACTTACAGTTCTGTCAGTGTATTTCTATACAATGTAAAGGATGGAATTTTCTGGTGTTTCACATATTCACAGTGACACCACTGTGGGAAAAAACCCAGCCGATGATTTTTAATAGAAGTACTTTATATCTAATAAGACAATTAATTATTCCAAATTTCCAATTATTAATATCACTATAGTTTTATCAGTGGTGAAGTGTTCATATAAAGTCACCAGAATACCCAATCAATATGTCATATTATAAGTATATTGTAATTAAAATTATAAAATTTACAAATTGTTAAAAAATATATTAATTTTATGTCAACTGTCCAAAAAATCTAACAGCAATATAACAGAATCATAAAAATTAAAAGTACCTAAAATATTATAGTAAAAAATTCTATTGACTTTTTAATAAAAATAAATATGAACAAAGTATCTATTAAAAATGCATTAAAAAATAAATCTAGACTTGGAACACAAAATAAAAGATTAATTATCTCCCCTTAAACAGAGTGGTTATCTCCCTTCCATGTATGATACCAATCCCATGTTTCACTTCATTTTCAACCGTCTCCAGTTAATACATATCTGTAATAACATTACCCTTGGTTAATTCTAAATCAGAGCATTTTCTAATAGCTTTATTGATGGTCATATCTGATTTAAATAATTAAATATGATATTTTACAGAAAAAATTTGAACACAAGGCTATCATGGATAATTAAAAAAATTGAAGATAAAAAAAAAAATATAACTATAAAATAAAACTAAAAATTGTATTAAAAGTACACAATAAATTATCTATTAATGAAATATTTTTGTAAAATTAATTGGACGGATATGAAACACTAGTAAAAATATTTAAAATCACAGAACCTGTAAAATGGTAAACCGTTTGGTAAAAAAAGAACCGATGTAACAGTTCTTATTTGCATGTTTAAGAAAGGGATACACCAAGCTTAGAAAATTGTGCAGTGTTGGCTGACAACATTTTTTTCATTGTAACAATTATGCTATGTGGCAGCCATATTGGATATCTGATTTGAACAAAATAATGTAAATTTTTTTGTGTATCATCATTTACATCACTCTTGAAAAACTTTGGTTCAAACTGTAGTGTTGTCATACTGGATGTTTTCATACCAAATTGAAAAATCTATGTTAAGGAACATTAATAGACCCTTCCTGCAAAGCTTCAGTTCAAAAGGCCCTTTAATTTGGAAAAGAACTATTGCGCCCCTTGTCAGATGCCATATGAGGAAGCTGTATCAGGAACAATTATACATCATTCATGTTTCTATTGAAATGTGTGAGTGGATTCTGATGACATTTTTTCTTAATATTTGACATCAGCTAAAAAAAAATATATGAAATATTCAAATGGTCCTGAATTTGTAGGACATTTTTCCTTTATTTTGAGAAACTTGAATGTTCCTGCTGTGTACAATATAGATATTGGATCAAACTGAAATAAAGAACTAATCAAAAAATATTACCATGTTCCATATTGGATCAAAATAAGGAATCTTTTCTGAGGATCGTCCAAAGATTATTCCTGCCAAGTTTTGGTTCAAATGCTCAAATTAACATTATTGATGGTTAACAGAAGAAAATTGATGATTAATATATGGCTTGGTCCTTTGGCCAGGTCAGCTAAAATAACTGTAAAAACATTCATGTTAGTTTGTTAGAAAACTAATGTATCAGAAAACAGAATGGCTTTAAACAATCAAATATGGTGATTAACAAACAAAAAGGAAAATAAATAACATAGGTAAGGATTTATCAACAGTATTTGTACACATATAAAGTATTTTGACTGTGTGCTTTGTACATGTTCTATCATTGTTTATGGATTTGTAACATATCTAACTCACAAATAGTGTCATATATCACTAAAAAATCATTTCTGAAAAGACTAAATTTTCCATGAAAGTATCAACAAGTAAAATAAAATTCAACAAATTAAAAAAACCCAAAACAATATCACAATTTGTCAAAGTATTATCACCCCTCGCTTTCTTTACTAGAATATTCTGCTAAATGTAACAATGAAGCTGTTGATGATGAACGTGATTGTTCCTTCTTTTTACTTGGTGACCCGTGTCTTTTATGTTTTTTCGCCTTTTTTGATGGTGATCTTTTGGGCGAGACAGAACTGTTTTCTCCCTTTGAGTCTGAGTCTTGACTAGCATCTCCTTTTTCAGATTTTGGCACAAACCACAAACTTTTAGGTTTTTCATCCACATCAAATGGATCTGAATGATAACCCCCTGATGGTATTTTATCGACAGTCACCTCTTTATCACTATCATCACTTTTCACTATAATTATATGATCATCCTTATCAGTCTTCTTAATATCAGGTTCTTCTAGTTTGTCATCTTTTGTCTTTTTAACATTGTCATCTATACTGCTGTCCTTCCAGGCAGTCTTTTTGACATCAGCATCACTACATGATTCCTCCGACTGAGATTTCACTTCATACAGTGGTGAAATCTTATTTACTGTTAAAGTACGTAATGATGGTTTTGGGCTAGTTTTTGGAGTTCCTGGAGGCTTTTTAACAAATTTATGAAATGCTTTAGGCTTTCCATTTGGAATGGCTGTACCATTGCTTTTGTTATTGTTGTCCATGTCAGATCGTGGAGAAGTTTTTTCTATTACATCGGCATCAGACACTAATGCCTTGCCCTTTGTCAGGTCAATATCTTTCGTCCACGCCAACTGTTGAATTGCATCAGCAAATGATTGTGCATTGTCGTCATCACTTGAATCACCATCGTCACGTGAATTTGAACGATGTTTATGTGGAGCTTGTCGTAATATAATTGGACCAATAAGTCCCTTTGATCTCTGGCCTTTCATTTGTCTTACAACTTCTTTCCCAACTCTCTGAAAAAGACATAATAAGAAAGTTAGTACATTTCAATCATGGACATTTATGAATCTGTAACGATTCATTTAATTTGGTTGTTAAAAGTAACCTACATGAACATACTGCAATGCTCTCTCTACCTGTTAAAATGGAATACAAGCATTTGTGAAATTTATACACAGAATTTCACATTCAAGTACAATGTAGTAAATTTAGAACAAGTTTCAATATTTTATACTAAACAATTTGAAATCCCTGTAGTCAGTTTCATTAAAATAATCCACTAGAATGATCAATAGAAATTAGCATTATAATACTGTTACAAAACACATCATAAAAATGGCTCATGTATCCTTAAAACATTACAATGAAAAGGTCATTGCTTAAAATAGTTAAAATTCTATTTTTACTCTAATCAGCCAACTAGAGGCTCCCAAGAGTCTTGTAATTGCTCACATGGTTATCAATTTGACTTTATAGAAAAGTCAGAACATATGTTAATATTTAAATTGCACCCGATTCATTTTTGCCATTTGATTACATTTCTACTTTTAGTAATGGCAGCCATCTTGGATGGAGAGTTGAGGTGTCACAAATAATTCAGAAAGTGGACCAACTCTGGTTTCTGAGAAGTCTTCAATGTGAGTTTTTAATAATACAAAAATTTCCAGAATTTAACTGGAACTACTTGTTGCCATGTAGCTGCATTTAAATCTGAGCTTGTTTTGACTTATAATAAAGCAGCAATGAACAATTAAAGAAATATATATTTTTAGTAACATCTGTCATCTTGAACAATTTCGAAAGTGAACACCCAAGTTGACCATCTCAGTCAAGTTTGGTTTAACTTGGTTCAGTGGGTTCTAATGAGTAGATTTAAATGTGATTTTTTTTCATCAAAATATGCCTAATTTCATAATCAGTATACATTGCTTAACGAAAAATTTCAAAGAGAAATCGGTAATATATGTTGAACTAGTTATTGCAATGTATCTGCAGTAATTTTTTTTTAGCTAATTTTGACTTGTAATAATGCAGTAATAGACAATTAAAGAATTTTCTATTTTTAGAAATAGCCACCATCTTGAAAGAGGACCCCACTACAAACCATTAAAATCAAGTTTGGTTTATTTTAGATCAGTGGGTTCTGAGGAGAAGATTGAATACCCATTTTTTAAAATTAAAATATGCCTAATTTGCATTATTGGTATAAATCGGCTGAACAAAAAATGTCCAAGAAAAACGTGGAATATTTGTTGTTGAACTACCTCATTTCCATGTACCTGCAGATAATAATGCAGCAGCAGACAATTAAAGAAATATCTAATTCTAATAACAACTGACATCTTCAGGTTGAGGGTGGGGCTATCAGATTTAATTTTGAAAGGGGAACACCCAAGGATTATCCAAGCCAAGTTTCACTTAATTTGTTTCAGTGATTTCAGAGGAGAAGATTTAAATGTGAAAGTTTATAATGGACGACTGGTGCCAAGTGATGGCAAAGGTTACATGGCCTTTTGCCAGGTCACTAATAAACTGACAGCTTCTGGAAAGCAAAATGATTTAGTAGTGAACTGAACCACAACAAACTCCTAGCATACCTGCCAACATATAACTCGAAATAAACATTTGAATGTTGAAATCTGGTCAAGATATTAGCAAACTTTATTTCTGATTGGAAGATGTGAATCGTTGGGTAGAATTGTCCAATCTCACACTCTAGACAGTGATTGATTATTATAAGATAAAACCTACTAAGAACTGACCAAAGCTTATTTTTTGAGTGATCAGAGGAAACAATTGATCTGAGTAAATAATAACAGTACTTTGAATTACTTTTAATGTTAATTTTTGAAATAAAAATGACCAGCATTACATACAAATCTTTGTTTGACCTGCCAAACTCAGTTGAAAGGTATGCTCGAGGGTATTTTATAAGCTATATTATGTCGTAAGCAAATATCAGCAGTTAATGTATTGTTATTGTTAAATAAGCTGAAAATAAATACATGCTACTACCGGAGTCACAAATTATACCCATCTTTCTGGTCTTGGGTATCCCCGGTAGCTTGTGTAGATAAATATGTATATTAATAATACCAATCAGCCTGGTCTTGGGTACCCCCGGTAGCTTGTGTAGATAAATATGTATATTAATAATACCAATCAGCCTGGTCTTGGGTACCCCCGGTAGCTTGTGTAGATAAATATGTATATTAATAATACCAATCAGCCTGGTCTTGGGTATCCCCGGTAGCTTGTGTAGATAAATATGTATATTAATAATATCAATCAGCATCAGTAAGTATTCTATAAGATACAAGTTGATTACACCTTATATTGAGCTGTGTGTGAACATATACCAGTACCTCATTTGGGAACAGATAGCATTCTATAAAAGACTGCACAGATTTTAGAGACTTAGGAATGGTCCCCATCTGAGATCACGTGTCAATGTTAAAATCATAAAGGGTGATATTTGGTTAATTTATTGTAGTTTCACTAGTCACTTTTTGCGATATTTTATTTATTGATATCAGATACATGTGCAAGTAACCATATAGAGGTGCACATTTAATTATGTGAATACTGTATTCAACAGTAGTTTGCAGTAAAACCTGCCTAAACTGAACCCTGAATAAACCAAGTTTGATCCTGTGCATAGTGGACATCAAATTTGGTTCATTGTTTTCAATCCTGTCAAACTTGAAAACCTATGTTTTCCTAACAAAACAGGTGGTAATAAATGGGTTTGCTTTAGGCAGGTTTCAATATATAATCAACAAAAAATGAAGGATGTGCAAATCTTATTGTACATCAATGTGCAAATATCATGTACATAAATTAAAAAAAATCATACATTTGCAGATTTAAAGTATGATTCCGTATGATTGTTTAAAAAAACAAAAAACAATTCCATTTCAAAACTCCAACTGAGAAAATGACCCAAAAACTAGTGCTATGTGAAATACTGTGCAGATATTGACTGGAGGATATGAAATACTTACTTGTTACATGAATTATATATTCAACTGTACTTCTGATAAAAAAACTTGAATATATAACTTAGGCACATACCCTTGTCATGTTTATACATAAAGGTCATCACTATTACATAATACTTCCAATACTGTCTGCAATACCTGCTGAAGGTAAGTCAGGCACTAAACACCAACAATTAACTCACTAATACTTCCAATACTGTCTGCAATACCTGCTGAAGGTAAGTCAGGCACTAAACACCAACAATTAACTAACTAATACTTCCAATACTGTCTGCAATACCTGCTGAAGGTAAGTCAGGCACTAAACACCAACAATTAACTAACTAATACTTCCAATACTGTCTGCAATACCTGCTGAAGGTAAGTCAGACACTAAACACCAACAATTAACTAACTAATACTTCCAATACTGTCTGCAATACCTGCTGAAGGTAAGTCAGGCACTAAACACCAACAATTAACTCACTAATACTTCCAATACTGTCTGCAATACCTGCTGAAGGTAAGTCAGGCACTAAACACCAACAATTAACTCACTAATACTTCCAATACTGTCTGCAATACCTGCTGAAGGTAAGTCAGGCACTAAACACCAACAATTAACTCACTAATACTTCCAATACTGTCTGCAATACCTGCTGAAGGTAAGTCAGGCACTAAACACCAACAATTAACTCACTAATACTTCCAATACTGTCTGCAATACCTGCTGAAGGTAAGTCAGGCACTAAACACCAACAATTAACTAACTAATACTTCCAATACTGTCTGCAATACCTGCTGAAGGTAAGTCAGGCACTAAACACCAACAATTAACTCACTAATACTTCCAATACTGTCTGCAATACCTGCTGAAGGTAAGTCAGACACTAAACACCAACAATTAACTAACTAATACTTCCAATACTGTCTGCAATACCTGCTGAAGGTAAGTCAGGCACTAAACACCAACAATTAACTCACTAATACTTCCAATACTGTCTGCAATACCTGCTGAAGGTAAGTCAGGCACTAAACACCAACAATTAACTAACTAATACTTCCAATACTGTCTGCAATACCTGCTGAAGGTAAGTCAGGCACTAAACACCAACAATTAACTCACTAATACTTCCAATACTGTCTGCAATACCTGCTGAAGGTAAGTCAGGCACTAAACACCAACAATTAACTCACTAATACTTCCAATACTGTCTGCAATACCTGCTGAAGGTAAGTCAGGCACTAAACACCAACAATTAACTCACTAATACTTCCAAGAAAATGTCACACAACAATATGTATTCTATATCCATCTTGTACTACAAAACTTCAGATTTGCTAAATCAAAATATTCAAGTGCATCTTGTAGTGATACAAAACAGGCCATCCCACATGTAAGGTCATTATTTCAGTGCTGAAGGGGCTACTTTATAAGATGGGTCTACTGTATAAACTTGAGAGTGATAAAGTGTAACTGGTCTTATAAGATCTCTATATATTGTACAAACTTCTTTTGAGATACCAACAGATGACCTGTCCTAAAAGATCATATTTTGTTGACTGAGGGCATAGTATATCAAGATAGGTAACGATGGCATCAATAGTTGTAGATACATTTCAACTGGTACCAATAGCATTGGATAAATTTTAACTGGTACCTGTTCGACACATTTCAACTAGTAACGATGACATCAAGAGCATTTAAAGAATCACCAAGTGTAATCATTTTAAGAATTTCTAATAAATATGAAATATTGTCTAAAATTTCATGTGCAACTGCTTAGTCTGTTTTGATAGCATCATATAAAATAGAATGAAAAAATTGTTTCAACGTCTTTCACAGGAAGAGAGACCAAAAAAACCCCCCAAAACACGATGTATCTACTTTAATATGACTTAATTTGAATCAATCGAACAATTTGGAAAAGGACCATTCATAAAATATAGTTGTTATATATGTTGTTCCATGTCCTAGAAAAACAATAAACTAAGAAAAGGAAAGCCTGAACAATACTAAAAATCAGCCATGGACACCGTAACATCTTAAGATGGGGCTGAAACCCTTTTCAGAGTTGCCATGTGGAAGTAATGATGGGAATGGAACCTTCGTTAGCTTTGTTATGAAAACAATGATGGTTGCAAACATAACAGCCAACATGACCCTTTGTATTAGTGGCGATAACAAATTGAGAGAATTTATTTTATTTTTAACAGACATAACTTTAACTATTTAATGATAATAAAAATTTATGTGGTAATATTAAAATAGAATGATTATTTGTGATATAACATTCCTTCTTTTGGGAGGCAGAGTTGTCTTCCCACATATCACATGATTATCCACTCATCTGCGGTGCAGGTACAGTGAAGTAATCGTTATGCTTCATTTAAGCAACAAAATTTGTCAAAAAATATTTGCAAACCTTCAAATATGAATTTCCCTATAAAAACCCACAAAAATTGATATCCATGAAGCCAAGTTTTTTTTTCACATTACATGTAATAGTGAATTAAGTTTTCTTCACTAAGAACATCCTGAGAAAAACAATTTTACCTTTAATTGTAAAAAAAAAACAACAAAAAAAGTATATGTAACTAAAATAAAAATCACTCCACGTCTGTGCAATACGAAAGAGAAAATTGTATAAAAATATGAGAGAGATCTCAAGTCATCACAAATATTCAGAAATAGTTTACAATGAGAGTAAACACAATGAAATTTTAATTTACAGATCACAAAATGCTTAAATCAACATTTTATTGTCAAACTTAATGTTAATTGCCAGCATAAAATAAAATTAATGAGCGAGTCTGCACCTGTGATAAGTATGGGATATACTACAATAAAATGACATGTTGTACTCAGATAATTACCTTCACTGCTCGCTGTAATTAGTTCAATGTTACAGTAAGATAACAATAACAAATAATAATTATACTATAACTATATATATAGTCAGACCCTATAGTACCGCAGGCTGTATTCACATGCTATTTCAACTAATTTTCGCTGCCATTTTTTAATTTTAACTACCAAAGTACCATAGGACCCTGATATAATTGTGATATTTGTGAATTATATGCTTTGTTCGGTCATTCCTGACAGATATATTTCTGGAAATCGGACATCACAGTTAGTTATTTTTTTCTTATTATATATGTGCTGAAATAATTTTATTTTAAAAAGGTTTTCTAGAGTACACACTAATATTTCTTTTCTTGCGTAGTGATAAGTTTTACTATGAAAACGAGCATAGTGAAATTACCATTTTTATATTGTATAACTCAGAAATCTCGGTATTTCATAAGTATCTACATGTACAGGGGCGGATCCAGGATTTCAAGTTGGGGGGGGGATGCACTTAAAAAAATTGCGCTGAGTGGAGGGAGGCGTGAACATTTTTGGGGTATTTCGTGTGAAAAATAACGATTTTATGCCAAAAAATCATATTTTTTCCAATTTTAGGAGGGGGAGCGTGCGCCAGGTGCACTCCCCCCCTCCCCCTGGATCTGCCCCTGATGTATAAGATAACATCATTTTTTGTGTTAATTGTTGGCTGAAGTTTTTCATTCCATGGTAAATGTTTGGCTGATGAAATAAGCAAGAGTAGGAGTTTTATAATATGTAGATATTGCTTGACTTGTTGGGGAGCCTGCTGTAATATGTGTAAGTTGTAAAAAAAACTTTACTTCTAGTGGCAAACAATTGTTTTATTATTGTAATTATAGGAATATTTATATATTATAATTTCTGTATGTTATTTGGAAACGTTGATTGGCTGAAAACGGGTCACATGACGTTCTATGAAAAGTAGTATTGCACAGACATTACTAATTATAGTAACACCCATGCAATAAAAGTAGTATTAAAAAATTTCAAAGTTTTCATAAAATTTCAAAATTTTAATATTTAAATAATAATATTGAAAAATGATAAAACAATTATAGCCTACCATTTCGGTCAATATATATTCATAGGTCTATAAATCCATGTATTGACCTCAATGGAAGGCTATATTTGTATAATATTTACTGATTTTAGAAAGTTTTAATTTTAAATAACTTTTTTTCAATTACAAGAAACTATTTTATGAATCATGCATAAAATTTATGCCTTATAATTGTTTGGGATACATTTCATCATAAATAATTAAAAACTTTGCAGATTTTATTCTTCCAATCACAGGTACTTGTGGACAGGACCCTATGTTGCTTCTTTTTTTTTTTTTTTTTGAACATCAACTTTTTTTCATATAAACAACATTTTGCAACTTTCTATGTATCACTGTATGACATATATACAATAAATACAATCAAACAGTAGTTTCTATCCATGCCGGGTTTCTGACATGATATAAGTTAGAAGGTAAGTCACTCTTCTTTGTTTACATTGGGGTACTTGTTGTGCATTCATCTTAAATTTAGTGAATAAAAAAGGCCTACCTGTCTGGAAATTGGCTTATTCCTTCTCTGTATATATTATTCTCCCTGAAAACACACATCAATATTTATTTGCAGCAGCTGACAACTCTCCATGGAACATTTTCCACTCGCGATTTGCGATTTTCAGACGACATTTTTGAAAACTTGAATTAAAGCTACGGAAGTGTGATATTAGTGACATCTGCTGGTCATTTCAAATATTGACGATACGGTAAATCGCGAGAGTTCCGGGTAAAAAGTTTGGGAATTTGTTGGCGCAAAATTTAATTTTACCCGGAACTCCTGCGATTTACCGTATCGTCAATATTTGAAATGACCAGCAGATGTCACTAATATCACACTTCCGTAGCTTTAATTCGAGTTTTCAAAAATGTCGTCTGAAAATCGCAAGTGGAAAATGTTCCATGGAGAGTTGTCAGCTGCTGCAAATAAATATTGATGTGTGTTTTCAGGGAGAATAATATATACAGAGAGGGAATAAGTCAATTTCCAGACAGGTAGGCCTTTTTTATTCACTAAATTTAAGATGAATGCACAACAAGTACCCCAATGTAAACAAAGAAGAGTGACTTACCTTCTAACTTATATCATGTCAGAAACCCGGCATGGATAGAAACTACTGTCTGATTGTATTTATTGTATATATGTCATACAGTGATACATAGAAAGTTGCAAAATGTTGTTTATATGAAAAAAAGTCGATGTTCAAAAAAAAAAAAAAAAAAAAAAAGGGAGCAACAAGTACCTGTGCTTCCAATCAGATATTGTAAAAAAAATATTATTCTGTGAAAAATAAATCACAGAATCTTTTACTAAATATGAACTACGTGAAAAAATAACCCACTAATAAATAATACATATGGTGTGATTTTCGTACAATTTCATTGGCTAAATCAGTCACGTGACATACAGAATATCTATTGTATTTTTTTCACTGTGAAGAAACCAGACGTCTTGTTTCTATTTAAAAAAAATATTGATGCTATGGTTCTATTTTTAAGTATATTGACACTATGTTACTAAATTTAGATCCTGATATTGTCCGTTCCGGACCGCGTTTACACTCCACCTGTAGTAAACAATTTTCTAGTTTTATTGTGTTCTTAAACAATAAAATAATGATGTGTTAATATTTTATTTTCAATGACATGAGTAATACATTACATATGTAATATAGAAATTGGTAAGGACTTTTTACTCTGTCAATATGTTATATATGGACCTGTTAGGATTATATTGACCTTAGACTTCGTCTTCGGTCAATATAATCCTAACAGGTCCATATATAACATATTGACAGAGTAAAAAGTCCATAATTGATAAGTATATATAAAAGTTAAATGTCAAATGACTGATGTTTTCTTCCACTAATATATAACACCTGCAACTTTTGTGCACATTCATAGAGCAATGCACACATTTTAATGAATGTATATAAATAAGTTAGTAATATCAGGTTGTTTATATTTACAGGATTTAATTTCTATAATGAAATAAAATAAAATTTGTGTGTTACTTGTTAATAATCTAGGAACTACTTTGTTGGTGTATGGATAAGTGTAAAGTGTCTAAAAGCATTAGAATTGTGTAAAGTTCATGTAAAGGTTAATGGTTATGGTAGATTTGTGTACAATTCAACATTTATAACTAACATTTCAAATTACTGTAAATAAAGATGGCATTATATTTCTGACACATACTATAAATAGATCAGTCTAAAAATATGTTCTTGCTTTGCAAAGATCATGGAATTATCACATATTTGAACAGTGTCTAAAAATCTATGTCCTTGGTTTTGAAAAGATCATGGAATTATCACATTTTTGAGCTCCAAGTCATTTCATATTATGTAGGAAAAAATGTTCCTACAAATATCCAAATTAAAGGTAGAAACAAATCATCTGTCTTTTTAATAAAAGTTTATGCAAATTTATTCAAATTAAACGTCTTGGTGGTTGAAAAATACTTTTCATCAAAATTCTTGTATATTATGGTTTATAGAAAAATGCTGTATTTTCATTGGACTTTCAGCTGGGTACATCAGTCTATGTATACAACTGGAGCAGTAGATATAGATCATGTGATTTAAATGATGAAAAATGTCACTCGTCTGCCACTTCAAGCATTGGTTTTCTATCCTGATACAGCTTCCCAGGGTCATTTTATTGTGCTGGTCGGTAAAATTGTTATGGTCTTACTAGAAAAACTTAAAATGGAGTTGAAATATCATCACTATGATGTAATGAATGTTGTCTTTTGTAAGGTATTCTACAACACAAAAACAAAGTCTGATAATAGACTTTCTATAATGTTAATCTTCAGAATGAAAATGGTTGAATAAAAAACCCCAAAAAACAAATATGTACTGTAATATAATAGTTATTCAGGTGCCAGACAGGGTTTATAAAGCCAGGAATGTGACATTATATACTCTGTCTAGAACCTGAATGACATACATTGTATAATGGTTGGTATATCAATGTTAAAATCACCCAGATCTAATCTATTATGATCTAAGAACACTGTACAAACCTTCCAAGCACTAATAGCTCCTTTGCGTTGACTAGCTTTAGTTTTATTTGATGTTTTGATGACCATTAAACCTCTAGTTTCTGTAACTTTTCCTTTCCCTTCACCTAGATCACAGTCTTCTGTATTAGTTAATTTTATTGAGTATTCCTGTTGGAAACGCAGAAGTTGCTTCCTTGTAAATGATCTTTCAAGTACAACTACAATTTTGGCCCACTAAACAAGAAAATAGTATAAATATATTAGCTAATCTTGTATGGTAAAAAAATAAGATACATGTACATGCATAACACACACACATATATATATACAATTAACAATTAAAACAAAAGAGATTATCTTTTTTTTAAATATATTTTTTTCTCATATTCCTATTGTAGGACCATATGGTACATGTATGGTCTTTTATGACAAGATGTAACTCCTTTTGTTTACACTCCATTACTTTCTGGATTTTCTCCTGCTATATGACATACTATTTGGGACAACGTTCCTCAATATTTGTGTAATGATCCTATATTAAGTCTCAGCTGACTAGGCTGACAGGTTATTTGATTGAATGTTTGCTTTATGCAATATGCAGCATTTTTCAATTATAATGGTGACCCAATTTAGTGAGGGGAAAAAGAAAATTTCCGTTAGAGAAAATCACAGTGTATCAGAATATAATTGATAAAACTCTTTTTGTTTAATTGTTGAATGAACTATATGCCAAGTGATGTCAAAATGACAAAGATGCCCAAGTGTAGTGTTTATTGATAGAAGTCAAATGTATCACTAAACTGCAGGCTGAGGGAGGTTTCACACTCATTTTAAGGTATGAGTTATGCTCATTATTGAAGACCCTACTGTGACTCTGAAATATAGAACAGCAATAACAGCACTGTTCCTTTGCTTTAATTTGTGTTTAAGTGTAAAATTGGATTGTCTTCCAAGTTCATTTACATCCATATGCTTTCTTACTAATACAATTCTATTGATAATCCATTATTAGTTCTTGAATACCAATTTCTGTGGGTTTCATGGACACCATCAAATCTTGTAATTTAGTGTAAAACGAAAAGCATATAACAAAACAAGTAATTAGTATTAGATGTCAACAAACATTTTCATTTTTGGTCAATCCACGAAAATTGATACCAACGAAAATATATAAAAGCACAGTATTGTTGGCATTAAGCTAACCTGTTTACGCCATTCTTTCTCTGATTTACTTATAACTTGTGTATATGTGTTCCCCATCATTGCTATTAACATGTTCAACAGTAGAATGGGAACCAGTATCATGAAAACTGCAAACACAACCTTAGTCAGCCATGGATACTTTGTGTAATTAAAATCTTGATACTGGAAAAGAAGGGAAAATGCATTCAGAAAAAAATATACAGGAATAAAAAACATGTGTGAGGGAATTAAAGATGAAAAAAATTGCTGAAAGATGTAAATATATTGATTCTGATCAACTTTAAATTTTGTTGTTTTTGAAATAATTGCCAAAAAAAAAAGTCAAATTTGCATAAAGCAAAAATAACCAATAGGAACGACTATCTTTCCTTTTATGGTACTCTCATCTATTCAATGATTTTTGCATTGCTTTTCACATTATTACAATTTTTCAAGAGACATAAATAAAGATTTAGTTTTATTTTTAATGGAGTTTTTCTCTTTTTCCATCAAATTGGTTTTGTTTGTTTTCAGGACTAGTACATTTAAAAATTATATATATTTTGTAATATTTTCATAAAATTACTATTATTATTAAAACATACTTATTGTCTAATATAACACTACGTCTGAACATAGCTGTCCACTTTTACTACCACTGCTTTACTGTTTTGACTATAAGTCTATATAACCTAGAGGTTTTCATAGTTTAATAGT
Organism: Bathymodiolus brooksi; assembly: GCA_963680875.1. Taxonomy (NCBI): domain Eukaryota; kingdom Metazoa; phylum Mollusca; class Bivalvia; order Mytilida; family Modiolidae; genus Bathymodiolus; species Bathymodiolus brooksi. The sequence goes on from OY804575.1 coordinate 40,832,642, forward strand.
TATTTCAGTTAGTCATGATAGGTAAGGGAGACAATACAATTATCTCCCTTGGAGTCTACAGGACAAAGATAGACAATTCTATTATATCTCTGCCCAAACTTGCTAAAGGGAGATAACATCTTTTCTTTTATTATAATTGTTTCCATTGACAATTCCAATTTGTAAATATGTTTCAGACATAGTGTTTTAGAAAATATGATCAAAGCAATTTTTCAACACAAAACTGACAATTCACCATTTCATAAACTACTGCATTCTGGGATATATATAAATTTTGTAAACCAGAATCTAATCAAATTGTAAACATTGGATTTTTTTTTAACCAAGCTTGAGGCAAGATTTTCAAAATTTTGCAGCTTTAGAAGAAATAGTGTATTATACTCAAAAGTACTCTTTAAAATAAAACACTAGATGGATGAAAATAGTAAAACATATGAGCACTGTGATGAATGACTCTGCTGAGTTGTTCAAAACACATAGTCATTAAATTTTTCATCATTTGTAAATAGTTTTATTCTAACATCAAATATAAAAAAAGAAAGTTAAAATTGTAAATTTGTTACTACACTATACATCTTAATAGCCTACAAGCACAGTACTAGTGACACAAACTTCAGCATGTTGAAGTATGAAGTAGAAGAAACATAATTATTCTTAATTAGCTATATCTATATTAAAAATAATTACCTTTTTATGACCATTTAAATTCAAAATGACAACATAGAATAAACAAAGGTCAAAACACACTAAAAAAAAATGATAAAATAAAATAAAAAATAAAAAGAAAAATGCTCTAAAAAATATTAATTTTTTACATGACATTTAAATCAAAAGATACCTGGGAAGTGTTTCTCCTGCTTAACTATAGCATGCATGTGGAAAGAAACATTAGGAATAAGACATGTGATATAGTGTTGATAATATGACATGGAGGGCAACAAATGGATATTCACATATATATTTAGACAAAGACAATTTCATGCAACATTTTTTTTTCATATTAATTAAACTTTTATTCTTTTGGATGCATTGCAATTGGGTGGATTTGGAATATTGTTGTTTTTTTATATTTGGACAAATTTTCATATAGCATTACGGTGGAATTACTTTAGAGAAAGTGAGAAAAAATTGGGCTTTTCATTTAACTAGCACATAAAAATACCATGACTAATCTTAATACAGACAACAACACATGAAAATCCATTAAAATGTCTTAATGAGCACTGCAATGGAAGTTGTTAGTCCAATAATGATTGGTCAGACCAAAAGTCAGCTACATATGGGTAACCTTCTAATAAAAGTTGGCAACATACAAGATGCAAAGAAAACAACAATCATATTTCATAAAATAAGCTCTTTTTTTGTCAACACTATATTAGTGTCATTCATCCACATAAAATCCAAACTGAGCTTAAAGATTTGTAAAAGTTTACATTCAACATTAAAGATAAAGTTCCTAATAAAATGAAATTGTCTAGATTTACTCCAATACAAATATTAATAACCATGAATTCACTATACATGAAATAATATCATTAGTACGAGGACTTGTCACAATGACCACATCTTTTTTTGTCATATGATTAACTTCTGTATTAAAATAGAAGACCCTTAATTATAAATATTAATATTGGTTAATATTATACACAAATATACATATATTTTGTAGACAATCACAGCTCACATTTGACAAAGGATGGGGTGGCTTCACACATATATCTTGTATATTTTGCATGCAGACGGAATGGGACATATACATTGTAAATATTGTTATAATACATGTACTGGTCAATTTTACATGCAACTTTGCATTTACCATGCAGAATCTAACTCTCCTTAGACGTGCAATTAATCACACTGGGTATATAAACGTTGCAAGTTTCTGTATATTAAACATTTTCATCTTATTTCCAATTTAAAGAGAATATTGACTTTTCTTATTTCATGCAGGTCTCGATTACTCATAGCAGGTTATAGCTGAAAGGTCAAAATTTTAGCATTTTCTAACATTACCTAAAATTGCAAAGGTAATACAAATTTTCTCAATAAAAACCTAACTGTATTCATGTATCAGGTAAACAGATAGGTTAAAACAATAGTGTTCATAGTCCCAAGACATTTCATGAAAATTTATCTGTTTGTAAATCATTAGAGAAACAAATTCTCATGCTGTTTTCTAATGAAATACAAGAAATTTAAATTTCAATAAGTTTTCTGGTTTATTGGTCATGATCAAGACAGAAAAGAAATGATCACACACAAAGTATTTTTCTTGCTTTGTGAAATGTCTAAAATTTTGAACCATTTAAATAACCTGCTGTCCAGTCCATTAAAAGAAAAGTGTTTGCCATACCTTAAATTCACCAAGAGTCATCTGAAACAATGTCATTATTGTGTCACCTATCGTTAGGAAACCTTGACTCTGATTATCTGTTGATCCCTGGAACAGGAAATAAAATGCTGAAAAAGAGAGAAAGAGAGAGATTATTGTTGGTTTTTTTTGCTAAATGAGCAATTTTTCAACTATATCATGGCATAACAAGTAACATTTTGATAAGATGATGAAGCCTTCTTTGTACTAAATATTCTGGAGTTGGATTTTACAGTGGTAGTATATAGAAACGACAGTCAGTCCGCAGGCAGACATGCTGCTTCACTCTTAACACATTATCTTGAAGACAAGCCATCAAGAAGTGTTTGATCTTAACACTTAATGTAGCATGTTTAGCAGAAAAAACAGCATTTACTAATTTAAAACTGAATGGCCATCCCTCTTATCCATCCAGATTCCAGATGCACATAGAGAGTTAAATACTGCTAAATTAACTTCCTCAGGATAGGCCATAATGTTTGCTTTCTTCAATCTTGACTACTTTTATCACAACCAGAAGCTGTGACTTGGTTAATAACACAATGTATTGTTTGACAGTATTCTATTTCATGTAGAATGTAAAGAAAAGTCGACATGTAATATTCCATGATATTTGAAATAGTGTTACAAGGCTTTAAATAATGAAATCACTCACAGTTTAAAAAGGTTCTCTATCATTTTGAAAGCTCTGGTAAACAAGTAAAGGGTTATTTCACGAATAAAGATGAATATGGTCCCAAACTCGAACAATATAATATCCATCTTAGGACAATATTTGACAATATTCGTGCAATAACCATATTTTGTACACTTCTTATCCTACCTTGTGTAAAACCTGCTAAAAATATCACATATATAACACCAAATCGTAGAAGATCTCCCAAACACATTTTATAGATCATAGACACGAAAGGTCCAGTCAGCTTGACAACTCTGTAAACATTAAAATCATTGTTAGACAGTGCAAAAATCAAATCAGGGGGAACAACTGTGAAGTTAGAGCAATGTTAAAGGTCAAGGTTAAATAAGGGTTTTGATATACAGTACTAAAACACACATTAGATATTGGAATGCATGAAAATAACAAAAATTAGTGTGGACACAATAGTCATTTTTGTACTGAATTCACATGTACAGCATGTCACTGTTATATAGATAAAAGTCATTCAATTTTGTAAATGTTCCTATATATTTCATATAAAATCATATTTTTTGCCAATTTTTTTTTATTACTTTAAATTTTCTTCATGTAATTTCGATGAAATTTTTACCATTAAATTTAGAATCGTATGTACAAATACTTTCATATTCTTCTTTTCACATATTTTTTTATACATAATTCACAACATAAGTAAGTAAAACTTTAACGTAAAAAATTAAAGTTTGGGAATTCAAAATTATTTTCTAAAGTGAAAGGTCCTGGATGAAAATCAGAAGGTCTGGAGGTTCAGCTTATACCCAATGTAAAAGTCCAAAGTCAATAGCAAAAGGTCACAGACCTCTGACCTACATAATTTTGAACCCGTGAAATTATGTGTATTTCATCAAAATAAATGAATTTCTTATAAATGATGACATATAGGATTTGAGTAAAACAGAGTAAATGTGTTCTACTTTTGATAATAAATGCCATTAATATCTAAAATATTATTCATTGAAGCCATAGTTTGTTGATGATTCTAGCATGAGTAAATTTTTATCCTGCGTAATAATTCTTACATTAACATATCCATAAAAAATGTAAAGAACTTTCTATTGATCACATGATTTATTCCATTATTTCACTTTAACTTACCATTCATGCCACAATTCAGTTAGAATAAGCACAAAATGTTAAATTCAAACAATTAGTACACAAAACAAAAACAAATACTGATTAAGAGAAACAAACATGCAATTGTTAAAAAAACTTCCAACATATACCTCCAGAAAAGCCAGCAATAAATATGAAAAATATCACGCCAAATTTAAGTAAGTCTGTTAGGATCATTAAATACATCATAACCACCATAGGTCCTGTTTTAAGATGTCCCCTGTAATTCAACAATAAACGTTATTTTATAGGTGATAGTCCACCAATCAACAATTTTTTCGTTTTTTTCTCTATTTTCATTGGTAAAAAACAAACCAGTTTTGGTATATCCAGTTTACTGTTAATAAGTATCAACGGAATGGAAACAAATTGTCTATAAATGACGCCACATAAAATTGAATATACAATAAACAACTGGAAACTTTTGCTATGATATACAAATATATTGAACCCTAAGTCTGATTGTATACCCTAGAAAAGGGAAGTAAACATTACCTTGCAAAGAAAAGGAGAAATGACCATGCTGCCGGGGTGGCTATAATCAACAGTATATCTTCTATAACACGTAACCTCAGAAAGCGGAATGGTATACATGCCAGTATTAGAACACATGAGAGTAAATATAATGTTAAAGCTGGAGCATGCCTCTGTAATAAAAATAAAGCATTGCTTATAAAGCTATATGGTTAGTTATACATGCATCATTATGGTTATGGCATTTAACGCCTCTTTCAACAATATTTCAGTTATATTGTGGAGGTCAGATATATTGGTAGAGGAAACCGGAGTACCTGGAGAAAACCACCGACCTGCCGTAAGTCACTGACAAACTTTATCACATAATGTTGTATCAAGTACATCTCGCCTGAGTGGGGTTTGAACTCACAACATTATTGGTGATAGGTATTGATTGCACAGGCAGTTATTAAACCAACTACCATACGATCACGACCACGATGGCCCCAAAATGCATGGTAGAAATAATCCAATCAATATTAGGCATTTAAAATGAACATCTGTTATGAGGTTTCTCACACAAACGTTGCTCAACAATGTTTTCCTAAAGATGAGGGAATTCTTTTCAAATACTAGAGAAATTTTTACTGTGTTTCATGAAAAAATTAGACCATACATGTTTCTAACAGAAACACCTTGTTAGTAATGAACATGTAAATGTAAACACGGAAATAAGATTTTAAGTTTAGGTTTATGGTGCTTAATGTCACTTTCAACAATATTTCAGTTATATCTTGGCGGTCAGTTTATTTGGTGGAGGAAACCGGAGTACCCAGAGAAAACCATCGACCTGTTGCAAGTCACTGACAAACTTTATCACATAATGTTGTATCGAGTACACCTCGCCATGAGCGGGGTTCAAACTCACAACTTTAGTGGTGATAGCTAGGCACTGATTGTATAGGTAGTTGTAAATCCAACTACCATTAGATCATGATCACGACAGCCCCCAAGATTTTAGATATTCACCTTTGGTAAAAAAACTAGAGGCTCAGGTGAGCCTGTATCGCTCACCTGACATAAATAAGTCCTCTTAAGAATGTCTGCATGCTGAATACATCTAAGTTACTATTCAAATCCCATACTGCCATAGGGTTCTATGTTAAAACTATGTCTGCTCATGGCAGCCATCTTGGATGGAGGTCGTGGTCACCGGACACAATTTTGAAAGTATACTACCCAAGGACCATCCATGCCATGTTTGCTTTAAATTGGCTGACTGGTTTCAGAAGAGAAGACTTTTAAACAATTTTCCCATAGGGTCCTATGTTAAAACTATGTCTGCTGACGGCAGCCATTTTGAACCGAGATCGGGATCACTGAACACAATTTTGGAAGTTGACCACCTAAGGACCATCGATGACATGTTTGCTATATTGGCTTATTAGTTTCAGAGGAGAAGATTCTAAAACATTTTTCCCATAGGGTCCTATGTTAAAACTACAGTATGTCTGCTGAAGGTGGCCATCTTGGATGGAGGTCAGGGTCACTGGACACAATTTTGAAAATTGACCACTTAAGGACCATCCATGCCATGTTTGCTTTAAATTGGCTTACTGGTTTCAGAGAAGAAGATTTTAAAATATATTTCCCATAGGGTCCTATGTTAAAACTATGTTCGCTGATGGCGGCCATCTTGAATTTCCGATCAGCAAACGATTCACAAGTTTAGTACAGGACCACCCAATGATCATTCCTGCAAAGCCACAATTCAATTGGCTTAGTGGTTTCTAACAAGAAGATTTTTAAAATTTCGACCAATCAGAACACATTATAGGCCCTGGCAGCCATGTTGGATTTCCGATCAGCACCAAAAACACAAATCTTGTATATGACCATCCAATGAACATTTCTGTCAAGTTTGTTTCAAATCTGTTTTGTGGTTTCAGAAAAAAAGATGAAAATGTGAAATTCCCATAGGGTCCAATGTTAAACTAAGTCGAGTCATGGTGGCCATCTTGAATTTCCGATTGGCAAACGATTCACAAGTTTAGTACAGGACCACCCAATGATCATTCCTGCAAAGTCACAATTCAATTGGCTTAGTGGTTTCTAACAAGAAGATTTTTTAAATTTCGACCAATCAGAACACATTATGGGCCCTGGCAGCCATGTTAGATTTCCGATCAGCACCAAAAACAAAAATCTTGTATATGACCATCCAATGAACATTTCTGCCAAGTTTGGTTCAAATCTGTTTTGTGGTTTCAGAAAAAAAGATGAAAATGTGAAATTCCCATAGGGTCCAATGTTAAACTAAGTCGAGTCATGGCGGCCATCTTGAATTTCCGATCGGCAAACGATTCACAATTTTAGTACAGGACCACCCAATGATCATTCCTGCAAAGTCACAATTCAATTGACTTAGTGGTTTCTGACAAGAAGATTTTTAAAATTTCAGCCAATGAGAACACATTATGGGCCCTGGCAGCCATGTTGGATTTCCGATCAGCGCCAAAAACAAAAATCTTGTATATGACCATCCAATGAACATTTCTGCCAAGTTTGATGCAAATCTGTTTTGTGGTTTCAGAAAAAAAGATGAAAATGTGAAATTCCCATAGGGTCCTATGTTAAACTAAGTCGAGTCATGGCGGCCATCTTGAATTTCCGATCGGCAAACGATTCACAATTTTAGTACAGGACCACCCAATGATCATTCCTGCAAAGTCACAATTCAATTGACTTAGTGGTTTCTGACAAGAAGATTTTTAAAATTTCAGCCAATGAGAACACATTATGGACCCTGGCAGCCATGTTGGATTTCAAATCAGCACCAAAAACACAAATCTGGTAGAGGACCATCCAGTGAACATTTCTGGCAAGTTTGGCTGATTTCTGTTCAGCGGTTTCAGAGAAGAAGATTTAAATGTGAAAAGCTAACGGACGGACGGACGACGGACGCTTACCCATGACAAAAGCTCACATGGCCTATGGCCAGGTGAGCTAAAAATAGTGAAATAAAAGGAACATTATTATGTAGAATATAAAAATCTTAAACTATACATTTACTTACACAATTATTTAGAAAACTCCAGAATCCCTGAGCTCCTATTTCAAAGCAATCTACTACTAATGTTAATATGCATCCTAAACAGGTTAAAATTTCAGCTACAAATCGAACCTGCAAATAGAAATTATATATCATACCTTAGTATATATTTTCTATATACATGTAAATTCAATATATACATTTATATAAGAATATAGGTACTGAGTCACTCTACACCTTCTCATCCCCAACATTATTCTAATGAGGTTTTGTCTATTCTTTCATACTGTACAAATAGCAAAGTCCATTGTTTGATACTGGAAACTGCAAAAATTATTGGGATCAAAAAATAAAATAGGAGGTGCACAATGGCATTAGTTAATAAAGAATCCCTGAAAGGTTTGCTGAAATCCATTCACAGGTCTTAGAGGAGTTATGGAGAGAAGATGTCTACCCTCTCATATAATCATATAACAGAAATACTCAAATCTATAGTTTGATATTGGAAACCTCAAAAATTAGCTAAATCAAAAATAAAATAAAATAAAGGTGCAAAATGCCATGAATTTCTAAAAAAAATCCCTGAAAATTTCATAAAATTCCAATCGTTGGTTACTCAAGAGTAAAGTATTGAAGGTGTGGACAAAAGACGGACAAACAGAACTCCTCCATACTATATACCCCATATTCACCATCTGGATGGTATAATGATTAGTTTGTCACATAAATATCAAATTGTGGATCTTTGTAATTAGTTCCAATGACTATTATCCCTAGAGTAATACAAGTGTAGTCTCAATGACTATTATCCCTAGAGTAATACAAGTATAGTCTCAATGACTATTATCCCTAGAGTAATACAAGTGTAGTCTCAATGACTATTATCCCTAGAGTAATACAAGTGTAGTCTCAATGACTATCATCCCTAGAGTAATACAAAAGTAGTCTCAATGACTATTATCCGTAGAGTAATACAAGTGTAGTCTCAATGACTATTATCCCTAGAGTAATACAAGTGTAGTCTCAATGACTATTATCCCTAGAGTAATACAAGTGTAGTCTCAATGACTATCATCCCTAGAGTAATACAAGTGTAGTCTCAATGACTATTATCCCTAGAGTAATACAAGTGTAGTCTCAATGACTATCATCCCTAGAGTAATACAAGTGTAGTCTCAATGACTATCATCCCTAGAGTAATACAAGTATAGTCTCAATGACAATTATCCCTAGAGTAATACAAGTGTAGTCTCAATGACTATCATCCCTAGAGTAATACAAGTGTAGTCTCAATGACTATTATCCCTAGAGTAATACAAGTGTAGTCTCAATGACTATTATCCCTAGAGTAATACAAATGTAGTCTCAATGACTATTATCCCTAGAGTAATACAAGTGTAGTCTCAATGACTATTATCCCTAGAGTAATACAAGTGTAGTCTCAATGACTATTATCCCTAGAGTAATACAAGTGTAGTCTCAATGACTATTATCCCTAGAGTAATACAAGTGTAGTCTCAATGACTATTATCCCTAGAGTAATACAAGTGTAGTCTCAATGACTATTATCCCTAGAGTAATACAAGTGTAGTCTCAATGACTATCATCCCTAGAGTAATACAAGTGTAGTCTCAATGACTATTATCCCTAGAGTAATACAAGTGTAGTCTCAATGACTATTATCCCTAGAGTAATACAAGTGTAGTCTCAATGACTATCATCCCTAGAGTAATACAAGTGTAGTCTCAATGACTATTATCCCTAGAGTAATACAAGTGTAGTCTCAATGACTATCATCCCTAGAGTAATACAAGTGTAGTCTCAATGACTATCATCCCTAGAGTAATACAAGTGTAGTCTCAATGACTATCATCCCTAGAGTAATACAAGTGTAGTCTCAATGACTATTATCCCTAGAGTAATACAAATGTAGTCTCAATGACTATTATCCCTAGAGTAATACAAGTGTAGTCTCAATGACTATCATCCCTAGAGTAATACAAGTGTAGTCTCAATGACTATTATCCCTAGAGTAATACAAGTGTAGTCTCAATGACTATTATCCCTAGAGTAATACAAGTGTAGTCTCAATGACTATTATCCCTAGAGTAATACAAGTGTAGTCTCAATGACTATTATCCCTAAAGTAATACAAGTGTAGTCTCAATGACTATCATCCCTAGAGTAATACAAGTGTAGTCTCAATGATTATCATCCCTAGAGTAATACAAGTGTAGTCTCAATGACTATCATCCCTAGAGTAATACTAGTGTAGTCTCAATGACTATTATCCCTAGAGTAATACAAGTGTAGTCTCAATGACTATTATCCCTAGAGTAATACAAGTGTAGTCTCAATGACTATCATCCCTAGAGTAATACAAGTGTAGTCTCAATGACTATTATCCCTAGAGTAATACAAGTGTAGTCTCAATGACTATTATCCCTAGAGTAATACAAGTGTAGTCTCAATGACTATCATCCCTAGAGTAATACAAGTGTAGTCTCAATGACTATCATCCCTAGAGTAATACAAGTGTAGTCTCAATGACTATTATCCCTAGAGTAATACAAGTGTAGTCTCAATGACTATTATCCCTAGAGTAATACAAGTGTAGTCTCAATGACTATCATCCCTAGAGTAATACAAGTATAGTCTCAATGACTATTATCCTTAGAGTAATACAAGTGTAGTCTCAATGACTATCATCCCTAGAGTAATACAAGTGTAGTCTCAATGACTATCATCCCTAGAGTAATACAAGTGTAGTCTCAATGACTATTATCCCTAGAGTAATACAAGTGTAGTCTCAATGACTATTTATTATCCCTAGAGTAATACAAGTGTAGTCTCAATGACTATCATCCCTAGAGTAATACAAGTGTAGTCTCAATGACTATTATCCTTAGAGTAATACAAGTGTAGTCTCAATGACTATTATCCCTAGAGTAATACAAGTGTAGTCTCAATGACTATCATCCCTAGAGTAATACAAGTGTAGTCTCAATGACTATTATCCCTAGAGTAATACAAGTGTAGTCTCAATGACACTTATCTCCATACTTTTCCCCACTATTTTTATTGTTTGGATCCTACTGGTTTTAACATATAAATACCTATAGGACAGAGGCCAGCAAATATTTTAATAGATGGAAAAATAACCACTGCTAACACAAGATGGTTAACCTCAATCACTAAGGAAGATCTTACATAGGATGGTTAACCTCAATCACTGAGGAAGATCTTACATAGGATGGTTAACCTCAATCACTAAGGAAGATCTTACATAGGATGGTTAACCTCAATCACTAAGGAAGATCTTACATAGGATGGTTAACCTCAATCACTGAGGAAGATCTTACATAGGATGGTTAACCTCAATCATGGAGGAAAATTTTCGTGTGATTCCTGTTAATCGGTACTTGATTAGAATTATGTGCTAAAACCATTCTTATTGTTGATCTTTTTTTTTCATATTTGTTGATCTTTATTTTTCATATTTGTTGATTGTTTTCCCATATGACTTTTAAGTTCTATTTGTGTTTATTTAATAGCCATATTTTTCCAGATTTCCTTGATGGCCTTAAGTACAATAACACTGACTAATCAGACAAATAGTAAGTTTATTGTCCCTCTCAACACCATCTATTTCTCTAGGAGAAATTGGAAGCAACTGAAAACTTTTGTTCACTGTAGCAGCCAAACATGACGAGTCAATATACAATTTGTCAATTTATAATTCAATACAGAACTAGAATATACAATTGACTGTAACAGGATAGAGTGATGGGACTATTGTGTAGGGTTACAAGACAATACAGTAGTCTCCCTCTTATAATGACATCTCTTCTGCAATGTAAAAGTCACCTTATAAGAGGGGTAGCTTCTTTTGAGGGGGACAATTTAGTAGAATTTTACTATCTCAGCATATCTGAAATCTGGCCTCACAAGAGGGTGGCCTTTGGTGAGAGTGCCCTAATAAGAGAGGGACTACTGTACCCCTTTGGGGGGTTAGGGTTATGTTGTTTAACGTCACTTTCAACAATATTTCAGTTACTTAGTGGCGGTCAGTTTTATTGGTGGAGGAAACCAGAGAAAACCACTGACCTGCTGCAAGTCACTGACAAACTTTATCACATAATGTTGTATCGAATATACCTTGCCCGAGTGAAACGTAAAGATTAGACGTTATTTGGCTTCGTGTACGCTTCAAGTTTGATACAATTTAACTAAAATAAGTTTTCAAGGCAAGCTTTTTAATTATTTTTGTGTATTGTTGTAAATATGACATGTAGGATTTCACATTTTCAAGATGGCAGATCCTTCCAGCAGAACCTCTTAGTATCATTGCTCGTAGATTTATATGCATGGAATGACCGGGGAAAAAAGTAGTCTGGCAAACGGAAATATTGATTTATAAATTCCTTTCGAATGACGTAGAATAAGTGACGATATCCAATCGGATTACGAGTCATTGACAAATTCTAGTAAGAATAGAATAATTGTAACATAAACATTATACAATCAGAATAACAATCTTGTATTATTGTAACATAAACATTATACAATCAGAATAACAATCTGGTATTGTTGTAACATAAACATTATACAATCAGAATAACAATCTTGTATTGTTGTAACATAAACATTATACAATCAGAATAACAATCTGGTATTGTTGTAACATAAACATTATACAATCAGAATAACAATCTGGTATTGTTGTTTGTGTCTTTGTGTTAATTTTTCATTAGTTTTTGTATCAATGTTGTCTTTTTAGTTCTTTACATGATGAGAAAAGACAAAAACAAGATATGATATTAGTACTTACAACATCAGACGAATCATGAACGGCAAGTAAATCATCAACAGGCCTGGTATATACAGAGGTGCTTATTAATGCAAGATGAAGGAAGGCTAACACAAGACGTATAAAGAAACGTTTCTGAAAAATAAAATCTACATACATTAACATTTACTTTATTTAATATGGCGAGTCAAAAATATAAAATTTACAGTTATCATCTATAGTTAGAAACCATGGCATGTAAACATTGATGTCCAATGTAACACAGAAGAGTCTAATTATTGACCTTTGATTGAATTGATGTCCAATGTAACACAGAAGAGTCTAATTATTGACCTTTGATTGAATTGATGTCCAATGTAACACAGAAGAGTCCAATTATTGACCTTTGATTGAGATTGTTGAAAATGGTGTTTGCCATCACATAATACTATTAATCAATTGTGTGGACTGTTGATACATTTTTAACCTAAATATTTTTTACCTTTTACTTTTTGTTGACAGACATGATATACTATTTCAGGAATATTTTCAATTTTTGAACAGATTATACGATATAACCTGGTTTGGGGCAGTTTACGCTTAATAAACTGTGAAGCAGTATATGAAAAGTGTAAACTTTTCCAAACCAAGCTATACAAGTATAACCTGTTCACAGCAGATGTTAAATTTTGATCCCTCAGGACCTGAATCAAATATACCTTGTGGCATTGATAGGCACAAAATTTAATCTTATAATCACACACTGCTCTTTTGTGCAAAATACAATATCTATTTCTGGTTCTTAAGAAGATTTTTTTTCAATTTTCCCCATTGCAGCCTACTTTAAACTATAATGTCTTTGAAACCACACGGTCTAGGGTCTAAATTTCTGCACATTTGTATCTACACATCACAATGATTCATGCCTGATTTGAAATTTTTCTCCATTGTAGTCTATGTTAATCATTGGACCCCAGGCTTGGAACCAGTAGACCCTTGGTTTGTTCTATGTGAAAAGAAAGCATAAACAATTCTGGTCAACAATTCAACCATTATCAACAATATAAAGGTGCATGTTTAAATCTAAATAGAGTAGTTTTACTTTCCAGTAATATAATTTTGTATATAGTATTATACCCGGGCAAATGTTTTCCATTTTTCATCCAGTAACTGTCTCATGACTCCGCCTTCTAACATTTCCAAATGTTCGTCTGTTTCTCCGTTGATGATTATCATTAATGCAGAGTTAAAATCTAAAACGAAGATACATATTATATTATTATGTCTGGTTTAGTTCCATATAAAATCTTAAAAGAAGAAACATATATTATCAAATCTGGTTTAGTAAGTTCCATAAAAAATACTATGATCAATGAATTTTAGTTATTGAGCAGGAATCAAATGTATGTACAGGTAACACATAATGTATAAATGTATGTACAGGTAACACATAATGTGTAAATGTATGTACAGGTAACACATAATGTATAAATTATGTACAGGTAACACATAATGTGTAAATGTATGTACAGGTAACACATAATGTATAAATGTATGTACAGGTAACACATAATGTGTAAATGTATGTACAGGTAACACATAATGTGTAAATGTATGTACAGGTAACACATAATGTATAAATGTATGTACAGGTAACACATAATGTATAAATGTATGTACAGGTAACACATAATGTATAAATGTATGTACAGGTAACACATAATGTGTAAATGTATGTACAGGTAACACATAATGTATAAATTATGTACAGGTAACACATAATGTGTAAATGTATGTACAGGTAACATATAATGTATAAATGTATGTACAGGTAACACATAATGTATAAATGTATGTACAGGTAACACATAATGTATAAATGTATGTACAGGTAACACATAATGTATAAATGTATGTACAGGTAACACATAATGTATAAATGTATGTACAGGTAACACATAATGTATAAATGTATGTACAGGTAACACATAATGTATAAATGTATGTACAGGTAACACATAATGTATAAATGTATGTACAGGTAACACATAATGTGTAAATGTATGTACAGGTAACACATAATGTATAAATGTATGTACAGGTAACACATAATGTATAAATGTATGTACAGGTAACACATAATGTATAAATGTATGTACAGGTAACACATAATGTGTAAATGTATGTACAGGTAACACATAATGTATAAATGTATGTACAGGTAACACATAAGGTATAAATGTATGTGTGTGTACAGGTAACACATAATGTATAAATGTATGTACAGGTAACACATAATGTATAAATGTATGTACAGGTAACACATAATGTATAAATGTATGTACAGGTAACACATAATGTATAAATGTATGTACAGGTAACACATAATGTGTAAATGTATGTACAGGTAACACATAATGTATAAATGTATGTACAGGTAACACATAATGTATAAATGTATGTACAGGTAACACATAATGTATAAATGTATGTACAGGTAACACATAATGTATAAATAAGGTATGTGTGAATATAAATGTATGTAAATTGGAGTGAGTGATTGTTTCCCAATGCCAAATGAGCAATTTGTCAGCTATATCATGGCTAGAACAAGTACAATCAATGAAATGATGATGATGTCTGCTTTGTATTAGACCACCACACTTAATTTGGATCTTTATAGTGCTAGTTCACAGTAACAACAGTCTGGAGAGACATGTAGCTCCACTCGAACACATATTTCTGTTGCCCGAACACCAGTCTTTGCTCTTATTCCTTAAAGCTGCATGCTAAGCGGAGAAGCAGCAAATACCAATTTCATAGACGACAATTGCTGACACATGCTTCTTTAGGTCAGGAACATAAAAAAGCCAGTCAAAGTTTAAATGAAGATGACAATTGCTGACACATGCTTCTTTAGGTCAGGGAACATAAAAAAGCCAGTCAAAGTTTAAATGAAGATGACAATTGCTGACACATGCTTCTTTAGGTCAGGGAACATAAAAAAGCCAGTCAAAGTTTAAATGAAGATGACAATTGCTGACACATGCTTCTTTAGGTCAGGGAACATAAAAAAGCCAGTCAAAGTTTAAATGAAGATGACAATTGCTGACACATGCTTCTTTAGGCCAGAAACATAAAAAAGCCAGTCAAAGTTTAAATGAAGATGACAATTGCTGACACACGCTTCTTTAGGCCAGGAACATAAAAAAGCCAGTCAAAAGTTTAAATGAAGATGACAATTGCTGATACATGCTTCTTTAGGCCAGAGAGATAAAAAGTCAGTCAAAGTTTAAATAAAGTACATTTCATTGTATATGAATTAATATTACTATGAAAAACATATTTGATGATGGCTTGTGACTAATTTCCCATGCAGTATTTATCAATTCAAGAAACATTGCACAGAAAATAAAAATACAAAAATAACAAAAAATTACAAGAACTTAATGAGGTAAAGATTATTAATTTGAATAATTCAGAATTACTGACCTACATTATATGATGGGCTTACAACTAGAGCATGCTTCACTTCAACTGATTAACGAAAGTCGATACATAAATCTGTGTAATTAATTCACCAAGATATATGTACTAAAAAAACTCATTATAGGCTGTATTTTCTTTCAATATGAATTAAACCCATTGTCCAGTTTTCAAGTAATAAAAATTGTTTACTAAACCTTAACCTAAAGTTTATCAAAAAAAGTATCGTCTGGAAATTATTCACCAAATGGAAATCAATGGTTAAAAATCATTAAATCAAATGCAATATATAAAAAAGTAATCGCTATGTCTATAATTATAAAAAGTAGTCACAAAAGACAGGATAAAGCAAGTCAGCAATATATATATATAGCCATAACAGCAAGCTACAATCTAATTTAAATAAAATTTTTATTGTTTACGTTTTTGTATTATTATTATTATTATTATTATTATTGGTGATCTAACAACATCCATATGGGTAACCTTTCATTGACCTTTAACCATCCAATTATATGAGGGGCTGTCATCGCCGTGATCGTATGGTAGTTGGATTTGCAACTACCCATGCAATCAGTGCCTATCACCACTGATGTTATAAGTTCGAATCTCGATCAGGGCAAGGTGTACAACATTATGTGATAAAATTTGTCAGTGACTTGCGACATGTCAGTGGTTTTCTCTGGGTTCTCCGGTTTCCTCTACCAATAAAACTGACCACCACGATATAACTGAAATATTGTTGAAAGTGGCATTACACACCATCAAACAAACAAACAAACCAATCTTATGCAAGACAATTAATTGTATTAACTAATCAGATAACCTGTCTCAGCTCTTTCCCAATTTTAATACCTCTAAATATGGTAGGTTCATTACTAATTGGTTGGTTGAAAATATCAAACCTAACATAGCCCCATACATGATGTCATCACACCGTACAACCAACTTGTATCATTTCAGACAAATGCCGTAAGATAGGGTCAAAATTTTATATTTATCAAATGGACGCCACCACACAAGGGTAAGTTTTTTTTTAAATTTTCATGTAGAATTATTCGTATGACTGAATGAGCTTTGATTTAAAAGAAGTCCATAGATATTGCACTATATACAGTTGGTACTTTCTTCATGTCTTTGTCAAATATGTAATAATTCAAGCTCATAATGTCAAGAAATCAGATCGAAAAATTACATTTCTGTTCTCCATCAGCTTTTCTTTTTAAGTACGAATGATTTCAGGAAGATTATAATGTTTGCAGCAGAGTTTGATCATTCGTTCTTCATTTCATACCATTTTCATAATTAAAATATCTTCAGTTTCAATGTAATAAGCCGGTTAAAAAGGGAGGTTGCGATAAAATTGATATGATCAAAATCTGTCGAGTTTCTTTATGATGCGATCAAAGAATGTCTTCAGACACGGTCAAATTCGCTATGTGGTAGCCACATTTTTAATAAAATACCTGACTACCCATGAACAGAAGGTAAACCAGAGGCTCTCAAGAGCCTGTATCGTTCACCTGGTTATAAAAAAGAACCAATTGGTCCAATGTAAAAATTATGTGCTGCAGTGGTAGTCATCTTGGAATTCCGATCAACATAAAAAACACAAAGTTTGTAAAGGACCTTCCAATGATCGATTTCCAACTGGGTCCCCCATAAATCTATGACTTGAGATGGTGGCTAGCTTGGATTTCCAATCAGCATAAAAAAAACTAAATTTGTAGAGGCCCATCAAATGAACATTCCTGAAAAGTTTGGTTTCAATTGTCCAAGTGGTTTCAGTAAAGAAGTGTTTTAAAACATTTTCCCACAAGGTTCAATGTTAAACTAAGTTCTGCCATAGCTGCCATCTTGAATTTTATATCAGAATAAAAACCTAAATTTTGTAGAGGACCATCCAATGAACATTCATGTAGTCAGGCTTCAATCAGATTTGTGTTTTGAAACATTTTTCCCATAGGGTCCAATGTTAAACTAAGTCCTGCCGTAGCCACCATCTTGGATTTCATATCAGAACAAAAAACCTAAACTTTGTAGAGGACTATCCAGTGAACATTCATGTGTAGCTTGGATTGTGTCTGATTTATAGTTTCTGAAAAGAATGCATTTCTGATACAGTTTGACTTTGGGGTTGTTGCATCATTGTCAGATTAATTAAAAAAAAAAAAAAAAAAAAAAAAAAAAAAAATCGGAAATCTTGTGATATAAAAATTTTCTTCAAACAAAAAAGAATGTTACATAAAGAACTGTATTAATCTTTTATACTGTCAACTCATGCTTAACATAACATACCATGTAGAAATGTAATTAACCTTTAAAATGTAAGAAATAAAAGTGAGAACATTCTTTTCATGAGGCAATATAATAAAAAAAAATTGGGTTTTGATAGTGAAAATAATTAATTTCTACAAAAACAGAACAAACTTGGAAAACCTTCTTGTTTTTTCTCCAAATTTCCTAATTTATTAATATACAATGTCAAATCTGACATTTCCCTTTCCAAGACAAATCTATTAAAATCTGCATTATTTAAACAAGGTCATAATATTTACACATAAAAAAAATACATGCATATACATAAATAATTGCAAGGTACTTAAAAATAAGTATCTATCCTCCAGCTACAGATGTGGTTTTCCCTTCATGTTAAGATGGAAAAAATGTGTTTTTATGTGCTGTATAAGATTCTTTATATGCATGCAAATATATACAAATAGGTTTTCACTAATAATCTTGTCTAAATCTACGGTAATGATAATTAAAGGTTATTTTTGACCCTAAAAAAAAAAGATATTTTTAATCCACCCTAAAGTCAAAAATGGCAATAACTCTTTCAAAAATGATCCAATCAAACTGTCATAAAGTATTGGATTCTGCATATGGTTATAAGGAAGTATGCACAGTTTTGAGGAATTCTCTTTTAAAGTGAAGAAGCAATTGTGCATACAAATATTTTGATGAAATACTCTTAAAAAAAGGGCAATAACTCCAACAAAATGATCTAATCAAACTGCTGTAACAATTTGCCAATCTTCATATGGTAACAAGCAAGCATACAAAGATTTGAGGAATTCTCAATTAAAATGTAGTAGTTGAACAAACAAACTTTGTGACGGATGGACAGACAGACGGACAGAACAAAAACAATATGTCTACCCCAGAAGGACAAAAACAATATCAGGGCTCCCACTACTTCCATCAAATTAGAGGGAGAAGTGACTTCTCTTTCAGAGAGCTCACAGGGAG
Source organism: Bathymodiolus brooksi (assembly GCA_963680875.1). Classification (NCBI taxonomy): domain Eukaryota; kingdom Metazoa; phylum Mollusca; class Bivalvia; order Mytilida; family Modiolidae; genus Bathymodiolus; species Bathymodiolus brooksi. The sequence goes on from OY804575.1 coordinate 40,851,861, forward strand.
AAGTAGGAGACAACAGAGAGAAGTGGGGAGACTTCTGGGAGAAGTTTATTGCGATTAATCGAAACATTGCGAATGTTTCGCGACCCCTCTGACGTTACCCTGCCCAAATTTAGTAAATAGTTAAAAAGCTGTCTGAACTGATTTGTTCTGGGTTTTTTTATTCATAACTACCTTAAGGACATCTATTCAATGTCACATTTTTATTTCTGTCTACCTTGACTATTGGAGTCTTGCATACCAGTGATTTTTATATGTACCCCACCCCCTTTTCCTTTTGAAATATTACTGTGTTGTGATCCAATACCACACAAATTGTAATAACTCATATTTGTGAGATCTTCAGCAGAAGAACGATGTCTCTGTCAATTTGCTCAATGGTCCAACTATATATAGGAGGACAGTACAGTAGGGAATGAAAATATAGCACAAACGTAAATTGCCACTGATAGTCAAAAACTGAAGAAAGTAAAGGCTGTAATTATTATTTGCCAGACCTCAAATCAGATTGCAACAATGGAGGAAAGCTACTGTAAACTAGTTCAAAGTTTATTTTTTAATTGGATATGTGTTAACGCTATTTAGGGATAATGAAAATTGCTCTTTTGTGACATAACATGAGCAATATTGTAGGGATATTGAAAATTGCTTTTTTATGACATAACATGAGCAATATTGTAGGGATACTGAAAATTGCTTTTTTGTGACATAACATGAGCAATATATTGAATATTGAATATTGCTCATGTTATGTCACAAAAAAGCAATTTTCATTATCCCTAAATCTTAATAAGATTTTTTTTTAACCAAACACCATAGATTAACATATTTTTTAAATCAAGGTGTTGCCTTGGTACCAGTAATTCTTCCAGTAAAATGTTATCAAGATATGATAATTAATGCTTCAATAAGTGGGTAATAAACATTTGGTAATTCACAAAATTTGAGATATTTGGAAACAAAATAAATGTGTTTCTATTCAAATATATTTGTCCAATATTCTGATTGAATAAAATCCAGGTCTTGCCCTGATAATTTTTCCTGAAAATAATTCCTCAAGTATTTGTATAAACAAGAAATTGTGACAGACAAGGCTGTATCCTTCATACCACTGAGCAGACGTTTACACGATGCACAATGAATATTATAAATATAAATTTAGCATACAAAGGGAGATAATGCATATTGGGTAATTTGGAAAACTAAAAGAAAACTCAATGGCTGACAAAAATAAGGGGAAAAGCATTAGGTTTTACCTTTCCAATTTCCTGATAGCAAGAGATAGTTAAAGTATAATATTAATTATGTTATTATATATAATGACCTCATATACACAATTCTATTGGCTTAAATTTCATGTCATGTGACATATCTCACAAATCAAGACTAACAATCTACACATTTGTCACAAATAACATTATACATTAAAATCAGCCTACAGCAAACAATATCTGAGTACACTTATTTGTCAGACAATAGACCAGATTGGCAGATTTTCTAGCATAGACTGGCAGATTTTCCAGAATAACCTGGCAGATTTTCTATAAACACTCGTAGATTTTTCATATAGACTTGCAGATTTTCCAGAATAGACTTCCAGATTTTCCAGATCAGACTGGACGACTTTTCAGAATAACCAGTTTCAGATATGATATACATGTATTTTTATCATTATTTGATGTCGAACAGGTTGATAACAGATTCAGTTTTATTCAGGGTTTATTTGAGACACTTGTATATGACCCCTAACTCCTGTCATTAGCTATCGATACACAGACAACTATTTACAAACTAGTAACTTTAGAATCATAATGTGTTGGTTTAGCTAGTTTGTATTAAATCAATCTTATTACTATCAATAACAATAACTAGAGCACAAATTATCTTTCAGTAGGAAAAAAATATTAGAACACTCTCTCAATTTTCAAAATACATCAATAAACTATTAAGCAATGCTACAACAGTGAAAAACAATCATGGATCACTTCAATCGTGAGAACTGTGTATAATGACATGATACAGAAATCTGATGTTGGTTATTTTTTTTCCCCGTCTTATACTGATCATCAAATTTGCGTATTTATTTGTCTATCAATATACTTACCAGAACCTTTATTGAGTGTAACGGATAAACAAAATGTTTTTTTATAATATTATCATAAACATATACAGATGGACTATAGTGTTTTAAATTTTGAATACCGGTACAAGTATTTTAATGAATAGCTGAGAATATCATACTCTATGCACTGAAGACAAATGGGTTACAAATACACTACTCTCTGTTTAAGTATATAAATATATCTATAAGAATTCTTTATATCCTTTTAAGATGGGGAAAAAATCAGTATCAAAATTGATATCCAAATATATTAATTCCTCCCAACAACTGGACTGTCTTCATCATTACATGTAAATTTACATTTGTTTTTGTACCAAAACTGATTTCCCTCTTCCAAAAAATCCCTATTTTAACATGAATTTGTTTTTGAATGAATACAAATGCAATCACATTTCCCACTAAATCTTCGTGTATAATACTTACTAGAATCTCCTGATGGCCCTATAGAATCTATGGAGTGTAGTGGATAAACAGAACATGTAATATTGCTGTACCGCCACAGTTCCTGGAAGACACAAAATATTCATAGTTAATATTGTTGCTATAAAATTAGCTTAAACATGTGACAACAATAAGTTACATAATTGTTACAAGTATGTGTAACTTGGTAGATTTATAATCATAATTAATACAAATCTGTTTCAAAATTCAATTACTGGAAACAAAGAAATACCATACAACTGCCTACATATACAAGAAACACAATATCAATACACTATATTTTCTGGCCTATTAGGGTTTTTGTAAATAACTAGAGGCTCACCTGAGCCTGTATCATTCACCTGGTTATTCATGCACTGTTTCATATTCAGGATCAGAACAAGTTCAACGATGTATATAAAAATTATACAGAAATAAGGGAGGAATGGGAGAGCAACAACTTTTTCTTGCCACTTGCAAAGTATAGAGAGCTGGGTTGGATGAAAAAGTAGCTTTTTATAGCAGCTACAATGCACCTACTTTTTCTAAAAATCTACAAAAGTGGTCTTTAACATGCATGGAGAGTGGCACTTTCCAAACAGGGCACCCATATGCACTAGGCAGCCATGGGTTAAGTCTTTTGAACTGTCAACAGTACTTGAAAATGACAATACAAGCCATCACAAAAAATAAGTGTTAAATAATGTTTATCACAGAACTAGGTCAAAGTATCACAAAAAATAAGTGTTAAACAAGATGAACTGTGAGCTAATGCTCACTTATGATACCCCCGCTCTTCGGCAAACAGGAAGTAGGAATCTGACGGGTCAAAAAACGCTTCCCACGATATGGGGTACCTATATGAAGCTTGTGTCCAAATATCAGATTTCTGCCATCAATAGTTGCTGAGAAAAATGTGACGAAAAATGAGCATATATGTTCAATGTGTATAAAAATCAACAAAGTCGGCAAACAGGAAGTAGGAATCTGATGGATCCAAAAATCCTTCCCACGATATGGGGTACCTATATGAAGCTTGTGACCAAATATCAGATCTCTGCCATCAATAGTTGCTGAGAAAAATGTGACAAAAAATGTGCATATATGTTCAATGTGTATAAAAACCAACTAAGTCGGCAAACAGGAAGCAGGAATCTGACGGGTCCAAAATCACTTCCCACAATATGGCATACCTATATGAAGCTTGTGACCAAATATCAGATTTCTGTCATCAATAGTTGCTTAGAAAAATGCGACGAAAAATGTGCATATACAAATGTATGTTAAATGTGTATAAAAATCAACAAAATCGACAAACAGGAAGTAGGAATCTGATGGGTCCAAAAACGCTTCCCACAATATGGGGTACCTATATGAAGCTTGTGACAAAATATCAGATATCTGGCATCAATAGTTGCTGAGAAAAATGCGACGAAAAATGAGCATATATGTTCAATGTGTATAAAAACCAACTAAGTCTGCAAACAGGAAGTAGGAATCTGACGGGTTCAAAAACGCTACCCACAATATGGTATACCTATATGAAGCTTGTGACCAAAAATTAGATTTCTGCCATCAACAGTTACTGAGAAAAATGCGATGAAAAATATCTTGGATGGACGGAAGGACAGACGGAGAGGTAAAACAGTATACCCCCCTCCCCCTTCGGGGAGCGGGGGTATAATAATGTTTATCACAGAACTAGGTCAAAGTATCACAAAAAATAAGTGTTAAATAATGTTCATCACAGAACTAGATCAAAGTATCACAAAAACAAGCATTAAATAATGTTTATCACAGAACTAGGTCAAAGCATCACAAAAAATAAGTGTTAAATAATGTCTATCATAGAACTAGGTCAAAGTATCACAAAAATTAAGAGTTAAATAATGTTTATCACAGAACTAGGTCAAAGTATCACAAAAAATAAGTGTTAAATAATATCTGTCACAGAACTAGGTCAAAGCATCACAAAAAATAAGTGTTAATCATGTTTATCACAGAACTAGGTCACAGTATCTCAAAATTTCATGATCATATCTGTTAATATCTTATTTATTATCAAGATTATATGAACTACATTGAATTTGAAAAACATTTCTTATAAGTTATATTATATATCTACCATTCTTTAAGTATCTAATTAATTAAATCCATATTAATCAATTTGAAATATTAAAAATTTTAAACACATTTTTCAGATAAAATTTCCAGCAATCCAATTATCTTTTAGTATCATATTTTTTTCATATATCAACTTCAAATTTAAACTTTAAAACAATTTATTGAACATCTACCTAAATTAAAACATGATGATGACACGTAACAGTATTCAGCAAAGTGTCAGCTTCAGATCTCTAGTAACAATGTAAATTTCAACACCTACATGTATGTACAAACATATAATAACAATGTAAATTTCAACACCTACATATATGTACAAACATATAAAAGTAATTTATATTAATGCAACAGAATGAGATCCATGTAAAAACTTTTTTGGGACAGTTAAAAAAAAGTATGCTCTCAATATGCCCACCCATCCTCATCTTCGCTAGCCAAGGGTTACGATTCGGGTCCCCCTTCTCTCCACCCTTGGCAGATCTAGAATACATTTTGAGGATTCACGCTTTAATATTTCATTGGTTACGGCTACCAGTACACGTATCCAATCAGAAGACGTTTTACACGGAGCACATGTTATCCGCGAAATGTAAACAAAAATGGCACCGGAATGCTCTCATATGACAACGATTTGCCACTTCCCGTTTTGGTTCCAATGAAAACATCTTTCCCGTCTGCCAAAGCTTTGAAACTTTCACTTGGTTGACAGTAAGTGCTTCCAAATTAAATTTATCACAAATAAGTTTTTATTCACTGGGCGCTGCCATTTTCAACTCTCCAACATACGTATAACAAAACGATTCTGATTGGCTGGCGATGACGACTATCTAAGGGGCGTAACTTCGATAAACCACCAGGTGGCATTGCACGCGAATTTCAAAATGTATTCTAGATCCGCCAAGGGTGGAGAGAAGGCGGACCTGAATCGTAACCCTTGGCTAGCGAAGATGACCCATCCTTTATCCAATACATTTAAAAAAAAAAACCAATCAATTTAACCCAATTTTCCATAAAGTTATACATTAACCTGCAATATAAATCTAGGTCATCTTGATTTTTTGGGGCAAAAATTTTCAATTTCCAATCAATAAATCATAATTAATAAATCTTCTTTTTCTTAAATTCCTCAATTTTCAAAACAATCTAAATTCTTAGTGACATTTGTCAACAATATTTTGATCCAAATATTTACAAAAGGTATTCAAAATCTTCTCAAATCAGTTGCTTGGTAATTCCATGTTTTTAATCAATACACCCTTTCCAAACATGAAGCTTTAAATGCTATTAGAAAATTGAAAGACAACAGGTTTATCTATCAGGTAATGTTGACATTGATCAGGACAAGATTGGATACCATAATTGATTTAACAAGAACTTTATTTCATTGTGTATAGAAATAATAAGTGTAATACAGTAGCATCATAATTATACTATAATGTCAGATTCAGACATACCTTCTAACAGTCAGAACAACCGTTTAAGACAGTAGCATCATAATTATACTATAATGTCAGATTCAGACAGACCTTCTAACAGTCAGAACAACCGTTTAAGACAGTAGCATCATAATTATACTATAATGTCAGACTCAGACAGACCTTCTAACAGTCAGAACAACCGTTTAAGACAGTAGCATCATAATTATACTATAATGTCAGACTCAGACAGACCTTCTAACAGTCAGAACAACCACTTAAGACAGTAGTATCATAATTATACTATAATGTCAGATTCAGACAGACCTTCAAACAGTCAAAACAACCGCTTAAGACAGTAGCATCATAATTATACTATAATGTCAGATTCAGACAGACCTTCTAACAGTCAGAACAACCGTTTAAGACCGTAGCATCATAATTATACTATAATGTCAGATTCAGACAGACCTTCTAACAGTCAGAACAACCATTTAAGACAGAGTTTCTTTCATTTTAGTAGGATAACATTAAGAGCAGCATTTCCATATAGACTTATTTCTTTAAATAAGAGAGAATTATAATATCAGTGAACAAGAATGAAAATCCTTCTAAAACTGAGGAAGAAACAATTGTTATGGAATAACACTTTTATTGCAGTTCTTCATCTGAAAGTTACCAAATTCACTTAAAGCCAAATCTTTTCTGATTGGCCAAATGGTTACGGTTGTTGACATCTGAACACAAACCCAGTCATCACAATGAGCACCTGTCCTCTGGCCCAAGACCAGTAAAGCCAAGGTTCACTTTTATATATGCTTCTAAAGCTCATTCAAATAATTATATATTTTTTGACAATGTACATATATTGAATATGACGTTGGAGAAAACCTAGAAATGAGATCAAATTGTCCTGGTAAGGTGACAAGTCAACTGCTGTCTGCAGATTGTTACTAAGTAAACTAGCTTGACAAAAATCCTGCTGAGAATGTTTGTTTTGTATTAGCAGAAATATATACTGTATGAAATAATATTATTTTTCTTCATACAATTTACAAAGGTAGCCAAAAAATCACCCACTTACAATAAGACAATATTTATTCACATATTTTTTTTATAATTCATTCCCTTGTTCATTTCTGATTAAGTTTAAACACATGTATAATTTAGATATCAGGTTCAAGGATAATAATCTGATCCTAATTCAAAATAAAATTATTATGACAAAAATAGTCTGAAAAATAAATGCAAGTCATGCATGATGAAAATTAATGTTACTTGGTTGTTATTTTAATCCATCCGAAAAAAAATTGTATTTTATGAATGTTCTTAATCCTCTCTTATCAACAGGATTTTAAATAATCCTGATCTTTGTATCAAAAAATTGAATGAAACAAATATGTGGTTTGTTTTTATTACGTATAACAATTAACATGTGGAAATACAAAATATATAAACAATATCCATGCTAAAAGCATATAAACTTTTCAAATACGCTTTCTTTTAAAAAAAATGTTGGATTTTCATAAAACTTGTACTGTTAAAAAGAAAATTTCTAATTTCTAATGTAAGTTTTTCAATAATTTCACAAATAATGGTTTCTAGGTATTAATAAGTTAAACACAAATTATATTTTTTATGTTATAATTTATTATAAATATATAATAAATTGTGACATTAGACATTCATTAAATTTTGTGTTTGATTTATGTCAACTACAAGAAGTGAAATAATTTTAAAATGGCTACATAAAATTGTAGAACATTTTACATTTAATGGTTTTACTTCATTTAAATTAGACTAGAAAATTTTAAGAAAGTGTGTTTTCTATTTCATATGAACATATCCTATCTATACAGTGTAATTTTGAAAAGTTGACATACGTATGGCACCATACTGTAGTAGAGGGTTAGGGTGCTGAACGCCATTTTCAACAATATTTCAGTTTTATTGGTGGAGGAAACTGGAGTACCCGGTTTTTGTATCGAGTACACCGTGCTCGAGCAGGATTCGAACTCACAACGTTAGTGGTGACAAGCACTGATTGCATAGGTAATTATAAATCCAACTACTATACGATCACTACGATGACAGCCCCTATATATATATATAGGGGCTGTCATATATGGTACACATATATATATATGTGTACCATCCGCACACGCTTATACACATGTCTTACTTCTATCCCTAGATTTGCCTTATGAGAAAAGGTAACACTACGATTATTGAAGCTCCTTTTTTAGGGAGTGGATGTAGTCGAGTGGTCTAGGGCGCTGGACGTAAGGCTAAGCGAATGGTGCTGCAGTGTAACAATGGTGTGGGTTCAAATCCCGTCGAGGGAAGAACAAAAATTTGACAGCTCTAAAATCTAATTCTAACACTGTTTGGTTTAATTTTCAGACGTATATATATATATATATATATATATAAAACGTTGTATCTATATGCCTACTAGATGTATAAAGTCACCATGTACCCAGCATCTTATATGGAGTGAAGTGTAATAGACATTGTTGGTACCTGAGCAGTGCTGTAGACACCCAGTAGGAAATTTAACTAAAATATCTAATTTTGTTGCTTTCTTGTGTGTAAATTTAACAATTTTGTGATGTTGCAGTATAAACACAATATACATACATTGTGTTGGGAAAATATAAAATGATTTGTACTCGTCTAAATGTAGGAAAGAAAACCGTACAAGAGACTCTCTTTTCTTCTTGTTTCTAAAGCTCATACGAATAAATTTTATATATGCCAACAATATATATGTACGTAGATTGTTTATGTGTACTCACAGAACATTATTTATCATTTAATTCATTGTAATTGACAAATGTTATAATATTAAGTCAAATTAGATATTAACATAATAAAAATGAATAAAAGAAAGATTCATTAATTATGAGATGAAAGAAGTATTCTGTACCTCTTTATTGCTAAAATAGATTAAACATTGTATGTCATCTACATGTTGTGTACATATTTTTCATTTTAATTACAGTATATCTATTATTTATACAATAATCTGATGTAGGCAATTTAAATGACAACTTTTATCTAGAATATCAGTAAAGTCAACAAAATCAATAAGGTATATATGACTACCAGTAATTGAAACTGACAGATAAATAGGCCAGTTTTTTATATTTATATATTCTATCTATACTTATCTCAATATAAGCTAAGAATAAGTCTATTGAAAATTGACCTTGTAAGGACCTAAATAAAATAATAATATTTCATGACTTGCTGTCTTCCTATAGGTAGTTAACATTTTAATACAAAATATTACATGTAATGTTACGTCAGATTGGACAACTTTCAAATTTAACTTGTAAAATAAATTTGTCAAGACATTTTAAAAAATATATATGATAAAGTTTTTAGTAATTTTTAATTAAAACTGAAAAATTACCTTTTTTTATTTATTTATTATTTTTCTAAGCATGTTTAATAATTCTATTTTTGACCGCTAAGACTCAATCTGTGACAGCAAATTCAACAATGACTATTGATATATTTTACGTAGTGTCCTAAACCAAAATAAGAGTGCTGGCAATGATTATATCAAACAATGGTAGTTATCTATGACTTCTCCTCTACAAGTAAAACAACAAAACAATGATCGTTGATGTAAAGCTTGGATGTCATTGTTTGATCAGTTTCTGAGGAAAAGCCTTTTACAAAAAATTCCCATAGGTTCCCATGTAACAAGTATTTCCAGCATTTATATCCATCCTCTGGTTTACAATCGACAAGAACAAAAAAAAGAAAAAAAAAGTTTAAAGGACCATCAATTAACAACCTTGTGCATAGATTGCATTAGAACAGTTGCTGACAAACTGGTATTTGAGAAAGATTTTAACCATTTTTGTCATAAGGTCCTATGAAATACTTACAGTTGTAAAAACAACAACAGATAGAAAGTGATGACAATACCTATCACCAACTAAATATTGCAACTGTCAAGTTTCAAATCAGTAACTGAGTAAGACCAAGCTTAAAAATATACTTGGTTTGCTGTTTCTCGACCCACAATTTGAGAAGTGGGTAAGTAGGTAGACAATTTTTTGCTCTTCTCTTCAAAGATTCAAAAAGATACATTTTTATAAATCATGTTAAAAAAAATAATTTTTTTTTTAACTCCACCAGAATTTTTTTTGGGGTTGGGCCGATTTTGGTGGTCAGTCAGTCGGTTGGGAAACAGCAAAACAATAATTTTTGATGGATCGTCCTTGTACTCACCAAACTGTTTAGTTCCAGCATTTCTTTAAAAATCTTTTGCCGTCCTAATTTACTGGCAAGTGTTAAAGGAGTTAGATTGGCTTTGTTTTTAATGTCTGTTTTGGCAGGTTTTTTATGATGTTTTACAAGATATTTGTACATTTCCTGAAATTAAATAATAAAAGGCATTGAGCAAGTACATTTTGATTATATATTTCTCAGTGAGTTCTTTTTTTTTTACATATTTTAAAAGTCAAATTTCTTTCTCTCCACCTCATATAAGCTGTTTTCTCCGGTAACTTGAAGCATAACCTTAGTCTGTTCATAGTAATATGTAGCTAAGCCTGCCCTAATAATTATAATAATTGACTACTTACAACTAAAGTAGTAAGTCCATTCAACCTTTACTCAACAAGATTCGACTGTAAAGTCAAACCTTTATTACATGACCTTCAAATGTAATTGAGGTCACATAAGACAGGTGGTCGCTTCATACAGGTTGAAATTATTATATAAAATGCATTACAAAAGGAGATAAACTTTAAAGTCAAACAATATATGTTATTGCTTAATAGAGGTGGTTGCTAAAGCAGGTTGTACAGTAATTGTCAACATATTTTCAAATTTAATGAACTTAACCTTGACAATGAACACTGCAACACAGATCATGAATTTACACCTTGGTGTTTTGGTTAGAAAACAGCGGTCTGATATCAGTGAAACTAAAATATTGTTGAAAGTGGCATTAAAAACCAAACACCTTGATCAGCTGTGGGTTACTGGCAAATGCCATTCAAATTGCTCAGTTATTTCTGTCTATTTTTTTTACTGTGCGACATTAAAAGTATAACAAAATAAAGATAATTCTACAGTCTTATTGTTGACACTCACAACTTGGTCGGATATAACAGCCATATGAAGGCATGTGTTTCCAAAAGAATCTTGAAGGTTGGGATCAGCTCCATGATTTATGAGGTAGTCGTAGATTTCTTGGTTTCCAGTACATGTAGCAAATGACAAAGGGTATTCCCCATAGTATGCATAGCCTAAAATAGAAACAACAATTCATGGTTATATACTGTGCATTCTTGTTACTCAACAAAGGTCATCCTTAAAATAGAGGATCGCATGAGCCTGTATCGATCACACTTTACAAAAAAAAGAAAGATCTGAGAATCTTCCATGAAATTGACCAAAGTTGGATTCAATTGATCCATGTCATAGGTCTTGTTCTACTGGTTCCAGATATATATCATATAATAAGAACAACTGGTACCTTAAAGTCAATGTTGGTGTACTCGATACAACATTATGTGATAAAGTTTGTCAATGACTTGCGGCAGGTCAATGGTTTTCTCTGGGTACTCCTGTTTCTTCCACCAATAAAACTGACCACCACGATATAACTGGTATATAGTTGAAAGTGACATTAAACACCATAACCCTAACCCTAAAGTCAATGTAAAGGATTAATTAATTGTTGGCTGTTTAAAGTCCAGTGACAAATATTACATGGCATGTACAAATGCAGGATGAAAGTAACATGAGCAGTATACATGTCCTAGACATTTTATACATAAATACTAAATCTCCTATATCTTACATATTTCTTAAAATTAGTTTAACCACTTGTCAAAAGTTCTTTGTAAAAATGAAAATGATTTAGCATCTTGACTTGAGAGGGGCTGTCGTGGTCGTATGGTAGTAGGATTTACAACTACCTGTGCAATCAAAGCCTATCACCACTAAAGTTGTGAGTTTGAATTCTCTCATGATCAGGTGTACTTGATACAATATTAAGTGATAAAGTTTGTCAGTGACTTGCGACAGTGGTTTTCTCCAGTTTCTTCCACCAATAAAACTTACCACCACGATGTAACTGAAATATTGTTGAAAGTGGCGTTAAACAATATAATTCTATCCCCATAAGCCAATTTTCATGTATAAATTTTTCACGAAGTCAGATAAATATATATGTAAAATGCTTGTTAGTATAATACTAATTTCATAAAATAATTCAAATGCCTTTAATATAAATGACTATTAAATTAGATATTTTTGATGGCTCAAATAAGCAATGAGATCAGACACAAATCATAATGTTATTAAATGCCCTCCCCCTAAGTCACTGTATGCTGTTAGTTTGTAAATATCTCAATACTTAGACAACATGCCAAGAGTAAGGATCAAATTAATTAAAAAACACATTCAAGTATGTACTCTTAGCTAGAAATCACTAAATTTATATCAGCTTTTACTCTTAATAAATTTAATATTAATATCAAAATTAATTCCTAATCTCTTGTGCATATTATTGGTATCGATTGACTGATTCAATAATAAAAAAAATCTGTTTTGCAATTTATTAATCTAATTCTATAATACTTGTTCTGATGTTATAAACATACATAATATACACCGTATATATATTATCGTTGGGGGTCTGTGATCATATTGTAGTTGGTTTTAATCTGCTTACACAATCACTGGTTGTCAACACTAATTTTCTATGTTCAATTCAAGCCCGTTGTAAAGTTTTCTACATACAATCTTATATGATAAAGTTTGCCAGTGACTGAAAGTCAGTTCAATTGTACTCGGGTTTCCTTGGCCAATAATGATACATGTTTACATATACTGGTTTTATATACATGTTTACAGGTACTTCAATCACAGCAAAATATACAGGCTAAAAGTTTTTCTTTGGACAATTGAAAGTCAGTTTAGTTTTGATACAGATTTTATTTTTTGATAGTCAATTTAATTACTGAAACAGTCAGCTTAGTTTTTGATAAAGTCAATGTTATGACTGCAACAGTCAGCTTAGTTTTTGATACAGTCAATGTTATGACTGCAACAGTCAGCTTAATTTTTGATACAGTCAATGTTATGACTGCAACAGTCAGCTTAGTTTTTGATACAGTCAATTCAATGACTGCAACAGTCAGCTTAGTTTTTGATACAGTCAATTTAATGACTGAAAGAATCAGCTTAGTTTTTGATACAGTTACTAGTAATTTAACGACTGCAACAGTCAGCTTAGTTTTTGATACAGTCAATTTAATGACTGAAAGAATCAGCTTAGTTTTTGATACAGTCAATGTTATGACTGCAACAGTCAGCTTAGTTTTTGATAAAGTCAATGCTATGACTGCAACAGTCAGCTTAGTTTTTGATAAAGTCAATTTAATGACTGAAAGAGTCAGCTTAGTTTTTGATACAATCAATGTTATGACTGCAACAGTCAGCTCAGTTTTTGATGCAGTCAATTTAATGACTGAAAGAGTCAGCTCAGTTTTTGATACAGTCAATGTTATGACTGCAACAGTCAGCTTAGTTTTTGATACAGTCAATTTAATGACTGAAAGAGTCAGCTTAGTTTTTGATACAGTCAATGTTATGACTGCAACAGTCAGCTTAGTTTTTGATACAGTCAATTTAACGACTGAAAGAGTCAGCTTAGTTTTTGATACAGTCAATGTTATGACTGCAACAGTCAGCTTAGTTTTTGATACAGTCAATTTAATGACTGAAAGAGTCAGCTTAGTTTTTGATACAGTCAATGTTATGACTGCAACAGTCAGCTTAGTTTTTGATACAGTCAATTTAACGACTGAAAGAGTCAGCTTAGTTTTTGATACAGTCAATGTTATGACTGCAACAGTCAGCTTAGTTTTTGATACAGTCAATTTAATGACTGAAAGAGTCAGCTTAGTTTTTGATACAGTCAATGTTATGACTGCAACAGTCAGCTCAGTTTTTGATACAGTCAATGTTATGACTGCAACAGTCAGCTTAGTTTTTGATACAGTCAATTTAATGACTGAAAGAGTCAGCTTAGTTTTTGATAGTCAATGTTATGACTGCAACAGTCAGCTCAGTTTTTGATACAGTTAATGTTATGACTGCAACAGTCAGCTTAGTTTTTGATACAGTCAATTTAATGACTGAAAGAGTCAGCTTAGTTTTTGATACAGTCAATGTTATGACTGCAACAGTCAGCTCAGTTTTTTATACAGTCAATGTTATGACTGCAACAGTCAGCTTAGTTTTTGATACAGTCAATGTTATGACTGCAACAGTCAGCTCAGTTTTTGATACAGTCAATGTTATGACTGCAACAGTCAGCTCAGTTTTTGATAGTCAATGTTATGACTGCAACAGTCAGCTTAGTTTTTGATACAGTCAATTTAACAACTGAAAGAGTCAGCTTAGTTTTTGAAACAATTCAAAATTCAATCAATCAATGTTATCAAATAATTAAAAGTATGCACATGAAAGGTTTAAAATTGACAAGGAGTGTTTGTGTGAAAATGATGTTATTTATTTGTATCATTTAGCGCATGTTTCATAACTACATAAAATATTCCAGGTGTCAAGATAAGATAACTCCGTAAAGTAATATTGTATATATATATATAATGCATGCCTTAAAATTGTGTTTAGTAGCCTTGATAATAAAATTTCTCTAACTAAATATCAGATGTACATTCATGTTTAATTGATGTATTATAATTATACCTAACTACTAAGTGTAATGGGTATGGTGTACCAATTATTTATATCTCTATCCATTTAACAAGGTCTTTGATATAACAAAGGCACTTTCAATCTTTAGTGCAAGCATTTAATAAAAGTCCTGGAGATTCCGTGATATTAGCAGATAAACTAGTTTTAACACAGAGTTGGTAGTCATATATGTATATAGGTATATGTAACATTCCACCAATGTTCTTTTCTTAAATAAAAATCAATTATCATTTATTTCTTCTTTTATTTACAAAGACTTTTCTTGCATTTCGCAATTATCCAACTTGTTTCGTCATCGTGAATATATGAGCAATTACAGTTTCTTTTTCCTATGTTTTTAATTAAACAAAAATTTATGTAATTTTTTAATAATGTTTTATTTAATAATACAGTGTTTTCTGAAACAAGCGAAAAAAAAAAAATCAACAAGCACCATAAACTAACCTAAGAACCCCATCCGTGGTATAATGGTTTCCGTGCTCATCTCTAATAACGTAGATTGTGGGTTCAAGCACCAGTCAGGTCAAACCAAAGACTATAATGTTGGTATTTGTTGCATCTCCACTAAGCTAAAGCATGCAACATTAAGGAGTAAGAAGAAATACAGGTTGGCTAGGAATCAGAATAATGTGTCCATGTCTACCCAAAGACTGTTGTTTCAGTGAACTAGCACTATCAAAATCCAATTTGACGTGTTGATCTAGTACAAAGTGAACATCATTATCATATCATCGAATGTAACTTGTTCTCGCTATAATATAGCTGAAAAATGGCTCATTTGGAGTTAAACAACTCAGCAACTGTAAGACATTTGTCATTTGTATACATTTGATTATACAGTAATAACAAGGTGTTTCTGTCAGAAAACACTAGTATAACATACATTTTGTACTATACAATAAACAGGATGTAATTAGTTGGTGTTTCACCCACTGGTCAGACACTGGGGTGTAAAATTCGTGATGTACTATACAATAAACAGGATGTAATTTGTTGGTGATTCACTGTGGTGCAACATTAGTGAATAACAGTGGAACACTGGTATAACATACTATACAATAAACAGGATGTAATTTGTTGGTGTTTCACCCACTGACCAGACACTGTGGTGTAACATTAGTGAATAACAGTGGAACACTGGTATAACATACTATACAATAAACAGGATGTAATTTGTTGGTGTTTCACCCACTGACCAGACACTGTGGTGTAACATTAGTGAATAACAGTGGAACACTGGTATAACATACTATACAATAAACAGGATGTAATTTGTTGGTGTTTCACCCACTGACCAGACACTGTGGTGTAACATTAGTGAATAACAGAGGAACACTATGTTACTACAGTGATTGTGTGTATTTCAGACATTTAACTTATATTTATCATCCTGTCAATGTATTTCTATACAATATAAAGTATGTAATTTGCTGGTGTTTTACCCACAAAGCCAGTAACGATTTTAATAGAAACACCTCGCTAGAACTGTAGTGTAGGGTACTAATTACATAGGTAGTTGTAAACATAACTAGAATTATTGCTGCCACAATCTCACAGCGTCAATCTGACTCTAAAAAATGAATATAGAGCTATTGATTGCTATGTTGTAAACTTATTACATAAAAAACTAATAAAATCAAACAGCAATCTTTATCCACTCAATGTCAAACATGTTGATTTTCAATAGTTTCTTTCATTTATAAATGTAGGTCTTTTAATGATCAACTGTGTGTTTGAAAGATTCCAATGATATTTAGTCTTCTTTCTTAGAATATTTCATGCATGCTACCATAATGCATCATTTATTTTAGAAAAAGGGTTTACAAAGAGGGATGCTTTCTCTTCATGAATTAAATCTGTTTCTCCTATCAGATTTTAATTGATATCAATTTACAATTGTTGCATAATTTTCTTTAGGTTTGAAAACATTACCATTTTTTTTTATTTACGTTGAAAGGCAAGATTGCAGTTTATGATTATACAAGTGAAAGTCATGGAAGAAAAAATCATTTCTATGGCAAATATCTGTATTATCGTCATCATCGATTAGTATTGAAAGATGGGAAATTTAAACTTAATCAAATCACAGTTGTACCGTGGCTATTAACAGGACGATCTCTACGTCAATGCAGTCTAAGAATAATCAAGGTTATTGCGTTTTAAATGTTTTCTTGTATTTGTATAAAAGAGATGTTTGCTCGATTTTTCCTCATAATTAAATCTCTTTACTTAATTTTAAAGACAAATTTCAAATAAATGACATGCAATACCAGGTAATTATCAAATAAAAAAGGAAATTCTTCAAAAAATTATTTCTAATATTAAAAACCATTTTTTATAATTGAACCATGTTTATGTGTATATTACATATTACGTGTACATGTACAAAATGTATCATGACTAGGTACTTATATTTTCTTTAGTCAGCAATTATTCTTTTCATGTTAGTTTACAAGGGGTACGTAGTATGACATTCATATAATTTAAGTAGAGTAAGTGTCCTACTTTATAATTTTAGCAGAAGTTTGAATTAAATTTAAGAAATAATCATGATAATTATGTCTGGAGAAATCAGAATTTCGCATTTTGTATAAAGAAATATAGTGTTTAATTGTATATAATTACATCTAGTTATTATTTATATACACATACATACTTCCCCAAAGTATTCCATGTACATAGAGATAAAGCAAGACTTCAATAATTTTATTACTGGTACGTTTAATGATTCCCAATTATTTGACAGCTTAATTTTTCTACTATTTTCAATTTTGGGGGATTTTTTTACTTTTAAATTATTTTATTTTTTTCATCTATTGCATATTTCGGGCAGTTTGAGAGTAAGCCATCAGGTGTTTCAAAGTGGGCCGATACCCGGTACTTTTACCCGTCTGAGATCGTGTATAGTACCGGCAGAAAATACGGAACCCCTCAAAATTAGCGGTGGTCAAAACCACAAGTATGATAGGCTTGTGTAATATTTTTCATAAAAAATTAATGATCACGTCAATTGTTGAATTCTCGCATTCAAATCGAACAACTGCGTCACGACCAAGTTGACGGGATATTCCCTGTTTTAAAAATAAATTACCTTAGAATCGTAAATAGCAGTTTGCGCATGCAGTAAATAAATATGTTTTCGCCTCAATTTCTCACTTTTGAGACAGACCAGTTCCTATTTTTAGCGATGTGAGATTTTCTTATCTTGCACTAGTGCAAGACAAAAAAATCACGTGCGTTTTACCGGCAAATGCATGCTGTACAGTTTATGTCAATTCTCCATGCTTTTCCTTTTTAAAATAAACAATTAACCACGATTCTACTACATATGTATTTTTAAATTCATTTATGTATTATATTCTGCTAGCTAACGTGCACCTTTCACGGTGTTTGATTCTTTTTTCAGGCTCTCTTCCAGTCAATGTTTGTGTACTTTGAGTAAATAATAGAGTGCTCTCCCTTGTTAGTAACTAACTTAAAGAAAGAAATTACCTCCCTTTGACCAAATTCAAATATTTTTTTACAGGTATTTATCTCTGTTGTAGTAACATTTATAATATATTTATTAAATACATTGTACTTTATGATGAAATACATTTGAAATACTGCCGAGATACAGTTACATATGGATAAATCGAATATTTACTTTAGCAATGGAAAAATAAATTGCGGGATAACGCTCGATGGAATGTAAACAAAAACAATTAGGTGCTTAGTGAGAAATAAAATCAAACACCGGAAAAAGTACAAGATAGGGAAATCTCCGACATCCTTGGGTAAGATTACAATCGTTCTCTAACTCGGCAAGCCTCGTAAAGAGAACGATTGAAATCTTACCCTCGGGTGTCGGAGATTTCCCTATCTTGTACTCTCCCCGGTGTTAGATTCTATATATCTTTTCATCCTTGTGTAAAACTCGGACCGGAACAAAGCTGACATCATTTCAAAATAAAAAATGACAGATTACAAATTATGTTCAAACACAATTTAGTGTAATCTTCAGTAATATAAGTATGATCATTTTGTATTATGAATATATGACTACACAATATTTTGTGCGATTTTTTTTTATCCATTTAAAGCCCAGGGTCGAATCATTTTGGGGCGTACTGTCTTGTTGCTTAACTCCGTCCATATTGTTTAACTTCCGGTATAAAAAAATAAAAACCTATGGCTAATTTATTTACATATTTTGACGGGGCCCTACCGCGGTTGTTCACAGAAATGAAAGTGTGCTGAAAAACATTTTTAAAAGGGGGTACGAGGAGATAATTACTAGAAATCTTGAAAAGGACCGAACATGGCTCAGATACGAATTACATTGTAATGTCAAAACGCCGGCCCCACTTTTTTTCCCAAAATAATTTAACTTTTGTGATTCAAATGTTAATACATGTCTTCCCGCGAATCGTTTTTTGTTCCAACATTTTTTTTGCACATAAGTCGTGAAAGTAACAATATATATTGTTTTTGTTTAATTATATTTGTATTGATCTATTAAAATTATTAAAGATTGATGATTGCAAATTAAATTTATATCTTTCATTAATTATGACACTTATATGTCTTGATCCGTGCCAATGGTCTTCACTCTTGGTGAAATCTGAACTCTAAAGTTAATGGGATTTTTCTTTCAAAAACAAGTAATGTTTTGCAGTCTCTGAAGTACATTTTTTGGTCCACAAAATGCTAGATTTCAGGAGCTTCCGCCCCCTGGACCCCTTACGGCCCTCAGCCTAATTTTTTAGGTACCTCCTAAAATTTAAGAAGTACCTCCTATTATAAAAAACTTTGAAACCCCCCGAGCCATGTGAATTATTTTTATACCAATTACACATTAACCCTATGATAAAATAGTAATGGAGTTTATTGTCACTTTCAGCTATTATTCAGCCATATTGTGACTACTAAACTGACCAGGAGAAGAAACACCAGACAGATATAATAAACTGGACCATGAAACTCCCAGCTTTGGGTAGGTGTCTGAAAATGCAAATGTTTGTGGTCAGTAGTCAACAAGCTAAACCACTAGGTCACCACGCCTAATTTGTAAAACAGAACCACACATATATGTATTTAACTGTCTGTATCAATAATTTGGGATTTCCAAATTGTAAACATCAGTTCTGTCCTCCATCTAGGATGTCGGATGGTCACGGTTGGATTTCAATTTCATACTTTCATACTGCTACAGAAAAAAAGCATTTCAAATTACAAACCTTCATAATTTGTATCTTTCGTTCTTCCCTTTTTTTGGTCTTCAGGAAGAAAGAAACGACCACTGGCCCTTTCATTAATATTAGCACCATTTTCTATCAGCAGTTTTACTGCCTCAAAACTTCCATAAATAATAGCTATATGCAAGGCACTTTCACCTGAAAATAAAGAAAGTCGGTGCTACATTAAGTAATAATGACAAATGAATCATCCATGAAATGCAATTTAAACAGAAATCTTTTAAACCATCATTATTTTATGACTTCATTGTATGTTGTAATTCAAAAACGTATTTGTTCTGTTGGGAAAGACGTATGTTTCCTGTTCCTCATTAAAGTTTAAACATTGAAAGGGAGACTTTACTGGGGTGGACAAGTGGATATGTAAACAACATCTTCAATCATTATTATTTATGAGAAGTAACATAGTTTGTTAAGTATTTTATCCAACATGGTAAAAGTTGTAGATCAACAAAAGTGTGATGATGATACAGACAGTGATCAATGATAACATTTACATACACTTTATACAATGCAAGGTGATGGGTAGTGATACATGTCTGTTCTTCTAATTAACCAACAGATGATGTGTCTACCCATGAACTGTTGTTTTAGTCAACTAGCCTTTATACAACTTGTTGGTCTAATACAAAGCAAACATCATCATTATCTCATCAAAATGTAACTTGTTCTCGCCATGATATGGCTGAAAAATTGTTCATCACTTGGCGTTAAACAACAATAACTCATTCACTCTATCAAATGTCGATGAAAGAGAAAAAGCTTAAACTTGGCCTTACAACTAATTAATTAACTGTTATATATGAGGAATACCTATAATCCACTTTAAACTATGTGCCTGGGGAATCCATTTTTCTCGATAATTCAAACACAAGTACTTATAAAATAAATGAAAATTGGCAATTGAAAAAAAATACTATCTGATCTATGAATACTCAGTTCAATGATATAAACCTCTGGTACAATTAAATATAGCTTAAAATTAAAATCAATAAGAGCTATGACGTGAATGCTGAAATAATTAGCTTCCTGGCCTACAGTGGGCTTACTATACAAAAAATGATCAAATAATAAATTTACATTTAATCTGTGAAAAAGATAACAAAAAAATGACGTGTCTTTTACGATTTTGATACTTTAAACATGATTTTTGAATTGATTTTTCCCGTTTGTTTACCAAGGGTACGTTCTGTATTTTTTGGACTGTTAAATAAGTAGAGTCTTGATACGCTTTTACCAGTTGCAAAATTTTTTTTAACATCTAAGCTAAAGAATACACTCATAGTCCTTTAAATACTGATAATATAGAATCAATTTTATGATCTTATACATGTACGTGCACTAGTATACATATGAAGACTAATTAAACTAGCAACATCCAATCAGCTTGATCAGGACACATGCACAATAAAGATTTCAAAACTGTCAATCTGAATAAAATCACATCTCTAACTGGCTTCCCTTTACTGATATGTCACCGTGTGGGAGATCTGAAGAAACAACATCATGCATCACATGCGAGTGACCCTGTCATGAAAATACTGGTTATGACCTTTTTCAGCTAATAGAATCGTTCATAGCAAACAAAGCAGTTTAGTATAAAAACACTTTCCTAGTCCATGAAGCGCCATTTTTATTGGATGACAAAAGTCATGACATAGGGTCACATGTTTACCTGTGTAGTTGTTTCAGTGAGTTGGAACTATAAAAATCTAACTAAGGTTATCTAGGCTATACAAAACTGACATTATCACCTCATCAATATGTAACTTGAATTTACCATGTAATATATAATAGCTGAACAATTGTTCACTTGGCTTTAAACAACAATCAATCACTCACCCACAAACGCTGAACTGAAAATGACCTCAACATATCATGTCAGAAACTGATTTGTCTCATGCTAAATGTAGTTACATTGCATTCTGATGCATCAATTTACAAGTATAAGTACAAATATTATAAACAAAAGGTTCATGCTCATTGTTGGTAAGGACAGATGCTTATACAGCTGAACCCTGTCATGTCAAAGACAAGGGGAACAATAATTTTGAATAACAGAGTATTTTGAATAACAGAGTATTAGAGATAACCGGGAGAAATTAAGATGAAATCTACTTTGAAGAGAATATATTTTTACTAGGAGTTATGTAAGGAAAAGATGTATTACAGTTTGAGATAATGAAGTCCACGTTTACAAAGTCATTGTACAGTATAAATAAGGTCAAAAGTAATGCATGATTCTCAATGTTATTTATGAAACATATTTGAGAGCAAATGAGAATTGTAATTTGATACCCTTTAAATAATAGACTTGAAAATTGTTCCATGTAATTAATTTAGTTTTAATTTAAAATTTGATTGCCAATAATGCATTTTAAATTACTTATATCAAACTGATCCCACATATTGTTTAAATCATTTTAAATTCTTGTCCGATTAAAATATATTTGTTAATTATGGTCAAGAAATCTCATAACTTTGAGGTGCGTTCTACATTTAACTAACAATAACATGTTTTTATAGAAATACAGAATTCTAAGCATTAGATACAACCCAACAGATACAAAACCTTGTATTATATATGTATGTGACACAAGATGTACTTTTGTCGGTTCTACTTTCGTGAGGTCACCAGCTTGGAAAACCCCTATGACGTAATCATTAATAAAAACAATATCTCATTAAGG
Organism: Bathymodiolus brooksi; assembly: GCA_963680875.1. Taxonomy (NCBI): domain Eukaryota; kingdom Metazoa; phylum Mollusca; class Bivalvia; order Mytilida; family Modiolidae; genus Bathymodiolus; species Bathymodiolus brooksi. Next base: position 40,874,623 of record OY804575.1, read on the forward strand.
AATACTTCAAACTGATGTTTTGTATGTTAGATTCATATTGAAGGAAACTGTACCATGAACAATTACTCTTCAGGCCAAATATTTTGCTTACAAAAGACATAGAGAAATCGTTGAGTATTTGGACAGTGATAGAGATTGATGATTGAACGTTTGAATGAATGTTGTGACGTGATGTAACAAAATCTGTGACATATAAAACTACTTTGAATGTCACATCGTTATTTGTAAAGAATTCTAACATGACCTCTTTCTTTTGCTTTGTTAACAAACGAGCGAGTTATCCATTCAGTATAATCTCATTAGCACATGCACCGGTGAATGTGACTGATTTTTCCATTGGCAGCATAAATTGTAACCCGAATAATGCCGATAGAGGGTGCAGCATTATTCGAGTTACATAAATTGTGTGCGACATTTTCCGCAAGAGTAAATATAAACTAGTATTACTGTGAGCACAGCTCACTAAGATATACCCCCCGATCCCCACATCTGTCCAACCTATTTCCATAACCAAAACATTACTGATTGTTCCGACCAAAAATGAAAGGGACCCTCCTCTCTTCACCGGTAAGCTGCTGATAAAATTTCAAAACATTCTGAGAAACACTACTCAAGTTATCATATGACATAGGGTAAAAATCCTATTTTCCGTCATATCAAGTCCAATAACTCTGGAACGGCAAAAGTGAAAATCGTGAAAAATGAAAGGGATCCTCCTCTCTTCACCGGTAAGCTGCTGATAAAATTTCAAAACATTCTGAGAAATACTACTCAAGTTATCATATGACATAGGGTAAAAATCCTATTTTCCGTCATATCAAGTCCAATAACTCTGGAACGGCAAAAGTGAAAATCGTCAAAAATGAAAGGGATCCTCCTCTCTTCACCGGTAAGCTGCTGAAAAAATTTCAAAACATTCTGAGAATAACTACTCAAGTTATCATACGACATAGGGTAAAAATCCTATTTTCCGTCATATCAAGTTCAATAACTCTGGAACGGCAAAAGTGAAAATCGTCAAAAAAGAAAGGGATCCTCCTCTCTTCACCAGTAAGCAGCTGATAAAATTTTAAGATTCTAAGAAACACAACTCAAGTTATCGTACGACATAGGATTTGTCTACAGATGGATGGACGGACGGACAGACATGGTGAAACCAGTATACCCCCCTACAACTTCGCTGTGGGAGGTATAATTACCGTCTTCCAATCAAAGTATACTACCATATTTGTACTCTTAGACATATCAGAATCGAAATATATCATGGAAGCCTGGCAGAATGTGTTTTGAGTTTTAACATGGATTGGCGGATATTAGTAAATTTTATCCCTCGCTTCTGGCACGGGATAAAATACTAATATCTGCCCATCCATGTTAAAACTCCCAACACATTCTGGCTTCCATGATTTATTTCTTAAATAAATATAATAATGAAATACATCAGTAATATCCTCCATTTAATGTTAATTAATAGTAACAGTCCAAGCAGTACAATACCTAAAATCTTGAACATTAAGTATGAAATGTACAAACTAAAACATACATGTGACATCAGAGATGCAGCTAATCGTCGGCCCTGTCGGACCAAATTTTAGAGGGTCCGGCAAAGGACGTCTTTGTGTCAGACCTAATGACCGGCAAATATTTTTACTGCTTGGGGCTGTCAAAAATCAAATTTCTGTCGGTCCTGGTTACCTCTTTGACCCCTAAGCGAAGGATCTTTGATTATCGTTAATAAAGTCAAAAGTTGTAAACAAATTGGTAAAAATTTGTTCCTTTCTGTTTATGCTAAATTTCGGGAACCAGTTCCCATTCCGGATCTTATTTCGTATCCTATCGGTAATCGTAAATTGTAATTTTACATTATCATTTCCGTTATGGCTGCATGGCCAATTAAGTTTACGGAGGGGTCTAAATCTGGAAAAAAGCACCCACTACCTATCGATTTATCTACAGAGAATAAAAAAGCCAAAAGGTCGCCATATGAGAAGGAGAGGCGACCGGGGCGGTCCTTTAATCGAAAATGGAAGGACAAAATGAACAAACAAATAACGACTTGATATCAAAATACTCATTAGAGGAATAATAAAATCTTACTAATATGAAGTATTGATTATTTGATGTTGCAGGGCTATCTAAATTGAATGCGGTCTCAGTCACTAACCCCCCTTTGACAATATCCTTAATCTGATTCTGGTCGTAGTAGTTGTTAACTGTGTCAAGGTTTTAAGATTGTCCCTTTAATCATACTGTATTGAAAGTGAAATATTAAAAAATTTCTAAAAAAACCAGAGGCTCTCAAGAGCCTGTATCGTTCACCTGGTAATAAAAAAAAACAATTGGTCCTATGTAAAAACTATGTCCTGCGTCATCTTGGAATTACGATCAACATAAAAAACACAAAGTTTGTAAAGGACCTTCCAATGATTGATGCACAGTTTAGGTTCAATCAGTGCAATAGCTTCAGAGAAGAATATATTTCTGTATTTTCCCCATATGGTTCTGTGTTAATACTATGACCTGTGGTGGCAGCCATCTTGGATTTCCGATCGGCATAAAAAACAGGACCTTCCAATGATCATTCCTGGGCAGTTTGGTTTCAACTGTCCAAGTGGTTTCAGAGAAGAAGCATTTTGAAACATTTTTCCCATAGGGTCCAATGTTAAACTAAGTCCTGCCGTAGCTGCCATTTTGAATTTCATATCAGAATGAAAAACGTATATTTTGTAGAGGACCATTCAATGAACATTCATGTACAGTTTGGCTTTAATCATATTTGTAGTTTCTGAGAAGAAGGCATTTGAACATTTTCCCATAGGGTCCAATGTTAATCTATGTCCTGCGGTGGTGGCCATCTTGGATTTCCGATCGGCATAAAAAAACAGAAACTTTGTAGAGGACCTTCCAATGATCATTCCTGGGCAGTTTGGATTCAATTGTCCAAGTGGTTTCAGAGAAGAAGCGTTTTGAAACATTTTCCCCATAGGGTCCAATGTTAAACTAAGTCCTGCCGTAGCCGCCATTTTGAATTTCATATCGGAACAAAAAACCTTAATTTTGTAGAGGACCATCCAATGAACATTCATGTACAGTTTGGCTTTAATAATATTTGTAGTTTCTGAGAAGAAGGCATTTGAACATTTTCCCATAGGGTCCAATGTTAATCTATGTATTGTGGTGGCGGCCATCTTGGATTTCCGATCGGCATAAAAAACATAAAATTTGTAGAGGACCTTCCAATGATCATTCCTGGGCAGTTTGGTTTCAACTGTTCTAGTGGTTTCAGAGAAGAAACGTTTTCAAACATTTCCCCCATAGGGTCCAATGTTAAACTAAGTCCTGCCGTAGCCGCCATTTTGAATTTCATATCGGAACAAAAAACATAAAGTTTGTAGAGGACCATCCAATGAACATTCATGTACAGTTTGGCTTTAATCATATTTGTAGTTTCTGAGAAGAAGGCATTTGAACATTTTCCCATAGGGTCCAATGTTAATCTATGTCCTGCGGTGGTGGCCATCTTGGATTTCCGATCGGCATAAAAAACACACACCTTGTAGAGGACCTTCCAATGATCATTCCTGGGCAGTTTGGTTTCAATTATCCAAGTGGTTTCAGAGAAGAAGCGTTTTGAAACATTTTTCCCATAGGGTCCAATGTTAAACTAAGTCCTGCCGTAGCCGCCATTTTGAATTTTATATCGGAACAAAAAACGCAAAGTTTGTAGAGGACCATCCAATGAACATTCATGTACAGTTTGGCTTTAATCATATTTGTAGTTTCTGAGAAGAAGGCATTTGAACATTTTCCCATAGGGTCCAATGTTAATCTATGTCCTGCGGTGGTGGCCATCTTGGATTTCCGACCGGCATAAAAAACAGAAAATTTGTAGAGGACCTTCCAATGATCATTCCTGGGCAGTTTGGTTTCAACTGTCCAAGTGGTTTCAGAGAAGAAGCATTTTGAAACATTTTTCCCATAGGGTCCAATGTTAAACTAAGTCCTGCCGTAGCCGCCATTTTGAATTTCATATCGGAACAAAAAACGTATTGTTTGTAGAGAATCATCCAATGAACATTCATGTACAGTTTGGCTTTAATCATATTTGTAGTTTCTGAGAAGAAGGCATTTGAACATTTTCCCATAGGGTCCAATGTTAATCTATGTCCTGCGGTGGCGGCCATCTTGAATTTCCGATCGGCAAAAAAAACCAGAAACTTTGTAGAGGACCTTCCAATGATCATTCCTGGGCAGTTTGGTTTCAATTATCCAAGTGGTTTCAGAGAAGAAGCGTTTTGAAACATTTTTCCCATAGGGTCCAATGTTAAACTAAGTCCTGCCATAGCCGCCATTTTGAATTTCATACCAGAACAAAAAACGTAAAGTTTGTAGAGAACCATCTAATGAACATTCATGTACAGTTTGGCTTTAATCATATTTGTAGTTTCTGAGTAGAAGGCATTTGAATATTTTCCCATAGGGTCCAATGTTAATCTATATCCTGCGGTGGCGGCCATCTTGGATTTCCGACCGGCATAAAAAACAAAAAATTTGTAGAGGACCTTCCAATGATCATTCCTGGGCAGTTTAGTTTCAACTGTCCAAGTGGTTTCAGAGAAGAAGCATTTTGAAACATTTTTCCCATAGGGTCCAATGTTAAACTAAGTCCTGCCGTAGCCGCCATTTTGAATTTCATACCAGAACAAAAAACGCAAAGTTTATAGAGGACCATCTAATGAACATTCATGTACAGTTTGGCTTTAATCATATTTGTAGTTTCTGAGAAGAAGGCATTTGAACATTTTCCCATAGGGTCCAATGTTAATCTATGTCCTGCGGTGGCGGCCATCTTGGATTTCCGACCGGCATAAAAAACAGAAAATTTGTAGAGGACCTTCCAATGATCATTCCTGGGCAGTTTGGTTTCAACTGTCCAAGTGGTTTCAGAGAAGAAGCGTTTTGAAACATTTTTCCCATAGGGTCCAATGTTAAACTAAGTCCTGCCATAGCCGCCATTTTGAATTTCATACCAGAACAAAAAACGTAAAGTTTGTAGAGAACCATCTAATGAACATTCATGTACAGTTTGGCTTTAATCATATTTGTAGTTTCTGAGTAGAAGGCATTTGAATATTTTCCCATAGGGTCCAATGTTAATCTATATCCTGCGGTGGCGGCCATCTTGGATTTCCGACCGGCATAAAAAACAAAAAATTTGTAGAGGACCTTCCAATGATCATTCCTGGGCAGTTTAGTTTCAACTGTCCAAGTGGTTTCAGAGAAGAAGCATTTTGAAACATTTTTCCCATAGGGTCCAATGTTAAACTAAGTCCTGCCGTAGCCGCCATTTTGAATTTCATACCAGAACAAAAAATGCAAAGTTTGTAGAGGACCATCTAATGAACATTCATGTACAGTTTGGCTTTAATCATATTTGTAGTTTCTGAGTAGAAGGCATTTGAATATTTTCCCATAGGGTCCAATGTTAATCTATATCCTGCGGTGGCGGCCATCTTGGATTTCCGACCGGCATAAAAAACAAAAAATTTGTAGAGGACCTTCCAATGATCATTCCTGGGCAGTTTAGTTTCAACTGTCCAAGTGGTTTCAGAGAAGAAGCATTTTGAAACATTTTTCCCATAGGGTCCAATGTTAAACTAAGTCCTGCCGTAGCCGCCATTTTGAATTTCATATCGGAAAAAAAAACCTTAAGATTGTAGAGGACCATCCAATGAACATTCATGTACAGTTTGGCTTTAATAATATTTGTAGTTTCTGAGAAGAAGGCATTTGAACATTTTCCCATAGGGTCCAATGTTAATCTATGTCCTGCGGTGGCGGCCATCTTGGATTTCCGACCGGCATAAAAAACAGAAAATTTGTAGAGGACCTTCCAATGATCATTCCTGGGCAGTTTGGTTTCAACTGTCCAAGTGGTTTCAGAGAAGAAGCATTTTGAAACATTTTTCCCATAGGGTCCAATGTTAAACTAAGTCCTGCCGTAGCCGCCATTTTGAATTTCATATCGGAACAAAAAACCTTAAGATTGTAGAGGACCATCCAATGAACATTCATGTACAGTTTGGCTTTAATAATATTTGTAGTTTCTGAGAAGAAGGCATTTGAACATTTTCCCATAGGGTCCAATGTTAATCTATGTCCTGCGGTGGCGGCCATCTTGGATTTCCGACCGGCATAAAAAACAGAAAATTTGTAGAGGACCTTCCAATGATCATTCCTGGGCAGTTTGGTTTCAACTGTCCAAGTGGTTTCAGAGAAGAAGCATTTTGAAACATTTTTCCCATAGGGTCCAATGTTAAACTAAGTCCTGCCGTAGCCGCCATTTTGAATTTCATATCGGAACAAAAAACCTTAAGATTGTAGAGGACCATCCAATGAACATTCATGTACAGTTTGGCTTTAATAATATTTGTAGTTTCTGAGAAGAAGGCATTTGAACATTTTCCCATAGGGTCCAATGTTAATCTATGTCCTGCGGTGGCGGCCATCTTGGATTTCCGACCGGCATAAAAAACAGAAAATTTGTAGAGGACCTTCCAATGATCATTCCTGGGCAGTTTGGTTTCAACTGTCCAAGTGGTTTCAGAGAAGAAGCATTTTGAAACATTTTTCCCATAGGGTCCAATGTTAAACTAAGTCCTGCCGTAGCCGCCATTTTGAATTTCATATCGGAACAAAAAACCTTAAGATTGTAGAGGACCATCCAATGAACATTCATGTACAGTTTGGCTTTAATAATATTTGTAGTTTCTGAGAAGAAGGCATTTGAACATTTTCCCATAGGGTCCAATGTTAATCTATGTCCTGCGGTGGCGGCCATCTTGGATTTCCGACCGGCATAAAAAACAGAAAATTTGTAGAGGACCTTCCAATGATCATTCCTGGGCAGTTTGGTTTCAACTGTCCAAGTGGTTTCAGAGAAGAAGCATTTTGAAACATTTTTCCCATAGGGTCCAATGTTAAACTAAGTCCTGCCGTAGCCGCCATTTTGAATTTCATATCGGAACAAAAAACCTTAAGATTGTAGAGGACCATCCAATGAACATTCATGTACAGTTTGGCTTTAATCATATTTGTAGTTTCTGAGAAGAAGGCATTTGAACATTTTCCCATAGGGTCCAATGTTAATCTATGTCCTGCGATGGCGGCCATCTTGGATTTCCGATCGGCATAAAAAACAGTAACTTGGTAAAGGACATTCCAATGATCATTCCTTTACAGTTTGGGTTCAGTCAGTTCATTAGTTTCGGAGAAGAAGATCTTTGAAATTTCAGCCAATCAGAGCATATTATTGGCCCTGGCAGCCATATTGAATATCCGACTGGAACGAAAAACAGTAACTTTGTAGAGGACCATCCAAGGAACATTCCTGCTAAGTTCGGTTCCAACCGGCCAAGTGGTTTCGGAGAAGAAGCTTGAAATGTGAAAAGTTTACAGACGACAGACGACGGACGCCAAGTGATGGCAATAGTTCACCTGGACCTTTGGTCCAGGTGAACTAAAAAGTAGGTCTGGCAAAACTCTCTTACTTTCAGGACCCAATGTCTGACAGGAATTTTTTTTATCTGCAACTCTGTGATATGAGTCTGTAAGGATTACTTAACTTGCAAAAGAAAATTTGTATTGCCTATCGAAACATACAATGTACAATGCATGTTAAATTTTTACCCCCATATATATACCATGTGGACTAACTAAAAATGTAGATAAATCCATATAATAAAATTGGTTATGGTCACCTAGTATGGATGAGGAAGATACTAAAAATGTAGATAAATCCATATAATAAAATTGGTTATGGTCACCTAGTATGGATGAGGAAGATACTAAAAATGTAAATAAATCCATATAATAAAATTGGTTATGGTCACCTAGTATGGATGAGGAAGATACTAAAAATGTAAATAAATCCATATAATAAAATTGGTTATGGTCACCTAGTATGGATGAGGAAGATACTAAAAATGTAAATAAATCCATATAATAAAATTGGTTATGGTCACCTAGTATGGATGAGGAAGATACTAAAAATGTAAATAAATCCATATAATAAAATTGGTTATGGTCACCTAGTATGGATGAGGAAGATACTAAAAATGTAGATAAATCCATATAATAAAATTGGTTATGGTCACCTAGTATGGATGAGGAAGATACTAAAAATGTAGATAAATCCATATAATAAAATTGGTTATGGTCACCTAGTATGGATGAGGAAGATACTAAAAATGTAGATAAATCCATATAATAAAATTGGTTATGGTCACCTAGTATGGATGAGGAAGATACTAAAAATGTAGATAAATCCATATAATAAAATTGGTTATGGTCACCTAGTATGGATGAGGAAGATACTAAAAATGTAGATAAATCCATATAATAAAATTGGTTATGGTCACCTAGTATGGATGAGGAAGATGAACCTTCAAATGTTTTTTTCTTCCTGTTTTTATTTTTCTAAATTTATGAAAACTTAATCATGACAATGATGATTCCAGCAATTTACAATCTGGCTCTTTAACAAAAAATCATTTTTTTAACAGATTCCTGATTGTAGTTTATGCACCCCACATACCCTGGAGAAGATTAAAATGTGAAAAAGTCAATGACTACGGGTACATGTATCTATACAATGGAGAAAAGTTAATGACTACGGGTACATGTATCTATACAATGGAGGAAAGACAGACAGATGGCAAGTGATACAAGAAAGCTGAAAACTGGAAGAGCTGGAAAATATTGACATATTAGTAGTAATTACATGACCAATTCTTATATTAATTATGATTCTTTTCACTGGGCGACCTTAAACTAATTCTGAGACACATCACAAAAAGAAAGAAATAAATAACATGTATCATGTCAACATCACATCAGCAACAACCAACTATAAAACCACAATACCATACAAATGGAGTTAAAATTACATTACTTTTTGGTTAAAAATAAATAATCATTTCTTTTGTTGTGCTATGCTCCAGTAGCTACACTACTAATTTACTCAAAGCAGTGTGAAATAGACATTGATGATGTGATATTAATTGGTAATAAATATACACATAGTCTTCAATGTTTACCTAAATTAAATATGGACTGTTAGCCTATACCTTGTTCATTGATTTAAACAGAAAATGATTCGCTAAACAGAATTTTGAAAATGATTTAGCGATTTAATCATACCAAAAGTCATCTGATAATATCCAAGGAAACAGAAATTGATTTCAAATGAAAAACACATTTTAGTTGGGAAACAGGAACAATATGACAAACCTCTGTTTAATAACTGTCCTGAATTACAAATCTTCTGACAAATGAGTAAATGTCAAAGTCACAGCTTATAACTAATATAATAACCAAGTAATTCCAATAATACAGCATTATATTTATCCAATATTAGTATTTCAGAAACTGGTCAATTAAATTATTGATTGAAGGTATTTAAAAAAAGATGGCAATGTACTTAACTTTGATGTACTTAAAGTAATATTACACCAGTTTTGGGTGAAAATTCATTTTGGAATATGGCGGTACCTTTACTAAGCTATTCATGCATGTTTCAAGTCGAAATATGTTCCCAACAACTAGAAATCTGCAAATCCGTGTGCATGTTTATCATCCTTGCAATTGTTGTGGAGACTGATTAACTTTCGGTTGTTTTGTTCCGTTGATTGCCAATCATGACCTCGTGAAGAAAAGTTTTGGTCCGATGATTGCCGATCATGACCTCATGATGAAAAGATAAACAATCATGGATGCTGAGGTAAGCACGCACACATTCCTGACAATGATTATTGAGGAATCTGTCTGTTTCATGTCGTGTGAACCAATTTTTTTTTGCAATTACACACGGAATATATATATTTTTTTTCTTTCATCAACTGAACATTGCGCATGAGCGATAATCTCCCCGAAAGAGTTCAAATCTTGTGTCATGTGCATATCATTTGCATTACTGTACTGGAAAACAGAATTATCTGCTGTCAAATATTTTGCGATTTGCTCTTAAAATCTGCTTTTGAGCACATTTTTAATGTTATGCAGTTGATTTTAGTTAAAATTAAGGACATATTAAGTGAAAATATTTAATCCAAAAATTCCATGATATTTGCCTTTCATATTACTTTAACTTTAATGTACTTAAATTTCAGTATTAAAAAACAACACACAAAACCAATGAAAATACAGGTGCTGACTTGTGGCATAAGTTAATACATGTACAACATTAAAACATCCCAACGTTACCTATCCTTTTGTGAATCTCGGTTAACAAAAATGAGTGCATGTACATGTTCAAATTTCTCAGAAAGAACACTCAAAATGCCATCCAACATAATTAAACTAGAAACAAATTTGTAGCAAGAGTAGCATGACAGGTGCCTCTAGTGGAGAAGGAATTTGAACTGCTTACCGTCCAGAGCACCTTAATTCAACCATCAGTTTTTTGTGGGGTTCTAACTTTTTGTTGCTCAATCTTTAGTTTTCTATGTAGTAATTTCAAAGATCATTGTTTGTCCTTTTTCTTTTGGCCATTGTATTGTCTGTCTTTCTTTGATCAACGGCTGCTGATTGCCCTTTTGGTATCTTGAATCTTTTCTTCAATTTGACAAGAATGCCACTGACCACTCGGCCACTGACCCAAGTGTAACCCTCCGATCATAAGCCTTCAACTTACCATAATATTCTTCACTTTCATAGCAATCCAAAGCCATCTTTGGAAAATGCTTCATGAGAATTTTTGCTACTTCCAAGTGAATAGGTGTGGACACAAGATAAAGGAGATGGAAGGGAGTCTCAGCAACTCCTCCACGTCTGTCCATGTCCCAACACACTTCATGGTTATATAACTTATTAAATTCATCCTCTTGATATTCAGCTAGAATATCACTATCAGACTTTGTTTCCAAAACAGCTGATCCCTGTAAAAAAGGCAGATAATGTGTAAATAAAAAACAGAAATTCATGAACTTTGATCTATGATAAACTTAACTGCAATGTATTGTCCATGATTGCATAAAAAAACATGCTAAAAGTATAACTTAACCAGAGGCTCTCAAGAGCCTGTATCGTTCACCTGGTTATAAAAAAACCCAATTGGTCCTATGTAAAAACTATGTCCTGCAGTGGTAGTCATCTTGGAATTACGATCAACATAAAAAAGACAAAGTTTGTAAAGGACCTTCCAATGATGGATGCACAGTTTAGGTTCAATCAGTGCAATAGCTTCAGAGAAGAATATATTTCTGTATTTTCCCCATATGGTCCTGTGTTAATACTATGTCCTGTGGTGGCAGCCATCTTGGATTTCCGATCGGCATAAAAAACAGAGGACCTTCCAATGATCATTCCTGGGCAGTTTGGTTTCAACTGTCCAAGTGGTTTCAGAGAAGAAGCGTTTTGAAACATTTTTCCCATAGGGTCCAATGTTAAACTAAGTCCTGCCGTAGCCGCCATTTTGAATTTCATATCAGAACAAAAAACGTAAAATTTGTAGAGGACCATCCAATGAACATTCATGTACAGTTTGGCTTTAATCATATTTGTAGTTTCTGAGAAGAAGGCATTTGAACATTTTCCCATAGGGTCCAATGTTAATCTATGTCCTGCGGTGGTGGCCATCTGGGATTTCCGATCGGCATAAAAAAAACACACTTTGTAGAGGATCTTCCAATGATCATTCCTGGGCAGTTTGGTTTCAATTATCCAAGTGGTTTCAGAGAAGAAGCGTTTTGAAACATTTTTCCCATAGGATCCAATGTTAAACTAAGTCCTGCCGTAGCCGCCATTTTGAATTTCATATCGGAACAAAAAACGTAAAGTTTGTAGAGGACCATCCAATGAACATTCATGTACAGTTTGGCTTTAATCATATTTGTAGTTTCTGAGAAGAAGGCATTTGAACATTTTCCCATAGGGTCCAATGTTAATCTATGTATTGCGGTGGTGGCCATCTTGGATTTCCGATCGGCATAAAAAACATAAACTTTGTAGAGGACCTTCCAATGATCATTCCTGGGCAGTTTGGTTTCAATTGTCCATGTGGTTTCAGAGAAGAAGCGTTTTGAAACATTTTCCCCATAGGGTCCAATGTTAAACTAAGTCCTGCCGTAGCCGCCATTTTTAATTTCATATCGGAACAAAAAACGTAAAGTTTGTAGAGGACCATCCAATGAACATTCATGTACAGTTTGGCTTTAATCATATTTGTAGTTTCTGAGAAGAAGGCATTTGAATATTTTCCCATAGGGTCCAATGTTAATCTATGTCCTGCGGTGGCGGCCATCTTGGATTTCCGATCGGCATAAAAAACACAAACTTTGTAGAGGACCTTCCAATGATCATTCCTGGGTAGTTTGGTTTCAACTGTCCAAGTGGTTTCAGAGAAGAAGCATTTTGAAACATTTTTCCCATAGGGTCCAATGTTAAACTAAGTCCTGCCGTAGCCGCCATTTTGAATTTCATATCGGAACAAAAAACGTAAAGTTTGTAGAGGACCATCCAATGAACATTCATGTACAGTTTGGCTTTAATCATATTTGTAGTTTCTGAGAAGAAGGCATTTGAACATTTTCCCATAGGGTCCAATGTTAATCTATGTCCTGTGGTGGCGGTCATCTTGGATTTCCGATCGGCATAAAAAACAGTATCTTGGTAAAGGACATTCCAATGATCATTCATTTACAGTTTGGGTTCAGTCAGTTCATTAGTTTCAGAGAAGAAGATCTTTGAAATTTCAGCCAATCAGAGCATATTATTGGCCCTGGCAGCCATGTTGAATATCCGACTGGAACGAAAAACAGTAACTTTGTAGAGGACCATGCAAGGAACATTCCTGCTAAGTTTGGTTCCAATTGGCCCAGTGGTTTCGGAGAAGAAGCTTGAAATGTGAAAAGTTTACAGAAGACAGACGACAGACAACAGACGACGGACGCCAAATGATGGCAATGGTTCACATGGACCTTTGGTCCAGGTGAACTAAAAACCATACATCTAGAACATATGTTATATAACTATATTTTTGTATATAAATCATTTTCTTTTAAAAATTGCAAAATTGTGTCGATTTGTAAATAAATTAGATAAACTGTTGGCATTGTAGAATGTCTGTCGAACATCGGCAACATCCACACAATCAATCAAGACATGTTTTAATGAAAAATTAGAATTACACGGAATACATTCCGGTCGTTCCTCGTTATTTAACAAATAGCCATGAGTAAGTCTACTATGACCTATACGACATCTGGTCAAGACTACCTGTTCCTTCCGATTTTGACCGTAAGAACAAGGAGTCTTGCCAACTAGGGAATGCATTTCGTGTAATTTGTTATGAATTTGCTGGTCCCAGCTATCTTGCCAACGTTTTAAAATATATTTCACTATAAAAGGTTTAATATCTGTAAAAGGAAAAGAACAATTGGATACAGGATCATCCAATGCGTTCTTGGCTTCCCGGTCAACGACTGTGTTCCCATGAATACCTATATGACTAAGGATCCATGTGCAAATTACATGTTTACCAATAGCAACAAGGCTTTTATAAATTTCAACAATTTTTAAAATAAAAAGGTTTTGAGTTTTACAACTCTCAATTGCCAACAGGCAAGAAAGAGAATCGGAACAGATCATGAATTTATTCTTTTCAGAAGAGGCAACGAACTTCAAGGCAAGAAGTATAGCATTAGCTTCTGCACTGAAGATCGAACTGACGGTATTCGATCAGAGTAGACCTGCTGTCCAAAAACAGCTGCCGACACTACTCTATCCAGGATTCTTTGTAATTTGGGACAAACAGGACAAATAATATAAAGATTGACGTGACTAAGACTTGATTATATTTTCTATACAACTTCATTAGAGAATGTAAATTAAACCTTACATTAATTAGTTGACTGATTTCTGATTTGGTTGGGTTTGGTTTAGTGAATAACACCACTTTCAACAATATTTCACTTATATCGTGGCAGTCAGTTTTATATTGGTGGAGCAAACCGGAGTACCCAGGAAAAACCCTGACCAGCTGCCGCAAGTTACTGACAAACTACTTTATCACATAAAGTTGCATAAAGTACAGCTCGCCATGAGTGGAATTCGAACTCACAATTTCAATGGTGATAGGCACTGATTGCAGAGGTAGTTGTATATCCAACTATCATCATGACCATGACAGCCTCTTGTGCATTTGGTCAACTTTCTCACTTAAATATAGTCAAACAGAGAGAACACCATGGTGACAGCAGTTGGGTATTAAATCAAATATCTTGTTTTGGTGATAGGCTATAATTCTATATATGTCTACGACTACATACATACTAACATAGGCAAATGTGCTCCTAAACTGCCTCTATGAATAATTGAGTATCAATATATATAAATCTCAGTGGTAGAAAGCATAATTATGGAATTAAAAAGATTTTATTGTAATTCAATTTCGTTTACAAGGCTTTTATCTCTGTTGTTTTATATTTATGTTTGTCCTGTTGGTGATATGTTTATTTCCAAAACAACCCCATGTCAATCAAATCAATTGACCAATCAAAACCATTCGAGCTGAAAGAAAATGATTTAAGCCATCATTTTGTAATACCTTAATTAATAAGGTTTGAAAAGCCAGGTGATAATCTATATGTCTCATTCAATACTTTATTGACACAAAAACTATTTCAGATTCATTGTCAGTGTATATTGGATGTCGATTTTCAAATTCTGAAATTGATTTTTTCGGTATAAGATGACTCTATTAGATGTTAGATATCCACAGTAGGCTAGCTCATTCTGTACCTGAGATTATAATTAATAGCCATTTATTGGCACTGTCAATGCTTTAATTTCAAATACTTGGTTGTTGTTCAGTATTGAATACAAAAACATCAATACATGACAAACTTGAATAAGGAATTTACAATGACAGACTATTAAGATAACCCACCATAATATAAAACTATTCAATATATAATGATCATAATACATACATTCAATTTCTGATACCAATTTACATAGTTTAAAGACATGCACATTATCTATATTGAATATAATAATATCACTGTGGTGACGTAGAGAGTGAGGAAACACAACAGAGATTTGTTAAATGTAGGTTATCATTGGAATGATCCCAGGAGGGGATTCAAGATGTCTTATATTTACTATAGCTTATAAGTATACCTATGTGAAACATAATTACAAACAAATAAGAATCAATATAATAAACCACAATGTGTACTATACTCTTAACTATAGTAAAATCAATGCCTTAATATTTCAATTTTTTTGTATTTCACAATCTTGTGAACTATATATTGACATTTTTAAAATAATTTGTAAAATTCTATTATCAATTGTATAAAGATACAAGAATTTAATTATAAACAAAATGAAAATGATTATTTTTTTTTGAAAATATAAGAATTATTATAACTTATTCTAAATAGCAATACTGTTAATAGACACATGGCCTACTCATATTTTTTATTACTAAGAAAGGATATAAATGTAAAGGAACATGAGAGACTATCCAACATTACACTTCAGTGATTTTCCTACTCATTTGTATCTGGGGCTCGGGTCCCTTACAATTTGGAAAATTAGCGCCATAAATGATGTGAATAGCAATAAATTTATTAGTTTGGATGTCCAAACAATTGAGTATCAATATATATATAATAGAATAGCGATCAAACTATACCAAGGTTAATGCCAACAGTAACAAATTGTGGGGTAAAGGAAGAATGATCACAAAACGGTTCACAAAACTTACATAGAACTTATTATTTATTTTTTAAATTACATGAAATAATAAACAAGCATGTCTTAGCTTATGTTTGTTACTATTCATTTTTTTAATGAAATTCTTATGATTCATGCTTTTTTTAAAGGTACAAATATTTTTTAAAAGATATTTTACTATTTATGTTATACTTTATTTCAATCAATATGAAAAATGTTTCATTTCTAATTTATTATTTATTACTAACACTTTATTTACTCAATTAATATTTTGCCTTTTTCTGCAATATTTGACATAAAGTACAGGTAAATTACAGGTAATAATTAATTAGATACTAATTGCAAAAAACAACAAATTAACTGTAACAGCATCTATTGTTATTTGCAAGTGGGAATATCAGGAATAGGTATTTTTTTAAAAGTGGGATCATTTGATAGAAAACACAACCGGTAGTGGGTCGGAATTCAAAGCACAAACAGTTTCAATAGCCTTATTAACGTCACCAATCTCATTGCCGACGGTAAAAACTTTTTTTTTTTATTAATCCAAAGGATTCAAGTTACCTGTACTTGCTTCCATCACTACTGGTAAATTTTTTAACATATTATTTAGAATTATGCAACATTGTGACATTTTTATTTTTAACTTTAAAACTCGATTGGCAATAATTCGTCTATTCCACTTGAACATCAAGTGTTTTCCGTTTTTAATTCCCAAATGAATTGACAAAATATCAAGCAGGGTAAATCACGGGACATATTTACTATTTTTATTTAAATAAACATCTTTAATATAAAATTTATTCCAAATTATATACTACAATTTCCGCTATCGTTTTCTGAAGTTTTATCGCAGTCCGGTACACGCCACTTTCAACAAATCAAGCGACACAATATACTGTACTGGTTCCCTGTATCTTGTGCGTAGTATTTTGCTTGTTTGTTTTAACAGTAACCATGTCATAAACATGAAAAATGTTCGACTTTTAATTTCATTTGAAAAAGCTTTCATTAACGATTTTTACGATTAATGTTATCACCACACTATTGGGAATTTTCCCCTATGGAATTGGGAAAAAAAAAAGCCCTTTTCACATTGGGACTGGGGCCTATATTCGTCCCCAAAAATGCAGTCTGAATATCACTGCACTTAGACATAAATTAATGTAAAGGAACATGAGAGACTATCCAACATCACACTTAGACATAAATTAATGTAAAGGAACAGCTTGCAGTAAGAAAGGATATGAATGTAAAGGAACATGAGAGACTATCCAACATCACACTTAGACATAAATTAATGTAAAAGAACAGCTTGCAGTAAGAAAGGATATGAATGTAAAGGAACATGAGACTATCCAACATCACACTTAGACATAAATTAATGTAAAGGAACAGCTTGTAGTAAGAAAGGATATGAATGTAAAGGGACATGAGAGACTATCCAACATTACACTTAGACATAAATTCATGTAAAGGAACAGCTTGCAGTAAGAAAGGATATGAATGTAAAGGGACATGAGAGACTATCCAACATTACACTTAGACATAAATTAATGTAAAGGAACAGCTTGCAGAAAGAAAGGATATGAATGTAAAGGAACATGAGAGACTATCCAACATCACACTTAGACATAAATTAATGTAAAGGAACAGCTTGCAGTAAGAAAGGATATGAATGTAAAGGAACATGAGACTATCCAACATCACACTTAGACATAAATTAATGTAAAGGAACAGCTTGCAGTAAGAAAGGATATGAATGTAAAGGAACATGAGAGACTATCCAACATCACACTTAGACATAAATTAATGTAAAGGAACAGCTTGCAGTAAGAAAGGATATGAATGTAAAGGAACATGAGAGACTATCCAACATCACACTTAGACATAAATTAATGTAAAGGAACAGCTTGCAGTAAGAAAGGATATGAATGTAAAGGAACATGAGAGACTATCCAACATCACACTTAGACATAAATTAATGTAAAAGAACAGCTTGCAGTAAGAAAGGATATGAATGTAAAGGAACATGAGACTATCCAACATCACACTTAGACATAAATTAATGTAAAGGAACAGCTTGCAGTAAGAAAGGATATGAATGTAAAGGGACATGAGAGACTATCCAACATTACACTTAGACATAAATTAATGTAAAGGAACAGCTTGCAGAAAGAAAGGATATGAATGTAAAGGAACATGAGAGACTATCCAACATCACACTTAGACATAAATTAATGTAAAGGAACAGCTTGCAGTAAGAAAGGATATGAATGTAAAGGAACATGAGAGACTATCCAACATTACACTTAGACATAAATTCATGTAAAGGAACAGCTTGCAGTAAGAAAGGATATGAATGTAAAGGAACATGACAGACTATCCAACATTACACTTAGACATAAATTAATGTAAAGGAACAGCTTGCAGAAAGAAAGGATATGAATGTAAAGGAACATGAGAGACTATCCAACATCACACTTAGACATAAATTAATGTAAAGGAACAGCTTGCAGTAAGAAAGGATATGAATGTAAAGGAACATGAGAGACTATCCAACATCACACTTAGACATAAATTAATGTAAAGGAACAGCTTGCAGTAAGAAAGGATATGTATGTAAAGGAACATGAGACTATCCAACATCACACTTAGACATAAATTCATGTAAAGGAACAGCTTGCAGTAAGAAAGGATATGAATGTAAAGGAACATGAGAGACTATCCAACATTACACTTAGACATAAATTAATGTAAAGGAACAGCTTGCAGAAAGAAAGGATATGAATGTAAAGGAACATGAGAGACTATCCAACATCACACTTAGACATAAATTAATGTAAAGGAACAGCTTGCAGTAAGAAAGGATATGAATGTAAAGGAACATGAGAGACTATCCAACATCACACTTAGACATAAATTAATGTAAAGGAACAGCTTGTAGTAAGAAAGGATATGAATGTAAAGGAACACGAGAGACTATCCAACATCACACTTAAACATAAATTAATGTAATGGAACAGCTTGCAGTAAGAAAGGATATGAATGTAAAGGAACATGAGAGACTATCCAACATCACACTTAGACATAAATTAATGTAAAGGAACAGCTTGCAGTAAGAAAGGATATGAATGTAAAGGAACATGAGAGACTATCCAACATCACACTAACATAAATTAATGTAATGGAACAGCTTGCAGTAAGAAAGGATATGAATGTAAAGGAACATGAGAGACTATCCAACATCACACTTAGAGACATAAATTAATGTAAAGGAACAGCTTGCAGTAAGAAAGGATATGAATGTAAAGGAACATGAGAGACTATCTAACATTACACTTAGACATAAATTCATGTAAAGGAACAGCTTGCAGTAAGAAAGGATATGAATGTAAAGGAACATGAGAGACTATCTAACATTACACTTAGACATAAATTCATGTAAAGGAACAGCTTGCAGTAAGAAAGGATATGAATGTAAAGGAACATGAGAGACTATCTAACATTACACTTAGACATAAATTAATGTAAAGGAACAGCTTGCAGAAAGAAAGGTTATGAATGTAAAGGAACATGAGAGACTATCCAACATCACACTTAGACATAAATTAATGTAATGGAACAGCTTGCAGTAAGAAAGGATATGAATGTAAAGGAACATGAGAGACTATCCAACATCACACTTAGAGACATAAATTAATGTAAAGGAACAGCTTGCAGTAAGAAAGGATATGAATGTAAAGGAACATGAGAGACTATCCAACATCACACTAACATAAATTAATGTAATGGAACAGCTTGCAGTAAGAAAGGATATGAATGTAAAGGAACATGAGAGACTATTCAACATCACAATTAGACATAAATTAATGTAAAGGAACAGCTTGCAGTAAGAAAGGATATGAATGTAAAGGAACATGAGAGACTATCTAACATTACACTTAGACATAAATTCATGTAAAGGAACAGCTTGCAGTAAGAAAGAATATGAATGTAAAGGAACATGAGAGACTATTCAACATCACAATTAGACATAAATTAATGTAAAGGAACAGCTTGCAGTAAGAAAGGATATGAATGTAAAGGAACATGAGAGACTATCTAACATTACACTTAGACATAAATTCATGTAAAGGAACACCTTGCAGTTAGAAAGGATATGAATGTAAAGGAACATGAGAGACTATCCAACATCACACTTAGACATAAATTAATGTAAAGGAACAGCTTGCAGTAAGAAAGGATATGAATGTAAAGGAACATGAGAGACTATCCAACATCACACTTAAACATAAATTAATGTAAAGGAACAGCTTGCAGTAAGAAAGGATATGAATGTAAAGGAACATGAGAGACTATCTAACATTACACTTAGACATAAATTCATGTAAAGGAACAGCTTGCAGTAAGAAAGGATATGAATGTAAAGGAACATGAGAGACTATCCAACGTTACACTTAGACATAAATTAATGTAAAGGAACAGCTTGCAGTAAGAAAGGATATGAATGTAAAGGAACATGAGAGACTATCCAACATCACACTTACATGTAAACATAAATTAATGTAATGGAACAGCTTGCAGTAAGAAAGGATATGAATGTAAAGGAACATGAGAGACTATCCAACATCACACTTAGACATAAATTAATGTAAAGGAACAGCTTAGAGTAAGAAAGGATATGAATGTAAAGGAACATGAGAGACTATCTAACACCACACTAACATAAATTAATGTAATGGAACAGCTTGCAGTAAGAAAGGATATGAATGTAAAGGAACATGAGAGACTATCCAACATCACACTTAGACATAAATTAATGTAAAGGAACAGCTTGCAGTAAGAAAGGATATGAATGTAAAGGAACATGAGAGACTATCTAACATTACACTTAGACATAAATTCATGTAAAGGAACAGCTTGCAGTTAGAAAGGATATGAATGTAAAGGAACATGAGAGACTATCCAACATCACACTTAGACATAAATTAATGTAAAGGAACAGCTTGCAGTAAGAAAGGATATGAATGTAAAGGAACATGAGAGACTATCCAACATCACACTTAGACATAAATTAATGTAAAGGAACAGCTTGCAGTAAGAAAGGATATGAATGTAAAGGAACATGAGAGACTATCCAACATCACACTTACATGTAAACATAAATTAATGTAATGGAACAGCTTGCAGTAAGAAAGGATATGAATGTAAAGGAACATGAGAGACTATCCAACATCACACTTAGACATAAATTAATGTAAAGGAACAGCTTGCAGTAAGAAAGGATATGAATGTAAAGGAACATGAGAGACTATCTAACATTACACTTAGACATAAATTCATGTAAAGGAACAGTTTGCAGTAAGAAAGGATATGAATGTAAAGGAACATGAGAGACTATCCAACATCACACTTAGACATAAATTAATGTAAAGGAACAGCACTTTTATTGCTGTTCTATGTTTCACATTCAGATGTTCTTCAACAATGAACATAACTCATACCCTAAAATGAGTGTGAAACGGCCCCTAGCCTGCAGTTAAGTAGTGAATACTCTTCACTACACTTCAGTTGATAAGCACTATCTGGGCATTTTGGTCAAATTTGTATAATATTCATGAATTTTTCTGAGGAATTATATGGAAATAAAGGGTTAATCTGGGGGCAGCATGATATAACTCCAGCAAGTTGACAAGTCTTCCTCCTGCACTGACTGCAAAACAATGTAACTGATAGAAGAAATCAAATGGAAATTGGAATACTACCTGAAGACTTTGTCACAATAAAGTAAAAAAAATGCATAAAAATTGAACGAAATATAAGAATGTTCAAATTTTGGAGTTTGGCACTTTTTGGGTCATTTTGGTTGAGTTTATCTATGAAACATGAAGAGAGGGGAAATTTGCCAAAATATAACCAGAAACTCTAAATTGTCTGAAACGCAAAGAAAATAATTTGGGCGGCAAGTGTTTCAGTGGGTTGGGTGGCAATACCAAACAAATAAAATTTTATTTTAGGCCTAAAGGGCAACTACTCACTTTAACTCATAAAGGGCAAATTTTCAGGTTCCCTTGAGTGCCCTTTATATACAGGTTTGACTGTACCTACTTCTTAAATTTTAGCTCATTCCATTTGAAAATGAATTAGTAATTGCTATTTTAAGAAAATATATATTGTTAGCTAAAGTGGCCATCTTTAATAAAAGGTGGGGCTGCTGGACACAGTTTTGAAAGAGGATCATTCAATGTTCATTCCAACCAACTATGGTTTAATTTGGTAAAGTGTTTTCTGAGAAGAAGATATTGAACTGAATTTTGATCAAATTAACATGCTTTATCATTTCACTGCCAATGTAATTTGTGGTACCATCCAACTATATTGGAACATAAATGGTTTTCTTAGACTACTAGTAACATACAACAAATAAAGACAACACTGACACCAGTAGAACACAATATAAACAATCAATCTTGTTCTCTCTAAGTTCCAAAAAGATCCAACCTGTCAAATTTCCATAAAAAAAATTGTGATGTCACTGATTTTAAACTTTACAAAAATTCAATATTAACACCCCAGCAACAGACCATATCACACATTTGGCCAATATAAATACAAATTGTAATTGTAAGGTACAGCTATAACACAGTAAACAGAGATAAATCAATGAGTAAATGAACTGAGCTTTACACTCCAATTTATAATATGATCATCGATCAATCACAGGCAGATATTAGATATATTGATG
Organism: Bathymodiolus brooksi; assembly: GCA_963680875.1. Lineage (NCBI taxonomy): Eukaryota > Metazoa > Mollusca > Bivalvia > Mytilida > Modiolidae > Bathymodiolus > Bathymodiolus brooksi. The sequence goes on from OY804575.1 coordinate 40,897,112, forward strand.
TTTATATAGTAACTATTCATCTTCTTATAGTTTGTTAATGCCACGCTTCAGCTGAAATACTGTTCAACTTGGCATTAAACACTAATCAATCAATCAATCAATCTTCAAAAATATTAACGATTCAAAGGTAAAATTTAATTATTGGATCCCTCGGGCATTCCTACCGATAATTTTAGTCCCCACCCTGCTCAATTTTCATTCCACCCAATGCCGCAATGGTGTTCCATTCTACTATTCTTCATTTCCCTTTCTCTAAAACCATCTATACACTCAGAATTCCACCCTACTCACAATCCCCTTTTCCCAAACCACCCATAAACTCATGAGTTTCTTCTTTATTATGGTACATGTATTTATAATATATAGACATACAGATCTATAGGTAGAGATGCCGACTTATCGTTATTTTGGCCGCCATTTTGTTTTCCGGTAGCTGCTTTTACATGAAAATGCAATATTTTGATGTCAATTTTTTACAGATAAAACTATATAAAGATATAATTTTTTTACATTAATTAATTATCTAAACATTGTTTAAAATCTTTAAAAAATTTGTTTCTTTTTGATATGGAATCGTTTAGATATAACGTGTTCGAGTCGGAATCGCTGTTTTCGGAATTTTACATTTGCGGCACGGTTTTTTTCACCAAGGTCCCCCTTTTCAATGCCTTGCCCGGCATGTTCCTGACGTTATATAGTTCCATAATTATTATCCAATTAAAGCGCAGATTCGTAGCTTGCACATGGTCACAGTCGCTTCCGTTTTCCTGTGCATGCTAAACGGGAAATGGTCTTCTGAAAAGTTTTAAGATGAACAATTCAGTGAAAAATTTGGAGTAGCGTTCTCCGATGGCGATATTTGTATTTTTCATTATAATATCAACATAGGAAACATGCCAACTCAACCCTATTAGATCGGGAACACGGCTGGTTTTTCGTATTTAAAACACCCCTGAAGCTAAACATCATGTCTGAAGAAGAACGTCGCACGTCATCCCTGGAAGTGGAAAATATTTGTAACGTCAACGACGCTGACACAGCTGTTATCGTAGCCGTAGGTATGTATAAACCTTGATCTCAATGTTTTAAACGTACGATTTATTTTTTGCATTGCTTCTTTTTAAGTAGTTTATGAAAAACTTCTTGTCAATTTCACAGGCGCATGGGGCATGGATTTCGTTTCCTCCTCCCCCCTTTTTTCAAAATTTTCATATAAATCATTCCTTTTTCAAAATTTTCATAATCATTCGTTTTTTCTTCATTTGACAATACATCATGAATAATACGTGTATTCTGTGTCCACATTTTTTCGACTGATACAGTATAAGAGAGAAGGTATGCAACTCCATTTTCATATTTCGCGCCATATCGCTCACCTTGGTTGGGAAACCCCAGTGTTTTTTTACACTTTTTACCTTGTCTACATATGGCACTGTCGTATCAAACTGTTTCTAAGACACTTACCTAATTGCCCAGGTTCGAATTTCAGTCTGTACGTCGATCTTTTCCAAGAAATCTCGCCGAGAATAGCGAGGCAGCTTCGTTTTTATGTCAAACTACATCATTTGAGACGGAAGTGCAAGAACGGGAACCCTGGGATTTTTACGAATGGATTACCTGCAATGAAAAACCCAGATGCGCTCCGAATATTTTTCCCATAATGTTTTGGCGGGAAATATAAACCGCTGAAAAAACATAACAGCAGACGGATTATTTCGTAAAAATGGCACAACGACCATCTGAGTATGGAAACATTGAAATAATTTGATGGTAGATAACTGTTCAAAAAGAAATTCAAACTGAGAAATAGATGATTGAATGGTTAGAACTGAAGTCAAAATTTCAATGAAAAAGAAATATTCAGCTTGCCTCTACTTCAAATTATTAAAATCATACCCAAACAAATACATATACAACTAAAATAAATAAAAAAAAAACAAAGGAAGAAGAAGCTGGGAACAGCTATTGAATGGGACTATGGCATTTTACCCTCTTCCTCAATAAAAGGGCTCCCAACTGATAAAAATGTGTAAGGGAGCCGGAGGGGCCATTTAACTAAGGGGGCTATTTCTTTTTCAGGGGTAAAAAAATAAATAACTTGTTTAACTATTTGAACGTGAAATAATAATTCGTGAACTTTTTTCGCGCATTTAACATCCTCGCAAAGAAAGCGAAAATTAAATACCCACCAAAATAACCACTTATACGGTAAAATAGGATTTTTTTTCTGGATTTCAACACTGATTTCTGTCACTGCTGAAAAGTGGAGTTACACAAGTTATTTATTTTTTACCCCTGTAAGACAGATTATTGTTTTATAAAATCAGTGACATGAAATGAAAAAGAAATAGCCCCCTTAGTTAAATGGTCTCTCCGGCTCCCTTACACATTTTTGTCAGTTGGGAGCCCTTTTATTGAGGAAGGGGGTAAAATGCCATAGTCCCATTCAATAGCTGTTCTCAGCTTCTTCTTCCTTTGTTTTTTTTTATTTATTTATTTATTTATTTATTTTTTTAGTTGTACAATGTATATGTATTTGTTTGGGTATGATTTTAATAATTTGAAGTAGAGGCAAGCTGAATATTTCTTTTTCATTGAAATTTTGACTTCAGTTCTAACCATTCAATCATCTATTTCTCAGTTTGAATTTCTTTTTGAACAGTTATCTACCATCAAATTATTTCAATGTTTCCATACTCAGATGGTCGTTGTGCCATTTTTACGAAATAATCCGTCTGCTGTTATGTTTTTTCAGCGGTTTATATTTCCCGCCAAAACATTATAGGAAAAATATTCGGAGCGCATCTGGGTTTTTCATTGCAGGTAATCCATTCGTAAAAATCCCAGGGTTCCCGTTCTTGCACTTCCGTCTCAAATGATGTAGTTTGACATAAAAACGAAGCTGCCTCGCTATTCTCGGCGAGATTTCTTGGAAAAGATCGACGTACAGACTGAAATTCGAACCTGGGCAATTAGGTAAGTGTCTTAGAAACAGTTTGATACGACAGTGCCATATGTAGACAAGGTAAAAAGTGTAAAAAACACTGGGGTTTCCCAACCAAGGTGAGCGATATGGCGCGAAATATGAAAATGGAGTTGCATACCTTCTCTCTTATACTGTATCAGTCGAAAAAATGTGGACACAGAATACACGTATTATTCATGATGTATTGTCAAATGAAGAAAAAACGAATGATTATGAAAATTTTGAAAAAGGAATGATTTATATGAAAATTTTGAAAAAAGGGGGGAGGAGGAAACGAAATCCATGCCCCATGCGCCTGTGGTCAATTTATAAATACTTCCAACTTACGTTCAAAACAAAAGACGAAAAGTAAACAAACCGAAAAAAAGGGGGGGGGGGGGTGTAAATAGAGATGAAAGTTTTCCTCTTTTCTTTAAGGAAAATATTTGGAAATAAAATGTTTCAAGCTTGGTCCAAACAGCTAGAAAATGAGGGTATGACTGAGCACTAGAAATTAGGAGTTTCCTCTTTTTCATCAGTCAATACAGTCTACAGTCACAAAACACTTTCTTCTATGTGTGCATAATATTTGTTTTTTATATTATAGTCTTCACTTTTCAGAAAGTTAATTCTATTCATATTCTGGGTGGTGTACTGTGACAACTTTTCAAAAGCTTTGTTTTTGTTTATATATTCAAAGCTTTTTTTTTTAAGTTGGTACATGAATTTGAGCTTTTAAAACAGACATTTTGGTTAGATGTGAGAAGAAATATTCTGCTCTATTATCTTCAGGTTGGAGGGTATAGTGCAGAAAATTTCTTCGAAGCCAGGTCTAATTTCAATGAGATTATGTTGCTTGAACTATTCAACCAGGGCATTGGATTGCAAGTATGCATCAACACAAGCAACTTTTGTCATGGTGCTACATTTTTTTGTATTTGCCAGCTTCCATGGATACTCGAGCATGATTGAATATTTACATACTAAATTCAAATAAAAGTAAAAAAAATGTTATTGCATATTTATATGTTGCGTTATTTTTATTCAACATGGGAAAATATATTTTAATCCAGAAGAAGTGGCTTGTCTTGATGTATAGTTGTCTGCAACTCAATAAATAATGTGGCGGAGAAATCATTAGGTATTTCTGCATCTGAAAATGCCTCACTTCAGAAGTAAAGACTGAACATTGGAAGAAAGAAAAATACTAGTCTTGATTTAATTTCATTTTTGCATTTGAAACCTTCTCTTTAAGGGGCAGTCATGATCGTATGGTAGTTTGATTTACAACTACATATGCAATTAGTGCCTACCACAATCAGGAGTTCTAGTCCAGTTCGAGGTGCACTCGATACAGCATTATGTAATAAAGTTTGTCAGAGATTTGCAGAAGGTCTGGTCTTCTCAGGCCAGGGTACTTTAGATCTTGAAATGAAATTAATTTTTTTGTAAGCATCACATTATAATGATCTTTTGTGTTTGGCATAATTAAATTCAGTATTTAGTTTTTGTTCTCTGCAGGTCAATCACTTCTGCATGATCTGCTACAGAATTTCAACCAGTCCAGCACAAGTGAGCTGAATGATATTTGTAAACAGTACTTGATGTCACATGCCATCAACAGAGATATGATCTACTGTTTGTTAACAAACAAGGATTATACCGGTTAGTTTTATTTTATGAAAGTTATCACATCAATTGGTGAGATGTATATACATGTATATATATATATATGGGTCAGTGTAATGTTTGCTGTATATATATATATATATATATTATACAATTATAGTCTTTTGCTGAGGTCAATACAAGTTTTTATGGACCTTAAAAACGATATTCACCGAAGCCTTTAGGCTGAGGTGAATATTGATTTCTAAGGTCCATAAAAACTCGTATTGACCGATACAAAAGACTGTAATTGTTTTATTGCATTAAAATGAAAAGTGAAAGTGAAACCAAGTCAATATGAAATTAATCACTTCATTATGACGTCATACATAATGCAATGGAAAACGAAAGTGAAACCCAAGTCAATACAAGTTTTAATCAAGCAATATCAAATTTTACGGAATGTCAGGTGACAGCATGATAGCCAATAAAATTGCTTAAATATAATCATTATGTAATAAATATATATATATATGGGTCAGTGTAATGGTTGCTAACTACAGATAAGAAGAAAAGTGGTTTTTTTCTTTGTCTTTTGCATGGGATGATGAATTCGTGGCCAGAATAACAAGATGTGACATTAAAACCAATACATCAAACTATTTATCATTTATTTTATTGATAAGCCATGGTACTTTTAAGGAAAAATAGATAAGACCAATGAACAAAATACCAGTGTTTCTACTAATATTCTCGAAAAGGGGAAGGTAGTATAAGTAGACAAAACATATATAATATATTTTTACCTACATTGTAGGTTATACAGAACAAGGATCTGACTTTAACTTTGTCCAAAAATGTCAAAAAAAATTGAGACACGAAAAGTTGGGGTCAATACTAAAAATTTGAAACACTGGTAATTTTTTTTGCTTAAATACATTGTGAATTTATATTTATTAAAATAGTAGTTATGAAATGATAATATGTAGTTAGAACTGTTTCTTTGTGGTCCCTTCTGTTTTTTTTTCCAGTTCACCTGACAGTATGCTTTGCTGGTCAAAGACATGTGATCCAAGCTGGCCTTGGGATATTACCTGAACTTAGGACTGCAGCCTGCAGGATAATTTACACCTGAGTCCATAATTTATATCATAATTAAATATTCAATAAAGAGATGAAAAATGTTGCTGGCCAACATTTTGTCTTCATTAGTTGTTCTGGTTCATTACTAATACACTATGTTGAAAATTTCATTAATATTTTTCTTTACAGATGGTTGGGAGTTCTGGTCTCTATTGAAGAATAATTTATTATATATTTAGTTTTACATGTAGCTGGACTTATTCAGACCACAATACATGTGACAATAGATGATGTATTTAAAAAATACACCAGATATTTCCTAAATAATAAATGAATGAACTTAATATTTTGTTGTTGTTTTCATTGAACATGTTTTAAGAAGCAAATTAGAATAGTAATGAGCAAGACTGAAACTTTGACATGGAGTCGGAGAGTTGGGTTATGGTGTTTAATGCCAGTTTCATTTTCAACAATATTTCAGTTATATTGTGGTGGTCACTTTTATTGGTGGCGTAAACCCGAGTACCTGGAGAAAACCACATACCTGTTGCAAGTCACTGACGAATTTTATCACACAATAATGTGGTATCAAGTACACCTTAAGTTACCATGAGCGGGATTCGAACGGCATGGAGAGTAAGACTGAAACAAATTTACTTGCTCAAATTGCAATCAAGGGAAACCTGAATATAAACAGCATCCTATATAAACAACATAAACTTTATTTTAAATAAAGTTCCATATGTAGCCTTTCGTAGGAAATGTGTTAAGCATGCAAATAATATCCATCTATTTTAAACACAAGCTGGTCTTAAGGAAGTTTAGTTTAGAGGTGTTTCACTATCATGCTTGTTGGGTGATTGTTGCATATAACATCACTTTCAGCAATTGTACAGCTACATCATGATAGCAAGACATTGAGGTAGGAAAGCAAAAACACCTACAAATGTATATATATATATATATATATCAAACTGACCAGTTAAACTTTCGGCAAGTGGTAGTACTAGGTGTCTGGAATCTTCACCCCATGGGGGATTACATATTGGTATGAAAAGTATTCAGTTTAATTTATTAGTTACTTGAGGTTATAGATTATTAAAATATCTTTAATTTGATACCTTGATGATCAAATTCTAACTAGAAACAATAGAGTAATCATAAAAAACGTAAATTTGAGCAACGAATTTTAAAGCAATGGCAGCCATTTTGTTTTCAAAATGGTCACCAATATGACAATTATTCCTTAATAAAATGCTAAAACAAAAAAGAGGTCATTAGTACAAATCTCCATATCCATTTTTTCAGTGATATTAATTATATTGATAAAAAAAATTATCAAATTATCTTGGAACAGGTTCCCTGTTTGATGAATTTTATGAAAAAATGGTGGCCATTTTGAACAAAATGGCTGCCATTTCTTGCGTCGACAAAAAAAACATCACGTCCAACAGAATGTGCACAACACTGTGGTATTACCTTCAAAATTTTGTGCGGATATCATTTTTAGTTTAGGAAATATGAAGCTTTTTGTGTCATTTTCCCATATAACTGCTGTGAAACGGTGCCATTCTCAAATAGTGTTGAACACTAATTGCACACCCACCTTTATGGATTCATAATTCCACAAAAAGATGTAAAAGGCGATTCATATGTTATAATTGCACACAAAACAAGTATTTCTACACACAATTTCTTCTATTATGATGTCAGATAAGTTATTTTCTGACAAAATTATGGCAATGTGAGCCATATGGACCTTTCGGTCAAGATCAAAAGTGGCTCCGCCATACATTTTGGACAGTAAAACAAATAGCAAATATTACTTGAGCATGTTCAGTTTCATTTTTCTGACAGAATAACTTATAATCTATGGGAAAAAACAAAAGTAGAGACATTATCTGCTGTTTACACAAAAAATCAGAACTCTAAAACAGTCATTAAAACCATTATTGATGGCGGCCATCTTTGGAAAATTATCGACCAAAAATAGACAATTTCAGATGCTCATAACTTTTGCACCCTTCATCCGATTTTTACAAATGAAGGCTCAAAGTTCTTCTTAGATTGAGCTCTATCTAATGGTTCAAAAACAGCAAGCATCCCCTGTAATTGATTTTTGACTGGCATCTCTACTATAGGTGTAAAGATAGATCCTGGCTAGGGACAGAGATGATATGTTGAGCTTTTTTCTGGCATTCCAACTATTCTATTTTAATAATAATAATTCGAACAGTCAAACAGTTATAGAAAGCAATAAAAAAAAATGTGCACTAATTTTCTTCAACTGAAAAAACCCCAACAAAATATAGTACATTCAAAGAAATAAGGGCAATATAAACATGGACAGTACAAAGTAGGGTGGAGTAGTGAAAGATTATACATCACAAATATCAAGTCAACTGGATAGAAATCTTTCTCCAGTACTCAGGCCTTTCAATAAAGGGTGGTACCACGTACTTTTTCCTGCCTAAAATGGTCTTTGGTACCTCCTGATTTTAAAGAGTGTTGTATAAGATACTCATGAAAATTGTTCAAATTGTAATATAAAGTTCCGCCTGTAAATAGTGAAGTACTGGTAAAATATTGAAAGCCCTGAGTCCTATATCATATACAGTAGTCCATCTATTATAAAGCCACTCCTTCTGCAATGAAAAAGTGGTCTTACAAGAGAGGTGGCCTCTCTTGAGAGAGTGGGGGCAATTTAGTAGTATATTACTATCTTCTTGCATCTGGCCTGATAAGAGGGGTGGTCTTTGGAGGAAGGAACCTTTATTTTGTCCTTATGAAGGGGGACTTTTTGTAGACTCTTGATTACAACTGAATCTTTTATTCCATCTACTGTTAAACTCTGGAACCGGCTAGATCAATTTGATCGTAATCTTGACACATTAACTAAATTCAAAAAAGCCATTCGAAAGGAACAGTCAGATAACACAAAACGTATCCCGAAACATTTTTATTATGGTCCCAGAAAACTTAATATTATTTTTACTCAACTTCGTAACTCGTATTCCTTTCTAAATTACCTGTCCTAACTATACTGAAATAAGACGTATTATGATGAACAACTTAAATTGGGTACAAACAAGGGATTTGAATTTGAATCTACTAACCTGTCGGATGATTTAACATATGAAGAAAATATTAATATCATCAAACACGTTTTCAATTTTATTAAATCTTCAAAAAGATTCCTTGTAGTATAATTATTTGATAAGTATCTACTCTCCAACCTCGCATCCATCCAACACAACCTTTTTATTAATTCGTTAATTATTTACAATATATCTCTATATGTATTATATGCATGCTCAGAATGATCATTATACTATGTGAATTTATTGTATAAATGGGAGAAGACTTCATAAGTTGGTAAAACTTGTGTCCTATCCCTTTTGTTAATTTAACAAATAAAATCATCATAAACTAAACTTACTAGTTCAAAAATCTTTAGCAGCAAAAAAAGAAAAGAAAAACATGTTTGGCTTTAACTAAAGCTTTTTAAACAACATCTCCATAAAAACAAAGGAAGAGAAATATCAGTTTTGATAAATTGAATTATATAAATTTGCATGCAAAGAATACAAAGTCTTTAAAGTGGTAATAAAGAATAGTAAATGTTTTCAATTATTTATGTCAACAATATACGTCATAGTCTTGACGTAGACGTTTTTACCATAATTATGAGATTACAATCATTTACATGTATATGTTCAAAGTATTATTACAAATACGAATGAAATAAACCAGTTGACAGGTGTATACTCTATAGGTAGGATGATGCTAAAGAGATGTCATCATGGATTCATCCAGAGGCTCCCTGGAGCCTGTAATTGCTAATCTGGTGTAACAGTTGCCTTGGAGAAATTGTCCATACATGTATTGAGATATTCTACACAACTACTATAACTAACTAGAGCCTCTCAAGAGCCTGTATCACCCACCTGAATTATATAAGCAGGGGAAAAAAACCACATGGAATTCTTCATAAGATGGGAATAGTCATCTTGGATTTCGGTCAGCATCAAAATCACAAGTTTAGTAGTAGTATTTTGAATGGAGGATGAATTGGTTTAAATGTGTAGTTTCTTAGAAGAAGCTGTTTCTGTAGTGACAGTCATTAAGAGTTTGATAGAAGTCTATCCTGGTATCAATTGTGCATGATATACTTTTAATATATATGTCAAAGGGTCATATAAAAATATGAAATATCTAATGGTAATAAATGAAATTACAGATCCCCAAGAATATTATAAAAACAAATACCCACCTGTCTTTTTGCTATACACCTCCGCTGCCATTTTATGTGGTCCAACTTCGTAAACATTTTTCCTTGTCCATTGTTATACAAGTAGTCCACAATCTCTGTTTTAATTATTTTTTCCACTGCAAATACACCACCACTTTTATAGGCCTCAATAAGCCGCCCTCCCCCACTGAAGTTCACGAATTTATATATGGGGTTTCTTTCGACTTCCTTATTTTGCTGTCGCCAAGCAGAATCAGGATCTTCAGAATTCCGACGAAAACAGAGATTTCCCATTTTCATCTGTAATCTTTGGTCTTCAAATTACAATTATTAACTCAGGAATGAAAGCACGAAACATATTCAGACTTGATAAAATGTGACAGATTGTAAAACTGTTTAAAATGAAAGACGTTTTTATATTGGTTATATCCATCATGTCCAGTCTTTTAACACATTAAAATCTGGCAAGTCTTCCAATAACATTTGTCCAGTTTAAAAGTTGTTTCTGAAATAATAAAACATTAAATTAATATTACATGTACCAAAATAATTGTATGTAATGATTAATTGACAGTCCATTGGCAAGTATTTCATGCATATTCATGATGAGGACAAAAACAAGTTCAACTACACCTAAATACTTAGCTGCAATAATGTAGCTCCTGTGACAAACTTGTGTCTCGGCAGAGCTACAACGCGGTCCCATTCGTCACAATGGAGCAAAACAAAAGTTGCAGTTGAAACATAAAAACTCACTATTTACGCTTCAAACATTTCATTATAACTATTACTGATGATCCCAGTCCTTGTTAAATCGGTTGGGCTGAGAAATATATGCTTTTCAAAGTTAGCAACAACCTTGTTCAAATTTATCGATCGTTTTCCATAACCGGAAACTACGGAAGGCAGAGCTTTTCTAAATATGGTATTTCTTACCAATCGTAACTACTCGGCCATTCTCTCTACCCTGTTATTTGCAGGGTAGCGAGAATGGCCGAGTAGTTACAATTGGTAATCATTCACGCCTAAATCGCCAAATATGGTATCGACATCCAATTAGTGAGGCCGGAAATGACGAAATTCAAAATGTTCATATAGAAGATTTTTATTTTGTGGGAATTACATTCTAAAATACTGGTAGGTGATAAAAACTTGTTATAATAATGGACAAAAGGAAAGGTTATGTCTTATTATTGATAAATGCAGGCGTCAGAAGCTCTGTAAGCGAGCGCAAAAAATCTCGGCGGCTGCTCCATTACGTGTAATGGCATCCCGCTATAACCCTTGCGATTAAGCGAGCATTTAGGGTTTTATTATTAGAACTACTAAATACTATGTAGAAATGAGGCATGGAATGGGATAACTAGGCAGTGACTTAGACTGGGACAACCAGGCAGTGACTTAGACTGGACAACCAGGCAGTGACTTAGACTGGGACAACCAGGCAGTGACTTAGACTGGGACCAGGCAGTGACATAGACTGGGACAACCAGGCAGTGACTTAGACTGGGACAACCAGGTAGTGACTTAGACTGGGACAACCAGGCAGTGACTTAGACAACCAGGCAGTGACTTAGACAACCAGGCAGTGACTTAGACTGAGACAACCAGGCAGTGACTTAGACTGGGACAACCAGGCAGTGACTTAGACTGGGACAACCAGGCAGTGACTTAGACTGGGACAACCAGGCAGTGACTTAGACAACCAGGTAGTGACTTAAACTGGGACAACCAGGCAGTGACTTAGACTGGGACAACCAGGCAGTGACTTAGACTGGGACAACCAGGCAGTGACTTAGACTGGGACAACCAGGCAGTGACTTAGACTGGGACAACCAGGCAGTGACTTAGACTGGGACAGCCAGGCAGTGACTTAGATTGGGACAACCAGGCAGTCAATTACGGAAATAAGACTTATTTAGGCAAATGGATCATTGCAAAAAAATCTTCTATGAAACCACTCAGCCAATTTTACCAAACTTGGAAGGAATAGTCCTTGGATGGTCCCCATTCTAAATCATAGCCAATAGGTTCAAAATCCATCTAAGATGGTCACCACTGATACAACTAGAAAATTCTGAAAAGTTTTATTTGTTACCAGAATCAACTCAAATTATAACTGTAGAAGCATATTTAGGAGCTCTTTTAACATGTATTCCGTGCATTTCATCAAATCTAATACTTTTACCGATTTTTTCCAATTGTGGAAATAAGGCATAAGCAAACACTAATTAATACATCTTCCTCTCCAAAACTACTCAGCCAATTTGAGCTAAACTTGGCAGGAATAGCCCTTGGATGTTCTCCATTCTAAACTGTAGCCAATACGTACATGTGCTCCGAACTCTATCCAAAATGACGGCCATTACTAAATATAGAAAATTCTTAAATTAAAAATGGGCCCAAAAACAGCTTTATTTGAAGCTCAATTTTAATTGTAATTTGTGGGAGCATAATTAGAAGCTCCTTAACATATATTATGGGGTTTTTCATCAAGTTGTTTTACATTTTGCCCATTTTTACTGATTACAGAAATAAGGGTTAATTAAGCAAATAATCATTCAAAAATCTTCAACTTAGAAAATGCTCTGCCAATTTGAACCAAACTTGATGTTATACTATTTTTTTAATGTATAAAGACTTTTAAACTTAAATTTCCTAAAATGATATTTACAGGTCTTGAAGTCTAAGTATGATTTCAAGGGGATTTTTTTTTCAAACTTAAAATAAATTGATTAAAGACTTAAAAATATTTACAGGTCTTGAAGTCTAAGTATGATTTCAAACTTTTATTTATCTCAAACTGATACAAGACAATTTGATCTTGATTTGAAACAAAATTATCACAGGGTTCCTTTAGTATGAAACACTTTTTAATGCTGATTTCTAAATTTTGTTTACAAATTTTGTTTACATTTAATTTATAATGTCTTTAATTCTTCCACAATGTCAATTTCGCCCTTAACCAAACATTACATATACCTAATCTCTTGGTAGGTAAAGGATATGTTATTAAATTCACCTTAACTGTTTAATTCCTGACAGTAAACTTACAATAAAATTGTTTGAAGTATAACTAGAGTTAAACATGTTAAATATGGAACATTTCAACAGTGTACAGCTCACATGCTTTCAACTCTATTCACAGTAGCAGAATCTATAATCAATTTAGGACGATTACATTTCCTCTATGAAAATTGATTTCAAATTTCAACCTTAATAGGTGAAGTATACAAATGTACATATGAAATGTACAAATACATGTGAACATATTTACAGTGCTTTTAAAATGTGGTGCAAGGCAATAATTCTGCATTATTTTATAAAACACAGACCATGACTGTATACAAAATTTTCCAATCTCCGTCAGGAAAGACAAAAGAAAAACATAATAGATGAAGAACTATCACATTGATGTATGACTATTTCACTATTAACTACATGTACAACAAACATTAACATGAGTTACTCAGTTCCATATGGAAACATCAAGTGACGAAATTTGTAAATAAAAAAACAGGACAATATTATTATTTGCTTACAATAACATGATCATACCTCCAGCGTTTTTCACATGGGGGGAAAATCTTTCACTTGGGTGAACAAATTGAAACATTTATTTCATTTGGGAGGAAATTAGGACTATTACATTTTGTCAAAAATGAAATACAAAACTTAATATCTACATTGCCCTATGTGCTATATTTTTAAAGCATATAAAATGGCTTCATTTAAAATGTTTCAAAGAGAAGTACAGTCAATATAAAGTTTGTTGATAATAATGGCTGTTCACTATATTTACAGTATAACATTTGTTACATATCTATCTACTACTTTCATCAACTACTTCCTAGTGAGGGCGCCTGATATTAAACTTCTATAACATGTGTATTAGTTTAAACATATTTGATTGTCATAACTAACGACAAGTGGATTAGACACATGTTTAAATAGAGGTCTACGCAGAGTGAAGCAAGATACGACCACAGCGTGTCCACAAGGGAAATTTGAACAAGTGTATATTAAAAGCAAGCGTGAAAACAGAATTTTGCTTGACACAATAAACTGCAGGACACAATATGTGTTGGACATAGTTACATGAATATGCTGTACCCATATGGACCGAGATGAAATATTTTAAATATTTTGTTCAGAAGCATTGCTGATAATGAAAAAACACTGGTTGACAGCTCCCAAATCAGAGACATAACCAGAATAGCTAAACTTCACAAATTGTGTTGCATTCCTTGTTTGCAAAACTGCAGGTTTTCCATTATGAACTATATTTAGCATATATCCACCCGTGTCCGTAAATCAGTCCATTATGATACTTTCCTTATCATTTTCGTTCAAATCGGGATTTATAGCAAAGATATATATACAATGTTTACTTGGGCATTTAAGCCAAACAAAATTCTCAAACCTCGCTTAATTCTGTTTAATTCTGTTAAAACTGACGGATACTGGCCTATTTCATTTTCACATGTTTATTAATAGCCCCCATTAGTCACATTACCTAAAATTGGTCATTCATAAAATAGCCATGTGGCATGTTATTAGGACATATGGATTATATTTTATGATATTCCTATATTTACAGAAAAAATGTCTGCCAATTTAGCATGATATAACTGAAGATTTGGATGAGCGTAAAATAAAATACAAATCTCGATATGAAACAACTATGGTGCTCCACATTTTATCACCTGTGTGAAAATTACTAACACAGAATAAAAATGGCACCGGACAAACCATTATTTTCGAGAGTTCCATTACAAAGGGAACTAACACCAGAGAATTACGTGATAATGTAGATGTAGACACCAACAGAGGTGAAACAATTGCAATAATGAAAGACAAAATTATCAAACTAGACCTCAGCAGCTACAAAAACATTTTCCTTCAGCTTGGCAGAAACAATGCTGGGAAAGATTCCCCAACAAAAATTTACAAAGAGTATTCAGAAATTCTAAAAGACATTATTACAGAGGACCCAAATAAGCACATTATAGTTTGTGCAGTACCACCAAGACAACATGTAGATGTATCACAAGTGAATACATGTTTGAAAAAACTCAGCATTGACTTTGATCTTGAATTTCTTGACAATTACAATGCCTTCATATCCAAAACAAACAAAACAATCAGTGGGTCATTCCATCATGACAGCATTCATCTTTCCAAAAATGGAACCAAAATACTACTTGAGAATACAACAGTCTCATACCAATTATCAAACAATCAAAATCTGATAGCGACTTCAATTGACAAACTCCAAAGAGACAATATTCTGATAGTTTCTACCAACATGGAGGATATTGTGAACACTGTGGAGAAATGAACCACATGAAATTTAGGTGTCGTTTTGATTTCCCAATCAGATGCCATGTTTGCAAACATCTAGGAGACAAAGCCAAAGACTGTCATTTTTACAATTAGAACACTGGCCACGAAGAGGTGGCCAAGCCCTTGTCACTCACCATAAATACCTCAAACCGATTTTCAGTTTTAGAAAACATTAATAATATTTGTTGCCTTGAAGCAACCTTGAATAGTACTACCTGTACATGTAACCCCAAAAATGATCCTTCTAATATTTCCCATAAAAATATATTTTTAATGATACCATAAAATCCAGTGAAAAACCAAGTCAACAAAAATCTAAGAAAATTAAAAGCTTGCTAAAAGAAGACATAAATGAAGATTTAAATGCAGATAACAATATTTATAAGTTTATAAATAAAGACAAAAAAATTGTATCTCACAACATCCAACATATCTTGCCCAAACTTGATGAAATTAAAGCAAACTATTAATTCTCAAATATGAAAAAAAAACGGACATTTTTGGCCTTAGTGAAACTTTTTTAAACCCTACCAATTGCAAAGATAAATCCCACGAATTAAAATTGAATGACTATGACTACCCTTCCTGCAAAGATCGAATAAGAATAGGGGGAGGGGATTTATTAGTATATTTTAAATCAGGGATCAAATATGAAAGAAAAAACAATCTGGAGTCAAGTTTGAACAGTTGAATCAATGTGGTTCAAAATACTTCCAAAACATGAAAACTCATTTTTAATTTGCTTTGTTTATAGACCACCTGATAGTCCGTCGATTTGGTATAAAAAAATTCGAAAAGGAAATCATCAATGCTTCCATCATGAATAAAGAAATCATATTTTTAGGGGATTTAAACACTGATTACCTAAAGCATGTTCCTACATCTTGGGAAACCATTTTAACTACACATGCAGGGCTTTCATTTGAAGCCGGTTGCCGCCGAAATTCAACGTCTACACTTTACTCTGCCGCCGGCTACTTTTTATGTATCAAGGATAAAAAATGCATAATCCCATAATAATCTGGGTTTGTTGTATAAAAGAGCCCTTTTGATCTCCAATTTGACCATAATTTATTTTGATTAAAACTAAAGTGAAATGCCAGATCAAACCTCTTTTATTGTACCATTTATCGTTCTTCCATGATACAATGAAGTTCAAGGACATTGACAAAATTAAAGTCGCAATCTCAGAAATGCTTTAATGAACGAAAATATCAATATTTGAAATATAAGAACAAGAATCACTCCGGACCAGACACGTAACAATTATCGGATATCAATTTGGCACCAAATTTAAACTTGTCTTTTGTGCAAAATACGATAAGAGGACTTGATTTATTATCTGTTCCATTATTGGATGATATAAAGTTAAAGTCACAGATTATTAATCTGTAAAGCAGAAAAGTCAAAATTTTGCATAGAAATTTGAAATATTTCACATTATGAACAGGCATTTGGAATGATGCAATGATTTATCTTTAGGTATTTGGCATGAAGCTTTTGTTTGTGTAAAATGAAACAGCAATAAAATTTAATATGATTATAATTAAATATCTGACAATAAG
Source organism: Bathymodiolus brooksi (assembly GCA_963680875.1). Taxonomy (NCBI): domain Eukaryota; kingdom Metazoa; phylum Mollusca; class Bivalvia; order Mytilida; family Modiolidae; genus Bathymodiolus; species Bathymodiolus brooksi. The sequence goes on from OY804575.1 coordinate 40,913,931, forward strand.
TTCAGAGCAATTTGAAATTGATGCAAAATTCCAAACAACTTTACATTTTGAAAGGAAGGAGGCTAAAGTAAAACAAAAAATAAATATATGAAAAATAAGAATTTTAGGAAGTTAAAATATGTGTCAGGAAACCCCTAGAATGCAGGATTTTGCACCATTTACCCTACAGCTTCTGGGGGCCTTGGCGGCCCACAGACCCCCGGCCTAAATTTTTCAGCCTCGCTTCGCTCGCCGTTCTCCACCTATTTTTTCATTATAGCCTCCTACTTTTGAAAGTGTTGAAAGCCCTGCACATGGATTTTTTCAGATGATAACTGAACCAACACGAGTCACAACAACTAGTGTCACACTAATTGATCACATTTACACCACAAATCCTGAAAACTTTATTGATATTAAAGTTCCATGCTACGCTATAAGTGATCACTATCCCATATGTTGTACAAAAAAATCTAAATCCTGTCAAAATAGTAAAACACAAAGCCATAAAACCATTTCATATAGAAATTTCAAGCATTTTGATAATAATAAATTTCTAGAAGACCTATGTAAGTAACCTGTTGATAATATAGGAAACATTAATGATACAAGTAAGACTCTTGAAACTTGGTATTCTCTCTTTCTTGAAATTCTGTATAAACATGCACCAGAAGTTCAAAGGCGTATCCAAAAACAAAAACAATCCGACTGGCTCAATGATGAAATATGTCAATCTAGAAAACAAAGAGACTATTATGCAAAAATATCAAATTTGTCAAAATACAAAGAATACAGAAACAAAACTACTTCTCTCACACGTAAAAGCAAGACAAGGCTATCTAAAAATGCCATTGAGAAAGACAAAAATATAAAATATTTGTGGAATCATCTGAAAGACCTCAATTCTAATTCAACATCAAATCAAATTAAAGAAATTTCTGATGAAGGTAAAACATTAACTGACCTATCAGACATATGTAATTATCTAAATAAGCATTTTACATCTATAGCAAATAAGGTTATAACTTTCCCTAGTACTGACTATAAATCTGAAACACTTGGCTCCTTTGTAAAGAATAAAGTACCAGATTCTGAAATTTTTTGCATTAAAACAACAAATGAAAATGAGGTTTTTAAATTGCTTTGCAGCCTTGACCCATCAAAGACTATTGGCCCAGATGGTATTGGGCCAAAAATATTAAAAATTGCTGCCCCAATTGTAACAAAATCACTTGCTTACATTCTAAATCAAAGCATTTTATCAGGATGCTTTCCTGACCAGATAAAAGAAGCAAGAGTGACCCCTCTTTAAAGATGGTTTTGCCGATGATCCAAATAATTACAGGCCCATTTCTGTTTTACCAACCATATCTAAATTATTTGAAAAACTTGTTTGCTTAAGTCGATTTAAAGTACTTCAAGGTAAACAATCTGGATTTCGTCCCAAGCATTCATGTCAAACTGCCCTTTTACAGCTTGTAGATTCATGGCTTAAAGAAATGGAAAATGGTAATTTTACTGGTATATTATTTTTTAGATTTCCAAAAGGCATTTAATGTTGTAAATCACAAAATCCTGCTTACCAAACTAAAATACTATAAATGTGATGATCTTACCATATCTTGGTTTAAATCATACTTAACAAACAGATGTCAAAAAGTTAGATTAGGATTAGCTGAATCAAAAATGGAAATGGTCCAGTCAGGTGTACCACAAGGATCTATATTAGGCCCCTTATTGTTTTTATTATATGTAAACGATCTACCCCTCTACTTACATGAAACTATTTCAGAGCTATATACTGATGATACTACTATTCATACATCAAATGAATCTGTACATGTAATTAACAACAAACTTCAAAATGACCTAGTACAGGTTAAAAAATGGTGTAAAAATAATGATATGGCTTTAAATGCCAAGAAAACAAAAACTATGTTAATGGGGTCCTCCTGCAAATTATCTTTACTTCATTGTGAATTACAACTCTACTTTGATGACGAGTGTCTAAATAATGTAAATACACATAAACTACTGGGAGTGCACCTTGATAAAAGTCTAAATTGGACTTCCCAGGTAGACAAACTATGTTCAGTTTTCTCATCGAGAATTGCCCTGCTAAATAGGCTCAAAACTTACTTGCCAATAGAAGGACTACAGGGGTTAATAAATCCCCTAGCCCGACGCCCGGGGCTAGTTATTTCCACATTTGGGCTAGCTGAAATAATCAGCTGTATGTCCGACGGGCTAGTAAAAATATATATCGGATATTGACAAACTTGTCAATATTCGCGTATCTACTTATATTCATATATGTTATATGTTGTTTAATCAGCAGCAATGTTTTATTTATTCAACCGCTAGCTTTTTGTCGAAATTGAAGGTAGAAAAACTACGTATTCTCGTCATAAAACAGCTTCAACAAATGACGGCTTAGCGGAAATTTCAAAAATGAAATACCGGAATCAGATTTCGGAACTATTTCCGGTTTTGCCGATAGTAAAAAAAAAAAAAAATAAATGCCGGCCGACCCTAGATTTTTTTGACGTGTGACCATAAACACACATATTTTTTTTTGGCCGTACAGTGACCTGAACTGTGGAAAATAAGTGAAAATAAAACGCAATACCAGATCTGAAAAGAAAGATAGTTAAACTAATATACATTGTACATGTTGTACAAGGGTTCAAGTCTGCAAGTCGGATTCATGAAATCACGGTATTGAGCAGGACTGGTGGTTCATAGATTCGGGCTAGTAATATTTGGGAGTATGCTAGCCCTGGGCTAGTGAGGTGGTCCAATATTTTTTAACCCCTGGACTACAGCTATATTATAATGGATATCTACTTCCACTAATAGACTATTGTAGTGTTGTATGGGGAAATACAAATAAAGTAAACTTAGAAAAAATCCTAAAACTTCAAAAGACAGCTACAAGAATTATACTGAGAGCTGATTTTAATACCCCGTCAAAAATGTTATTTGAAAAGCTAGAATGGCTCACTGTCTATAATAGGATTAATTACCATAAAGCAACCCTTATGTTTAAATGTATTAATAACTTAGCTCCTGAATACTTATGTTCAATGTTTAATAGTATTAATGAAAATTGTCCTTATGGCTTAAGATCTGCAACATTAAATAATTTGCAAGTTCCACGTCCAAAAAGTGAATATTTTAAAAGAACTTTTCTATACTTTGGCACAAATCTATGGAATTCTCTCCCATCCAACATTAAAAGTTTAAACAATGAAATATGTTTCAAAACCAAAGTAAAAGATTATCTGTTAAGATTTCAAATTGAGAATGCCTAATTTCCAAGATCTCTTGTACTGTAATATCTGTATATACCAATGTACTTTTTAGTATTATTTTTTGTTGTTGTATTTAAACAGTAGCTATTTTTTTTTATTAGTATTTAATATTATTTTCTAGTCAATTTTTCATCATCCTCATTTTTTTTTTTTTCTTGTATTGATTGTTTTTGCATGAGATTTATATGTTACATTTACATTGTAGTTTTAGTTTCAGAGGGCCTCAGGTGAGATTAGCATCTCTTTACTAACTGAGTTACCCTCTTTAAATAAAGAATTTATTATTACAGACTTTTTGAGAAAAAAATTCAATATGCAGGACATACAAAATGTACAAATGTAGGTCCTGCACCCAATAATTTTCTGCAGGACCTACTGAAATTGTGCAGGACCGGAATTTACAAAATTCTAAAATTTAAACGGAATCGGTGATGGGAATAATAAAAACCTGAGTCACCATTTTTTCAAATATAAACACACGAAATGGTCGCGTTGATGCATCACAGCCAGTTTAAACTATAAAAATACAATGATTAATAGAACTACCATGGAAACAGTGCATGTTTAAGAAGTAAATGTCATTTGAAGCAGAATCTAATTCCGAGTTGACCGTTATCGTTCTGGCATACCAGTTGCATTTCCGATTTCCGGTGCAAAACAAAATACACAAACAAAACAATTTGTCGGACACCCGGACCGGCATACTTGGCAGTATTGCTGGTCCTTGTAATTTTCTGCCCGCTCGGTCCGACGAAAAGTATGTTATTATCATTATTATTATTATTATAGTCACCATTTTTAAAGACTGGTGATCTAAAATGAGAAGCATTGGGGGAATATCCATTTAAGCATGTGACTTGGGAATTGAAATACATTATCAAAGCCTGTTTACACGACCAAAGTTTTCGTCAAAGTTTTTTGATGGAAAATTTGCTCGGGCCAAAAAAAAATGTCTGTTTACGGTTACATCCTCCAAAAAAATAGGGTAGGTAGGTCGGATTTCCATTTTATTTTATTTTTTCATTTTATTTCACATACGGAAATTCCGGATGGCAGACCTATCCGTATCTGGAAAAGGTACCGGACTTTAGAATATATTTGATTGCTCTCCGGTGTAAAGGTGTTATAATACCTCAAACAAATTTTTGCGGTCGTATAATAAAAAAATTGATGCCTATTATTTTTCAGGATGTAACCGGAAACAGTTTGTTTAGGCCAAATATTTCTGATGTGTCCACTTACACTTTTGATTTACCGATAAAATGAACTAAGGTCACTGCTGAAAATAGGGTCGGTCGGGTAACCGTAAACAGACATATATTCTTTTTTGACCTCAAAGAAAACTTTGTCAAAGTTACCCAATTACACGATCAAAGTTACCTTTCTGCGGTTAATTTAAAGACAAACAAATTGGCTGAATTAGATCTTGATTCCGAAAAAACGTTTATTGGTCAATTCCCATCAAATTTTTAGAAAAATAGGATGGTTTTCTATTCCGTCAAAGTCCCTCAAAGTTCCTTGACAAAGTTTTTGATGCGGGTTTACACGATCAAAGAATTTTGTCAAAGGAAACTTGGACCAAGATTTTTATGGAAAACGTTGATTGAGTAAACGGGCCTTTACTCATTTCTTTATATATTTATTGCATACATAAATATATAATTCATTGAAATTCATTTTAAACAATTTCACACTAAAATGTTAAATTTTGTAAGGAATGACTTAAATTAAAAAACCAAAAATAAAACAAACGGTTGAAAATGTAGGTTATGATGCACAGTAGTATGTAAATAAACACAACATGTGTGAATTATCCATTACCAACTGTGTTTTTCTGGAAATATTGAATTTTGATTAGTAAGTTAAAATAGGCAAAATGTGACGAAATTTTTGCTGACATGTTTAAATCTTATTATTGTTTGGTTAAAGTGAAATTAAGTTGACATTTTATTTCTGTACGCAGTAATCAAACTTGAAGAGGTCATCAACCTGTTAGCTCACATGACATGTTGAGCGACTGTAGGTTGTGACCGATTTTAGGGGTTGAGAGGATATTCATAAAATTTCTGACTCCTGTGTCTAAATAGATAATATGAATTTAGCTAATGTTATTTTTATTGTTTACATTTTTTTTCGTTTAGTTTGCAATTTTGTTAAATTATTTTATTTATCTATTTTTAATATTATTTGGGGGGGGGGGGGTAAGGGTCCCATCATAGCCAGTGGCAGTGAATGCTTCCGTATCCGATGACCGATGGTTTATTTATCAACAAAATGACGACATTTTGTCAGAAAGTACATATAAATTATCTCCTTCATCAATTCATTTTTCTAGCGAAATCCAAAATACTACCGCTTTATTTCAACAAAATGAAGGATTTTTAATTTACGCGTTTCCATGACATTCTATAAACAGTTTTCAAAATAAGTGATATGGTGATTGGTAATGGAGAAACGACATGTGTTTTTTAAACAGGTATCAATTGTAATGTGATATGGTTAACATTTCTTACCTATGTCATCCTTAAGAAGTGTTTTATTGCACACTTAATCAACAATCAGAAGTGGTTTGCACTTGTCAATAAATTATTTTGCTCCATTTTGGTTTATTATACCACGTGATCTTTTACGTAACCGGAATTAAGGTAATCATCGACCGATTTAAAACCTAGCAGGCAAAATCCGATTCCTCTAGCTGAAATTTCCATTATGTTTTTTTACGATGATCACCATTTAAGACAATAATATCACAAAGACTAAATTTTGTTGGATCCATTATTCTTGATATTCAAATCTTACAATTAAACAAACTTCTATTTTTTGGCTCTCCAATCTTTTGACTGAGTTATTTTGAGCAATGTGCAAACAATATCTTATTGTGAAAAGAAGTCATATACATAATATATAAACGTACATTCAGAGCATTGGAAATCAAGTGATTTTGGCATAACACTTAATATGAGACAGGCAACCTGTTTGAAGGACGAAGTCCTAAAATTTCAATAATACGATGATCCGTACACGTTAGCCTCACCGGACGCAATTACGAACAATTTCGATGATATTGACCGTGGCATTTGATTAATAAATTTGACCAAATTGTTGAAGCTGATTGCATGTTCATATTTCAGATTAAACACCAATATTCCTTTTGAATCATAGCCCATATATTCAATGCATTGTTACGGGTTTTAACTTAGAACAGATTTTCATGACCCCGTTCTAGTCACTCTGTGACCTAGATCCGGACACAATTTCGAACGACATCATAATAACCTTTCTAGTGTAAATTATTTAATGACAACTGTTAAAATTGAAAGGGCATTCATTCATTTACGTTCACATATCTATTTGTATATAATACACATGACATAAAAACCTTTCCTTTATTCATACCATAAATGTGTGCCAGTTTGCATTCGGAATTCCTTGGACTCTTCAATGAATAAGGTACATCACGGATTTTGACATTTTGGGATAGATCAAGGTAAGGAAAATGTATTATATTGACTGTTTTTGTTTTAATTTCAATGTGTTCTACATATGCATAGAACCAGGAGATCATATTCTTTACAGGCATAAGATAACAAAATATGCGTACCTCAATGAATTTTAGCGATAGGTTCCAAGAGCAATTGTCGATCGTTTTCTGTTTACAAATATGAAAACCCGTCGTCTGCAACATTCAACAATTGCGCATGAATAATTTTATCCCAAAACACGTGTAATTTAGCGGGGTATCTATTTATAAAAGCATTTTTTTAATTCATGTTTTGAAGGAACAATAAGGGGACCTACTTTTTATTTCGTTCGTAATTATGTCCGTTCGTAATTGCGTTCGATGAGGCTATTATCTTTTATTTTGAATGAATTGCGTAGCCGATTTGTTATGGCTACGCCACTCTTCCATCGGGAGTTTCGTAGAAAGAGATTTTTTTATTAGATTTTTATTTCAAGTGTATTTCGGTTTTGCATAGAGTAAATAATCAAAGAATTGGGAATTTTTCATTGAAATAGATTTCTTTTGCGTTTCTAAATTATCAATTGATCTATTTTTTAAACTTCCGGTGAGCAGATTTTTAGCTATCAATATAGAAGGAAAAATCGGACAGCTTACCGTTAGAAGGACTTCGTCCTTTATAAATTCATTTCATTTCCTAAGATGGAATATATCAAAATGGGGTGTACAATACAATATAATAAGCTTGATTTAGAGTCAGAAAGATATAACAGTTATAATTCACCGCCCCCCCCCCCCCCCCCCCCCCCCCCCTCCCGGCTCTCAGTGAGCTTTTAAAGTATACATATCAATACATGGACAAACAATAATGAAGCATGCACACAATAAAATTAAAAGCACCTTCAAAATAAAATAAAAAATCCCATCTATGAAATATAAAACAAAGCGGGAAAATATGAAAGAATTAAAAACACATAATAAGCATACCACTAACTTCTTCTTTCTTCTGTATGAGCTTCCTCTTTCAGGAACAGAGCAATCTATGATTGCTTAAAAGTTTATTATTCACTATATACAGCAATAATGTTTTAAAATCTAAAAGAATAAAAACTAAAGGAGCTTCATAACAGGAATAATGGATCACGTGTCAGCAACCATCTTAACTACCTCAAGTCTCTTGTTGTGTAGTTTATAGCAGTAGTTTCTACACAATGTTTCTATTTCGTCAATGTTTTGTTGGTTTCCAAGTTCTTCAGTAAAGTTGGAGCAGTCCACTATAAGCTTGGTAATTGACAGTCTATTATTAAACATCTCCTTCCATTTTCTAGGTCCTGAATCAAATTGATAACTCTATGTTTTATTGGTATGTATAGTTCATTCCTAATGTCGACAAAAGCAACACAATTAGTGAGCATATTGGAAGATCCTCTGATTCAATATTACATAGTTGACACAGTGGTTCTACCTCATATCTATTGAATTTATGTCTGTCAGCTTGTAGGGTATATGTTCGTGTTACCATACATGTTTTAATTATGCATTTTCTAACATCCAATATAGATGGTTTTACAGTTCTATAAATGCTATGTGGATTTCCTATCTTCAAGTTGTCTTTTGAGAGATATTTCAATGATGACATAGAATGTGCTTGATTCAACAGTAATTCATTCCAATTATAAAGATGAAATTGATATCATAATCCTCTTTTTCCATTGTAACTTCTTTGGTAAATTCTTTTGTAAATGTAATATCGATGGAAGATTGTACATGGATAATACTTCAACTATACGGTAGAAAAAGCTGTCTTTGTTGTCAAAATTGGCGTTCAATAATACGTTTGAGCTTGACATTTTCTGCTGATAACAGTATATATAAGAATGAGAGTTGACGTTTGTGTAATTCAGCTTCAATGGGTAAAGCACCAAGAAGTAGGTAGACTGAAGGAATGGCAGCTCGTTTTGGTAACGACTGAAATTGTCTCAATGTATCTTTATGAAATCTATCCAGTTTTTCAATATCTCTGGTTTTTAATGCCAAAATGTCAAGTCCATATAATAAACGAGGTAGAACATAGAATTTGTAGATATTACAAGAAGTAGTTGGATCGATGCCATTCGTACCGTGGAGTCCAGAGCTCTTGAGTGAATACTTAGTCCTTCGATATGTTTTAGGGACCGACCATTTAACTTGAAAGGGGGGGGGGGGGGGGTATGGTCTTTTGCTTCATTCAGAATTTTTTTTTCGGACAACACAAGAGTTAGAATATTTATTTCTGAATCAGATTTTTTTTTCCTCCACCAAAATCAGAATATTTTTTTTCAGCAACGTTGGGAATCAGAATATTTTTTTAGAAAAAAAACATAACCCCCCCCCCCCCCCCTTCAAGATAAATGGTCGTTCCCTTAATTCTTTCTTCAATGTGAATTTCAGATTCCTGTTTGTCGGATCTCTCAAGTCCTAAATGTGTAGTTGAACGGGTTGTACATAGTTTGTTACCATCTAGTTTCCAGCTATTTTCAATGTTATTTTGTTTGCTGAATTCAACTATGTTGGTTTTCGTTGAATGTAAATTATAAAAATGTTGTTGTGAATATCTGTGAACTACGTTAAGCATTAGTTGCATCTCGTCTACGGACGAGCTTAGTAAAGCTAAGTCATCAGCACAAGTTGGTGTGCCTACATAAATATCACCCAAATGTAATCCAATGGAGTTTCTTTCCAACTCGTCCAATAAATCTTGAAATAAATATCTTATAAAATACAGAAGAGAGGACGCCTCATTGTCTAACTCCTTGTTTTATATTAAAACTATCACTAAGTCTACCCATCCATTTCACTTTTGAGGTGAGTCCTTCATATAGATTTTTAACTAGTAGCCACAAATCAGGATATATATTTTGATCTAATAGTTTGTCAAATAATATAGTATGTTGTACAACATCAAAGGCTGATTGGACGTCTACAGTAGATAATATAACTGGAATTTTATTGAGACTAATAGACTTCTCACATTTGGATTCCGTTATCAGTAAGCTCGCAATCAGAGGGCATAAGCCTTTAGTAAAGCCAAATTGTAAATCAGAGCTGTTTTGTAAATTAAGTTTATCTAACATACAATATTCATGAACTTTGCCAATCATCGGTGTTACGGTTATACCTCTATGACTATAGAAATATGTAGGGTCTTTGTTTTTCTTAATGACAAGTGTTAAAATTCCTGACTTGAGTTCATCTGGAACAATTCTGTCCTTTAAAATGTTATTAAACATAATTGTCAGGTAGGGCACAATGACATTTTTTTAATACTTTAGATGTTCTGCTGCTAGTCCAAATTCATCCGGAGATTTTCCAGTATTCAGTTTATCAATTGAAATACTAATGTCTTTGTTTGTATAAGGTTGTATAGTTGTTTTATTTTCTTGATAACATTGTTCGACTAAATTCTGTCGTACATTACATAATTCCAAGTATGTACTATCAGATGCGTCTTCTTTAGGGACACTCAAGTCCTCATAATAACGAGCAAATGCGTGTCTTTGATCACCTACTGAGTAATCCAACTTACCATCAATTTTCATACAAGCAGTTATTACACTTAGTTTTTTTACGGTTTCTATTGATTAACCGATAAAATAAGTCAGTGGAAGGATTTTCCATAATTTGTTGATATAAATGTTTTCTATCAATAGCTTTTTCCATACGTTGGGTGGATCTTAATTTTCGTTTTTCTTTCACTAAATCTAAATGTGTGTGATGACTCCTATTTGTACTGAACTTTTCCACTTTGAATATAGAGTTTTACAAGTTTTCAATTGTTTTCTAACAGATGGAGAAGCTTTCCATTTAGGTCCACACAATTTTACTACTTTGCTCTGGACTGATTTCGAGGATGCTCTATTAAGTAAAGTATTTGTCACTGATTTCAGTTGATCTTTTGTGTTGCCACTAAGAGGAAATATATGAATATTTTCATGAATTGTCTCCTTATAGGATTCATGGTCTATTTTTTCCCATATAAGTCTTTTTATTTGTTGAACCTTGTTACTATAGTTTTTATCTAAGTCACAATTTGGTATATGTATATTGTTCATCATCACCACCACAGGCACTTGTTTCATTCAAAATATATATGCCCCCTCCTCTTCCTTAGGGACCGACCATTTAACTTGCAGGGGGGGTATGGTTTTTTGTTTCGTTCAGAACGAGAGTTAGAATGTTAATTTTTGTCCAGAATTCAACATTAGGTTATATGACAAAAACTCTGAAACAGATTATTTTTTTTCCCTCCACCAAAATCAGAATATTTTTTTCAGCAACATTGGGAATCAGAATATTTTTTTAGAAAAAAACCATATCCCCCCCCATTTCAAGTTAAATAGTGGTTCCCTTGCATCAAGGTAAACATCTGCCCTTTACCCCTTCTCCACTTCGCATCAATATTTTTCGCTTATTTGTGATCCTTTCGCTGACCCAATTATATCGTTACACTCCCGAGATATTTCTCTTTTCGACTGGCACATTTAAATATAAATACCGGGCCCCTCTCAGACGAATTGGACAAGAATATTCAGCGAAAGTCGCATTTTCTATTTTTCAGTCACAGAAACGGATACAACCACTTCCGGTTTGCGCTGGATTTTTCATATGCATTCGGAATTCTTTAGACCGGCAATGTGTAACAATGCCATCATGATCATCTCCTCTCAAATGTAAAGTAAGCCTTTAAAATACAGATAATTGTTCCAATGCAGATTATAAAAATACTGACAAAATCTCCAAATTACTGACATTTGATTTTTAAAGCACCTTTTTTTTTTAGTTTCTAATCATTTTAGAACGGACCGGAAGTGACTGTATCCGTTTCAGTGACTGAAAAATAGAAAATGCGACTTTCGCTGAATATTCTTCTCCATTTCGTCTGAGGGGGGCCCGGTATTTATATTTAAATGTGGCAGTCGAAAAGAGAAATATCTCGGGAGTGTAACGATATAATTGGGTCAGCGAAAGGATCACAAATAAGCGAAAAATATTGAGGCGAAGTGGGGAAGGGGTAAAGGGCAGATGTTTAACTTGAAGTAGGGAAGAGGAGTGGGCATATATTTTTTGAATGAAACAAGTGCCTGTGATCTCAACTGGAACATGAGCTGAAACATTGGAAGAGGATGGTTTCCATATTTTAAAATCTAAAGCAAGTTCCATATTCCTAACAAGTATATAGTCAATTTGAGAAGTGGATTATCCTGCATGGTGATAAAAGGTATTCAAATCGATACATTTTCCAGCAGACTGTAAACTAGTTTCATTTACAAAGTTTTTTAGGAGTTTATCATGACTTTGATCTTGTGCTAAGAAGAGTTCCATTTAGATCTCCACATAGTAGTATTTCAAATGAATCCTGATACTTCTGTTTAATGTCATATATGATGTCAAGGCATTCATTATATTCAACCTTCGAGTTATTGTCCATTGTTGGAAGATATGCATTAATAATACAAATATTTATGTTGGAAGATATAATTCTTTCATTTCCATCTTGAATTTTCTTAATATTACTTTTCCATAAATTTGGCCAAAGTATTGATACTCCACCTTGTCCACGGGGTAGTTTTGATCCATCCAGTGGATCATTCGAGTCGTGACATCTGGTAAAGTTGTCAAAATCAGGTAAAATTTTACATAAAAAGTCAGTTTCCAAAGAAAATGTTGTTGAATACATAATATTTTATTGTTTGTTGCCAGTGAATGAAGAAATGATGCATTTGATTTAACACCTTCAATATTACATGTTACTATACCAACCGTCTATTTTCCATGTTGAGCAGAGTTTTTGGTTGATATATTTACTAACATGATTTAAGAACGCACATATGATTATGACGTGAATAATCAGAAAGAATTAATATAGTCTGGTACCCGTGACCCCTCGGATTTTTTCGTTTGATATCAAATTAATATAAATAAGACCAATGGAAACTAGCTGCGGAACCGTAGCCCTTATGGTCCTTGGCCAGTTTTCTGATATTTGCGAACCATATGGTCCAAGGACCATAGGGGCTACGATTCCGCAACTAAATGGAAACCAGCAAAATTTCTAAAAAGTTTCAAATCCAAATACATCCACATATAATTTTAAAAGAAAAAGCGAAAAGTATGAAAATAATTTAAAAAATCGTGCACAGAAACTGCAGTGGCATGAGCTGCCAATCTAAGAGTTTATTAGATTTATTGAGAGATTATATTTTTTAAACTACAAAATCATGTAAAGATACTGGTCGAGGACCAATTATCGCCATTTTTTTCCTTGTTTTTGTCAGATTATTTCTATGTAGTCCAATACACCCCTTCAAGCGCCTCATAATTTTGAATGTTACCAATCGACTTACCATGGACGGAAATATAAATAATTTTTATGCACATGCTCGTATCAGGGATCCTTTGTAAAGTTGTTGATTTTTGTCACCAAATCGGGAGGGAAAAGTACCAATTATCGCCATCTTGCGGGAAAATATGTATAAATCAACAGTGAAGTTAAAAGACATGGTTTATCACAAAAAATGAAGGAGTCATCAGTATTTTGCGATCATTAGAACACCAATCTGCAATATTTCTCTGTTAATAATATCGACTGGCATCTCCGCATCATTTACGTGACCCCTCGTAAGGTTTTTTATAAAGAGGTATGGTTTCTAATGGGGTTTTACCTGATTTCTTTTGAATTAGCCAAGATAAAAATGTAGGACTTTGCTGTCTGCTTTGTCACCATTTGTTATTGTCGTCTGCAAAAAAATGGCCAGAAAATTCGTGTGCGCTCGCGAGTAACGTGCTAGTTGGCGATAATTGGTACTTGGCGATAATTGGTCGTCGACCAGTAGAGGTCTTTCCTTATCTACAATTTTAAATGTTTCAATAGCTATTGTATGCATACGCATATATGTGGAGTAGTTTTCATTATATATAAATCTTAGTGCTCTTTCATGAATTATTTCCACCTTTTTAACATTAGCTTCAGAACGAAAATGCCAAATTACTAGACGGTAGTTAAAGTTTGAAAATTTACTGCCGAATAAATGTAAACATTTACACATTCCTTTTAATACATTATGTTGCAGAGAAGCATTTCTACAGATATTTGTAACGTGAGAGTTGAATTTTAATTCATAGCCAATTGCTATCCCAAGGAGCTTAACTTCATCCTCAGTTTTTATAATATTATCATATAAATCAAAAGAAATATTGTTAGATTGTGTATTTTTACCAATAGCAATTACTTGATTTATCTTGATTCGCTTTCATTTGATTTCAGGTTAACCTATCTTTTAGATTAGATTAGTATTTTTCCAAGGTGTTTATAATAGTATCTAAATGAAAACCAGAATATGATAATTTATTATCATCGGCGTAATTATACAGGAAACTATCAGATATGAAATAAAATATATCATTTACAAAAATAATAAAAGTATCGGTGATAAAATTGAGTCCTGAGGTGCACCTTTGTATATATCTTACCACTTACTTAATGTTGCTCCTAATTTAACACATTGTTTCCCATTTCTTAAATAGTTTTGTATTGAATTTATGCCCGTTGAAGATTATTACAGAAGCGCGTCGTGTGCACAAAATTCAACATTCACCTTTTCATTAGTACCATGATTAATATCATTTCGTACCTTAATAACTAATTATGTGGGTGTTGCTAATGCTGACACGACCGGTGCCACTAGTGGAGCAGGAACTGTTTACACTTCCGGAGCACATGAGCTCACCGCGGTTTCAGTTGGAAACTAGGTTTCGTGTTACTCGATCTTTAGTTTTATGTGGGTTTTTTTTGTAGATCGTTGTTTGTTCTCTTGGCCATTGTGTTGTCTGTACTTCTTCGATTTACAGATTCTGATTACTCCTTTGGTATCTCAGTTCAAACTCTTCTTGTACCATATGTTTTCAGTAACGGCTGAATCTTAACGCACCAATAACATATCATTTCAATAAATGAATTATACAGTTTCATACATAAATGAATCAACAAATAAAGTTTTTCATAATATAGCAAGAATTCCGTTTTCATTTTGAGGCAAAATCTGAATAAAACTGAATAATTCAAAAACTGGAAAAAGTATCACAAAATTAAAAGTTTCCGATTGTGATAATGATAACAAGCATTAACTTAAAGTCCACGAAATGTATGATATCTTTACCGCGTAAACGCCAATAGTAAGAACATGACGTTATATAGTAGACATGACTTCATAGTAAACGATTGGTCAAAAATGTCAAAATACTTCGGGATACTCTAAATATTTTCTTTAAATAATTTATAACAAACAATTAAGTACAAACTTTGTTATTTTTATTGCCTTTTTAGGTTCAGAAGCAATCCTGATTTTTCATGCGCATAACCAAAATGGGCGGATACACTATTTCAACCACAGGCACTTGTTTCATTCAAACAATATATGCCCCCTCCTCTTCCTTACTTCAAGGTAAACATCTGCCTTTTTCCCCTTCCCCACTTCGGCTAAATATTTTTCGCTTATTTGTGATCCTTTCGCTGACCCAATTATATCATTACATTCCCGAGATATTTCTCTTTTCGACTGCCACATTTAAATATACCTACTGGGACCCCTCAGACGAATTGGACAAGAATATTCAGCAAACGTACAATTTCCTACTTTTAAGTCATTGAAACGGATACAGCCACTTCCGGTCCGGTCTAAATTGATTTAGAAAATTAAAAAAAGGTGCTTTAAAAATCAAATGTCAGTAATTTGGAGTTGAACATATTTTTATAATCTGCATTGGAACAATTATCTGTATTTTAAAGGCTTACTTTACATTTGAGAGGAGATGATCATGATGGCATTGTTACACATGGCCGGTCTAGAGAATTCCGAATGCATATGAAAAATCCAGCGCAAACTGGAAGTGGCTGTATCCATTTCACGATACAGTAGCAGGGCAGATAATTACTTTGCCGAATACCGCATGTTGTTTTCGCGACGTCGTGGTAACGAGCGCGACATTTTCGAGATTGCGCTTGACGGAACGTCTCTTTTTCGCGGAAGTTGCATCGACGTCATAAAAAGCCGATTGCATAAAAATTTGAAAGGACCTGCTTCAAGCCAAATAATACCGTTTTTAAAAGAAGGAGAAATACGCCGTCTGAAAAAATGTTCAGAGCGCTTGAATAGAGAATAATTGTAAAAGAGGACAATATTTTATAGGATCACTATTTATTGTTACACATGCCCCTTTTTTTTAAACATTCAAAGCGAAGCACAAAAGTCCCCTGTCTTGCAACATTATTTTCTTGGTTCCCATTACGTAGAGATGTAGGGATCGTAAACCTATTTTGTGCCAATTTTCAAAAAGATCTATCAAAGCATCTCTCTGCGTAATCTTCTGGACAATAGTAAATGGAAAGGAGAGGAAAAAAATACATGTATAAGAAATGGTGCAAATACAATTAACTTCCTACTCTTCGTGCAGGGATTTAATGGATAAAAGAAAACAGTTTAACAAATGTCGAAGACTAAATATTAATATAAACACAGGCACGAGTAACACGGTACCCCAAATTTAGACAAAAAAACAAAAAAACAAACAAAACTAAACTGAGACAAAACATGTGGTGTTCATTTGCTGAACAACTCTGTTTCATATCTGTGAAGGTAATAATTGGTACACGAGTTATGTGCATATTTTGAATAATGTATTCTCGTCAGTAGTTCTTGAAATCTACATGTAAATGATTGAATATCCAAATAAATACACAAAACGACGTGAAGCACAAACAACCGAAAAGAGGACTTGATGAACGCCGGGTATTCGGATACTCGAAACCGGTGCGGACACTATGAATTCGGTGCAATCTAATAATTTTGAATGTTTTCATTGGTCAATTTAGAATTTTGGTACACTACATACCGCGGAATATTCTTCTCCGTGTTCCATTTAGAATGCTCCTCGCTCTGTAGTGTCCACAAATTCAAAATTATAATTAGGAACCGACCATTTAACTTGAAGGAGGGGGGGGGGGGGGGGCATGGTTTTTCCTAAATAAATAATTTGATGCTGAATTTTGAGAGAAAAAAATAATTTGGCCAGGAAAGTTTGAAAAAAAATAACATGAGAGGATTTTTACCATATAAAACAATGTTAAAAATTGAAAAAAATAATCTGTCGTGATGCGTTTAAAAACTGAAAAAAAATTGCGTTGCCCTTTCATCCAATCCAAGGAAAACAGTGGGAAAGAATCCACGACGTTTTACCTATTAAAATACATTGCAGGGTAATTTGACGCCGAAATTGACGATGTCTAGGTTTGTCATGAAAAATACACGGTTTTTGTTCTGTAGTTAAAGAACAAGCACATGTACCCCCTTACTTTTTGTTAAAATTCTAAATAAAATCATTGCGAGAATATCATGACAAAATATGAAGAAAATATCAATTGGCATTTTTTTTCTACATGCAAATTTATTCATGAAGAAATCACTAAATAATCCATATTCCACAAATAAGTAGAATTTTTGGAATACTTAATCTATTATTGGCAATGTACATGTTCATCATCTTTGAACGAAATTATCATAGGAAGCTATTGCAAAAAACTGGATGCAATTATCTTTTACCGTTTTGAAATTGTGATATTTTCTTTACTGCTATAAAAATCCGTATTTAAAAAAATTGTCGAAAAATGGTCGAAATTCGATCGTAAATATCTCGAAAACTAAGACACGAAGGTATATTTTTCTTTGCATATTTGGAAAGAGCATGTCGAAATTGACCAAATCACGAATTTTCATGAAAAAATCATTTGGCAATCCCTACTGTATCGTTTTCCCTTTAAAGTAGAAAACACGACGTTCGCTGAATATTCTTGTCCAATTCGTCTGAGGAGGTAGGTATATTTAAATGTGGCAGTCGAAAAGAGAAATATCTCGGGAGTGTAGCGATATAATTAGGTCAGCGAAAGGATCACAAATAAGCGAAAAATATTTAGCCGAAGTGGGGAAGAGGAAAAGGGCAGATGTTTATCTTGAGGTAAGGAAGAGGAGTGGGCATATATTTTTTGAATGAAACAAGTGCCTATGATTTCAACTTCCGTTTTCGGTATCGACAAAGACATTTCTTTACATAGTATTCGAATCTTTTTTTATTTTATTTTATTTTACTTTTTCTACCTCCTTTCTATCGTTAAGGGCGATCTAGCGCTCGCTTATTTAAATAAATTGCTTGGATTATGCTAGTGACATTGATTGGCTTAGAATAAGCATAACCTTAAAATCCGGAAGTGTATATTTTACTGGGTAAACGTCAATAGTAAAACCGACATGACGTCATTAGTAGACAAATGACTTCATAGACCAGACATGACATCATATGTTTGCGTCCAGCGTTTATTTCCATTTCAAATACAGAATCGATTTGTCAAAAATGTCAAATACTTCAGAATACTCCAAAGAATCTTACTAAATAATGTATTACAATCTTTGTTATCTTCATTGCTTTTTTTTAAGCGGAAGCGATCTTGAGTTTTGTTTGCACAATATCAAAATGGCGGATAAACTTCTGGTTTGCTCCAGCGGCAATCCTCGGGTGAGTCCGCTTCTCTCCCTCAATACCTCGGCTGTAATACGGTATTTGATATGCGTCTACGCGTCACATTTCTTCGCCGGAACACCGTATCACTTCAATCAAACATTGCGCACCGCGAATAAGTTCTAAAATGGCGACAATAGATGAGTTTGTTTTGAAAAATATTGGTCTTTGATGAAGGTACGGAATCAGCCGACATTGCGACGAATGAAAATATATTATTATTGGACGAATATTCGAAAGTGAAATTATTTTAATACCTCCTCCATTGAAGATTTCCGAAAGTAGTTCCAATTGGAGCTAGCTATCGTAATACGGACGAGGTATGATGAAGGTACGGAATCAGCCGAAGTTGCGACGAGTGCCGTTTTACTGTTATATTTTTTACTTCTGGTTACGACGAAGAATCTTTTTCCATAACATTCAACTCTTTGTTTAAACACATTTCTAACGATAAGCCTGAGAAGCGCCGGAACGATAGATGGGCTAGTCATAATACTTTCAAAATATATAAGTAATACATGGGCAAGCAACTATTCTTTGGTTTACAAAATTGTTGTTAACCGTGTAAAAATGAATTGCCATATTACAGTGCCGGATTTACCTATTGGCTCGATAGGCTGAAGCCTAGGGCCTCAAACTTTGGGGGGCCTCCGCCAAGGTGTATAATTTTATTTAAGCTGAGTGTGTGTGTGTATGTGTGTGTGGGGGTGTGAGGGTGTGTGTGGGTGTGGATGTGCGCGCGCGTGTGTGTGGGTGGGAGGATGGGGATAGATCTGTAAGTCTTCCAGAATATTTACCAGAATTTTGGAAATAAATTATTTTGAAATTCAATTGTTCCATTTCACAGTCATATGTGTTTTCTGCCTGCAGACTGTACGGTTCCGGAATAATAGGTTGAAGGGTATATCAGGGTATTCAGCTTGTGCATGTAATTCAAATATTTTGAAATCCAATTATTCTATGTCACATCTACTTTTCATCTGATTTCAGACATGTACGATTGCTATGTATTTTACCAAACAGAACGTATGAGAGTCTTCCTGATATTTATCAAAGTTGAAATTGACAGACATAGTTTTAGAAATGTGCTGGTTAATTGCTAGGTACCTTTAGAAAAGAAAAAAAAAGGCTGAGAGTCTTTCAGGCTAATTACCAAATTTGCAATTGCAATATTTTGAAATTCAAATTGTTCTAGGTGAACTGGACGGGTGATTTGTGTTGTGTTGTGTAATTTCTAGGTGAACTAGACGGGTGATTTGTGTTGTGTTGTGTAATTTCTAGGTGAACTAGACGGGTGATTTGTGTTGTGTTGTGTAATGTCTAGGTGAACTGGACGGGTGATTTGTGTTGTGTTGTGTAATGTCCAGGTGAACTGGACGGGTGATTTGTGTTGTGTTGTGTAATGTCTAGGTGAACTGGACTGGTGATTTGTGTTGTGTTGTGTAATGTCTAGGTGAACTGGACGGGTGATTTGTGTCGTGTTGTGTAATGTCTAGGTGAACTGGACGGGTGATTTGTGTTGTGTTGTGTAATGTTTAGGTGAACTGGACGGGTGATTTGTGTTGTGTTGTGTAATGTCCAGGTGAACTGGACGGATGATTTGTGTTGTGTTGTGTAATGTCTAGGTGAACTGGACGGATGATTTGTGTTGTGTTGTGTAATTTCTAGGTGAACTGGACTGGTGATTTGTGTTGTGTTGTGTAATGTCTAGGTGAACTGGACGGGTGATTTGTGTTGTGTTGTGTAATGTCTAGGTGAACTGGATGGGTGATTTGTGTTGTGTTGTGTAATGTCCAGGTGAACTGGACGGATGATTTGTGTTATGTTGTGTAATGTCTAGGTGAACTGGACGGGTGATTTGTGTTGTGTTGTGTAATGTCCAGGTGAACTGGACGGATGATTTGTGTTGTGTTGTGTAATGTCTAGGTGAACTGGACGGGTGATTTGTGTTGTGTTGTGTAATGTCCAGGTGAACTGGACGGGTGATTTGTGTTGTGTTGTGTAATGTCCTGGTGAACTGGACGGGTGATTTGTGTTGTGTTGTGTAATGTCTAGGTGAACTGGACGGGTGATTTGTGTTGTGTTGTGTAATTTCTAGGTGAACTGAACGGGTGATTTGTGTTGTGTTGTGTAATGTCTAGGTGAACTGGACGGGTGATTTGTGTCGTGTTGTGTAATGTCTAGGTGAACTGGACGGGTGATTTGTGTTGTGTTGTGTAATGTCTAGGTGAACTGGACGGGTGATTTGTGTCGTGTTGTGTAATGGTTAGGTGAACTGGACTGGTGATTTGTGTTGTGTTGTGTAATTTCTAGGTGAACTGGACGGGTGATTTGTGTTGTGTTGTGTAATGTCCTGGTGAACTGGACGGGTGATTTGTGTTGTGTTGTGTAATGTCTAGGTGAACTGGACTGGTGATTTGTGTTGTGTTGTGTAATGTCCAGGTGAACTGGACGGGTGATTTGTGTCGTGTTGTGTAATGTCTAGGTGAACTGGACGGGTGATTTGTGTTGTGTTGTGTAATGTCCAGGTGAACTGGACGGATGATTTGTGTTGTGTTGTGTAATGTCTAGGTGAACTGGACGGATGATTTGTGTTGTGTTGTGTAATTTCTAGGTGAACTGGACTGGTGATTTGTGTTGTGTTGTGTAATGTCTAGGTGAACTGGACGGGTGATTTGTGTTGTGTTGTGTAATGTCCTGGTGAACTGGACGGGTGATTTGTGTTGTGTTGTGTAATGTCCTGGTGAACTGGACTGGTGATTTGTGTCGTGTTGTGTAATGTCTAGATGAACTGGACGGGTGATTTGTGTTGTGTTGTGTAATGTCCAGGTGAACTGGACGGATGATTTGTGTTGTGTTGTGTAATGTCTAGGTGAACTGGACGGATGATTTGTGTTGTGTTGTGTAATTTCTAGGTGAACTGGACTGGTGATTTGTGTTGTGTTGTGTAATGTCTAGGTGAACTGGACGGGTGATTTGTGTTGTGTTGTGTAATGTCTAGGTGAACTGGATGGGTGATTTGTGTTGTGTTGTGTAATGTCCAGGTGAACTGGACGGATGATTTGTGTTATGTTGTGTAATGTCTAGGTGAACTGGACGGGTGATTTGTGTTGTGTTGTGTAATGTCCAGGTGAACTGGACGGATGATTTGTGTTGTGTTGTGTAATGTCTAGGTGAACTGGACTGGTGATTTGTGTTGTGTTGTGTAATGTCCTGGTGAACTGGACGGGTGATTTGTGTTGTGTTGTGTAATGTCTAGGTGAACTGGACGGGTGATTTGTGTTGTGTTGTGTAATTTCTAGGTGAACTGGACGGATGATTTGTGTTGTGTTGTGTAATGTCCTGGTGAACTGGACGGGTGATTTGTGTTGTGTTGTGTAATGTCTAGGTGAACTGGACGGGTGATTTGTGTTGTGTTGTGTAATTTCTAGGTGAACTGGACGGGTGATTTGTGTTGTGTTGTGTAATGTCTAGGTGAACTGGACGGGTGATTTGTGTCGTGTTGTGTAATGTCTAGGTGAACTGGACGGGTGATTTGTGTTGTGTTGTGTAATGTCTAGGTGAACTGGACGGGTGATTTGTGTCGTGTTGTGTAATGTTTAGGTGAACTGGACTGGTGATTTGTGTTGTGTTGTGTAATTTCTAGGTGAACTGGACGGGTGATTTGTGTTGTGTTGTGTAATGTCCTGGTGAACTGGACTGGTGATTTGTGTTGTGTTGTGTAATGTCCAGGTGAACTGGACGGATGATTTGTGTTGTGTTGTGTAATGTCTAGGTGAACTGGACGGGTGATTTGTGTTGTGTTGTGTAATGTCTAGGTGAACTGGACGGATGATTTGTGTTGTGTTGTGTAATGTCCAGGTGAACTGGACGGGTGATTTGTATTGTGTTGTGTAATGTCTAGGTGAACTGGACGGGTGATTTGTGTCGTGTTGTGTAATGTCCAGGTGAACTGGACGGGTGATTTGTGTTGTGTTGTGTAATGTTTAGGTGAACTGGACTGGTGGTTTGTGTTGTGTTGTGTAATGTTTAGGTGAACTGGACGGGTGATTTGTGTTGTGTTGTGTAATGTCCAGGTGAACTGGACTGGTGATTTGTGTTGTGTTGTGTAATGTCTAGGTGAACTGGACGGGTGATTTGTGTCGTGTTGTGTAATGTCTAGGTGAACTGGACTGGTGATTTGTGTTGTGTTGTGTAATGTCTAGGTGAACTAGACGGGTGATTTGTGTTGTGTTGTGTAATGTCTAGGTGAACTGGACGGGTGATTTGTGTTGTGTTGTGTAATGTCTAGGTGAACTGGACGGATGATTTGTGTTGTGTTGTGTAATGTCCAGGTGAACTGGACGGGTGATTTGTGTTGTGTTGTGTAATGTCTAGGTGAACTGGACGGGTGATTTGTGTCGTGTTGTGTAATGTCCAGGTGAACTGGACGGGTGATTTGTGTTGTGTTGTGTAATGTTTAGGTGAACTGGACTGGTGATTTGTGTTGTGTTGTGTAATGTTTAGGTGAACTGGACGGGTGATTTGTGTTGTGTTGTGTAATGTCCAGGTGAACTGGACTGGTGATTTGTGTTGTGTTGTGTAATGTCTAGGTGAACTGGACGGGTGATTTGTGTCGTGTTGTGTAATGTCTAGGTGAACTGGACTGGTGATTTGTGTTGTGTTGTGTAATTTCTAGGTGAACTGGACTGGTGATTTGTGTTGTGTTGTGTAATGTCTAGGTGAACTGGACGGATGATTTGTGTTGTGTTGTGTAATGTCTAGGTGAACTGGACTGGTGATTTGTGTCGTGTTGTGTAATGTCCAGGTGAACTGGACGGGTGATTTGTAATGTGTTGTGTAATGTCTAGGTGAACTGGACGGATGATTTGTGTTGTGTTGTGTAATGTCCAGGTGAACTGGACGGGTGATTTGTGTTGTGTTGTGTAATTTCTAGGTGAACTGGACGGGTGATTTGTGTTGTGTTGTGTAATGTCCAGGTGAACTGGACGGGTGATTTGTGTTGTGTTGTGTAATTTCTAGGTGAACTGGACGGGTGATTTGTGTTGTGTTGTGTAATGTCTAGGTGAACTGGACGGGTGATTTGTGTTGTGTTCTGTAATTTCTAGGTGAACTGGACGGGTGATTTGTGTTGTGTTGTGTAATGTTTAGGTGAACTGGACGGATGATTTGTGTTGTGTTGTGTAATGTTTAGGTGAACTGGACGGGTGATTTGTGTTGTGTTGTGTAATGTCTAGGTGAACTGGACGGATGATTTGTGTTGTGTTGTGTAATGTTTAGGTGAACTGGACGGGTGATTTGTGTTGTGTTGTGTAATGTCCAGATGAACTGGACGGGTGATTTGTGTTGTGTTGTGTAATGTTTAGGTGAACTGGACGGGTGATTTGTGTTGTGTTGTGTAATGTCTAGGTGAACTGGACGGGTGATTTGTGTTGTGTTGTGTAATGTCTAGGTGAACTGGACGGGTGATTTGTGTTGTGTTGTGTAATTTCTAGGTGAACTGGACTGGTGATTTGTGTCGTGTTGTGTAATGTCCAGGTGAACTGGACGGGTGATTTGTGTTGTGTTGTGTAATTTCTAGGTGAACTGGATTGGTGATTTGTGTTGTGTTGTGTAATGTCTAGGTGAACTAGACGGGTGATTTGTGTTGTGTTGTGTAATGTCCAGGTGAACTGGACGGATGATTTGTGTTGTGTTGTGTAATGTCTAGGTGAACTAGACGGGTGATTTGTGTTGTGTTGTGTAATGTCCAGGTGAACTGGACGGATGATTTGTGTCGTGTTGTGTAATGTCCAGGTGAACTGGACGGGTGATTTGTGTTGTGTTGTGTAATGTCCAGGTGAACTGGACGGGTGATTTGTGTTGTGTTGTGTAATGTTTAGGTGAACTGGACGGGTGATTTGTGTTGTGTTGTGTAATGTCTAGGTGAACTGGACGGGTGATTTGTGTTGTGTTGTGTAATGTCTAGGTGAACTGGACGGGTGATTTGTGTTGTGTTGTGTAATTTCTAGGTGAACTGGACGGGTGATTTGTGTTGTGTTGTGTAATTTCTAGGTGAACTGGACTGGTGATTTGTGTTGTGTTGTGTAATGTCTAGGTGAACTGGACGGGTGATTTGTGTTGTGTTGTGTTGTGTAATGTCTAGGTGAACTGGACGGGTGATTTGTGTTGTGTTGTGTAATTTCTAGGTGAACTGGACTGGTGATTTGTGTTGTGTTGTGTAATGTCTAGGTGAACTGGACGGGTGATTTGTGTTGTGTTGTGTAATGTCCTGGTGAACTGGACGGGTGATTTGTGTTGTGTTGTGTAATGTCCTGGTGAACTGGACGGGTGATTTGTGTTGTGTTGTGTAATTTCTAGGTGAACTGGACGGATGATTTGTGTTGTGTTGTGTAATGTCCAGGTGAACTGGACTGGTGATTTGTGTCGTGTTGTGTAATGTCCAGGTGAACTGGACGGGTGATTTGTGTTTTGTTGTGTAATGTCTAGGTGAACTGGACGGGTGATTTGTGTTGTGTTGTGTAATTTCTAGGTGAACTGGACGGGTGATTTGTGTTGTGTTGTGTAATTTCTAGGTGAACTGGACTGGTGATTTGTGTCGTGTTGTGTAATGTCTAGGTGAACTGGACTGGTGATTTGTGTTGTGTTGTGTAATGTCTATGTGAACTGGACGGATGATTTGTGTTGTGTTGTGTAATGTCCAGGTGAACTGGACGGGTGATTTGTGTTGTGTTGTGTAATTTCTAGGTGAACTGGACGGGTGATTTGTGTTGTGTTGTGTAATTTCTAGGTGAACTGGACGGGTGATTTGTGTTGTGTTGTGTAATGTCTAGGTGAACTGGACGGGTGATTTGTGTTGTGTTTTGTAATTTCTAGGTGAACTGGACTGGTGATTTGTGTTGTGTTATGTAATGTCTAGGTGAACTGGACGGGTGATTTGTGTTGTGTTGTGTAATGTCCTGGTGAACTGGACGGGTGATTTGTGTTGTGTTGTGTAATTTCTAGGTGAACTGGACGGATGATTTGTGTTGTGTTGTGTAATTTCTAGGTGAACTGGACGGGTGATTTGTGTTGTGTTGTGTAATGTCTAGGTGAACTGGACGGGTGATTTGTGTTGTGTTGTGTAATGTCTAGGTGAACTGGACTGGTGATTTGTGTTGTGTTGTGTAATGTCTAGGTGAACTGGACGGGTGATTTGTGTTGTGTTGTGTAATGTCCTGGTGAACTGGACGGGTGATTTGTGTTGTGTTGTGTAATGTCTAGGTGAACTGGACGGGTGATTTGTGTTGTGTTGTGTAATGTCTAGGTGAACTAGACGGGTGATTTGTGTTGTGTTGTGTAATGTCTAGGTGAACTGGACGGGTGATTTGTGTTGTGTTGTGTAATGTCTAGGTGAACTGGACGGGTGATTTGTGTTGTGTTGTGTAATGTTTAGGTGAACTGGACGGGTGATTTGTGTTGTGTTGTGTAATTTCTAGGTGAACTGGACGGGTGATTTGTGTTGTGTTGTGTAATGTCCTGGTGAACTGGACGGGTGATTTGTGTTGTGTTGTGTAATGTCTAGGTGAACTGGATTGGTGATTTGTGTTGTGTTGTGTAATGTCTAGGTGAACTGGACTGGTGATTTGTGTTGTGTTGTGTAATGTCTAGGTGAACTGGGCGGGTGATTTGTGTTGTGTTGTGTAATGTCCAGGTGAACTGGACGGGTGATTTGTGTTGTGTTGTGTAATTTCTAGGTGAACTGGACGGGTGATTTGTGTTGTGTTGT
Organism: Bathymodiolus brooksi; assembly: GCA_963680875.1. NCBI lineage: Eukaryota > Metazoa > Mollusca > Bivalvia > Mytilida > Modiolidae > Bathymodiolus > Bathymodiolus brooksi. The sequence continues at coordinate 40,940,056 of OY804575.1, forward strand.
GTAATGTCTAGGTGAACTGGACGGGTGATTTGTGTTGTGTTGTGTAATGTCCTGGTGAACTGGACGGGTGATTTGTGTTGTGTTGTGTAATGTCTAGGTGAACTGGACGGGTGATTTGTGTTGTGTTGTGTAATTTGTAGGTGAACTGGACGGGTGATTTGTGTTGTGTTGTGTAATTTCTAGGTGAACTGGACTGGTGATTTGGGTTGTGTTGTGTAATGTCTAGGTGAACTGAACTGGTGATTTGTGTTGTGTTGTGTAATTTCTAGGTGAACTGGACGGGTGATTTGTGTTGTGTTGTGTAATTTCTAGGTGAACTGGACTGGTGATTTGTGTTGTGTTGTGTAATGTCTAGGTGAACTGGACGGGTGATTTGTGTTTTGTTGTGTAATGTCTAGGTGAACTGGACGGGTGATTTGTGTTGTGTTGTGTAATGTCTAGGTGAACTGGACGGGTGATTTGTGTTGTGTTGTGTAATTTCTAGGTGAACTGGACGGGTGATTTTTGTTGTGTTGTGTAATGTCTAGGTGAACTGGACGGGTGATTTGTGTTGTGTTGTGTAATGTTTAGGTGAACTAGACGGGTGATTTGTGTCGTGTTGTGTAATGTCCAGGTGAACTGGACTGGTGATTTGTGTTGTGTTGTGTAATGTCTAGGTGAACTGGACGGGTGATTTGTGTTGTGTTGTGTAATTTCTAGGTGAACTGGACGGGTGATTTGTGTTGTGTTGTGTAATTTCTAGGTGAACTGGACTGGTGATTTGTGTTGTGTTGTGTAATGTCTAGGTGAACTGGACTGGTGATTTTTGTCGTGTTGTGTAATGTTTAGGTGAACTGGACGGATGATTTGTGTTGTGTTGTGTAATGTCTAGGTGAACTTGACTGGGTAATTTGTGTTGTGTTGTGTAATGTCTAGGTGAACTGGACGGGTGATTTGTGTTGTGTTGTGTAATTTCTAGGTGAACTAGACGGGTGATTTGTGTTGTGTTGTGTAATTTCTAGGTGAACTGGACGGGTGATTTGTGTTGTGTTGTGTAATTTCTAGGTGAACTGGACGGGTGATTTGTGTTGTGTTGTGTAATGTCCAGGTGAACTGGACGGGTGATTTGTGTTGTGTTGTGTAATTTCTAGGTGAACTAGACGGGTGATTTGTGTTGTGTTGTGTAATTTCTAGGTGAACTAGACTGGTGATTTGTATTGTGTTGTGTAATTTCTAGGTGAACTAGACGGGTGATTTGTGTTGTGTTGTGTAATTTCTAGGTGAACTGGACTGGTGATTTGTGTTGTGTTGTGTAATTTCTAGGTGAACTGGACGGGTGATTTGTGTTGTGTTGTGTAATTTCTAGGTGAACTGGACAGGTGATTTGTGTTGTGTTGTGTAATTTCTAGGTGAACTGGACTGGTGATTTGTGTTGTGTTGTGTAATGTCCTGGTGAACTAGACGGGTGATTTGTGTTGTGTTGTGTAATGTCTAGGTGAACTGGACGGGTGATTTGTGTTGTGTTGTGTAATTTCTTGGTGAACTAGACGGGTGATTTGTGTTGTGTTGTGTAATTTCTAGGTGAACTGGACTGGTGATTTGTGTTGTGTTGTGTAATGTCCTGGTGAACTGGACGGGTGATTTGTGTCGTGTTGTGTAATGTCTAGGTGAACTGGACGGGTGATTTGTGTTGTGTTGTGTAATGTCTAGGTGAACTGGACGGATGATTTGTGTTGTGTTGTGTAATGTCTAGGTGAACTGGACGGGTGATTTGTGTTGTGTTGTGTAATGTCTAGGTGAACTGGACGGATGATTTGTGTTGTGTTGTGTAATGTCTAGGTGAACTGGACGGGTGATTTGTGTTGTGTTGTGTAATGTCTAGGTGAACTGGACGGGTGATTTGTGTTGTGTTGTGTAATTTCTAGGTGAACTGGACGGGTGATTTGTGTTGTGTTGTGTAATGTCCTGGTGAACTAGACGGGTGATTTGTGTTGTGTTGTGTAATGTCTAGGTGAACTGGACGGGTGATTTGTGTTGTGTTGTGTAATTTCTTGGTGAACTAGACGGGTGATTTGTGTTGTGTTGTGTAATTTCTAGGTGAACTGGACTGGTGATTTGTGTTGTGTTGTGTAATGTCCTGGTGAACTGGACGGGTGATTTGTGTCGTGTTGTGTAATGTCTAGGTGAACTGGACTGGTGATTTGTGTTGTGTTGTGTAATGTCTAGGTGAACTGGACGGATGATTTGTGTTGTGTTGTGTAATGTCTAGGTGAACTGGACGGGTGATTTGTGTTGTGTTGTGTAATGTCTAGGTGAACTGGACGGATGATTTGTGTTGTGTTGTGTAATGTCTAGGTGAACTGGACGGGTGATTTGTGTTGTGTTGTGTAATGTCTAGGTGAACTGGACGGGTGATTTGTGTTGTGTTGTGTAATTTCTAGGTGAACTGGACGGGTGATTTGTGTTGTGTTGTGTAATGTCTAGGTTAACTGGACGGGTGATTTGTGTCGTGTTGTGTAATGTTTAGGTGAACTGGACTGGTGATTTGTGTTGTGTTGTGTAATGTCTAGGTGAACTGGACGGGTGATTTGTGTTGTGTTGTGTAATGTTTAGGTGAACTGGACGGGTGATTTGTGTTGTGTTGTGTAATGTCTAGGTGAACTGGACGGGTGATTTGTGTTGTGTTGTGTAATTTCTAGGTGAACTGGACTGGTGATTTGTGTTGTGTTGTGTAATGTCCAGGTGAACTGGACGGGTGATTTGTGTTGTGTTGTGTAATGTCTAGGTGAACTGGACGGGTGATTTGTGTTGTGTTGTGTAATGTCTAGGTGAACTGGACGGGTGATTTGTGTTGTGTTGTGTAATGTCTAGGTGAACTGGACGGGTGATTTGTGTTGTGTTGTGTAATGTCCAGGTGAACTGGACGGGTGATTTGTGTTGTGTTGTGTAATGTCTAGGTGAACTGGACTGGTGATTTGTGTCGTGTTGTGTAATTTCTAGGTGAACTGGACTGGTGATTTGTGTTGTGTTGTGTAATGTCCCGGTGAACTGGACGGATGATTTGTGTTGTGTTGTGTAATGTCCAGGTGAACTGGACGGGTGATTTGTGTTGTGTTGTGTAATGTCCAGGTGAACTAGACGGGTGATTTGTGTTGTGTTTTGTAATGTCTAGGTGAACTGGACGGGTGATTTGTGTTGTGTTGTGTAATGTCCAGGTGAACTGGACGGGTGATTTGTGTTGTGTTGTGTAATGTCTAGGTGAACTGGACGGGTGATTTGTGTTGTGTTGTCTAATGTCCAGGTGAACTGGACGGGTGATTTGTGTTGTGTTGTGTAATGTCCAGGTGAACTGGACGGATGATTTGTGTTGTGTTGTGTAATGTCTAGGTGAACTGGACGGATGATTTGTGTTGTGTTGTGTAATGTCTAGGTGAACTGGACGGGTGATTTGTGTTGTGTTGTGTAATTTCTAGGTGAACTGGACGGGTGATTTGTGTTGTGTTGTGTAATGTCTAGGTGAACTGGACGGGTGATTTGTGTTGTGTTGTGTAATTTCTAGGTGAACTGGACGGGTGATTTGTGTTGTGCTGTGTAATGTCTAGGTGAACTGGACGGGTGATTTGTGTTGTGTTGTGTAATTTCTAGGTGAACTGGACTGGTGATTTGTGTTGTATTGTGTAATGTCTAGGTGAACTGGACGGGTGATTTGTGTTGTGTTGTGTAATGTCTAGGTGAACTGGACGGATGATTTGTGTTGTGTTGTGTAATTTCTAGGTGAACTGGACGGGTGATTTGTGTTGTGTTGTGTAATTTCTAGGTGAACTGGACGGGTGATTTGTGTCGTGTTGTGTAATGTCCTGGTGAACTGGACTGGTGATTTGTGTTGTGTTGTGTAATTTCTAGGTGAACTGGACTGGTGATTTGTGTTGTGTTGTGTAATGTCTAGGTGAACTGGACTGGTGATTTGTGTTGTGTTGTGTAATTTCTAGGTGAACTGGACGGGTGATTTGTGTTGTGTTGTGTAATTTCTAGGTGAACTGGACTGGTGATTTGTGTTGTGTTGTGTAATGTCTAGGTGAACTGGACGGGTGATTTGTGTTTTGTTGTGTAATGTCTAGGTGAACTGGACGGGTGATTTTTGTTGTGTTGTGTAATGTCTAGGTGAACTGGACGGGTGATTTGTGTTGTGTTGTGTAATTTCTAGGTGAACTGGACGGGTGATTTGTGTTGTGTTGTGTAATGTCTAGGTGAACTGGACGGGTGATTTGTGTTGTGTTGTGTAATGTTTAGGTGAACTAGACGGGTGATTTGTGTCGTGTTGTGTAATGTCCAGGTGAACTGGACTAGTGATTTGTGTTGTGTTGTGTAATGTCTAGGTGAACTGGACGGGTGATTTGTGTTGTGTTGTGTAATTTCTAGGTGAACTGGACGGGTGATTTGTGTTGTGTTGTGTAATTTCTAGGTGAACTGGACTGGTGATTTGTGTTGTGTTGTGGAATGTCTAGGTGAACTGGACTGGTGATTTGTGTCGTGTTGTGTAATGTTTAGGTGAACTGGACGGGTGATTTGTGTTGTGTTGTGTAATTTCTAGGTGAACTAGACGGGTGAATTGTGTTGTGTTGTGTAATTTCTAGGTGAACTGGACGGGTGATTTGTGTTGTGTTGTGTAATTTCTAGGTGAACTGGACGGGTGATTTGTGTTGTGTTGTGTAATGTCCAGGTGAACTGGACGGGTGATTTGTGTTGTGTTGTGTAATTTCTAGGTTAACTGGACGGGTGATTTGTGTTGTGTTGTGTAATGTCCAGGTGAACTGGACGGGTGATTTGTGTTGTGTTGTGTAATTTCTAGGTGAACTGGACGGGTGATTTGTGTTGTGTTGTGTAATTTCTAGGTGAACTGGACGGGTGATTTGTGTTGTGTTGTGTAATTTCTAGGTGAACTGGACTGGTGATTTGTGTTGTGTTGTGTAATGTCCTGGTGAACTAGACGGGTGATTTGTGTTGTGTTGTGTAATGTCTAGGTGAACTGGACGGGTGATTTGTGTTGTGTTGTGTAATTTCTTGGTGAACTGGACGGGTGATTTGTGTTGTGTTGTGTAATTTCTAGGTGAACTGGACTGGTGATTTGTGTTGTGTTGTGTAATGTCCTGGTGAACTGGACGGGTGATTTGTGTCGTGTTGTGTAATGTCTAGGTGAACTGGACGGGTGATTTGTGTTGTGTTGTGTAATGTCTAGGTGAACTGGACGGATGATTTGTGTTGTGTTGTGTAATGTCTAGGTGAACTGGACGGGTGATTTGTGTTGTGTTGTGTAATGTCTAGGTGAACTGGACGGATGATTTGTGTTGTGTTGTGTAATGTCTAGGTGAACTGGACGGGTGATTTGTGTTGTGTTGTGTAATGTTTAGGTGAACTGGACGGGTGATTTGTGTTGTGTTGTGTAATGTCTAGGTGAACTGGACGGGTGATTTGTGTTGTGTTGTGTAATTTCTAGGTGAACTGGACTGGTGATTTGTGTTGTGTTGTGTAATGTCCAGGTGAACTGGACGGGTGATTTGTGTTGTGTTGTGTAATGTCTAGGTGAACTGGACGGGTGATTTGTGTTGTGTTGTGTAATGTCTAGGTGAACTGGACGGGTGATTTGTGTTGTGTTGTGTAATGTCTAGGTGAACTGGACGGGTGATTTGTGTTGTGTTGTGTAATGTCCAGGTGAACTGGACGGGTGATTTGTGTTGTGTTGTGTAATGTCTAGGTGAACTGGACTGGTGATTTGTGTCGTGTTGTGTAATTTCTAGGTGAACTGGACTGGTGATTTGTGTTGTGTTGTGTAATGTCCAGGTGAACTGGACGGATGATTTGTGTTGTGTTGTGTAATGTCCAGGTGAACTGGACGGGTGATTTGTGTTGTGTTGTGTAATGTCCAGGTGAACTGGACGGGTGATTTGTGTTGTGTTTTGTAATGTCTAGGTGAACTGGACGGGTGATTTGTGTTGTGTTGTGTAATGTCCAGGTGAACTGGACGGGTGATTTGTGTTGTGTTGTGTAATGTCTAGGTGAACTGGACTGGTGATTTGTGTTGTGTTGTCTAATGTCCAGGTGAACTGGACGGGTGATTTGTGTTGTGTTGTGTAATGTCCAGGTGAACTGGACGGATGATTTGTGTTGTGTTGTGTAATGTCTAGGTGAACTGGACGGATGATTTGTGTTGTGTTGTGTAATGTCTAGGTGAACTGGACGGGTGATTTGTGTTGTGTTGTGTAATTTCTAGGTGAACTGGACGGGTGATTTGTGTTGTGTTGTGTAATGTCTAGGTGAACTGGACGGGTGATTTGTGTTGTGTTGTGTAATTTCTAGGTGAAATGGACGGGTGATTTGTGTTGTGCTGTGTAATGTCTAGGTGAACTGGACGGGTGATTTGTGTTGTGTTGTGTAATTTCTAGGTGAACTGGACTGGTGATTTGTGTTGTATTGTGTAATGTCTAGGTGAACTGGACGGGTGATTTGTGTTGTGTTGTGTAATGTCTAGGTGAACTGGACGGATGATTTGTGTTGTGTTGTGTAATTTCTAGGTGAACTGGACGGGTGATTTGTGTTGTGTTGTGTAATTTCTAGGTGAACTGGACGGGTGATTTGTGTCGTGTTGTGTAATGTCCTGGTGAACTGGACTGGTGATTTGTGTTGTGTTGTGTAATTTCTAGGTGAACTGGACTGGTGATTTGTGTTGTGTTGTGTAATGTCTAGGTGAACTGGACTGGTGATTTGTGTTGTGTTGTGTAATTTCTAGGTGAACTGGACGGGTGATTTGTGTTGTGTTGTGTAATTTCTAGGTGAACTGGACTGGTGATTTGTGTTGTGTTGTGTAATGTCTAGGTGAACTGGACGGGTGATTTGTGTTTTGTTGTGTAATGTCTAGGTGAACTGGACGGGTGATTTGTGTTGTGTTGTGTAATGTTTAGGTGAACTAGACGGGTGATTTGTGTCGTGTTGTGTAATGTCCAGGTGAACTGGACTAGTGATTTGTGTTGTGTTGTGTAATGTCTAGGTGAACTGGACGGGTGATTTGTGTTGTGTTGTGTAATTTCTAGGTGAACTGGACGGGTGATTTGTGTTGTGTTGTGTAATTTCTAGGTGAACTGGACTGGTGATTTGTGTTGTGTTGTGGAATGTCTAGGTGAACTGGACTGGTGATTTGTGTCGTGTTGTGTAATGTTTAGGTGAACTGGACGGATGATTTGTGTTGTGTTGTGTAATGTCTAGGTGAACTGGACGGGTGATTTGTGTTGTGTTGTGTAATGTCTAGGTGAACTGGACGGGTGATTTGTGTTGTGTTGTGTAATTTCTAGGTGAACTAGACGGGTGAATTGTGTTGTGTTGTGTAATTTCTAGGTGAACTGGACGGGTGATTTGTGTTGTGTTGTGTAATTTCTAGGTGAACTGGACGGGTGATTTGTGTTGTGTTGTGTAATGTCCAGGTGAACTGGACGGGTGATTTGTGTTGTGTTGTGTAATTTCTAGGTTAACTGGACGGGTGATTTGTGTTGTGTTGTGTAATGTCCAGGTGAACTGGACGGGTGATTTGTGTTGTGTTGTGTAATTTCTAGGTGAACTGGACGGGTGATTTGTGTTGTGTTGTGTAATTTCTAGGTGAACTGGACGGGTGATTTGTGTTGTGTTGTGTAATTTCTAGGTGAACTGGACTGGTGATTTGTGTTGTGTTGTGTAATGTCCTGGTGAACTAGACGGGTGATTTGTGTTGTGTTGTGTAATGTCTAGGTGAACTGGACGGGTGATTTGTGTTGTGTTGTGTAATTTCTTGGTGAACTGGACGGGTGATTTGTGTTGTGTTGTGTAATTTCTAGGTGAACTGGACTGGTGATTTGTGTTGTGTTGTGTAATGTCCTGGTGAACTGGACGGGTGATTTGTGTCGTGTTGTGTAATGTCTAGGTGAACTGGACGGGTGATTTGTGTTGTGTTGTGTAATGTCTAGGTGAACTGGACGGATGATTTGTGTTGTGTTGTGTAATGTCTAGGTGAACTGGACGGGTGATTTGTGTTGTGTTGTGTAATGTCTAGGTGAACTGGACGGATGATTTGTGTTGTGTTGTGTAATGTCTAGGTGAACTGGACGGGTGATTTGTGTTGTGTTGTGTAATGTCTAGGTGAACTGGACGGGTGATTTGTGTTGTGTTGTGTAATTTCTAGGTGAACTGGACGGGTGATTTGTGTTGTGTTGTGTAATGTCTAGGTGAACTGGACGGGTGATTTGTGTCGTGTTGTGTAATGTTTAGGTGAACTGGACTGGTGATTTGTGTTGTGTTGTGCAATGTCTAGGTGAACTGGACGGGTGATTTGTGTTGTGTTGTGTAATGTTTAGGTGAACTGGACGGGTGATTTGTGTTGTGTTGTGTAATGTCTAGGTGAACTGGACGGGTGATTTGTGTTGTGTTGTGTAATGTTTAGGTGAACTGTACGGGTGATTTGTGTTGTGTTGTGTAATTTCTAGGTGAACTGGAAGGGTGATTTGTGTTGTGTTGTGTAATGTCTAGGTGAACTGGACGGGTGATTTGTGTTGTGTTGTGTAATGTCTAGGTGAACTAGACGGGTGATTTGTGTTGTGTTGTGTAATTTCTAGGTGAACTGGACTGGTGATTTGTGTTGTGTTGTGTAATGTCTAGGTGAACTAGACGGGTGATTTGTGTTGTGTTGTGTAATGTTTAGGTGAACTGGACGGGTGATTTGTGTTGTGTTGTGTAATGTCCAGGTGAAATGGACGGGTGATTTGTGTCGTGTTGTGTAATGTCTAGATGAACTAGACTGGTGATTTGTGTTGTGTTGTGTAATGTCTAGGTGAACTGGATGGGTGATTTGTGTTGTGTTGTGTAATGTCCAGGTGAACGGGACGGGTGATTTGTGTTGTGTTGTGTAATGTCTAGGTGAACTAGACTGGTGATTTGTGTTGTGTTGTGTAATGTCTAGGTGAACCGGACGGGTGATTTGTGTTGTGTTGTGTAATTTCTAGGTGAACTGGACTGGTGATTTGTGTTGTGTTGTGTAATGTCCAGGTGAACTGGACTGGTGATTTGTGTTGTGTTGTGTAATGTCTAGGTGAACTGGACGGGTGATTTGTGTTGTGTTGTGTAATGTCTAGGTGAACTGGACGGGTGATTTGTGTTGTGTTGTGTAATGTCTAGGTGAACTGGACGGGTGATTTGTGTTGTGTTGTGTAATGTCTAGGTGAACTGGACGGGTGATTTGTGTTGTGTTGTGTAATGTCCAGGTGAACTGGACGGGTGATTTGTGTTGTGTTGTGTAATGTCTAGGTGAACTGGACTGGTGATTTGTGTCGTGTTGTGTAATTTCTAGGTGAACTGGACTGGTGATTTGTGTTGTGTTGTGTAATGTCCAGGTGAACTGGACGGATGATTTGTGTTGTGTTGTGTAATGTCCAGGTGAACTGGACGGGTGATTTGTGTTGTGTTGTGTAATGTCCAGGTGAACTGGACGGGTGATTTGTGTTGTGTTGTGTAATGTCTAGGTGAACTGGACGGGTGATTTGTGTTGTGTTGTGTAATGTCCAGGTGAACTGGACGGGTGATTTGTGTTGTGTTGTGTAATGTCTAGGTGAGCTGGACGGGTGATTTGTGTTGTGTTGTCTAATGTCCAGGTGAACTGGAAAGGTGATTTGTGTTGTGTTGTGTAATGTCCAGGTGAACTGGACGGATGATTTGTGTTGTGTTGTGTAATGTCTAGGTGAACTGGACGGATGATTTGTGTTGTGTTGTGTAATGTCTAGGTGAACTGGACGGGTGATTTGTGTTGTGTTGTGTAATTTCTAGGTGAACTGGACTGGTGATTTGTGTTGTGTTGTGTAATGTCTAGGTGAACTGGACGGGTGATTTGTGTTGTGTTGTGTAATTTCTAGGTGAACTGGACGGGTGATTTGTGTTGTGCTGTGTAATGTCTAGGTGAACTGGACGGGTGATTTGTGTTGTGTTGTGTAATTTCTAGGTGAACTGGACTGGTGATTTGTGTTGTGTTGTGTAATGTCTAGGTGAACTGGACAGGTGATTTGTGTTGTGTTGTGTAATGTCTAGGTGAACTGGACGGATGATTTGTGTTGTGTTGTGTAATTTCTAGGTGAACTGGACGGGTGATTTGTGTTGTGTTGTGTAATTTCTAGGTGAACTGGACGGGTGATGTGTGTCGTGTTGTGTAATGTCCTGGTGAACTGGACTGGTGATTTGTGTTGTGTTGTGTAATTTCTAGGTGAACTGGACTGGTGATTTGTGTTGTGTTGTGTAATGTCTAGGTGAACTGGACGGGTGATTTGTGTTGTGTTGTGTAATGTCTAGGTGAACTGGACGGGTGATTTGTGTTGTGTTGTGTAATGTCCAGGTGAACTGGACGGATGATTTGTGTTGTGTTGTGTAATGTCTAGGTGAACTGGACGGGTGATTTGTGTTGTGTTGTGTAATGTCTAGGTGAACTGGACGGGTGATTTGTGTCGTGTTGTGTAATGTCCAGGTGAATTGGACGGGTGATTTGTGTTGTGTTGTGTAATGTCTAGGTGAACTGGACTGGTGATTTGTGTTGTGTTGTGTAATGTCTAGGTGAACTGGACGGGTGATTTGTGTTGTGTTGTGTAATTTCTAGGTGAACTGGACGGGTGATTTGTGTTGTGTTGTGTAATTTCTAGGTGAACTAGACGGGTGATTTGTGTTGTGTTGTGTAATTTCTAGGTGAACTGGACTGGTGATTTGTGTTGTGTTGTGTAATGTCTAGGTGAACTGGACGGGTGATTTGTGTTGTGTTGTGTAATTTCTAGGTGAACTGGACGGGTGATTTGTGTTGTGTTGTGTAATGTTTAGGTGAACTGGACGGGTGATTTGTGTTGTGTTGTGTAATGTCTAGGTGAACTGGACTGGTGATTTGTGTCGTGTTGTGTAATGTCTAGGTGAACTGGACGGGTGATTTGTGTTGTGTTGTGTAATGTCCAGGTGAACCGTTGTTAACAAGATTATATATCATGGTTGTTAACAAGATTGTATATCATGGTTGTTCATGTTATCAATGTTAGCAGGTAGACAACTGTGTATCGTCTATAAAATATGAACATGCATTTGAATAAGACACATACATTTTTTTAAGCACGAACTGGTGACATATTATTCAAATTACAATTGTTTACGAAAGGGCATACATAAAAAGGCTTGCACAAATTTGTTAATATATTTTATGTGCGGAAGCTGGGAAAGGCCACTCCAACATACATTTTTTTTTCTAATTTGTTATTTAGTATTACATATCAGTTAATCTGGTATAACATATTAACTAAATTAAAACAAAATACTGGTGTGGTCTTTCCCATCTTTCGTAATTTTGTCTGTGATGTTTTTAGTTGTTTGTAAAATGTTTGGACAAAGGATGCAGTTATGATCACTGATATCTGGTGGTATTTGACAAAATGTTGTAATAAAGCTACAATAATAATAGGATGAAGTAGAACGTTACTGTGGACTGTAATTCTTGTGGGTTTATTTACTAATGGCGGTCAAAGCGGGGCCTCAGAGTTACCGTGACCCTAGCTACTCAAGGTGTGGTGTAAAACAGGTGTAGATTCTGAAATATTCTACAGATCATTAAAGTACATAGAATCAAGGTCCATCTCTTCCTGCAATAGCATTAAAACATTTGATTTCTCAATCCTCTACACAAATATTCCCCACTCAACACTAAAGGCAGATTACAAGAATTAATCCAACTATGTTCCATATTCAGCGTAGATAAAAAAAAATACATTGTCTTATGAAGGGACAAATCTGCTTTTCTAAAAATCCACTCTGATTCTACTAAAAAGATCTCTGAAACTGATATAATCAAAATGCTTGAGGTTTTGATTGACAACATATGTGTTATGTTTGGTGGGCGTATTTTTCAACAAAAACAGTCGTCATTCCTGTGGATACTAACTGTGCCCTCTTCTTTCCGACTTGTTCCTTTATTCGCACGAGACAGGCGTCATACAAGGGCTTCTGAAAAAACACGAAAAGAAGCTAGCTCAATCCTTTAATTTTACGTTCCGCTATATATATTATGTTCTTTCACTAAATAATTGTAAGTTTGGTGATTTTGTTGATCGCATCTATCCAATTGAGCTTGAAATAAGGGATACCACAGATACAGCTAGGTCTGCTTAATACCTTGAGCTACACCTCGAAATTGACAGTGAGGGCCGGTTAATAATGGAACTCTACCACAAAAGAGATGATTTCAATTTTCCCAGTGTGAACTTTCCATTTATATGTAAGAACATTCCAGGAGCACCTGCATATCTCTCAGTTGATCCGATATTCCAGAGTTTGCGATTCCTATCATTATTGCCTTAATAGAGGGTTGCTGCTAACAATCTAGTGATTAAGTTAAAGTCATCACTTCGAAAATTTGACGGTCGTCACCGTTACGGAATATCTATGTCACAAATGATCATGGATATGTTCCGTTTATCGTAATCACAATCCAGTCCCCATTCATGACTTATCACCGGGATTGTAACAAGAGTAACACGACGGGTGCCACATGTGGAGCAAGAACTGTTTACCCTTCCGGAATTCATGAGTTCGCCCTCGTCTTTAAACTTGTCTTAGCGTGGTTCGTGTTGTCAAATTACATGTCTTCGCGATTTCTATTTAGGATGATGTTCGTGTCGTTTGACAGTAACACGACGGGTGTCATATATGGAGCAGTAATTGCTAACCCTTCCGGAGTTCCTGAGTTCATCTCCGATGTTTATTGGGGTTCGTGTTGCTCGATCTGTAGTTTTCTGTGTAATGTTTTGTAGATCGTTGTTTGTCCGTTTGTCCTTTTTCTTTTAGCCATTGTATTGTATTGTCTGTCAATTTACGGTTTCTGATTGCCCCATTCGTATCTTCAAACTATTCTTAAACTATTTCATGCTATCTAATAGTTTATTATCAGCAATTCCAAAATCACGATATTCTCGTTTACCTGGTAACCCATCACTATTCCATGATTAAACCGTGTCTGTAGTATTAATTGTCCGTACATTCAGATCGATAGGTGGTACACAAAAGCAAGGATTGACAACTATAGCTTCGTTGTTTTCTAAGGCAGTAAGACGTTCAAGATATATAATGTTTAAAATAAATAACAACTGCCTGAATTATTACGATCCTTTCGCATTGAAAAAACAATCCAAGTCCTCTAGATCATCCTTACCAATAGTCGCCTCAAAATGGGATTCTGTGACACATAGTATATCATATTCATCAGAGACATTTTGGAGGAAGTGTAATTTGTTTCGAACACTTCTAATATTGCTGTTGCACATACAATGTATACATATATTTTTCTACATCATCAATAGTGTTGTTCTTCGGAGAATTAAGAAATAAATCATGGAAGCCAGAATGTGTTGAGAGTTTTAACATGGATTGGCAGATAGTAGTATTTTATCCCGAGCCAGAAGCGAGGGATGCAATTTACTAATATTCGCCAATCCATGTTAAAACTCAAAACACATTCTGGCTTCCATGATCTTCGATTATGATATGTCTAAGAGTACAAATACGGTAGTATACTTTGATTGGAAGACGGTAATTTATATTTACGTTTGCGGAAAATGTCGCACACAATTTATGCTGCTAATGGAAAAGTCAGTCACATTCACCGGCGCATGTGCTAATGAGATTATATCGAATGGATAACTCGCTCGTTTGTTAACAAAGCGAAAGAAGGAGGTTATGTTAGAATTCGAATTATACCTACCAGGACCAGGACGTGTCTCTACATCACCTATGCTTAGAATAATTTGTTATATTTATAATTAAAAAAACTATGTTAATTTTCGGAATTGTGCTCTGCAGAAGAAACAGAAATAACACAAGAGCTGAACATTGTAAATTAATTAGCATAATTTGTTTTCATCCGAAAATCTACCATTCACTACAGAAATCTTTTCTTGATAACAACAACAAACTAGTGTAATCGCTCACATGGTTTCCAACTTTACCTTCTAAATATAAACAAAAGTTCAGAACCTCAAGCTTCAAATATCAGCTGATTCTTTTTTTCCTGTCATTTAATTAAATTTCATCTTACACGGTATCAATGGCAGACTTCTTTGGTGGAGGCAGAGGTGTCACAAATAATTTTGAAAGTGGACCAACCAAAGATCAACTCAGTCCAGGTTTCTGAGGAGAAAATTTCAATGTATTTTTTTTATCAAAATGGCCATAATCTGTATAATTCGACTGAAAGAAAATTTTCATAGAAATACTCGGAATATATGTTGAAATTTTAATTCAATTCTTTATTTATTTAACGAGGATTACTAACAGCTAACGTCTACAAGTAGCTCTCCTCAAATAATATGTTGAACTACTCATTGCCATGCAGTTGCAGTTAAAATCTGAGCTAAATTTGACTTAAAATAAACCTTTTTTACGACCAATACTAAAATATAAGCATTTAATTGGCCGTAATTTTGAATGGAGGGCCTGACTGTCGGACACGCATAAGGACAGTCAGTGTTTCAGAGAGGATTTAAACACAGGCACTTGTTTCATTCAAAAAATATATGCCCCCTCCTCTTCCTTAAGTAAGTGCCTGTGGATTTAAATGTGAAAAGCATAGGATTTACGACGGCGATGGCATAAGCTCATGACCGTTGGCCAGGTGAGCTAAAAAAAAATCTGCCTATTTTAATGATCAGTATGTTCCTATAATCTCGTATATCTATACCATACTTGTTACAACCACAATATTTAACTACAAGAACGTGTTGAATGATCTCCCCATGGCGTGAGTAAAGTAGATTCAAATAGTAATTAAAGGATTGATTTTGTTTCTTAATTCGGAATATTTTGGGAAAAAAACAAGACTGATGTTCATTTAACTGTAAGCTGGATGTACCTCCCCCTTTCTTAATGAAAAAAGGTGACAAAACAATTACCACTCCGTCTAACTACTACAGTCTCGTCCGAATTTTATTCGTGAGCTTCCCGTTATTTGGGACTAATTATAAACAATTTAACTCTTCCGTTGAGCAGAGGAGACAGATTCGTTGAGATGGAATTTTGTGAAGAAGAAAAATCCAAACGTTTTATATGTTCTGCGTGTAAATTTTCAGGCGTGTATCATTATTACGGAACCAAACCACCATTTGCAAAAAATATTATGTAAGTAAATATTGCCACAGCCACAGCCACAGGTCTATTAGTATTAAGACTAAGGAATCCTGATATACAATGAGTATTGATGTACAGAAACCCAGTGAAAAACCCGATCTCTACTAATACTAGTAATATATACTTATAATCGTATGACATGGGTGCTCTAATTTATTATTTTGACAGAAATTATGAGTCTCCGGTCTGGTGTTGATACCAGGAGAATCAGGAGATCATTATGACCAGCTTGTCCTCGAAATTGAACTGTGAACGGTCATCATGAAGAAGTTCGATTTACCTCCCTTTGGACGTATATTTGTGGAAAATGGAAAACAAAATACCACACCGTCATAACAGTTCAAAATCATCTCGGAGAATCGTAGAGGCAAAACGGATATCCCTAACACTTGTAAAAATATTGATAAATATTAAAAATTCGAGTCTGGTATAATGTGTCCGAGTGGAGCGACATGTTGTTTCAGTAAGTTAGCACAAACGGAAACCTATCCTGTAAAAATCATGGCATAACCAAAAATGCATGTGTATTGTATCTTGTTTCCTGTGTTACTTTAATATGGTAAAACGTGGTCAATCGAAAATGTGAATAATACATTAACATTATGTGTTAACTAATAATGAAGCTATGAAGTAGATAGTTATTCACAGGGTTAGAAATTAAATTTCAGAGACAGTAGTCCTTGGGCTATTAACAAAAATTGGGCTAGTCCTTTTTGCCTCTTACTAGCCCGGGCGCACGACGTAGATCCGTGCACATTGCTAGGGGGTCTGGGGCATATTTCATATTTAATGACCGCAGCAGTGTTCTAGGATTTTTCTGCAACAACAACTTTCAACGAGATAGTGCATACCAACATTCACTTACCCACAGACCAAATTTACTGTGATTAATTCATTTTGTTGCTGGATTTAATGCTATTTTATATAATTTAGATGAAAGACATTTGATCCAGTCATAAAGCTGTTGTGTTTAGCTAATATAGGGTAATCTGTGTACATTAATATGATTAAAACATTTGATCCTTTTGGTTCATCATATTTGGGCCAAGCAAATGAGCTTTTCAAAATGAAACAAAAGAATGGTTCCTTATAGAATCACTATATATTTTGTCTGTTTAGTTTTTATCCATTTAAATTTTCATTGTTGAGAGAGGCATACAACGTTAATAATCTTTAGATTTTGTGCAACCTTATTTTACCATATTCTTAACATATTTAACCAATATATATCTAGCTTTTACTCTAATCATTAAATTAATATATTAAAGTAAGTTAAGATAGAATATCATATCCCAAATGGGAGTGCTCCGTCATTACTGGAGGAAACATCAGAACAGAACAAGCATTTCCCTGACATTGACAACACATGTTTCCATCCCCTAAACTATAAGATTTCCTCGGACTGCTGACGACGATCTCGTATGAAAACATGATTTTAAATAAAAGTATGATTCTATGCAAAACGAACAAGTTAAAATAAGGAAAAAGAGATGAAATAATAAAGAAATAAAGAAATTTTATTTAAAAAAATTTGTAAACAGAAAGTTAAAAAGGGGGTGGTAATTCCGTGTCACGAGCGCATGTGGGTTAGTTGACGAAATTTCCATTCTTATTAATGCCGGCTATCCTGATTACCTGAATGGAGAGCGTGCCTTTCGGACACAATTTTGAAAGGGGATAACCAAGGAACATCACAGTCTGCATATTACTTAAATGTGAAAGGTTTACTATATATAGCTACGTACAACAGATGAACGACAAATAAGCAAGCTCACTTGGCCTTTGAGTTAACTAAAAAATAATGTTTAATGGACGGTACGTGATGCTAAAAGCTTACACGACCTTAAAAAGCAACCCTAGCTAAATAATGATTGATTGTTTGATTGTTTGTTAGTTTAACGTTCAGAGGTAAATATGTCATACATTATTAGGCCGGGAACAAGATCAACAATGTAGAAAGGAAATAAAAGCGCTGTTCGTTTACCTTAAATTGTGTCTAAGTGTAAAATGGGATTGTCTCTTCTGTTCATTTACATCCATATCCATTCTTACTAATCATGTAAAAACGATAGAGGAATGGGACAACCGATTCAACGTGGACTGCCATTAGAAGAGTATGAAGAGTTGGATAGGGATACAATCATCTTTCCTAGGCAAGGATTACCACCCATTCCATTACTCTTCACCGTTTGAATCGTTTGTCATATTTTTGTGGTCACACGGTGATAGTCTTATCTGATTGCAACCACCGATAGCGGCAACAAATCAGAATGCCTGTTTTAGCAACACGTGTTGTAAGAAATGTAAACATACAATGTAAACATGTGGGCTTTACCACGACGGACTATCAAAACATACAATGTAAACATGTGGGCTTTACCACGACGGACTACCTAAACATACAATGTAACCATGTGGGCTTTACCACGACGGACTACCTAAACATACAATGTAACCATGTGGGCTTTACCACGACGGACTACCTAAACATACAATGTAACCATGTGAGCTTTACCACGACGGACTACCAAAACATACAATGTAACCATGTGGGCTTTACCACGACGGACTACCTAAACATACAATGTAACCATGTGGGCTTTACCACGACGGACTACCTAAACATACAATGTAACCATGTTGGCTTTACCACGACGGACTACCTAAACATACAATGTAACCATGTGGGCTTTACCACGACGGACTACCTAAACATACAATGTAACCATGTGGGCTTTACCACGACGGACTACCTAACCATACAATGTAACCATGAGGGCTTTACCACGACGGACTACCTAAACATACAATGTAACCATGTGGGCTTTACCACGACCGACTACCTAAACATACAATGTAACCATGTGGGCTTTACCACGACGGACTACCTAAACATACAATGTAACCATGTGGGCTTTACCACGACGGACTACCAAAACATACAATGTAACCATGTGGGCTTTACCACGACGGACTACCTAAACATAGAATGTAACCATGTGGGCTTTACCACGACGGACTACCAAAACATACAATGTAACCATGTGGGCTTTACCACGACGGACTACCTAAACATACAATGTAACCATGTGGGCTTTACCACGACGGACTACCTAAACATACAATGTAACCATGTGGGCTTTACCACGACGGACTACCAAAACATACAATGTAACCATGTGGGCTTTACCACGACGGACTACCTAAACATACAATGGAACCATGTGGGCTTTACCACGACGGACTACCTAAACATACAATGTAACCATGTGGGCTTTACCACGACGGACTACCTAAACATACAATGTAACCATGTGGGCTTTACCACGACGGACTACCTAAACATACAATGTAACCATGTGGGCTTTACCACGACGGACTACCAAAACATACAATGTAACCATGTGGGCTTTACCACGACGGACTACCTAAACATACAATGGAACCATGTGGGCTTTACCACGACGGACTACCTAAACATACAATGTAACCATGTGGGCTTTACCACGACGGACTACCTAAACATACAATGTAACCATGTGGGCTTTACCACGACGGACTACCTAAACATACAATGTAACCATGTGGGCTTTACCACGACGGACTACCTAAACATACAATGTAACCATGTGGCCTTTACCACGACGGACTACCTAAACATACAATGTAACCATGTGGGCTTTACCACGACGGACTACCTAAACATACAATGTAACCATGTGGGCTTTACCACGACGGACTACCTAAAAACAGCACAGAATAATTATTTGGGAACTCATTTGTTGTTTTTCAGTCCATTGTGTATTTTAACATGAGGTGAAATGAATGCCTTGCTCCGATTGGTTGAACATGAAATTATAGTAAAGGACATATGACAACTTTAGAAAATGGCAGTGATAGGAATTGTGAAATTACAGCCAACACTTCCAAAAGTAAAGAAGAGGGGTTAGGATTAGGGTTATGGCGTTTAACGTCACTTTCAACAATATTTCAGTTATCCAACTACCATACGATCACGACCACGATGGCCCTTGTAGAGGAAGGAAGGTGAATTGTAACCCTCGGCCAGTATTTAACTTTTGTAGCAGTTGCAATGCACCGACTCTTTCGAAACATACAAAATGGATATTTAACTGCAAGGACCGTGGCACTCTCCATATACGGCTTTGGTCCAGTGTCAGGCTTCTCGTATTATCTCTTGACAACGTGTTGGACAGCTTTGTGAATTGACCCTTGGAACCGTCCCCAGTCCCCAGTGAGGTAAATAACATTTTGAATAATATGTAATTTATCTTACAGAATAATGGAAGATTCGTACTTGTGTAAAGACCCATTCAATGCCGATGGAGGTTTTATAACGCTTGGATCTCACTGTTTTATTTGTAAAAAGACTGTTTGCTGTACAGCGGTAAGATAACTATTCAAAGAAAAAGAAAAAGAAAATGCATTCCTAAGGATGTATTTTAGCTCAAATAACCGAATACACTATTGTTTATACACTACACATATAGATTTCTTCAACACTTTCCAACATACCGGTACTGTTAAGACATGTCTGCATAATTATGACGAATAAATGTCAAATTTAGTCTCGTAGGAACAATTTGAACGATCCGATTTCGGAAAATTACCAAAAGTTGAAAAAATTGCATATACAGAGACGTGCAAAATGTATTCGGTCACTGTAATTTTTTACTATATATTTCATATAAAACCACATTTTTTCAAAACATTATTCCAAAATCAATTCTAGTTCGATTTTTATTGTCATCTTAATATTTGATCGACCCCATCTACTACATCCATAGTACAGGCAGTAAGTCTTCAAATGGGACAAAAAGTAAAACGCAAGTTATTTTTACATGTGAGACAGTATATTCTCTCTTATGAGATTGCTTGGCTCCTAATTGTTTTTTTTTACATGTGCGAGATAAAAAAAAAACCACACTTACAATTGACTCAGCAGCAATATTATTTAATGGGATTCGTGTTGCTCAATTTTTTGTTTTCTGTGTAGTGTTTTGTGAACTATTAGTTGTGTTTTTAGTAGTTCTTTTGACCATTGTTTTGTCTGTCATTTTTCGATTTATAGCTTCTGATTAGAAAAGGTTGAAGATACCAAAGGGGTATTATAATCAGAAGCTGTAAATCGAAGGACAAACAATTATCTTCAAAACATTAAACTAAAAAGATCAAGCAACACGAACCCCACTAAAAAACGGCGGTGAACTAGGGTGCTCCGGAAGGGTTAACAGTTTCTGCTCCACATGTGACACCCATCGTGTTACTGTTAAAACGACACAAACATCATCTGATATGGAAATCATGTTGGACACCATTATACCATAACAATGGATGCCAAGATGATTCAATATCGTTTTTGCGTGGAAATCGTAGCGGACAACACGGAACTAACAACATGAATACATGGGATTTGACAACATGAACAACACGAACCCCAATAAGATTAGTAAAAACACGGGACGAATTCATGTGCTGCAGAAGGGAAAGCAGTTCCTACTCCACATTTGTCATCTTAATCCTTTTTGAAGTACAGTGTTAGACTATATTCCAGCACGGTTTGTCAAAGATCCGGCTACAGTTCTAACAAAGTCAATAACATAAGAAAAACAAAATACGGCACTATTGATCCTTTAGAACAATGTAGAAACAAAGGCAATATCAACTTTATTGTAAATCTATCTTTTGCCAGTGTCATAGTTCGTGATAAATTAAAATGAGCACGGATTAAACCATTATTCAAACAAAATGACAGAACAGGTGTTGGCTATTACAGATCAGCTTAGTACACTGTGTAGTAAATGGCTAATCCGTGTGTAGAAAGTCAAATTGTCTATCTTCTGACACGAGAAAATGGTTTAGTATGGCGATCATACAATGTTATTTAGATTATTCCTGGTCCTCTGGGTATGCTGGTATATCTCAAGCCTTGAAAAGTAAATTACAAGTGGCACAAAACAAACAATTCGTTTTCTTAAAAGCAGGATTAGGGGTGTGGTGTTTAACGCCACTTTCAACAATATTTCAGTTATATCGTGGCGGTCAGTTTAAATTGATGGAGGAAACCGGAGAAAACCACCGACCTGCCGCAATTTACTGACAAACTTTATCACATAATGTTGTATCGAGTACACCCCACCCGAGTTTGATTGGAAATCACAATGTTAGTGGTGATAGGCACTGATTGCATAGGTAGTTATAAATCCAACTACCCTACGATCACGAACACGACGGCCCTTCTTAAAAGCATGGATTCAAGTACTGATATTAAACAAAAATAACTATCTAGTGTAGGGTGTTTAAATGTTGAAACCAGAGTGAAGGAGTTGCTATTAAACCATGTTCACAAGATCTGTAAAAATACATGTCCATCTTATTTGAAAAATAATTTTGTAAAACTTAATGAACACCACAAACACAAACAATTACATTTTCATTTTTTTCTTTTTTTAATATCTTTATCTTAGTGTCACCTTAAAGGCAATAACATTTTATTACAATGCAATTCATGATTATAATTCTTCACCTAATTCGACCAAAACCGTCATTACACTTTTTAAAAATAGAAGTGGAACATCACTTGAAATAACTGTGAGGTACAGGTCCTTATGACGCCAACGTAGGCTAAATATACCAAAACATGACGAGAAAAAGAAATCGTAAATCAATATAGAACAGAAACGTGTGGACAAATAAAAGTCACAAGGTCAAATAATAAATGTGAACAAAAAACAGACAACTATATATGAGCAATACGAACTCCATCAAAACCTCCCCTGGGGATCAGAAAGATAAGAAGTGTTTGTTCTACAAGTGGCACCCGTTCTGTTTCCAATGATAATAGCTCAAGTCCAGTAACTGTCGTAAACGAGGACAGGGTCGAAAAAAGATTAAGGCAGTACAAACAAAGCTTTTGTCATTTGCCAAACAGACACTACGTATCAAAAACCAATTCGTAATGGCGACCGTGTAAGTTCCGAAGAGAAGAGTCATGAACCCCTGTGCAATCAGTTTGCTCGTAAGCAGCCATCATTCATCCAGAAAATCTAGAATTATACATTCTGTATATGCAGGTGCTGCAGGATTATTGCTACAAATCAATGGGATGTTTACGATTAGAAAGTTGAAGTCATCTCGTTTGTCGTACAATTTGGATCTCAATCGGTCCTCCTGGACAATTTCCAGGTAAAGGTCAAGGTATGAAGCGAACTTTTGAGTGTCTGTGGTATTATTAATTTCAGGTTCATTGGTATAGATACGATTAAGAAAATAATCAAACTGGGCATTATTCAAAAATAGAACGTTATCTATATAGCTGAAGGAAATCCATCGGAAGATTAGATATTATTTATGTTCAGCATGTATTATTTGTGTACAAATGTATTTCATACTGCTTAATGGGATCCCATTAAATGGTTTTGTTCCGCCACATATGTGTGCCTGTCCCAAACCACGGACCATATTTCTTTCGGTAAATGTCGTTATCATTATGTTTTCAATGAATTGAGGGGAGAGGTTCGTGTTATTGGTATTGGTGAAATTTTTTGAACGTCACTGTTTAAACTCTCCTTTTGTATTCTATTTAAAAAAAAGTCTTGAGATCGTCAGGTGTGTCTATTATAAGGAAAAGTTGGTGATGAAAAATTGCTCCAGTAATCAAAGACCATTCATACATGGGGTTATATGTGGAAACTTGATGATATTGTTCGTATATTGAGTGATATATATGACACTCAATTTACAAAACAGATTTGACTTTTACTCGCCCATCACTTTTAAAGATCGTTAATAAGGTCGAGCAGGTAAAGTGTTAATTGGGTCGAGCAGGTAAAGTGTTAATTAGGTCGAGCAGGTAAAGCGTGTTACGACGTTGAAAACGTTTATTACGGTTTCTCCCATTATTACGGCGTTTTAACCCCGCTGAACCAGTGGTGGAAAAATCTGTAATCCTCTAGAGGATTAAAATGTCTCGTGCCTTTCCCCGCATGTTGTCAAATCGGTAATTGGCTAGATTTTGAAATAAAATTCGTGTTAAATAATGGGAGAAACAAATTCTCCTTCAGTTACCCATGTGGGTTACGATATTTCTCCACTCTCGAGAGTTAAATTTAACTCTCTTGAGTGGAGAAATATCGTAACCCATGGGCAACTGAAGGAGAATCTATATTTATATATGTATGTCGTCAGATCTACGACTGTGTAATTTCGTTGTTGCAATATCCATAATATCTGTAGCTACCGTTCCCGAGATATTTCATTGTCGGGAGATGTTGTCATTAAGTCCAAGAGGATATGCTGTTTGTATTTTTTCATTGCAGGAGAGCTAATATTCCTTGCGTTTTTGTTACACATTGTCTCTTGTATATATGCAGGGGTTTCTACTGTCTGTAAGGGCTGCACCTTTAAATATTTATGTTTGTGTTTCTTAAATGTTGCTTAAGATGTTCATGGTTAAATTTTTGAATATACGAGCGGTTTCTCTGATGTATTGAAAACTTTAGCATTGTTTGTAATAATAAGCTCGGGATATATATTTATTTACTATGTCCACACTGGAAGAATGATAGAAAAAACTATGAAAAAAGTTTAAACGGTTATAGTAAACAATTCCACTAATATCAACAATATTAACAAATATTTCCTTTCCTCAAATCAATGAACACAATAAAGACTGTGACATATGGAGCTGGCTTGGACAGGCACACAAATGATTTGAGGAGGCGGGTTGGGGGTGTTAACTGGTTAATAGGATTCCAACCCATCTCCTCTTCGTAATTGCATCTCCAACATCAATTCAGATATAACATACAATGAAAGAAAAAACGAAAAAGATTTGCTTCGGCTCAAAATGACCAAACACCAGCACAAAAATGAATGCTAACATAAACACGGTTAGTACAATAACATGGTCAGTGAATGTTCGTAGATATGTGTTAGTACAATAACATGGTCAGTGAATGTTCGTACATATGTGTTAGTACAATAACATGGTCAGTGAATGTTCGTACATATGTGTTAGTACAATAACATGGTCAGTGAATGTTCGTACATATGTGTTAGTACAATAACATGGTCAGTGAATGTTCGTACATATGTGTTAGTACAATATGGTCAGTGAATGTTCGTACATATGTGTTAGTACAATAACATGGTCAGTGAATGTTCGTACATATGTGTTAGTACAATAACATGGTCAGTGAATGTTCGTACATATGTGTTTGTACAATAACATGGTCAGTGAATGTTCGTAGATATGTGTTAGTACAATAACATGGTCAGTGAATGTTCGTACATATGTGTTAGTACAATAGCATGGTCAGTGAATGTTCGTAGATATGTGTGAGTACAATAACATGGTCAGTGAATGTTCGTACATATGTGTTATTACAATAATATGGTCAGTGAATGTTCGTACATATGTGTTTGTACAATAACATGGTCAGTGAATGTTCGTACATATGTGTTATTACAATAACATGGTCAGTGAATGTTCGTAGAAATGTGTTAGTACAATAACATGGTCAGTGAATGTTCGTACATATGTGTTAGTACAATAACATGGTCAGTGAATGTTCGTAGATATGTGTGAGTACAATAACATGGTCAGTGAATGTTCGTACATATGTGTTTGTACAATAACATGGTCAGTGAATGTTCGTACATATGTGTTAGTACAATAACATGGTCAGTGAATGTTCGTAGATATGTATTTGTACAATAACATGGTCAGTGAATGTTCGTACATATGTGTTTGTACAATAACATGGTCAGTGAATGTTCGTACATATGTGTTTGTACAATAACATGGTCAGTGAATGTTCGTACATATGTGTTAGTACAATAACATGGTCAGTGAATGTTCGTAGATATGTGTTGGTACAATAACATGGTCAGTGAATGTTCGTACATATGTGTTAGTACAATAACATGGTCAGTGAATATTCGTACATATGTGTTATTACAATAACATGGTCAGTGAATGTTCGTACATATGTGTTAGTACAATAACATGGTCAGTGAATGTTCGTAGATATGTGTTTGTACAATAACATGGTCAGTGAATGTTCGTAGATATGTGTGAGTACAATAACATGGTCAGTGAATGTTCGTACATATGTGTTTGTACAATAACATGGTCAGTGAATGTTCGTACATATGTGTTAGTACAATAACATGGTCAGTGAATGTTCGTAGATATGTGTTAGTACAATAACATGGTCAGTGAATGTTCGTACATATGTGTTAGTAAAATAACATGGTCAGTGAATGTTCGTACATATGTGTTAGTACAATAACATGGTCAGTGAATGTTCGTACATATGTGTTATTACAATAACATGGTCAGTGAATGTTCGTAGATATGTGTTTGTACAATAACATGGTCAGTGAATGTTCGTACATATGTGTTTGTACAATAACATGGTCAGTGAATGTTCGTAGATATGTGTTAGTACAATAACATGGTCAGTGAATGTTCGTACATATGTGTTAGTACAATAACATGGTCAGTGAATGTTCGTACATATGTGTTAGTACAATAACATGGTCAGTGAATGTTCGTAGATATGTGTTAGTACAATAACATGGTCAGTGAATGTTCGTACATATGTGTTGGTACAATAACATGGTCAGTGAATGTTCGTACATATGTGTTAGTACAATAGCATGGTCAGTGAATGTTCGTAGATATGTCTTTGTACAATAACATGGTCAGTGAATGTTCGTACATATGTGTTAGTACAATAACATGGTCAGTGAATGTTCGTACATATGTGTTAGTACAATAACATGGTCAGTGAATGTTCGTACATATGTGTTATTACAATAACATGGTCAGTGAATGTTCGTACATATGTGTTTGTACAATAACTTGGTCAGTGAATGTTCGTACATATGTGTTAGTACAATAACATGGTCAGTGAATGTTCGTACATATGTGTTTGTACAATAACATGGTCAGTGAATGTTCATACATATGTGTTAGTACAATAACATGGTCAGTGAATGTTCGTACACATGTGTTAGTACGATAACATGGTCAGTGAATGTTCGTACATATGTGTTAGTACAATAACATGGTCAGTGAATGCTCGTACATATGTGTTTGTACAAAAACATGGTCAGTGAATGTTCGTACATATGTGTTAGTACAATAACATGGTCAGTGAATGTTCGTACATATATGTTAGTACAATAACATGGTCAGTGAATGTTCGTAGATATGTGTTATTACAATAACATGGTCAGTGAATGTTCGTAAATATGTGTTATTACAATAACATGGTCAGTGAATGTTCGTACATATGTGTTATTACAATAACATGGTCAGTGAATGTTCGTAGATATGTGTTGGCTAAGGACCACTAATTACTCTTATTGAAACTTCTAATAGATTTAATATCAATAAGTCATAAACATTAAATAAATTAATGGTATTCGTGGAAGACCAGAAAAAATACGTCATCAATTGAAATATGAATATAATATGGAATGAAACATAATTGCACTGAATTCATTGCTACTTGGACCTACTAGACTTGTCCGAAAGAGTCAGTTATAGTTGCTAGATCATAGCATATAAAATGTCCAATGATTTTACAAGTTTCGTTGTGTCATTAACAGATGATAACTTTCAATGAAGTCATCACATATAGTACGGTTATTAACAGATGACAACTTTCAATGACGTCATCACATATAGTACGGTTATTAACAGATGATAACTTTCAATGAAGTCATCACATATAGTACGGTTATTAACAGATGATAACTTTCAATGACGTCATCACATATAGTACGGTTATTAACAGATGACAACTTTCAATGACGTCATCACATATAGTACGGTTATTAACAGATGATAACTTTCAATGAAGTCATCACATATAGTACGGTTATTAACAGATGATAACTTTCAATGAAGTCATCATATATAGTACGGTTATTAACAGATGATAACTTTCAATGACGTCATCACATATAGTACGGTTATTAACAGATGATAACTTTCAATGAAGTCATCACATATAGTACGGTTATTAACAGATGATAACTTTCAATGAAGTCATCACATATAGTACGGTTATTAACAGATGATAACTTTCAATGAAGTCATCACATATAGTACGGTTATTAACAGATGATAACTTTCAATGAAGTCATCATATATAGTACGGTTATTAACAGATGATAACTTTCAATGAAGTCATCACATATAGTACAATTATTAACAGATGATAACTTTCAATGAAGTCATCATATATAGTACGGTTATTAACAGATGACAAATTTCAATGACGTCATCACATATAGTACGGTTATTAACAGATGATAACTTTCAACGAAGTCATCACATATAGTACGGTTATTAACAGATGACAACTTTCAATGACGTCATCACATATACTACGGTTATTAACAGATTATAACTTTCAATGATGTCATCACATATAGTACGGTTATTAACAGATGATAACTTTCAATGAAGTCATCACATATAGTACGGTTATTAACAGATGATAACTTTCAATGACGTCATCACATATAGTACGGTTATTAACAGATGATAGCTTTCAATGAAGTCATCACATATAGTACGGTTATTAACAGATGATAGCTTTCAATGAAGTCATCACATATAGTACGGTTATTAACAGATGATAGCTTTCAATGAAGTCATCACATATAGTACGGTTATTAACAGATGATAACTTTCAATGAAGTCATCACATATAGTACGGTTATTAACAGATGATAACTTTCAATGACGTCATCACATATAGTACGGTTATTAACAGATGATAACTTTCAATGAAGTCATCACATATAGTACGGTTATTAACAGATGATAACTTTCAATGAAGTCATCACATATAGTACGGTTATTAACAGATGATAACTTTCAATGAAGTCATCACATATAGTACGGTTATTAACAGATGATAACTTTCAATGAAGTCATCACATATAGTACGGTTATTAACAGACGATAACTTTCAATGACGTCATCACATATAGTACGGTTATTAACAGATGATAACTTTCAATGACGTCATCACATATAGTACGGTTATTAACAGATGATAACTTTCAATGAAGTCATCACATATAGTACGGTTATTAACAGATGATAACTTTCAATGAAGTCATCACATATAGTACGGTTATTAACAGATGATAACTTTCAATGAAGTCATCATATATAGGACGGTTATTAACAGATGACAACTTTCAATGACGTCATCACATATAGTACGGTTATTAACAGATGATAACTTTCAATGAAGTCATCATATATAGTACGGTTATTAACAGATGATAACTTTCAATGAAGTCATCACATATAGTACAATTATTAACAGATGATAACTTTCAATGACGTCATCACATATAGTACGGTTATTAACAGATGACAACTTTCAATGAAGTCATCACATATAGTACGGTTATTAACAGATGATAGCTTTCAATGAAGTCATCACATATAGTACGGTTATTAACAGATGATAACTTTCAATGAAGTCATCACATATAGTACGGTTATTAACAGATGATAACTTTCAATGACGTCATCACATATAGTACGGTTATTAACAGATGATAACTTTCAATGAAGTCATCACATATAGTACGGTTATTAACAGATGATAACTTTCAATGAAGTCATCACATATAGTACGGTTATTAACAGATGATAACTTTCAATGACGTCATCACATATAGTACGGTTATTAACAGATGATAACTTTCAATGAAGTCATTACATATAGTACGGTTATTAACAGATGATAACTTTCAATGAAGTCATCACATATAGTACGGTTATTAACAGATGATAACTTTCAATGAAGTCATCACATATAGTACGGTTATTAACAGATGATAACTTTCAATGAAGTCATCACATATAGTACGGTTATTAACAGATGATAACTTTCAATGACGTCATCACATATAGTACGGTTATTAACAGATGATAACTTTCAATGACGTCATCACATATAGTACGGTTATTAACAGATGATAACTTTCAATGAAGTCATCACATATAGTACGGTTATTAACAGATGATAACTTTCAATGAAGTCATCACATATAGTACGGTTATTAACAGATGATAACTTTCAATGAAGTCATCACATATAGTACAATTATTAACAGATGATAACTTTCAATGACGTCATCACATATAGTACGGTTATTAACAGATGATAACTTTCAATGAAGTCATCACATATAGTACGGTTATTAACAGATGATAACTTTCAATGAAGTCATCACATATAGTACGGTTATTAACAGATGATAACTTTCAATGACGTCATCACATATAGTACGGTTATTAACAGATGATAACTTTCAATGAAGTCATCACATATAGTACGGTTATTAACAGATGATAACTTTCAATGAAGTCATCACATATAGTACGGCTATTAACAGATGATAACTTTCAATGACGTCATCACATATAGTACGGTTATTAACAGATGATAACTTTCAATGAAGTCATTACATATAGTACGTTATTAACAGATGATAACTTTCAATGAAGTCATCACATATAGTACGGTTATTAACAGATGATAACTTTCAATGAAGTCATCACATATAGTACGGTTATTAACAGATGATAACTTTCAATGAAGTCATCACATATAGTACGGTTATTAACAGATGATAACTTTCAATGACGTCATCACATATAGTACGGTTATTAACAGATGATAACTTTCAATGACGTCATCACATATAGTACGGTTATTAACAGATGATAACTTTCAATGAAGTCATCACATATAGTACGGTTATTAACAGATGATAACTTTCAATGAAGTCATCACATATAGTACGGTTATTAACAGATGATAACTTTCAATGAAGTCATCACATATAGTACGGTTATTAACAGATGATAACTTTCAATGACGTCATCACATATAGTACGGTTATTAACAGATGATAACTTTCAATGAAGTCATCACATATAGTACGGTTATTAACAGATGATAACTTTCAATGAAGTCATCACATATAGTACGGTTATTAACAGATGATAACTTTCAATGACGTCATCACATATAGTACGGTTATTAACAGATGATAACTTTCAATGAAGTCATCACATATAGTACAATTATTAACAGATGATAACTTTCAATGACGTCATCACATATAGTACGGTTATTAACAGATGATAACTTTCAATGAAGTCATCACATATAGTACGGTTATTAACAGATGATAACTTTCAATGAAGTCATCACATATAGTACGGTTATTAACAGATGATAACTTTCAATGACGTCATCACATATAGTACGGTTATTAACAGATGATAACTTTCAATGACGTCATCACATATAGTACGGTTATTAACAGATGATAACTTTCAATGAAGTCATCACATATAGTACGGTTATTAACAGATGATAACTTTCAATGAAGTCATCACATATAGTACGGTTATCAACAGATGATAACTTTCAATGAAGTCATCACATATAGTACAATTATTAACAGATGATAACTTTCAATGACGTCATCACATATAGTACGGTTATTAACAGATGATAACTTTCAATGAAGTCATCACATATAGTACGGTTATTCCCTAATGTTTTGTCTTAATACATTTCAGGACTGTAGTTTATTTTATACAAAACGATTTTGTATTGAGTGTGTGAGAAACAAAATTGACCAGTTTCCAATAGAAATTCAACAGGTTAGTGAGCATTGATCTCCTTTGTTTGATAAATATTTGAGATTGAATATAAATGGAGCTACATGTATGTGTATGAGTAAAAGACAATGTCATGTCAGGGTTGGTGTTATTGTAGTTTAACGCCACTTGCAGCAATATATCAGTTTTATCGTGGCGGTCGGTATCATTGGCGGAGGACACCCGGATAACCGGAGAAATCCACCTACCTGCTACAAATCACTGACAAACTTGATCACATGTTGTATGAAGTGCACTTGTGATGTTAATAATCATTGATTGGACAGGTAGAAGATAATTAAACTACCATACGATCACGGCCACGATGGTCATATTTGGAGACAAATAATTTGCTATCTAAATATAGATATATGGTAGATGTTCTAAATATATATAGTACTAATTTACTTTAAATCTGTCAGTGACTTTTCTCTGGGTAATCAGATTTCCTCCACCAATAAAACTGACCGCCACGATATAACTGAAATATTGCTGAAAGTGTCGTTAAACACCATAAACCTAACCCTAACCCTAAGTATAAATAACAAAATACAAAATGTCATAGAATAGCTTTTAAATACAAGCCAGGTAAATTCATGTCATTATACATTGAAGATCCAGATCTAATAGAATTATCCACTCACCAAACATAGCCTGATTTAATTTGTATAATCACCGACACATGAAACACAAATGTTGACACATGAAACACAAATGTTAACCGGGGAAGAAGAGGCAAGAGTACGAGTACCATACACTAAATTATATGAATGTTGCAAAAAACGCAATAATAGAATTATAGAACATGATCCAGCGGCTTGTTAAACATCAATAATTAGTTAAGTTCTGTAATATACACTCGTGGGTCAAAAGTATTTCCACACTAAGATATTTCCCTATATATTTCATATTAAACCACTTATTTTCAACACATTCTCCTGAAGTCATTCCTTGTCTGATTTTCATGAAATTTTCAGCATTAAGCCCAAAAATAAATATAATTTCTTCTTCTTATATTTTTCATAAAATTGTATTTATACTTTTCCTTATGACATGATTTAAACACAAAGTTAGATTTTTTTTCATCAAATCTTGCTATATGATCATAGAAAATTGTGACGTCGAGAATTTATGTTTATGTTTAAATCATAAATGCTTGTTAAAAAAAATTACATGAAAATGTGTAAATAAACTCCAATCAATTCTGCTTTAAAGGTGAAAATTTCAAGAAAATCTGATAAGGAATGACTTCAGGAGAATGTTTTGAAAATAAGTGGTTTTATATGAAATATATAGGGAAATATCTTAGTGTGGAAATACTTTTGACCTGTGAATGTACATGTACGTGGGCAAGATGAACATGCTGATTAACTAAGAAGTTCAGTCGATTGACTTATTTACACAATAACACACACTGATTGGTGTTTAACGTCAACTGTAAAGTAGTTTCAGCTATATCCATGACTAGAACAGGTTTGTTAACAATAACTAAATAATGTAGATACCACTGGGAGTGGCTCATCACATGACGGGGCCGGGAGGGTGGTGGTGATGGATGAAGTCAGAACATTGTTGCACCGGACTGCCAACGTCTACTCCAGAACAAAATGTTGCTGATTACGAGCGGAGCTGTTGTAAAATGTTTTTGACGTGCGAGGAGCCTGGAATGAACATGAGACACTCATTAAATACATTGGAGAGAGCTGTGTTATCATTGATTCGTGAGACACTCATTAAATACATTGGGGAGGGATGTGTTATTTGATTCGTGAGACACTCATTAAATACATTGGGGAGAGCTGTATTATTTGATTCGTGAGACACTCATTAAATACATCGGGGAGGGCTGTGTTATTTGATTCGTGAGACACTCATTAAATACATTGGGGAGAGCTGTGTTATTTGATTCGTGAGACACTCATTAAATACATTAGGGAGGGCTGTGTTATTTGATTCGTGAGACACTCATTAAATACATTGGGGAGGGCTGTGTTATCATTGATTCGTGAGACACTCATTAAATACATTGGGGAGGGCTGTGTTATTTGATTCGTGAGACACTCATTAAATACATTGGGGAGAGCTGTGTTATCATTGATTCGTGAGACACTCATTAAATACACCGGGGAGGGCTGTGTTATTTGATTCGTGAGACACTCATTAAATACATTGGGGAGGGCTGTGTTAAATACATTGGGGAGGGCTGTGTTATACATTGGGGAGGGCTGTGTTTTAGGGAGGGCTGTATTATTTGATTGGGGAGGGCTGTTATTTGATTCGTCATTACAAACATTGGGGAGGGCTGTGTTATACATTGGGGAGGGCTGTGTTATTTGATTGGGGAGGGCTGTGTTATACATTGGGGAGGGCTGTGTTATACATTGGGGAGGGCTGTGTTATTTGATTGGGGAGAACTGTGTTATACATTGGGGAGGGCTGTGTTATTTGATTGGGGATGGCTGTGTTATTTGATTGGGGATGGCTGTGTTATTTGATTGGGGATGGCTGTGTTATTTGATTGGGGAGGGCTGTGTTATACATTGGGGAGGGCTGTGTTATTTGATTCGTATGGCATAATGGAAGAGTTGTAATCAGCAACAGAGAAATACGACAGTAATGCGCTCGCATCCAATTAAGAAAAAAAGATTTAATCGTGATGGTCAATAATTCTAGAAATATCAACATCATGAACAAATACTTGTCACCTGAAA
Source organism: Bathymodiolus brooksi (assembly GCA_963680875.1). Taxonomy (NCBI): domain Eukaryota; kingdom Metazoa; phylum Mollusca; class Bivalvia; order Mytilida; family Modiolidae; genus Bathymodiolus; species Bathymodiolus brooksi. The sequence goes on from OY804575.1 coordinate 40,973,695, forward strand.
TCATTGAGGTAATATCTAAATAAAGTATTCGTTATATTTATGACATACATGTATTATATTTCTACTTTCAGGAATTGGCACGGAAAACATAGTAAAAAAATTAACTGCATGTCACACATTACGTTATGATGAGAATGGTCTTCTCGGATTGCGCTGTTGGAAATATATATGATAGTCGCTAACTGAAGTACTGTTGTACTAATGCCACCATAGTACTGTTTTGTCCTGTTGAAAATATGATGTACTGTACAGCCTAGTACAAATAAGTCATAACATTGACAAACACTGTTTATTTGCTGTTAAATAATTTTTATTACTCTTAATTATATAAAATTAATATTAACAAATATTACATATGGTGTGGTTTTCGTACAATTTCATTGGCTAAATCAATCACGTGATATATAGAATATTTAATGTATTTTTTCCACTGTGAAGAAACCAGACCTCTTGTTTCTATTTTTACATATATTGATGTTTCTATTTTAGGTATATTGACGCTATGATACTAAATTTAGAAGCGCCAGTTCCTTAGCAGTCGAAAAGAAAATTTGTTAATTTATCAGTATTAAAAAATTTCATAAAATTTCAAATTTTTAAATTTTTTCATTTGCATATAAAAATAATAATGAGATATGTCTATTTTTACAACCCATCCCCCACCCGTAGCCACAAATGAAGTATTGTCATCACTTTACGTCCTTCTTCCCTAAACATGCTACATTTCAATTGATCTCTTAGAAACAACCTGACCAAATGGAACAAAACTTTGCAGAAATGCTACTTAAATGGTCCTCAACAGTTTGTGTGATTTATCTCCATTTGTTAATTTAACACTGTTTCTAGGCTTGTTGCTGCTTCCGAGAAACATATGAAATGGATTTGTTTACATGGTAGGAACTTACTTAGATGAACCACCGTAGGAAAATATTTAACATAGAATTCAATGGGAAATAAAAATAACATATCTTTTTGCAAACTAGACTGAACCCATCACTTGTTTGACATTTGAAATATAAATAAATTATTTAAGATTATATGCTGGTTAAAGTTTCACGGATTTACAGTAACCGTATCGGGGTGTTGTTATCATGCTTGTCTCGAGTGCGTTAGATCATGGGCTCGTGAGGGTAAACCAAAGACTACAGCAATTTGTATTTGTTGCTCCTCTAGATGCGCCAAACACACAGCATTAAGGCGAAAGAGCAAATAATGGGTGGCTCGTAATCACGATAATGTGTTCGAATTTAGGGACACGACATAACATCCATAACAAAATGGCATAATACTTGAAAATGAGTTTCAAAGGCGAAGCAAAACAAAATAATAATCGGTTGTGCAAAATGAAGTACATGTACTGTTCTCAGAATAATGAAAAGAGGGTCTTAAATCAATAATCACTTATCCAATTACATTATTCCTCCATTTTTTGAAATTTACTGAAAACAGCGAATGCATTCTTTGAAGACGTTAAAATAATTTGGATTTTTAATCGTTTGACTTTGAGTGTACCTGATGAAGGTTATTCCAGAAACGCGTCGGCGATCGCAATAAAAATAAAATATATGTACGTTTTTATCATCTCACTTCCTCTTCACCCAAGGTCGCGTTAAAAGGATGTTCGTAGTCACACGGTTAAGGCTTTGACTGGGTGCAACCAATCGGAATGTGTGTTATAAAAGCATGTATTTTGTAAGTAAAATGTAAATATAAAATTACCATGTTTCTTTCGGTTTTTCCGAAAAAGCACAGAATAACTTTGGGGGCACATTTATTGTTTTCAATTAATAGTTTACATATTTTGACATGAAGTGAAATCAATACCTTGCGCTGAATGGCTGAAAATGTTGTGTCACTAGTGAAGAAGGAACTGCTCGTCCTTAAGAGCACCTGAGTTCACCTCCGATTCTTAGTGAGGTTCGTGTTACTCGATCTTTAGTTTTATATATATGTTTTGTATATCGTTGTTTGTCCTTTTGTACTTTTTCTTTTGGCCATTGTGTTATTTGTTCTTCTTCGATATACGGATTCTGATTACCCCTTTGGTATCTTCAAAGTCTTCTTATTATTATTGACAAAATCCAGCAGGTGACTATAGTTGCTAAGTCATAGCCTTAGCGAATAAGATTTTCCATACAGCAACAACGCTGTTAGCTGCTTTATCAGTTAGAACAAATACAAAGGATTTGCCTAATTCTTTTGTAATTCTAAGAGACTGACATATTTCTTGTAATATTTTGGTGTGAACCTATTCTCAATATGTGCAACTCACTCAACCTCATGTCCATAAATATCGTCATACACTTGTTGAAGGATTTTCGAAGTTTGTTGAGACAAAACGACTTCTTATTATAAAGAAGACGAATCAAGCGTAATCTACAGTACGTAGCCATACTGAAAACCAATCCTTCAAATCTTGTTTAAGCCTTGTCAGGATAGTTGACACCTGATACACAATAATAAATGACATGGTATACAGACTACAGTTGGCAACACTCCTTATTCCTTCGGTAAAACCCATAAGGTGCGATCTTGACTTTTTGTAGAGGTCAAAATAGGGTGAAGAATTCTTTTATTTTAAGTGATGAATAATGATCTGAATACATTCCATATAATTCCTCCCATACTATAGATAAACATGATAAAGGAAGGAAAAATCTTTGAGTAACAGGGTGGGTGTTAAATAAGAAGCAGGAACTGCTTACCCGTCGCGAGCACTTGGACTTACCCCGGTTGTTTGGCGGGACCGTTTTGCTCTACCTTGTGTTGTGTTTTATTTCGTCTTCGTCTTGTGCCTTGTACGGCCAATGTTGCCGTCGTCTCCAGATTGCCCGTTCTCGATTGTCCCTTCGGTGTGCTCTAATGTTTATAAGTTGACTGTATAGATGTATATGATTTCTGTCGAATTGGTTTTAGTCAACTGTTTAAAAAATAAATTTAGGAGATGCAATTTTATGTCTATTTTTTAAGAAAACGAATTTGTAGATTATAACATAGATACACGTATATGCTATATTTCTACTCTTTTAGTTTAACCCCACCACTTTTTATTGAAGTCCCTGTACCAAGAAAGAAAAGTGAGCGGTCGTGTATTTGTGTGTTAGAGGTCGTGTATTTGTGTGTTAGAGGTCATGTATTTGTGTGTTAGAGGTATCGATTTAGCCTCTTTCTACGATTTTTCTATTAGATTTTGGAACTGTTCAGACAATGTGATATTTGTTGTTTTTCATTTCTGTAGTTTCTAACATTATTTTGTCGTTTTTATTTTACCTTTTATTTGTTGATATCACTGTGTTAGAACTGCCTGGCTGTTGTTATTATTAGCGTTACCTCCTTCAGTTCCGTTGATCGTTGGTTCAATCCCTGGTCAGATCAAAGAGTAGGGCCTGATAGTAATTTGTAGCTGCAGAATAGGTAAGAAATGTTTCACCTAATTTATTTGAGATGTCTCCCGGAAGTCAGCATGTCCCATCATGCTTTAGCTGATGAACATTATTCTTACTGTTTTAACTTCTGATTTTTCTATCATATTACAAACTTTATTCATTGGGGTGTGGAAATTCATTTTCGAAACAAAACTTCGTCTGCCTTTTGTTGAAGTACCCTTCTGAACTTCTCTTCTAAAATACGGCAATTTATAAGATTATGTGCAGCTTTGTGTTCGCTACATCGTCGCTAAGATTTTTTGTAATTGGCGGGAGCTAGCCTGGATGGGTGCCACTAGTGGAGCAGGACATGCTTACCTTTCCGGAGCACCTGAGTTCACCCTCGATTTTTGATGGGGTTCGTGTTACTCGATCTGTAGATTGATGTGTGTGTTTTGTAGATCTTTGTTTGTCCTTTTGTACTTTATATTTTGGCCATTGCATTGTCTGTTCTTCGATATAAGGATTCTGATTACTCCTTTGATATCTTCAAACTCGTCTGGATATGCTTAGGTTTTGTCGACGATATTTGGAATTATTTTATCAGCTATTAATATCAACGTTTGGTAAAAAAAAAGTTAAAAAACTGTCCGAAAACTTCTGCTTTCAGTTCTCTGCACAATTGTTTATATAATGACCAATTATATTGATCAATTGTGAATCTTTCAGGTTTTTCATGTCTTTTTATATGTAAATTCTCTTAATAAAATTAGAAAATGGTCATATCAATATGAATCATCATGATCTTGTAATAATAATTCCCACAGCAAAGGCATATGTCGGTACAAAAAATATATTGATGTTTACAAACCAATTTCATGATTAAAAAAGTACTAGAGCCATCTAAAAGTATCATTTTAAAATGACATCAACCTTGAAGTCGTATATAGCTTTGTCCTTTACATTTATAGAGTTCCTGAGCCATAATATATAATAACTATAAAGTCTCCCATTAAGATGTAGAGCAGGTTTTGTTTAGTTTCTATCACTCATTAGGACTACCTCTGTGTTGTTATGACAAGCGTGATCGAGGTGAGTGTGATGGATCGTGTAGTCAATCCCCGATAATATCAAAACATAAATCAATCCTGATGGGAATATCTAGAAGATGTTTCGACTAATTTATGTGAGATGTCTCCCGGAAGTCAGAATGTCCCATCATGCTTTAAATGATGAACATTAGTCTTACTGATTTAACCTTCGATTTTTTTAACCATATTTCAAACCTTATATGTTGTATTTCAGAAACACACATTGGTGCGCCTTTCGTTTTGTTTTACGTTTCCTTCTCGTTTTCCCCTGTTAGACACGGAAATTGTCAAATTTGTGTTGTATGCTCAATAAATTGTCGATAATTTTTTTTAGTCTGGATGCTTAGGTTTTGTCGAGGAATTTTGGGTTGTTTTATCAACTCTAGATAACAAAGTTTTGCTAAATTTTAAAACAGGTTCAATTCAACACAAATCACCATAAACTTGCCATGTAAATTCCCACAGGAAAGGTATATTTCTGTAATTGCAAAAAATAAATTACTGTTTATAAATCATTTACTTGGTTAAATAAGTATCAAAGATATCTCAAAATACCATCTTAATAATACATCAACTTTAAGTCATATATAGAAGAGTTTGAAGATACCAAAGGGAGGTAATCAGAATCCGTAAATCGAAGAAGAACAGAGTAACACGAACCCCACTAAAAAACCGGGGGTGAACTCGGGTGCTCCGGAAGAGTAGGCAGTTCCTGCTCCACTAGTGACACCCGTCGTGCTAATCTAGTTACAAACCCGGTGATAAGTCATGAATGGGGAAAGGACCGGGAAGTGTTAACGACAAGTGGAACATATCCGTGGTCATTTGTGACACAGATATTCCACAACAGTCAACCAAGTCATGGTGGCGATCGTTTAGTTTAGTTTATACCAAAATACAATGTATATTTAATGTATGGACATTGAAAGGAACATGCAATTATTTTTATTTCCAAAATATCTAATCGTGTAACAAAAAAACAAAAAAAGAAGAAACAATAATAAAATAAAACAAATCAAATCAAAGCAATAACCAAAATGGCGGATAAGAAGAGTTTGAAGATACCAAAGGGGTAATCAGAATCCGTAAATCGAAGGACAGACAACACAATGATCAAAAGAAAAAGGACAAACAACGTTCGACAAAACATACACATTACACAAAAGATCGAGTAAAACGAACCCTGCTAAAATCTGGAGGTGAACTCAGGTGTTCCGGAAGGGTGAGCTAGCAGTCCCTGCTCCAATAGTGGCAAATCTAGTTACAAAGCCGGTGATAAGTCATGATTGAGGAAAGGAACGGGGAGTGCTTACGACAAGTGGAACATATCGGTGGTCATTTGTGACACATATATTCTATAACCGTCAACGAAGTCATGGTGGCGTCGGTAGTTGTTCCCTTTCCATTTTCCATTTATAGATTTACTGCCTCTTGCCCTTTCCATTTATAGATTTACTGACACTTGTTCTTTCCATATATAGATTTACTGACACTTGTTCTTTCCATATATAGATTTAATGACTCTTGCCCTTTCCATATATAGATTTAATGACTCTTGCCCTTTCCATTTATAGATTTACTGACTCTTGCTCTTTCCATATATAGATTTAATGACTCTTGTCCTTTCCATTTATAGATTCCATATATAGATTTACCACACCTAAGATATTATCACCGTTCAAATGTCCAATGAAGATGTAGAGAATGTCATTGTCCTGTTGGCATTTTAAGCTTGAAGTTTAGATGTAGATTTTGGTGTATAATACTAAGCAAATAGTTATAGTTTAACCTAATAAAGATAGTCGTATTACAATGATGCGTAGATCAGTTTTTTTTTTAAATCAAAACGGCTTCGTGAAACGTTATCTCTGAAAAATAATGTTGAGCTTCCTGCAGTTTGTTCATCGTTGTCAAATATTTGTATTGTAATAATTTTTATGTAATAGTCTTCCTCAAGATTTGGAAGAACGTGCCTTTGGTGTGTTCTAGGTATGTAGGCATAATTCTATCAAATGTTCACCGGTTCAAATTTTGTTATACAGATTGGTGAAACAGACTGCTTATCATTGTACCGTAGAATAAAGCATCCCCTGTGACTACACTTTAACCAATTTTATTAACCAGTAGGTTTTATTACCTTATAATTACATTACTTCCGTTTTTCATTGAAATGTTACAATATGATTGGTTATGAAGTGGTCACATGATTATAAAAGTGATGTTTCACATCCCAATGAAACTCAAATCCGAACTTGCACGTGCCTCCACGACGACGTCAGATGTAAACAATCAATGGTGTAGTAATTTCCAACAGCAAATAATCTAACACAAATAAAATTCACAACGAAAAATTCAACTATATTAAATTTTGGTGTGATTTAAATATAATTATAAGAATTGAATGCATTCTTTTAATGCATTCAATTCTTAAATAAAATTATTTTTCATTATAAATTCAATTAATTATTTTTTGGTATTTTGAACGAAATGCCCGGAGTTTCAATATAAATCAATCCCGGGCAGAAATCAAATGAACTATTGCCCGGGGAAATTTGTCAAAAAACTATTGCCCGCTAAATTTCAAAATTTATAGAATTCTGAAAACTGCTTATGTATTTGACAATAAACATGTTACAAGTATTTCATGTGTTTAAATGTAAAATCAACATATCTTTATATCAAATTTTACGGAATGTCAGGTGACAGCATGATAGCCAATACAATTGTTTAAATGAAATCATTATGTAATAATGGCCATAATGGACCGACTCTAGAAGGCCATAATGGACCGGTAAAAGCCATAATAGACCGGTTCATTATGGTCTTCTTCAAAAAGAATGAAGATTACCTACAAATTTCGTAAAATTTCAAAATTTTCATAAAATTTCAAAATTCTAAAATCAATATAAAAAAAAAAAAAAAAAAAAAATTGAAAGCTCAAAATTTTCAAATAATTTCAATATTTCAAAAATTTCAAAAAATTTCAAAATTCCAAAATAAAAAAAAATAAATAAATTTTCACAAGATTTCAAAATTTTCAAAAAATTTCAAAATGATAAACTTTTCAAAAAGTTTCAAAAATTTCAGTTTTCATAAAATTTCAAAATTTTAATATTTCAATAATAATATTGAAAAATGATAAAACAATTATAGCCTACCAGCCTTCTTCAAAAAGAATGAAGATTACCTAAAATTGAAATTGACTGGTTAATAAAAGTATTAAGAAATGAGTGTTTTCATAATGGACGGTTATATGTCCCCGGTTAAGTCATAATGGCCCTCGGCGTTGCCTCGGGCCAATACAACCTTCCTTGGGTCATTATGACTAACCTTGGACATATAACCGGTCCATTATGAAAACACCCATTTATTAATACTATAATAATACCTGTTAAAAAATTGATATGCAATAACTAGATATTGTGATCTAGAACAAAGTATTTAAAGTCTATGTAGATCATGGTGCCTATAAAATCCCAACAACTGGCAAATTCACAGAACAAGAAAACTTGACAATACAAAAACCGAAAGAAATATTATATCATGAAAACTGCTAATATCTTTGGAATTTTCTTAAATGAAAGGATGTTGAGAAAATGGTGTCTATTAACATGAAGAACAAAAATATCCACATCGTCAGAACAGTTCTAACATCAAATAGGAAAATGATAGAAACAGGCAAAATCGATACCTTTAACACACATTTGATAGGGCTGTATACATTCTGTACCCTAAAGTAGTATGCCAATGTGTCCAATATTTTATTTTCACTATGAAATAATATACATAAAATTGAACTCACAAATCTTCATCGTAGCAATTTTGTTTAACATTGAAATAAAATGTATTATATGTAGAATACTGTATTTTAAAGAGATATTGTCTACCAGCTGCGTAATTTTTTCATACCCAAAATTATTGTCGATTTCCGTACTGAGCTTCATAAAATGAAGATTAAACACCGAATTATTGACGAATACGCTCCGAAACGTTGTTTTTTCAATTAAAAAAGCTGACCATCGTTGCCGGAAGCTAATTAATTATGCACTGACCTGGGCGAGGCCAACTCTATTTATTTATCTATTGTTATGCCAGTAGCCCGGATGCTGCAGCATGGATATTGAGCTAAGTTTCTATAAAAGTTGAGGAAAAAAGCTATTTGCGAACCGATTGTATCTAAAAAACGTAGAATGAATAATATCTGTATCAGGAATAGATTTTCTTTGATGAAAACTACATGCCTTAACAGATTCAGCCGATATTTCCACGATAACCATTGAAAACATGCCAGGAGGCACCCCATGGGGACAAATTGTTTTATAGCAACTACGTATTTTCGATCGGAATTTTTTGCCGGCCTTAAAAATAACCAAATTAGTTTTTTTCCTCATATAAATTATGAAGTTGTTCCCCGAGATTTTGATACACATGTTAAATTAATTTATTTTAGCCAATTTTACCGACAATATGAAAACAGAAACATACATGTAGAACACAGTGAAATACATGTATGATGAAAACGAATGACGTAGCCAGTGTTGTTTTATTTGTTAATTGACTGGAATGTTTCAGAGAAATTTGGGCTGGATTAGAAACAAGAGACCTTACTTCTAGTTCCACAAGACAGTTGCTGCAAAATAATATGGGACTGACCATTTACCTTGAAGGGGGCTATGTCACGTTTTTTCGCCGTAGAAATTTTGTTATATGGTTCTGATGTGCAGCTGTATAACGAAAAAGCTTTTCAAAATAATAGGACACAGAAATGTGCTGTCCTAAAGGCAAGTGTGGATGTCAATATTTCATATTATTAACTTAAAAAAAAAAATTCATGGACACAGGGGTCCTGGATTTTTTTTTAATAAAAAACTAATCCTGGATTATTATTAAGTCCGGTCCTGTGTTTTTATTTCAAATTTTCATCATAGCGGTGTCAGTGTGTTTTAAATTGGTCATCCAATCAGAACGCTCATTATTCTTGTCCAAGATAAAAATACATCGCTAAAATTATCTGTGAGAAAGTCGCTGTCCAAACTCAAATCAATACCTGTGGGTATTTCCCCACTTCAACTCGTAAATTTACATAGAAATCGGAGATATTTCGTCATAAAACTTCACAAATGGTTTTGTCTATCGTATTTCTTGAAGACAAACATAAAATTTTTATTGCATTTATCAATATTGTATGAGAATCAACAGTTTTTTCAACACCGTATCTGTTTCTCGATACAGCCGCAACTTCAACTCGTAAATTTACATAGAAATCGGAGATATTTCGTCATAAAACGTCACACATGGGTATTGATTGATTGACGTGTCAAAAGTCGATGATTTATACATGTGTTATTCAGTTCAAATTGTACATACATATGCAAGATCCCCATGAATTAATTAGAAGATGAGATCCATTATTTACTTCATTGTACTTGCCATGCAAACCATAGGGAAATTTTTACTACATATTTGACATCTGAGTGTCAAAATTTTCAAAATTTAGATGACAAATGTAAACTAATATGGATCTTAAATAATGAAAACCCAACTATACTCAGATATCTTTGTCAATATCTTTTATCAACAACTATTTGATTAAATGGAATTGGAGATCTGCAAACTGGATGACCTGCATTGAGCATGAGAAAGAAAATATTCTTTTTGGCATGGTCCCTTGATGCTCACTGCTGGTTATCCAAAATCTCTGATCCCTTTCCATGTTCCAAACAATATTCCTTCAACATCAACATGGCCGGTCTACACTAGACACAAGTAGGACTTTATTCCTTTTAGCATCGACTCAAGGTGTCTCTTGCAGATTGGTGATGAATCACCTGATATATATGTATATGTTCTCTCTCACCCCCCCCCCCCCCCCCCCCCCCCCACCCCCCCCTTATATATATGTGAGTAAGTGTATGTACGTTTATTTGCATATATCTCTTTTCCTGCCCGAGTGTGCCTGCCCCACAATTATTGATATTTCACCGCGAATATTTAGGTTGATATATTGTTGTTGTGTATCAATCATAATTGTTATTGTATATGCCCTCCTGGTGCCCTGATTTGGTTAATAAACTTATTTCTATTTCTATAAACTATGTCTAATCGTAATACGATCCAAGTATGCAACACACATACACCACGTGTTTAAGAATTGTCTTTGAGGTGTGCTCGACTTGCCATATATTATACCTTAGCACACAGTATGTTTCATCGACCTTTGAAATTTGCATTTTTCGTTCTATTGTATGTTTTTTTAAAACAATTTTTATTCGTCTTCATATTCTGAACAAATATGTTATTATTATGTAATTAATGCTGTTCTGATTATATGTAAATTGATGTAACTAGCGGAGAAGACATTTCTAAGTTGTAAAACTTGTGTCTGATCCATTTGTTGTTATTATGAACAATAAAATAAGTTTAAATCACATGGTTTTGACTATCATATTTCTTGAAGACAAACATAAAATTTTATAGCATTTATCAATATTTTATGAGTATCAACAGTTTTTTCAACACCGTATCTGTTTCTCGATACAGCCGCCCGATTACAGTGACCCGTGACCCAGATTAGCACATCCGAGCAGTTTTTTGATTAATAAGGTTGTTTAATTAAATCTATAATCTAAATACATGTATCCAGCACACATCTACACAACCCAATATAAAGAGACAAAATTACATCAAAGTTCCAGGAAAAAATTTGGTGCGCCAGACGTGCATCAATTCTGTTCAAGTTTGGTTTCATTTCCGTTAGTAGCTAAGGAGGACTGGCCATTTCAGCTTGTGGATTGATGAAAATGTAACGATGACGCAGAAGCCAACATGATCCCTATATAATATAGCTACTAGTAGTATCACTATGCAAGCCACAATAATTAATAGGAAACTGTTATACAAGTGACTGTGTTGAACAATATTGACAATGTTACCTATAAACATAATGTAGAATATGTCTAATCTTTAACAAAATGAACATACAACATGTACTCAAATGGGTTCACAAATGAACTCGATTTCTCCAGTTTCATCTGTTTCGTTGAAATGTGATGGCTGCTCATTTCTTCTATTCTAGATATACCTTGGTCAGAATATCTAAATCAAAAGTACAAATATCAATCACTACAAAATCACATTTGTCTGAAATTACCAGTTTTTGTAGTAATTTGCCTAAAAAATTAAGATTATTTTGCAAAAACCTGCATGATTTTAACACAGACATGGGCGATCGGTCTACTGTTAAATTCACACACTGTGAAACATGCAAATTGCTATGGATCTTCACATTATTTCTTAAAAATCTTGTTTATAAATCATACTTACAAGATCCAAACTAAACAAGGGCAAAACGTGGCGTATCCCCTCACCTAAAAATTTGACCCGGTGACCTTGACCTTTGATTTTGAAAATCAATAGGGTTCCAGATTCTCTTAAGGACTAAGTACATTGTATGTACCAAGTTTGGTCAAAATCCATTTAAGGATGTTGATTCTAGAGTGTTCACAAGGATGTGATGGACGGACGGTAGCGTTACTATATCCATTCGCAACTTCGTTGGCGAGCGGATATGTATTAAAAAAAACTAGTTAATGTAATGTTTTATGAATAATCAAGAAATAAACTTGGTTTGCATAAGGAAATTGAAAACGATTTTCATTTAGCCATAGTCTAAAATATGAAGTTCAGGACATTTCAGTAAAATTTTATAGTCACATATATGGAGACATATATAGAAAAGTTTCTGAAACTTGCAAATTTCTATGGATCTTCATATTATTTTTTAAAAACCTTGTTTATGTATCATACTTACAGGATCCAAACTAAAAATGCTACTGAAATGACACTTATTTAAATGGAAAGCTTTTTATATAAAAGATACATACTGATTTTCCACTATGGTGATAATTCACAGACAGGAAGATATAATTTTGGTTCCCATAACAAAGTTTTATGTTCAAACTTGTTGAAGAGTACTTAAAACCTTATTTATGTAATGTATTTCCAGTACCCAAGATATAAACTTGTTTGCATAAAGGAATTGAAAATGATTTTCATTTAGCCATGTTCTAAAATATGCATTTTAGGACATTTCTGAAATTTTCAGTAAAAGTTTGTAGTCATATATAAAAAAAAGTTCTGAAACTTGAAAATTTCAATGGATATTCATATCATTTCTTCAAAACCTTGTTTATAATTATATATTATACTTACAGGATCCAAACTAAAAGTGCAATTGAAATGAAGCTTCTTTAAATAGAAAGCTTTTATTTGAAAAATACATACTGATTTTCCATTAGTGATAATTGGCAGAAAGTAAGGTATGTACTTTTGGTTCCCAAAACTAAGTTTCATATCCAAGTTGTTGAAATTTGATAAAATTAAAAGCCTAATTATATGTTGTATATCAAAGAAATAAATTTGCTTGAATAAAAAGAACTTTATAGGGTTTTCATTAAGCCATGTACAGTTTTAATTCTTGCATTAAAAATGAATTGATTCGATATTTTTTTTTAAATTGATAATAATAAACTGCATTGACATTGATATAATTTTTGCACTCCCATTTCCCCTTTGCTGGCCTCTTAAAATTTGTGTTTGTTTACCTCGCAAATACGGCCGTTTTATGCTACTCATTGACAATAATTTGCTGTTGCCAGGTGCAAAATTACATATATTGATTAATATCTACCGAAAATGATCATAGGCATCATCATAAATTCATAAAATATGAAAAACGATTGAGAAAAGAAGGCAACATGCTCGGCTTACCTATCAACAATAATCAAGCAAAATCTTTGCCACTTCAGTGCACAGGGGCTAGGTGCGTCCGAAAAGAAAAAAAAGAATACTATATAATACTACAAGGGGGCGGGCGAACTCACTTGCTTCCATTTTTTTAAGTCGTCGTGTTAAATTGATCGTAACTTCGGAACGCCTTAATATTTTCAAAAAATGTTTTCACCAGTCGAAAGTCAAGTAATTTTCCTTTCCAAATAGACCCCAATTGTTAGTGTAGGCCTCCGAAATGCTGAGGTATCATACACGAACCAAAACAAAACGGCGTGAAAATCCGAAGTCGTACAAACGCTGGGTTGACCATTTCCCATCTGTGTACAGACTTTCACATGCGTAACCGAGTCATTTTGACTAGCTAAATACTTTCATCCATTCAAATTACGTTAAAATTTCTTACCTTTCGCCAATTTATATGCCCTTTAAGTATGTTTTTGAAAGAAATCCCCTTTGCATCCTTGACAAACGCCATAGACATGAAAATTGGGAGAGTTCTAACGGGCTTTTTGATTGGCTGAAACAGATTGTTCAGCCAATCAAAAAGCCAATCAAAAAGCCCGTTAGAACTCTCTCAATTTTCATGTCTATGGCGTTTGTCAAGGATGCAAAGGGGATTTCTTTCAAAAACATACTTAAAGGGCATGTAAATTGGCGAAAGGTAAGAAATTTTAACGTAATTTATTTGAATGGATGAAAGTATTTAGCTAGTCAAAATGACTCGTTTACGCATGTGAAAGTCTGTACACAGATGAGAGGTGGTCAACCCAGCGTTTGTACGACTTCGGATTTTCACGCCGTTTTGTTTTGGTTCGTGTATGATAACTCAACAGTTCGGAGGCCTATACTAACAATTGGGGTCTCTTTGGAAAGGAAAATTACTTGACTTTCGACTGGTGAAAACATTTTTGAAAATATTAAGGAGTTCCGAAGTTACGATCAATTTAACACGACGACTTAAAAAAATGGAAGCAAGTGAGTTCGCCCCCTTGTAGTATTATATAGTATTTTTAAAAAAAAAAAATTTTGGGACGCACCTAGCCCCTGTGTGAGATTTGACGCGTAGCACTTCCTTGAGGTCGTTCCATCCAACGGAAACGGTCCAACTGATCCCCTACATATATTCTGCATTTGTTCCATTTGGAAGATACTTCACTTCTATTCCTCTTTATCTCTGAATCCGTCAAAGTACGCTTTCTTCCACGTGTTGACCTTTCTCTTCCGACATGTTGTTTATTGTTTATAAACAGTGCGCACGTTCAAGACGGGTTCACATAGAAGATCATATGAATAGATTTGAATATTGTCATCCAGGACAATAATTACAATAACGATAGTTTTGGGTCTTTTTTGTCAAAAAATCGTATCTTTTGCAGCATAACTCGGTGTTAATCTTCTTTTTATGAAGGTCAGTACGGAAATCGACAATAATTTTGGGTATGAAAAAATTACGCAGCTGGTAGACAATATCCTTTAACGTATAATTATAAAAATTATAAATGCACCTTTAAATATTCTATGTTTTTTTCTTTCTTTTTATATTAATTTACAATACTCAAACTATTTTGCCAATTAATATTTCAAATAATTATAAAATACAAAACAGACAAAAATATTATTTGTTCAAATATTATTAAATAAAGAATCTAAATTAACTTTTCTTTCAATTGCACATATAAACTATAAAATATCATAAAACTGTCACATCAAGTAGTATGTTACTCTATCAAATAATAATTTGATAAAAAAAAATGGTGAAAAATTAATATTAATAGAGTTAATTTATATATAGTAAATATTTTGTCGCTGTTTAAATCATCCTGTGAACAATGAAAACACAACATTTAAAAGATGATGTTTACAAAAACATCAAAGACGCATTACAATTGTATAAAACAAAATCAAGGTCTACACGCGCCTGTGTGCTGCTAACCCGAAACTTTGGGACAACTATTTCAATTGAATATTATTTTTGCTAATGTCATATAATACAACCATGAAAATTAACACTCGGTAATTAAAAATATATATAAATTTCTACTGTCACGTAAAAGTAAAACTTTTGCCCAATTTTGTTAAATGATAAATGTGGCTTTTTTTCTAATCTCAGTGATATAATTCCAGTAATAAATTATTAGTATTGACTTTTAAATGTCAAAACATATAAAGCTGAGATCAATCACGGAGTTTATTTTTGAAATATTTGTATCGTTGAAAAATGAGATTTTCAAACATCTTTAAATATTACTAATTATGGCATATCAAGTTGCCTTTTAATCACTATGTATGATTACGTCAGCTTATTTTCCCATTTAATTTATAGTGAAAATTATAGCTTCAAATATTAGAAATAAATATGAGCTAATTTTTTGTATTGCAATTGTTTTCGAATGTAATTTTTTTTAAATAAATCTGTAGATGGAGGATTTAGGGATGCAATAAACAAATATAACAGTTAAAAAAACTATGAAGAAAATCAGTTGACCTATTCATCATTGATAACAATCATGGTTATTAAAAAAAAAAAAAGTAAAAAAAAAGAAAAAAGAAAGAAATAATTTAAAAAAAAGAAAGATAAAAAACATGATTATCGCTCTAATTTCGATACAAAAAATAGCTACAAGACTGTCAAAAATTATAAATCCACCACTTTATACCTCAATAAAATGGATTTGTACTCTTTGAAAAGAACCGATTAAACATGCTATGGAAAATGCGAATGACTCTTGATCGTTTTAGTCTTGAAAAAAATCTACATGTCATTTATCCGTCCGATCTTGGAATATGCTGACGTTATTTGGGATTCTCAAAATCAAAGTTTAATAATTCTTATATGATTTACATAATTAGAAATCCTATACTCTGATTGGGTATAAGGGCTTATGGAGGCGGGGTTTTGTCAGTTTATTTTTCGATAGACGATGTTCAGCGGACTACTTTTTTCGTAATGTAAACAAATTGGCGGCTTGGATTCCCGATAATAAAAAAAGATAAAAGAAACAATGTTTATTGTTAATAATCGACAATTATTGTTAGATATGAAATAAAAAAATAAATGCCAATGAAAAAAAAAAGCTTGTATTGTTGACATAAAAAAAATTCCGGAAAAAATACTTAAGACAACCATCTATCGACTTTGACTTTTGTAATAA
Source organism: Bathymodiolus brooksi (assembly GCA_963680875.1). Classification (NCBI taxonomy): domain Eukaryota; kingdom Metazoa; phylum Mollusca; class Bivalvia; order Mytilida; family Modiolidae; genus Bathymodiolus; species Bathymodiolus brooksi. The sequence continues at coordinate 40,990,093 of OY804575.1, forward strand.
ATATATCGTCATCCTGTGACGTTGTTTACAAGGGACGCTGATTGACACAAGCTGGTTACTGATTTATTTTACGATTTTGTGGGCATTTTACTTGTTTGAGTAGCTAAATGCAAAATGCCATCAAATTGGAAAATATCGGTAACTTAATTACATCACCGTCTAGTTTAAAGTAGGAAATAAGGTTAGTTCATTTTGTTATTCATGGCCGACACACATCGATGGAATGTATGTGTGCGTACTGGGGATCCCCAAAGGTAAATTTTCAAAACAAATGAAGAAGAAAAAACTTCGTTACAGAATTATAAGGATTAAACGCATTTTTTCCGGAGTTTATTGATGTATAACCTGGACCAAGTCACTCACAAACTTACATAAAAGTCTATGCGTTTATTCCTATAATAAATAAATTAGAAAACGTTCAGCTTGACGCTGCAAGAATAGTAACGAGAGGGACTAAATTAACTGGACTTAATAGATTATATGAAGAAATTAAGTGGGAAAAACTATCAGATAGAAGACAAAACCATAAACTAATTTTATTTCACAAAATAAAAAATATTAGAACTCCCCAATATTTATTAGATTTGATACCGAATTCCGTAGGCAGTAGTCCGAGATTCCTCTGTCGTTTAACGGCATTGATAATCTTGCTGTAGCCGTTCAACGACAGAGGGTGATACATACGGAAAACAGCGGATTTGCTTCTCCAACTCTGGGTCAGCACATTTCCACGTTTCGTGGCTATCGGATTTTATTTTCTATCATAAACCTTATATAAATCGCTTCACCAATCATTTTTCTATTCATTCATAAACATCTTACCCTCAGAAAGTGGTGTTACACTCCATTACAGCACGATTTTGCCTTAGAACCTATGATTTCGACATTTGTCTTCCATTTTTCAAACATTTGTCACGTGACTACGAGAAAACTACGATTACCGCAATGTATCATGGGAGATAATTTGCATATAAACAAACAAACAAATATTTTTATTGCCAATCATAGGCGCCTATTAAGGCAGAACAATTAACATAAAATTTAATACAGTTGATTATATTGATTGGTAATGATTTTAACAGCAAATTTAGTGAATTACAGATAACCATAAGAAAAAAAAAAATGTAGTACCTTGTCCAAAAACAAAAAGGGGGAACGTAACACATGCTCTTTCCGAAGCCCGTTGGTAACACTCTGCCATTGAATCTTTTCTTTCCAACACATTCTGTATAATTTCCTTCTGCTCTTCTTTGATCTGTAGATGGACTGTTTGTCCTGCAGAATACGCTTAAATGTATCGTCTTCCATGTGATTTGAATGTTGTTTACGTATGCAAATAATGCTCCAAATAATTTGGCACGCTGCATTAATTAGCTCCCATCATGCAATGCGTTGCTGTCATCATTCAGTTAGTATCGCGAGATCACGTGTGTAGATTCGAAAATGGAAGTCAAATGGCGGAATAATAGGATCTAAGGCAAAATCGTGCTGTAATGGAGTGTAACACCACTTTCTGAGGGTAAGATGGTTATGAATGAATAGAAAAATGATTGGTGAAGCGATTTATATAAGGTTTATGATAGAAAATAAAATCCGATAGCCACGAAACGTGGAAATGTGCCGATACTATGGCTGTGAGGCAAATTTGATGGTTTCCGTATGTATCACCCTCTGTCGTTGAACGGCTACAGCAAGATTATCAATGCCGTTAAACGACAGAGGAATCTCGGACTACGTAGGCAGAAGACATAACCACAAACAACTTCTCATTATATTCTACACTGTTCTAGACATGTTTGCTGACATTAGGTAGGAATTGATATTATCCATCTCAAACATCCCTGTAAATATTACCATAAACTTACTCCTTTTTGGAACAAATGAATTGACGGACGAACAGAATACGTTAATTTTCGTTTCGATACAGAAATACATTATCAAAAGTAAAAGGTTTACACCATGATCATATGGCTTACCATACTTTAGTGACGTACATCTCGCCTAAAAATTAATCATAAGTTATCACTTTCCCTCCTTGGTATACATTATTAGTATTTCACATAATTTGTTCTACTCTATCAAATTATTATCTTCCCTGGTCAGGGTTCCTGTGTCCACATAGCGCGATACGTTCATGTTATTATAAATTACAATATACATGTACCATCAATATTATCATATAAATATATTAATAGTTATAGATATATAAAGAGCATGCTATAATAGTCATGATTATGCTATGTATGTTTATTTTAGGAGACAGATTTATAAAAGCAATAATTGCTTGTTTCTGAATCCTGTCTGTATTTACTATGTTTGATGTACTGTATATTCTGATTATTTTCTAAATAAATATTGTTTAAATTAAAAGAACCGACGAGGACGTCAATCCCTCATGATCCAATAGTTGCTCCCTAAATAGCCGGAGCCCGCTCTTGCTTGACACACAAACTCGCAGTTTAGAAAAACCAAATTTTCGGCGAAAGACATTTGAGCGAATAAACAGGACAAAGGAGCGGGGAAAAACAAACATAACATCTACAACTTGTAACTCATTTAAGCGAATATTTATTAAACCTATTTAATAGGAAAAAAATATTTATATTAAACATATTGTATTATAAGCACTTGAGATTAGAGAGCCAAGTAGCCCATTTTCTACATCAGTAATTTACATCTTTGCTAATTTGAATGTTCATTTTCGGTAAGTTTTCATGGATTTCGTCAAGTGATATTGTCAGAGGCGGATGAGTTCGCCTTATTTGTCTATATGCTGCTTTACACCCTTTAACTACACACCACCAGGATTTAGATTATATGTTTTTTTTTATATTATATATATATACTTGTATAATATAAAAAAAACATATTATATAATAAAAAAACCCATATAATCTAAATCTAAAACATATATATGTATGTGTGTTTTTTATTTTGAAAAGCGCTTTGAAAATTTGCAATATAATAAATATTTATTAAACGATTTTAGCTATCTCAATCTGTCCGTTTTAAGAAATCAGTGGCTTTATACGTACTTAAAAATCAGATTAAAAAAACGTGTGTGATAATTATATTATATCTATTCTTAATCTCGGTAAATGGTTAGAGAACTACATTGTTAGTGTTTTGTTCTAGTAAATGTAACTAACATATAACCTGTAATATCAGCTGTAATATGTCACTTAATAAAATAACGTGTAACAGCTATGGAGACGTGTCTTTTTACAAATCTGTTATAAATATAATATTACGAAAAACAAACGTGTTAGTTTTACTCATTTTTAGTGTATATAACATTATGTGATAAAGTTCGTCAGTGACTTGCGACAGGTCGCTGGTTTTCTCCGGTTCCTCCACCGATAAAACTGACCGCCACGATATAACTGAACTATTGCTGAAAGTGGTGTTAAACACCATCAAACAAAGAAACTTATTTTTAGTTCAACAAGTGGTGTAGTCAGAAATGTAGACTACGGTAATATGATAATTTACAATGATTTGTATACCAATGACTCAAAATTATTGAAGTCATTATGCAACGTGTCTCGTTGTAAGAAGAAGAAAAAAAGAGAAGTATGCCTTTTATAGAATTAAATTATAAGCATTCAAAGGGTTCACAAAGTCTTTGAAATACTAAGCCATATAATAACAGTCAAGTACTCGCATTCAAGACTTTTCAAGATTTTCATCGTGAAACGGACAGATTGAGCAAAAATTAATTTCATATTGTGTTCATTTGATGTTTTAAAAGACAAATTATGAAAAATATGTCCATTTCATTAACAGTAGAATTAATATTTTATTTAACTTTGAGCTTGGATGCCGACTTTTTGAATTTGTTTTGAGAGATGATCTTTTCAACAATTATCGAGATTCCTCCTACTTTCTGTTGAGTGGTTTTATCATGAGATTAAATCGATTATAAAATTCAAATTCAAATATTTATTTACTATCACAAGGTTTCTGATATTGTTGAAAATTACAAATTTAATATGCAACATTCATTGTATTTTTTTCAGGTTCAACCCATATGGAATTAAATTATCCCAATTGCTATTTCAGGTTAGAACTTATTTAAATGAGGTGTTTGTTTCAAGTAGACATTTTTATATAAATTATCACTATTCACAACCCTTATGTTGACACAGAAAATGTATTTTTAAATGCATGTTAGAGTATAATATTTTTTACAGGTCGGTGGTTTTCTCCGTGTCCTCCGGTTTCCTCCACCAATAAAACTGATATAACTGAAATATTGTTGAATGTGACGTTAAACAACATCAAACAAACAAACAAACATAATTTATTATACACAAATATCAGCGATATTAATCTTTGTCTTCAATAAATAAAACAAGAATCTTTGTTTAGATCACATGATTTAATATGACAAATTCACCGAACATAATTCTTTAAGTCTAGATATTGAAGATGTAAGCGACATTTAAATAGTTATACGTGATCAAATTTTGACACATGTTTTAACTGTTGCTTTTCAATAGCGTAAGCGGCTACCTATAAATTTAGAAGGAAATAAAATTATCTGACCAAGTAACGGAATGTATCACCATTGCCAAAATGTCTGTTTATGTGTGTAAAAATGATCCTTTAAAAGAGAAAAATGTATCTAAAACGTTACATCAAAGACATAGCCGGTGAAAAATAAAATACATTACATATCAATATATGCTAATACGAATAATTTAGTAAAAGAAAAATTGATAAACCAAAACAAAATATAAAAAAACCCAAAAACAAATAGCAGTAAATGAAACGGAAAGTGATGTGCTTATCCATGGGGAGTAAAAATATTGCCGCCTCTATATACCCATGGGGAGTTGTGAACACCTCTGACAAAGTAAACCCCTGGCGAGTTGTAAACATCTCTAACAAGGTAGAAATATTATAGCCTCTATCACTGCTTTTTGTTTCATGGCACCAACCATGCAGCTGTCAGTTCCTAACAGCGCGAACAATATTTGAAGGACAAAACATCATTTAATCTTATTAGAAATGAGTACATGAAGAAACAGACTGCAAGAATTAAACCATTTTTTGGAAAGCATTTAGAACCAAATGATGAATGGACCCATGCACGTAAATAATCTTCGCTTTAGATTTCACAAAGGATTCACCAAATTAATGAAACTCAAATGTTTCTAAGGTGATATGCATATAACACCGTAAGTACATGTATGTGTTAAGGAAATCGTTGGTTATTCTTATCTCCTCCTATTATACTGGTTCATTCAACCTATGCCAACATTTTAAAATATATATATAAAAAGGTAAAAAAGATTGTTGGCATAGTTTGAATAGGTTAATTGTTATATAAACATGACTAGTCATGTTTAATTAGTGTAAAATCGGGGGAGATGTCAATGTACTCCAAGTCCACAATTAATTTTTAATGTAAGGTTGTCTTGTTTTTGTGTGAATATTGAGTGAATAAACTAAGTAGGTATTTAAAATCATATTTAATGGAAATAACAAACAAAAAATCAGTCTATCAGCACATATATTTAATATCAAACTTTATAAAAATAATTAGGATATTATAAGCACATATAATTTAACATCAATCATTATGAAAATGAAATAGGATATTATAAGCATATATATTTTAATATCATACTTCATGAAAATAAATTAGGATATTATAAGCACAGATATTTTTTTATCATACTTCAAATTATCTTATAAATAATTAGTTTGGAGTGAACTGAATTATCTTATGATTAATTAGCTTGGAGTGAGCAATTAAAAAATACTCTTCAAAATTATGATAATTCTAAATTTATAAATAAATATTATTAAAAACTTTTGAATTTAGATTTTAAGAAAATTGCTTAATTGCACGAGTATCATATAATATTTTGAATTCATACATTTTAGAAAGATTTTTTATTTAAATTATTCTAAAATTTTACATTTTCATCTTTTTTATTTACAGATTTTTGTTTAATTTTACCAGATTTTTATTTTATATTTAAATTTTTTACAAAAGTTTAATTATTTTTTTTTCAAGTTGTTAAATTTTAACAGACTTATTCTTATATTTTTAGATTGTTTTTTGTTTAGTTTTGGTTTTTTTTATAATAAATTTCACTTTTGATACCTTTTTACAAAAGTTTAATTATTTTTTTTTCAAGTTGTTAAATTTTAACAGACTTATTCTTATATTTTTAGATTGTTTTTTGTTTAGTTTTGGTTTTTTTTATAATAAATTTCACTTTTGATACCTTTTTACAAAAGTTTAATTATTTTTTTCCAAGTTGTTAAATTTTAACAGACTTATTCTTATATTTTTAGATTGTTTTTTGTTTATTTATTTTTTTATAATAAATTTCACTTTTGAGACCTGCATTTCCAAATTTAATTACCTGTAACTGTTATTAATTGTTATATAAACACCTGTAATATCATGTTTGTTGGCATACCTTGAATATGATATTTCAAAATGTTGACGTAGGTTGAAGACACCATTATACTTATATATAAAATTGTTATGCAGAAACACTCCTAAAATAAGAAAACACCTAATATGCAGTTTATTACACCCTGCACACGAATATTTGTAACGAGGAACTCAACATTTCAAAGGTGTCAAATTTTTTTCTTCAAAATTTTCAAATACAATTTTCAGCTGTTAATTAAAACAAATCTGTCTGGCTGTTCAACCTTAATTTGTCTCTATATACATGTAGAGCAATTTAACACGGGGCATTAAAACACATTATCGAATCAGAAAACAACAAAATAAATAAATTGATGCATCTTGCTATTATCATTATTATTAAGAGCAGGTGCGACCTGATAAGTGAGTGATATATAGGATAGTCAGAGCGTCATAAAACCTTAATTTATACCAAAATACAATGTATATTTAATGTATGGACATTGAAAGGAACATGCAATTATTTTTATTTCCAAAATATCTAATCGTGTAACAAAAAAACAAAAAAAGAAGAAACAATAATAAAATAAAACAAATCAAATCAAAGCAATAACCAAAATGGCGGATAAGAAGAGTTTGAAGATACCAAAGGAGTAATCAGAATCCGTAAATCGAAGGACAGACAACACAATGATCAAAAGAAAAAGGACAAACAACGATCGACAAAACATACACATTACACAAAAGATCGAGTAAAACGAACCCCGCTAAAATCTGGAGGTGAACTCAGGTGTTCCGGAAGGGTGAGCTAGCAGTCCCTGCTCCACTAGTGGCAAATCTAGTTACAAAGCCGGTGATAAGTCATGATTGAGGAAAGGAACGGGGAGTGCTTACGACAAGTGGAACATATCGGTGGTCATTTGTGACACAGATATTCTATAACCGTCAACGAAGTCATGGTGGCGTCGGTAGTTGTTCCCTTTCCATTTTCCATTTATAGATTTACTGCCTCTTGCCCTTTCCATTTATAGATTTACTGCCTCTTGCCCTTTCCATATAAAGATTTAATGACTCTTGCCCTTTCCATATATAGATTTACTGACTCTTGCTCTTTCCATTTATAGATTTACTGCCTCTTGCCCTTTCCATTTATAAATTTACTGCCTCTTGCCCTTTCCATATATAGATTTACTGCCTCTTGCTCTTTCCATATATAGATTTACTGACTCTTGCCCTTTCCATTTATAGATTTACTCACTCTTGCTCTTTCCATTTATATATTTACTGCCTCTTGCCCTTTCCATTTATAGATTTACTGCCTCTTGCCCTTTCCATATATAGATTTAATGACTTGCCCTTTCCATATATAGATTTAATGACTCTTGCCCTTTCCATATATAGATTTACTGACTCTTGCCCTTTCCATTTATAGGTTTACTGACTCTTGCCCTTTCCATTTATAGATTTACTGACTCTTGCTCTTTCCATTTATAGATTTATTGACTCTTGCTCTTTCCATATATAGATTTACTGACTCTTGCTCTTTCCATTTATAGATTTACTGCCTCTTGCCCTTTCCATTTATAGATTTACTGACTCTTGCCCTTTCCATTTATAGATTTACTGCCTCTTGCCCTTTCCATTTATAGATTTACTGACTCTTGCCCTTTCCATTTATAGATTTACTGACTCTTGCTCTTTCCATTTATAGATTTAATGACTCTTGCCCTTTCCATTTATAGATTTACTGCCTCTTGCCCTTTCCATTTATAGATTTACTGACTCTTGCCCTTTCCATTTATAGATTTACTGACTCTTGCTCTTTCCATTTATAGATTTAATGACTCTTGCCCTTTCCATTTATAGATTTACTGACTCTTGCCCTTTCCATTTATAGATTTACTGACTCTTGCTCTTTCCATTTATAGATTTAATGACTCTTGCCCTTTCCATTTATAGATTTACTGAATCTTGCTCTTTCCATTTATAGATTTACTGATTCTTGCCCTTTCCATTTATAGATTTACTGCCTCTTGCCCTTTCCATTTATATATTTACTGACTCTTGCCCTTTCCATTTATAGATTTACTGACTCTTGCTCTTTCCATTTATAGATTTACTGACTCTTGCTCTTTCCATTTATAGATTTAATGACTCTTGCCCTTTCCATTTATAGATTTACTGACTCTTGTTCTTTCCATTTATAGATTTACTGCCTCTTGCCCTTTCCATTTATAGATTTACTGACTCCTGCCCTTTCCATTTATAGATTTACTGACTCTTGCTCTTTCCATTCATAGATTTAATGACTCTTGCCCTTTCAATTTATAGATTTACTGACTCTTGCCCTTTCCATTTATAGATTTACTGACTCTTGCTCTTTCCATTTATAGATTTAATGACTCTTGCCCTTTCCATTTATAGATTTACTGACTCTTGCTCTTTCCATTTATAGATTTACTGACTCTTGTTCTTTCCATATATAGATTTACTGACTCTTGCTCTTTCCATTTATAGATTTACTGACTCTTGCTCTTTCCATTTATAGATTTACTGACTCTTGCTCTTTCCATTTATAGATTTAATGACTCTTGCTCTTTCCATTTATAGATTTACTGAGTCTTGCCCTTTCCATTTATAGATTTACTGACTCTTGCCCTTTCCATTTATAGATTTACTCACTCTTGCTCTTTCCATTTATAGATTTACTGCCTCTTGCCCTTTCCATTTATAGATTTACTGCCTCTTGCCCTTTCCATATATAGATTTAATGACTTGCCCTTTCCATATATAGATTTAATGACTCTTGCCCTTTCCATTTATAGATTTACTGACTCTTGCTCTTTCCATTTATAGATTTACTGCCTCTTGCTCTTTCCATTTATAGATATACTGCCTCTTGCCCTTTCCATTTATAGATTTATGCACTCTTGCTCTTTCCATTTATAGATTTACTGCCTCTTGCCCTTTCCATTTATAGATTTACTGCCTCTTGCCCTTTCCATATATAGATTTAATGACTTGCCCTTTCCATATATAGATTTAATGACTCTTGCCCTTTCCATATATAGATTTACTGACTCTTGCCCTTTCCATTTATAGGTTTACTGACTTGCCCTTTCCATTTATAGATTTACTGCCTCTTGCCCTTTCCATATATAGATTTAATGACTCTTGCCCTTTCCATTTATAGATTTACTGACTCTTGCTCTTTCCATTTATAGATTTACTGCCTCTTGCCCTTTCCATTTATAGATTTACTGCCTCTTGCCCTTTCCATTTATAGATTTACTGACTCTTGCCCTTTCCATTTATAGATTTACTGACTCTTGCTCTTTCCATTTATAGATTTACTGCCTCTTGCCCTTTCCATTTATAGATTTACTGACTCTTGCCCTTTCCATATATAGATTTAATGACTCTTGCCCTTTCCATATATAGATTTAATGACTCTTGCCCTTTCCATTTATAGATTTACTGACTCTTGCTCTTTCCATTTATAGATTTACTGACTCTTGCTCTTTCCATTTATAGATTTAATGACTCTTGCCCTTTCCATATATAGATTTAATGACTCTTGCCCTTTCCATTTATAGATTTACTGACTCTTGCTCTTTCCATTTATAGATTTATTGACTCTTGCTCTTTCCATATATAGATTTACTGACTATTGCTCTTTCCATTTATAGATTTACTGCCTCTTGCCCTTTCCATTTATAGATTTACTGACTCTTGCCCTTTCCATTTATAGATTTACTGCCTCTTGCCCTTTCCATTTATAGATTTACTGACTCTTGCCCTTTCCATTTATAGATTTACTGACTCTTGCTCTTTCCATTTATAGATTTAATGACTCTTGCCCTTTCCATTTATAGATTTACTGCCTCTTGCCCTTTCCATTTATAGATTTACTGACTCTTGCTCTTTCCATTTATAGATTTAATGACTCTTGCCCTTTCCATTTATAGATTTACTGACTCTTGCTCTTTCCATTTATAGATTTACTGACTCTTGCCCTTTCCATTTATAGATTTACTGACTCTTGCCCTTTCCATTTATAGATTTACTGACTCTTGCCCTTTCCATTTATAGATTTACTGACTCTTGCTCTTTCCATTTATAGATTTAATGACTCTTGCCCTTTCCATTTATAGATTTACTGACTCTTGCCCTTTCCATTTATAGATTTACTGACTCTTGCTCTTTCCATTTATAGATTTAATGACTCTTGCCCTTTCCATTTATAGATTTACTGACTCTTGCTCTTTCCATTTATAGATTTACTGACTCTTGCCCTTTCCATTTATAGATTTACTGCCTCTTGCCCTTTCCATTTATAGATTTACTGACTCTTGCCCTTTCCATTTATAGATTTACTGACTCTTGCTCTTTCCATTTATAGATTTACTGACTCTTGCTCTTTCCATTTATAGATTTAATGACTCTTGCCCTTTCCATTTATAGATTTACTGACTCTTGTTCTTTCCATTTATAGATTTACTGGCTCTTGCCCTTTCCATTTATAGATTTACTGACTCTTGCCCTTTCCATTTATAGATTTACTGACTCTTGCTCTTTCCATTTATAGATTTACTGACTCTTGCTCTTTCCATTTATAGATTTACTGACTCTTGCTCTTTCCATTTATAGATTTAATGACTCTTACTCTTTCCATTTATAGATTTACTGAGTCTTGCCCTTTCCATTTATAGATTTACTGACTCTTGTCCTTTCCATTTATAGATTTACTGACTCTTGCTCTTTCCATTTATAGATTTAATGACTCTTGCCCTTTCCATTTATAGATTTACTGACTCTTGCTCTTTCCATTTATAGATTTACTGACTCTTGTTCTTTCCATATATAGATTTACTGACTCTTGCCCTTTCCATATATAGATTTAATGACTCTTGCTCTTTCCATTTATAGATTTACTGACTCTTGCTCTTTCCATTTATAGATTTACTGACTCTTGCTCTTTCCATTTATAGATTTACTGACTCTTGCCCTTTCCATTTATAGATTTACTGCCTCTTGCCCTTTCCATATATAGATTTAGTGACTCTTGCCCTTTCCATATATAGATTTAGTGACTCTTGCTCTTTCCATTTATAGGTTTACTGACTCTTGCTCTTTCCATATATAGATTTACTGACTCTTGCTCTTTCCATTTATAGATTTAATGACTCTTGCTCTTTCCATATATAGATTTACTGACTCTTGCTCTTTCCATTTATAGATTTAATGACTCTTGCTCTTTCCATTTATAGATTTACTGCCTCTTGCCCTTTCCATTGATAGATTTACTGCCTCTTGCCCTTTCCATATATAGATTTAATGACTCTTGCCCTTTCCATATATAGATTTACTGACTCTTGCTCTTTCCATTTATAGGTTTACCGACTCTTGCTCTTTCCATATATAGATTTACTCACTCTTGCTCTTTCCATTTATTGATTTAATGACTCTTGCCCTTTCCATTTATAGATTTACTGCCTCTTGTCCTTTCCATTTATAGATTTACTGACTCTTGCTCTTTCCATTTATAGATTTACTGACTCTTGCTCTTTCCATTTATAGATTTACTGCCTCTTGCCCTTTCCATTTATAGATTTACTGCCTCTTGCCCTTTCCATATATAGATTTAATGACTCTTGCCCTTTCCATATATAGATTTAATGACTCTTGCCCTTTCCATATATAGATTTACTGACTCTTGCCCTTTCCACATATAGATTTACTGACTCTTGCTCTTTCCATTTATAGGTTTACTGACTCTTGCTCTTTCCATATATAGATTTACTGACTCTTGCTCTTTCCATTTATAAATTTAATGACTCTTGCCCTTTCCATTTATAGGTTTACTGACTCTTACTCTTTCCATTTATAGATTTACTGCCTCTTGCCCTTTCCATTTATAGATTTACTGACTCTTGCTCTTTCCATTTATATATTTACTGCCTCTTGCCCTTTCCATTTATAGATTTACTGACTCTTGCCCTTTCCATTTATAGATTTACTGACTCTTGCTCTTTCCATTTATAGATTTACTGCCTCTTGCCCTTTCCATTTATAGATTTACTGACTCTTGCCCTTTCCATATATAGATTTAATGACTCTTGCCCTTTCCATATATAGATTTAATGACTCTTGCCCTTTCCATTTATAGATTTACTGACTCTTGCTCTTTCCATTTATAGATTTACTGACTCTTGCTCTTTCCATTTATAGATTTAATGACTCTTGCCCTTTCCATATATAGATTTAATGACTCTTGCCCTTTCCATTTATAGATTTACTGACTCTTGCTCTTTCCATTTATAGATTTATTGACTCTTGCTCTTTCCATATATAGATTTACTGACTATTGCTCTTTCCATTTATAGATTTACTGCCTCTTGCCCTTTCCATTTATAGATTTACTGACTCTTGCCCTTTCCATTTATAGATTTACTGCCTCTTGCCCTTTCCATTTATAGATTTACTGACTCTTGCCCTTTCCATTTATAGATTTACTGACTCTTGCTCTTTCCATTTATAGATTTAATGACTCTTGCCCTTTCCATTTATAGATTTACTGCCTCTTGCCCTTTCCATTTATAGATTTACTGACTCTTGCTCTTTCCATTTATAGATTTAATGACTCTTGCCCTTTCCATTTATAGATTTACTGACTCTTGCTCTTTCCATTTATAGATTTACTGACTCTTGCCCTTTCCATTTATAGATTTACTGACTCTTGCCCTTTCCATTTATAGATTTACTGACTCTTGCCCTTTCCATTTATAGATTTACTGACTCTTGCTCTTTCCATTTATAGATTTAATGACTCTTGCCCTTTCCATTTATAGATTTACTGACTCTTGCCCTTTCCATTTATAGATTTACTGACTCTTGCTCTTTCCATTTATAGATTTAATGACTCTTGCCCTTTCCATTTATAGATTTACTGACTCTTGCTCTTTCCATTTATAGATTTACTGACTCTTGCCCTTTCCATTTATAGATTTACTGCCTCTTGCCCTTTCCATTTATAGATTTACTGACTCTTGCCCTTTCCATTTATAGATTTACTGACTCTTGCTCTTTCCATTTATAGATTTACTGACTCTTGCTCTTTCCATTTATAGATTTAATGACTCTTGCCCTTTCCATTTATAGATTTACTGACTCTTGTTCTTTCCATTTATAGATTTACTGGCTCTTGCCCTTTCCATTTATAGATTTACTGACTCTTGCCCTTTCCATTTATAGATTTACTGACTCTTGCTCTTTCCATTTATAGATTTACTGACTCTTGCTCTTTCCATTTATAGATTTACTGACTCTTGCTCTTTCCATTTATAGATTTAATGACTCTTACTCTTTCCATTTATAGATTTACTGAGTCTTGCCCTTTCCATTTATAGATTTACTGACTCTTGTCCTTTCCATTTATAGATTTACTGACTCTTGCTCTTTCCATTTATAGATTTAATGACTCTTGCCCTTTCCATTTATAGATTTACTGACTCTTGCTCTTTCCATTTATAGATTTACTGACTCTTGTTCTTTCCATATATAGATTTACTGACTCTTGCCCTTTCCATATATAGATTTAATGACTCTTGCTCTTTCCATTTATAGATTTACTGACTCTTGCTCTTTCCATTTATAGATTTACTGACTCTTGCTCTTTCCATTTATAGATTTACTGACTCTTGCCCTTTCCATTTATAGATTTACTGCCTCTTGCCCTTTCCATATATAGATTTAGTGACTCTTGCCCTTTCCATATATAGATTTAGTGACTCTTGCTCTTTCCATTTATAGGTTTACTGACTCTTGCTCTTTCCATATATAGATTTACTGACTCTTGCTCTTTCCATTTATAGATTTAATGACTCTTGCTCTTTCCATATATAGATTTACTGACTCTTGCTCTTTCCATTTATAGATTTAATGACTCTTGCTCTTTCCATTTATAGATTTACTGCCTCTTGCCCTTTCCATTGATAGATTTACTGCCTCTTGCCCTTTCCATATATAGATTTAATGACTCTTGCCCTTTCCATATATAGATTTAGTGACTCTTGCTCTTTCCATTTATAGGTTTACTGACTCTTGCTCTTTCCATATATAGATTTACTGACTCTTGCTCTTTCCATTTATAGATTTAATGACTCTTGCTCTTTCCATATATAGATTTACTGACTCTTGCTCTTTCCATTTATAGATTTAATGACTCTTGCTCTTTCCATTTATAGATTTACTGCCTCTTGCCCTTTCCATTGATAGATTTACTGCCTCTTGCCCTTTCCATATATAGATTTAATGACTCTTGCCCTTTCCATATATAGATTTACTGACTCTTGCTCTTTCCATTTATAGGTTTACCGACTCTTGCTCTTTCCATATATAGATTTACTCACTCTTGCTCTTTCCATTTATTGATTTAATGACTCTTGCCCTTTCCATTTATAGATTTACTGCCTCTTGTCCTTTCCATTTATAGATTTACTGACTCTTGCTCTTTCCATTTATAGATTTACTGACTCTTGCTCTTTCCATTTATAGATTTACTGCCTCTTGCCCTTTCCATTTATAGATTTACTGCCTCTTGCCCTTTCCATATATAGATTTAATGACTCTTGCCCTTTCCATATATAGATTTAATGACTCTTGCCCTTTCCATATATAGATTTACTGACTCTTGCCCTTTCCACATATAGATTTACTGACTCTTGCTCTTTCCATTTATAGGTTTACTGACTCTTGCTCTTTCCATATATAGATTTACTGACTCTTGCTCTTTCCATTTATAAATTTAATGACTCTTGCCCTTTCCATTTATAGGTTTACTGACTCTTACTCTTTCCATTTATAGATTTACTGCCTCTTGCCCTTTCCATTTATAGATTTACTGACTCTTGCTCTTTCCATTTATATATTTACTGCCTCTTGCCCTTTCCATTTATAGATTTACTGACTCTTGCTCTTTCCATTTATAGATTTACTGCCTCTTGCCCTTTCCATTTATAGATTTACTGCCTCTTGCCCTTTCCATATATAGATTTAATGACTCTTGCCCTTTCCATATATAGATTTAATGACTCTTGCCCTTTCCATATATAGATTTAATGACTCTTGCCCTTTCCATATATAGATTTACTGACTCTTGCCCTTTCCATATATAGATTTACTGACTCTTGCTCTTTCCATATATAGATTTACTGACTCTTGCTCTTTCCATTTATAGATTTACTGACTCTTGCTCTTTCCATTTATAGATTTACTGACTCTTGCTCTTTCCATTTATAGATGTACTGACTCTTGCCCTTTCCATATATAGATTTACCACATCTAAGATAGTATCACCGTTCAAATGTCCAGTGAAGATGTAGAGAATGTTATTGTCCTGTTGGCATTTTAAACTTGAAGTTTAGATGTAGATTTTGGTGCATAATACTAAACAAATAGTTATAGTTTAACCTAAAGATAGTCGTATTACAATGATGCTAGATCAGTTTTTTTTTTAGATCAAAACGGCTTCGTATATTCCATAACGGTTAAGAAAGTCATGGTGGCGACCGTGAAACTTTCGAAATGATGACTTCAACTTAACCAATAGAAACCCTTGGTTCAGTAGCTTCCTTGTTATCAGCAACCATCTATCAAGGAAATCCTGACAGGAAACACAAGCTCTGAAATATCGGATCAACTGAGAGATATATACTGCATATGCAGGTGCTGCTGGGATGTTGCTACATATGAATGGGAAGTTCACAAGGGGAAATTGAAATAATCTCTTTTGTCGTAAAGTTTCGTTCTTAACCGCCCCTCGTTGTCAATTTCGAGGTGTAGGTGAAGGTATGAAGCAGACATATCTGTATCTGTGGTATCCTTTATTTCAAGCACAATGGGATAGATGCGATCAACGAAATCATCAAACGTAGAATTATTTAGTGAAAGGACATCATCTATATAGTGGAACGTGAAATTAAAGGATCGGGCTAGCTTTTTTCGTTTTTCTTGAGAAGAAACTATTTTTAATTTCCGTATCCGGTTTTGACGAAGAAATTTTTTAACATAGTATTCAACTTTTTTTTCATTTTTTTTTTCATTTTTTACCATTATCGCTTGCTTATTATACAATGAATATCATGGCATTGATATATATAGCTTTTGTCGACAATTGGCGATTTTGGGTTCAATGCTCGTTCGTTTAAAAGCGGAACATTAAAATTGATATTATATGTTATTCAGCTATCAGACAGGGTATATAATGTGACATTCCCGGCTTATGATCTATATTCCCTGAGGCGCAGGGTATATAATGTGACATTCCCGGCTTATGATCTATATTCCCTGAGGCGCAGCCGAAGGGAATATAGAGCATAAGCCGGGAACGTCACATTATATACCCTGTCTGATAGCTGAATAACAAATATATTACGGATTTAACCATTTTTTTTTGTTAAATACAGAACCAAACTGTCGTATAAATTTTTTTTGTAATTTTTTTTTATTTTTGTTTGTTTGTTTGTTTCCTTTTTGTTTGTTTATTTTAATTTTCCTTTTGTTTTTTTTTACCACGTACATAGTTCCAATTCATATTTAAAACCTTATTAAATATTTTGCATCTTTTATTTTCATTTTCCGTATTTCTAGATGTCCCTTTTCGTACCTCTGACATTCTTTGTTCAATGACGTCATATATTTGTCACGTGATATTTTATGTACTGAGGTGTCTCATAAAGGAAAATCTTGTTCAATATTTCTAAATCAACACAATTTCATATGCAGTAAATTTGATAAACTTTAAAATTATAACATTAATATATTACATAACAAAACAACGGGTTTGTGAAACAATTTCAAAAATTAAAATGTTAACAATAAGCAAAAACTTGGTGTGGCCCCGTGACCTCGAAAGTTTTAAAGGCGGAAACTTTAACACACTTTAACTTGTTGATTGTTATGTTCAAATTTGTAATGGTACAGCAGTGGAACATGGGAGTTTGCTGAATTGTTCTGGTGTTTGTGACGGAATTAACTGGAATCACAAAATAAATCATCATAATTTACATCCAAAATGTCAACGACGTCCGTAACCGACGATGAAACATGTGTATTGGCTCTCATTTGAACAAGTGATGTTGAACTTGAACTGTTTTGTGTCGGCGGCATGAGTTGCAACCGGGAAGTACTGTGCGGTGGCATTATTGAGGATAGTTGAGATGGTTGCTCTCCACGAACAGAACTTGTGATAATGTCTCCCATAACTTGTTTTTCCTTTGATGAAACACGTTGATATACTGCAACTGACGAGGCAGATTTGTGTCCGGTAACTGCCATAATTTGTGCCATTGAACAGTTTCTTCCGAGGATAGTTGCACCCGTTGCACGAATTGAGTGGTTGGTGTAGATTTGTGAAAGGTATATTTTAATTTTTTATTGAAGAAAAGAATATCTTTTTTGTTCATACAACCGTTTTAAGTTTAAAAACAGCATTTAATTAGGTAAAAATACATTTATTATTCCGTATTATGATATTGATTCAGTGAAGAGTAAATATTTCTGTTTTTGTCAACCACCTTGTTATTGTTTTTTGGGGCCCAAATGAGGGAGACCGAAAACGTACATATATAACCCGTCTGTTTTCCGAATATATGCTGACATTCAGGGTTGAATAACCAATGAAAATATGTGTAACAAACTAAATTCGTAATATATATATATATTATATATAGAAGTCTAGAAGATTGTGCAACGATACCGATAAAGTTGTTACAAAAAATATATTGACAAAATTTTCGATCAACAAATGACCTTTCTCGGTGTCTATCAAAGTTATATATATATATATATATATATATAAACGTCTAAAATGTTAGCACAACGATATCAAAAAAATATGTTAAAATGTAACAAGAATAACTATAAGTCTACAAAAAGACTATAATTATAATGAAATCGACGGATATTTCGCTTGACCGACAAGCTTCATCAGCGGGAGTGGATGTAGTCGAGTGGTCTAGGGCGCTGGACGTAAGGCTAAGCGAATGGTGCTGCAGTGTAACAATGGTGTGGGTTCAAATCCCGTCGAGGGAAGAGCAAAAATTTGTAAGCTCTAAAATCTAATTCTAACACTGTTTGGTTTAATTTTCAGACGTATATATATATATATATATATAAAAGAAATTAGAAAAAAAAGAACAAGAGGGATTTTTCACAACATTCTTGTACTAACGTTTTCACTGCTGTTGCAGATCTTCAGGTACAATGTTTATAAGTGTATATATGAGGTTAACAATAGTGTGAATAAGAATAAGAATAAGAAAACTTTATTTTGATTCGGCACATAATAAAACAGTACAACATAAGCTCTAAGGAGCTTTTTACCGAATATACATTAACAATAAAACAACACAAGTCACATGCAAAGTTACAAACTAAAATAAGCTAAGACATACAGGCATAAAAAGCAGGACTGTGTATAGATCTGAATAAGAACCCACGTGGTAAGTGCCTCTTTGGACTCTTGTTCAAGATCCACACACAGATGCTCCAACATAAAGCAGCATTTAAAAAGAAGCAGCAGGTAAAAAAAAAGGTAATAATACTGAATACTTAAAACTGGTACCAACATGAAATAGTGTGACGTTAATAACAATTGTACAATGGTATAATTACAACTCACTAAATAGTCAGGTGACAAAGTGTGACGTATTAAAAATCTTGAACTCTCTCATTTCACTGTAAAGAAAGGATGGTATAATTGTCACCTGGTAAAGTGTGACGCTTTTGAGAATGCTAAGGATAATCGTTAATAAAAGGTGGTGAGCATAAATCCTTAACTTTGTGACAGTAGTAAAATATTCGTTAACCATAAACACTGTGAAAGGAAATATACAAAAAAGCCTATTGTTTTCTGTTAATACCGTCCAGATGTAAAACATGGAGTTCTTTAATCCAAAATCTTTCCCGATTCTCACGTTGAAAATCACTCCACAGACAGTTCTGTTCAATGAGGATTTTCATTCTGTTGAAATCCTGGAGACTGTGGTCAGACAATCTGAAGTGCTGGCCCACAGGAAGAAATGGCTTTTTTGTAAGGTCACTCCTATATATACATGTAATTCGAGTGGTCTAGGGCGCCGGACATAAGGCTAAGCGATTGAGGCTGCAGTGTATAAATGGTGTGAGTTCAAATTCCGTCGAGGGAAGAACAAAAATTTGTCAGCCCAAAAATCTAATTCTAACACTGTTTGGTTTAATTTTCAGACATGTATATATATATGTAGCATCTCCAATTTGCACATAGAAATAACATGTTAGATCAAAAGAAAATAAGTCCGAACAATGGGTATATTAAAAACACATGATACTGAATTTAAAACATAACCCACAGTTTATTTACTAAGCTGATATCGATCCATTTTTGCCATCTTCACGAAGACAGACAACGTATTTCCATTTGTTGTATGTACCCAACCCTGTAGTAAGTCTGTCATCTTGTCTTTTCTATGATTAGATGTAATCCTCTTTCTACTTAATACAGCGTCACAACAAAGTGTTTGACCAATTGTTTGACCAATTTGACCAAGGAGTTAACACAGATTGCAGACCTGTTGTACTTGACCAGTATTTAGTCGTAGTCTCTCTATAATCTAGATCAATCCTTCTATTCCACTTCATGGCGATACACCTGAAACATCAACCATATTTCCTACTTCATTTTATCATATAACTTTCAATAGTCTACTCCGTACTAATTATAGACCAATTAATAATTACTTTGTTAATGATATGTGTCAGATCTATCAATATTTATTTTTTTCATCAAAAGGAAGTAAAAGTAGATTGGTTTGAGAGTGTTTTAGTGTTGTTACTCTGATCATATGATGCCAGTCTTATAAACATCGTCTCAATTGTTTTCCTTGTAACGGATTATACATGAGGTTCACAAAAGGTATATCTATGTACTACCAGGTCATTTTAAAAATAATAAATCAACATAGTTTTAAGGCCACTCATTTTTAGTAGTGACGGGTTGGTACATATTTTTGTAGTGTCATTATTACCAGATAGGTCGGTCGTTGATGTGTAAATATCCAGGGTCAGAACTTCATAGATAACGCCACAATTCCAGTAAACATCTTTCGTAATATTAACCAGAAATTGTCTAATACAATTGTTATATTCGATATGTCTGTTGATAAGAAGAAGAGTTTGAAGATACCAAGGGGGCAATCAGAATCCGTATATCGAAGAACAGACAACATAATGACCAAAAGAAAAAGTACAAAAGGACAAAATACGATCTACAAAACATACACATACAACTAAATGTCGAGTAACACGAACCCCACTGAAAACCGGGGGTGAACTCTCCAGCGGTCCAAATGAATTCAGACTATATCATATACTGTCAGTCTTAGAAATACTGAAAACATTATTCCATTAGTTCAAAACGTTCATGATGTTTTTGTAGCCACTGTTAGAAGAAGGAAAGAAATCGGCCGAGTAGCTACGAGTGTTGTATTCGTAGAGAAAACCGAATAAAACAATCTAACTTTCATGATTATCGTAAATTCTACTACTATACGAGGGAGGATTCGATGCCCCCTTCTATGTACAACCATTCAAGTGTTGTTGTCTATCGCAATACACAGTACGAATCTTCCGAACGATGCTTAGTGGTACTTTCAGAGAAATGTCATCCGTCAGTAGTGTTTGTCAACCTTAAAACCTAATAACCCTAACGTGAATATTTTATTACCTTCATAATTGATATTCCAGACGTAACGTAGTATTGAACCAATCACTGAATGAAAATGATGGTCAAGTGTTGTACGTGTATGATTCACAAAGTTCAGAAATTGTGTCTATCTCTATTAAACCTTTTGGTTTTCTGACACCTATAAACTCTTTCATTATTTGTCTTTCCAATCTCTTGACGTTGAGGGTACCTGATGAAGGGTGTTCCGGAAACGCACCATGCGCACTAAATTAGATATCTACGTTTTGATTATAATAATTGTAGATGATTTTGTAGTCATTTCTTGACTGATTCGTAACTTGAGGTTTTTACATGTCGTTCACCTACTCTTAGTTGTGAAATAATTCTGTTTGGGGCATGGCAAATACCTATCATATTCAATTGTCATACGATGTCATTTTCAAACCTTGATAGACCTTTTATATTGTCAACGAGCCCATGTTTAGTAATTCAACAATTTAACAATATAGATGTTGATTTAGAAAACTTGATATATGTTACATATCCAGTTTGACCTCTGCACGTTTGAACAGATGTTGACCATGACATATGAATTTAAAAAAAGATTGTGGTTTTTTTAGTTGTCAAAAATGAACCACACCTATAATATTTTTAAAACAAATCATGTGTAATACCACATGAAAAGTCAAACAAAATATGTAAAACTGTAGTGGTCCACACTCTAAAATAATTAAACTCTCGTGGTCCTCGATAAACAAGTTCTTGTTCAGCGGTGTCCGCTCTACATAGAAGTATGGTGACCACGAGACTTTATTCAGTCCATGTAATTTGACTGCTGAAGTAGAACGATTGTAGTATCCAAGTAAACCTTCTCACCACCAATGGAAGAACATTGCCATATTTAAACAGATTAATTAGTTCTGATTTCAAAGAGTAGCCATTTTGGCCAATCGCACCAGTCAAAATATTTTGTCTGCAGAAAACAAATATGAATTACTTTCTCGGGACATCTGATTCCACTGCTCATATTGTCAATCAAATTGTCTCTAGAAATCCAATGTTGATATTATTTATGGGTTTCAGTTCAACTCTGTGTGTCTGTATTTGTATGCAATTCTATTGATTGCTTACCCTAGCAGTAATACAACCACATCATGGCGACATTTGTTTATCAAACATCAATGATGATATTTGTTTGTATTAAAATGTTATTGTTATTCATAGTATTTTTAAGGTTAATTCTTTTGAGTGCTTGTTGGTAGCTTAACGTCTAGCTGCAAATATATCATGCATATTTAGGACGAGAAGAAGTTCAGCAATATGAAGGAATTATACAGACACGAGGGAAGGATAGGAGAACCTGGCAATGACCTCTTGACTCTCATGACAACCTGGCAATGACCTTTTGACTGTCATTGCAAAAACATTGACGATTGGAAAGGGACAACAAAGCATTCTGTAGCGGCAACATAATGCATGTTACAGAATAAGCCAAACATCTGTGAAATAAAAATATCCTTTAAATATCTTTATCATTGGGCCAAAATAGAACAAACTTTAAAAGATACTAGAATAGCTTTAAGATACCAAGTTATATATGCAACTAAAAAAAGGATTAAAAACAAAAAATCATATTCAGGCAATAAGAAAGGACATTATATGTTATTTTTTGGCATATAAGTTAACTTTTTTTTAATTTCAATACTGTGTCGTCTGCGACACTTGTAAATACATTAGCAACATCTATACAATAAAGTTAAAGAAGAGTTTGAAGATACCAAAGGAGAAATCAGAATCCGTATATCGAAGAACAGATAACACAATGGTTAAAAGAAAAAGTACAAAAGGACAAACAACGATCTACAAAACATATACATAAAATTAAAGATCGAGTAACACGAACCCCACTAAAACCAGTTTTAATGTACAGTTGAGTTAAGCACACCCAGGTCATTACTCATTGTTCAAAATATAATTATCAGGCCAACTCGTGTGCAAAATACGACATCTTGTTAGCACCACCGTTCCTTGCGTGATATACAACATGGATGCTGACAATAAATTGACGTATTACTTTCAATTTATTATTTCCCTGTTGGTCCCAATACTCTTACATAAGTCATAAAATATATTTCACAATACAATGTGTCATAGCAGTATATAATTTAGAACAATTAGAAACAAAGTCGTCAAGTGTATCCTTGGCATTTTGGTCAAGAACTATGTTTTAATATTTAATTATGATCCATAACAAAGTAATCCAAAACATTTAGTTTCATTTACTATTTTCAAAGGAGTTGCAAAATAAGTTGCAAAATTCAAAGCTGCGAAAATTTGAAAACAGTTCCCATACCAATAGTTGTACTTGTCTTTCGATGATATTCGTATTTTGTTCTTGATAACGATCTTTTATAGCTTGGACTAAAGTATTAATTTTAATGATAAATATTTTAACAGAATGGACGCTATTTCCAGAGGAAACCAATAAAGTACAAATGCATTATATTGCAATGTGTAAGGTATTACAACAGTAGCACTGACTAAATAGAATCATAGTCCACATCACTTATAGAACTGAGCCACCGTGATGATTATAGATATAGTTACATTTATAGCACCACCTGCGATGTTTTGTAGCCATTTGTCAAGAACGAAAGCTGATAATTTTACCACAGGCAATCTTCGTATTAGATGTTAACCAATGAAACAACAGCTCGAAACACCAAACTGTCGATCAACCTCACAAAAATGCTGCCATTTACAACGAACTGATTAAGAAAAGCAATTAAGAAGAACTGCTTGCATGACCAACTGATCGATGGCACAAGGATTACTCGACCTCCTATCTTGATAAAGTGTGGACAATAGTACTGTTTTTCAACTATCTAGACCCAGTCATCGATATTAATGGGTCACAACGCAGCAATTATGTCACCGCATAACTAGTGCCTTCTACAAGCCAGAGGATATTTTGTGCATATTCGTTGTTACCCGGTTCTAACACGGGGTTGCATTAATGATACTAGGTTGGGTTTTTATCCACTCTGTGATTGTGATGCCGATCTTAAATCCAAGATGGCTACAACATCATAGAATATCTTAATAAAGAATGCTGTGAAAAATAAAAACAACTCAGAAGCTTGACCATAGAGGGCGCCTGGGTTCTCCCCCGTTTTTTTGGTGGGGTCCGTATTGCTCATCGTTTTAGTTTTTCGTGGTTTTTGTTTTGTTTGTCTTCGTCTTGTGTTTTGTATGTCCGGTGTTGATTGCCCTTTCGGTTTTCTCTGACGGTTAGTTATATACTAGGGTAAACCTCTACCATTCTCTTGACTTTGGTGCAAATCAGAAATCCAAAATGACCGTCACTGTCTGATCATGAATTTCAGATTGTATATCCATTACCTCTATAAATCAGGTAAGGAATACAGATTGTAGCAAGCCTCATATTTTGCATCCAAAATAACAATATTTCTGGTTTAATATATACACATATAATATTTGACAAACCAAGACACTGTATGTTTTAGTGGGTAATGTTTATAACAACCACAATCCTTGTTCAGTTTCCGCTTACTGTGAGATCTTCACTACGCAACATGGTCTGATTCTAGGTCATATGGTAATTTTGGAGATGAAGACTGTAGTTTTTTTCACCATTGATAAATAGATATACATGTATTTATACTTCTTAATATATAACCTTTTCCAATTTTTTTTTAACAGAAATTGCTAATAAAATGATGGAGGGGTGAGACTACCGGGGTAACGACTTTTGATTTCCCTAGGGTAGGTAGACAAACTTAGCATTTTTGTAGCGTCTACAATGCGCCTCCTTTTTGCGCAATCAACTTAAAGGACAACGTGCAGATAGCATGTCACTCCCCAAAACATTACGCGCTATGGTAAACGTTCAGGACTTTCCGTTTTATAACCTGACCATCGGCCATCAAGGGGGTACTCCTTGTTATAAGACTAAATGGAGACCAGTTTATAAGACCACATAAAAACTGATAAAATACTATATGGTTGACACATTTGTTGTTACATTTAAATAATATAGATCATACTTCAATATGTTTATCAACAGATAGTCGGTATTCTTATTTGTAACTGTGCTCCTCTTCCCGTCGATTTGTTCTTTTATTGGTATAAAGCAAACTTCATGCAGGGGTTTCTCAAGGATTTGATTTGATTTTTGGTGCTTAACGCCACTTTCAGCAATATTTCAGCTATATCATGGCGACCAGTTTTATTGGTGGAAGAAGCAGGAGTACCCGGAGAGAACCACCGACCGTGGGCAAGCAACTGGTAAGCTTTATCACTTTCTGCTGCGAGTCGAATGCACCCTTTTTTGTAATTAACAAAGCCGGGTGCGAACCCACGCCGTATTGGTGATAGGCTTGTATGAGTTGTTAGGCAATCCAACTACCTAACTCATTGAGCCACCCGGGCCCTGTTTCTCAAGGAAAACCGAAAAGAAGCTAGCCCAGTCCTTTAATTTCACGTTCCTCTAAACACGCTTGGTGACTATGTTGACCATACCTATCCCATTCCACTTGAAATAAAGGTCATCACAGATATAGCTATGTCTGCTTCATACCTTCACCTACATTTAGCACATGAATGTGAGGGTCGACTAAAAACGCAAGCATGGAATTCCGTTAAAGGAGTTTTCATTCAAAAAAGAGGAATGATAGCATGGAAGTCCCCTAAATATAATCTCAAATGAAGCTGCATTCCAACAGCACCTGCTATGGAGTATATATTTTACTATTCATATGGTATTACAGAGCATGTAGTTCCTGTCTGAATTAGCTACTGGTAGGTAGGAGATTGTTTCCAAAAAGGAAGCTACTGCACCAAGTGTTTTAGTGGTTACGTTGCAGTCATCACTTCGAAAGTGTTACCTTTATATTACATATGTATTTTTCAATTTACATTCCAAACAGATTACAAACAGATCATTGAATAGAGGAACGATTCATTGCGCTCAAATATATTTAAAAACCTTAGATACAAGTACTATTGTGTAGAACTTCTCGTAAATTACGGAAAATTATTATGAAAATCGGGAGTAAAAGTACAAATTTGTAATTTCGATAGCCATGCTTTATAATCTAAAACTGATCACAATATGCACCAAAATAACGAAACGAAATATATGAAGATTGTGATAGGACGTACATAAAGTAATCAGATTTCTGGATTTTGTTTCGTATTAAAAAAAGAAACTGAAGTTTGCGCGAGGTGTCCCTCTACATTGTGTTATTCATTAAATGGGAAGAGCTAAGAACAACTAAGAATTTCCGTAGAAATATTTAAGGATGTTTTGCGCATGCCACTCAAGAAAAATGGGTGGGGTTTCCTTAACGTACATGTTTCTTAAGGAAAATCTTAACCTATGTTGTGTTGTGCATTTAGTTTGTAAACTATATTGTAAGAAAAGAAAAGTCTCACCTGTTTCTCAAAGCAAATATAAATGTTCTGGAACAAACAGCTGATGGCATAAATCATATTCTTGTATTCATAAATATAAATATAAAATATGAAATTTCAATATTTATTCAAGTGTAACCTGTGAGAAGTACATGTAGTTATATATTACAGATACATTAAATATATTATGTCATACAATATTTTATTAAAAGTTCATTAAAATTGAAAAACCATTAACATTGTAAAAATTTCTCTGGTAATAAATCTTCACATTGTTAAAATACAATTCCTTTAATATCAAATTGATACATCGTCAAAGAGAAATAGAACACATCTATAAGAGACAACGTTAATTTTTTTTATTCGATCATGATTTAAAGAAAAATGTTTCTACCGCCAGCGTGACATTTAAATTTAGCAATGAAACTCACCGAAGCAAACATTTATCCTTCTTGTTTTATAATCCCCTATTTAAAAGAATCAAAAAGTCCTTTAAGGGCCATAAAGTTTATATTCCTATACGTTATATTTTCAATTTGGAAGTTATCAATGCTTAATTGCAAATAACCCGCAATACAGGTGATCAAAGTTATTTATGAATTATTTGTAGTTTGCATAAAGGAAACATCACTCCATTTTTCTCAGTCTTTGAAGATGAAACTAAAATTTGCATCAACCACTTAAAGAAGAATTTTAAGACATAAAATATCATAAAATTTTACAAATGTTGATAATTAAACGATCCACGACTATAAAATACCATCTTGAAATAGACAGGTTTTGAGTAATGGTTCTTCTCTTTGTGGACCACGCCTACATATTTACGAATATACACGAATAAACAATTGAATGAAATCATTCGTGTTGATATAATATGGACAAACTACCATCGTTTTCCGTTTAGTTATGTTGAAATCAAAGAACGTATTTCAAATGTAACACTAAAACGAATTCCATAAATCTTAGGTTAGAGCCGTATTGACTGTAAGACCTCTTATATAAAATCTTCAAAAGACACCACTAATGTTATTATGTTGGAATATTTGTAAAATTTTATATTTTGACAGGAGAAATGTCAGTCACCCGAACACTTTATGATTGTTTATTTCAAAAGCATCCTATGTGGTCCATATTTTAGACATTTATCAAAATGTTGTACAATCTGTATCGACTTTTGATTTCAGAAAACATTTGACTGAACTCTTCCTTTCACACATCTTTATTAATATAAAAACTTCATTGGCTCTATAAAATAAACATCTTGTTCTCCCTATGTAAGTCTGGTGCATCTCTATAGACTCCTAAAGAAATGTGGTAGAATATTTTATTTCATAAAGTGCATTATTTGCATGTGTAATTTGTGTAATTTGTGCCTTACTCGAATTATGAAGTTGCATGTGTCATTGTGGTTGTTTTTATTTCCTTCCGACGTTTTATATATATATATATATAGCATGTAACAATGCACTCTAATAATACTAGTAGACGATAATTCATGTAACAATGCACTCTAATAATACTAGTAGACGATAATTCATGTAACAATGCACTCTAATAATACTAGTAGACGATAATTCATGTAACAATGCACTCTAATAATACTAGTAGACGATAATTCATGTAACAATGCACTCTAATAATACTAGTAGACGATAATTCATGTAACAATGCACTCTAATAATACTAGTAGACGATAATTCATGTAACAATGCACACAAATAATACTAGTAGACGATAATTCATGTAACAATGCACTCTAATAATACTAGTAGACGATAATTCATGTAACAATGCACTCTAATAATACTAGTAGACGATAATTCATGTAACAATGCACTCTAATAATACTAGTAGACGATAATTCATGTAACAATGCACACAAATAATACTAGTAGACGATAATTCATGTAACAATGCACTCTAATAATACTAGTAGACGATAATTCATGTAACAATGCACTCTAATAATACTAGTAGACGATAATTCATGTAACAATGCACTCTAATAATACTAGTAGACGATAATTCATGTAACAATGCACTCTAATAATACTAGTAGACGATAATTCATGTAACAATGCACTCTAATAATACTAGTAGACGATAATTCATGTAACAATGCACTCTAATAATACTATTAGACGATAATTCATGTAACAATGCACTCTAATAATACTAGTAGACGATAATTCATGTAACAATGCACACAAATAATACTAGTAGACGATAATTCATGTAACAATGCACTCTAATAATACTAGTAGACGATAATTCATGTAACAATGCACTCTAATAATACTAGTAGACGATAATTCATGTAACAATGCACTCTAATAATACTAGTAGACGATAATTCATGTAACAATGCACTCTAATAATACTAGTAGACGATAATTCATGTAACAATGCACTCTAATAATACTAGTAGACGATAATTCATGTAACAATGCACACAAATAATACTAGTAGACGATAATTCATGTAACGATGCACTCTAATAATACTAGTAGACGATAATTCATGTAACAATGCACTCTAATAATACTAGTAGACGATAATTCATGTAACAATGCACTCTAATAATACTAGTAGACGATAATTCATGTAACAATGCACACAAATAATACTAGTAGACGATAATTCATGTAACAATGCACTCTAATAATACTAGTAGACGATAATTCATGTAACAATGCACTCTAATAATACTAGTAGACGATAATTCATGTAATAATGCACTCTAATAATACTAGTAGACGATAATTCATGTAACAATACACTCTAATAATATTAGTAGACGATAATTCATGTAACAATGCACACTAATACTAGTAGACGATAATTCATGTAACAATGCACACTAATAATACTAGTAGACGATAATTCATGTAACAATGCACTCTAATAATACTAGTAGACGATAATTCATGTAACAATGCACACAAATAATACTAGTAGACGATAATTCATGTAACAATGCACTCTAATAATACTAGTAGACGATAATTCATGTAACAATGCACTCTAATAATACTAGTAAACGATAATTCATGTAACAATACACTCTAATAATATTAGTAGACGATAATTCATGTAACAATGCACACTAATACTAGTAGACGATAATTCATGTAACAATGCACACTAATAATACTAGTAGACGATAATTCATGTAACAATGCACTCTAATAATACTAGTAGACGATAATTCATGTAACAATGCACTCTAATAATACTAGTAGACGATAATTCATGTAACAATGCACACTACTACTAGTAGACGATAATTCATGTAACAATGCACTCTAATAATACTAGTAGACGATAATTCATGTAACAATGCACACTAATAATACTAGTAGACGATAATTCATGTAACAATACACTCTAATAATACAAGTAGACGATAATTCATGTAACAATACACTCTAATAATACTAGTAGACGATAATTCATGTAACAATACACTCTAATAATACTAGTAGACGATAATTCATGTAACAATACACTCTAATAATACTAGTAGACGATAATTCATGTAACAATGCACTCTAATAATACTAGTAGATGATAATTCATGTAACAATGCACACAAATAATACTAGTAGACGATAATTCATGTAACAATGCACTCTAATAATACTAGTAGACGATAATTCATGTAACAATGCACTCTAATAATACTAGTAGACGATAATTCATGTAACAATGCACTCTAATAATGCTAGTAGACGATAATTCATGTAACAATGCACACTAATAATACTAGTAGACGATAATTCATGTAACAATGCACACAAATAATACTAGTAGACGATAATTCATGTAACAATGCACTCTAATAATACTAGTAGACGATAATTCATGTAACAATGCACTCTAATAATACTAGTAGACGATAATTCATGTAACAATGCACTCTAATAATACTAGTAGACGATAATTCATGTAACAATGCACACAAATAATACTAGTAGACGATAATTCATGTAACAATGCACTCTAATAATACTAGTAGACGATAATTCAAGTAACAATGCACTCTAATAATACTAGTAGACGATAATTCATGTAACAATGCACTCTAATAATACTAGTAGACGATAATTCATGTAACAATGCACTCTAATAATACTAGTAGACGATAATTCATGTAACAATACACTCTAATAATACTAGTAGACGATAATTCATGTAACAATGCACACTAATACTAGTAGACGATAATTCATGTAACAATGCACACTAATAATACTAGTAGACGATAATTCATGTAACAATGCACACTAATAATACTAGTAGACGATAATTCATGTAACAATACACTCTAATAATACTAGTAGACGATAATTCATGTAACAATACACTCTAATAATACTAGTAGACGATAATTCATGTAACAATGCACTCTAATAATACTAGTAGACGATAATTCATGTAACAATGCACTCTAATAATACTAGTAGACGATAATTCATGTAACAATGCACACTACTACTAGTAGACGATAATTCATGTAACAATGCACTCTAATAATACTAGTAGACGATAATTCATGTAACAATGCACACTAATAATACTAGTAGACGATAATTCATGTAACAATACACTCTAATAATACAAGTAGACGATAATTCATGTAACAATACACTCTAATAATACTAGTAGACGATAATTCATGTAACAATACACTCTAATAATACTAGTAGACGATAATTCATGTAACAATACACTCTAATAATACTAGTAGACGATAATTCATGTAACAATGCACTCTAATAATACTAGTAGACGATGATTCATGTAACAATGCACACACATAATACTAGTAGACGATAATTCATGTAACAATGCACTCTAATAATACTAGTAGACGATAATTCATGTAACAATGCACTCTAATAATACTAGTAGACGATAATTCATGTAACAATGCACTCTAATAATACTAGTAGACGATAATTCATGTAACAATGCACACACATAATACTAGTAGACGATAATTCATGTAACAATGCACTCTAATAATACTATTAGACGATAATTCATGTAACAATGCACTCTAATAATAATAGTAGACGATAATTCATGTAACAATGCACACAAATAATACTAGTAGACGATAATTCATGTAACAATGCACTCTAATAATACTAGTAGACGATAATTCATGTAACAATGCACTCTAATAATACTAGTAGACGATAATTCATGTAACAATGCACTCTAATAATACTAGTAGACGATAATTCATGTAACAATGCACACAAATAATACTAGTAGACGATAATTCATGTAACAATGCATTCTAATAATACTAGTAGACGATAATTCATGTAACAATGCACTCTAATAATACTAGTAGACGATAATTCATGTAACAATACACTCTAATAATACTAGTAGACGATAATTCATGTAACAATGCACACTAATATTAGTAGACGATAATTCATGTAACAATGCACACTAATAATACTAGTAGACGATAATTCATGTAACAATGCACACTAATAATGCTAGTAGACGATAATTCATGTAACAATGCACTCTAATAATACTAGTAGACGATAATTCATGTAACAATGCACACAAATAATACTAGTAGAAGATAATTCATGTAACAATGCACTCTAATAATAGTAGTAGACGATAATTCATGTAACAATGCACTCTAATAATACTAGTAGACGATAATTCATGTAACAATGCACACTAATATTAGTAGACGATAATTCATGTAACAATGCACACTAATAATACTAGTAGACGATAATTCATGTAACAATGCACACTAATAATACTAGTAGACGATAATTCATGTAACAATACACTCTAATAATACTAGTAGACGATAATTCATGTAACAATACACTCTAATAAAACTAGTAGACGATAATTCATGTAACAATGCACACTAATAATACTAGTAGACGATAATTCATGTAACAATGCACACTACTACTAGTAGACGATAATTCATGTAACAATGCACTCTAATAATACTAGTAGACGATAATTCATGTAACAATGCACACTAATAATACTAGTAGACGATAATTCATGTAACAATACACTCTAATAATACAAGTAGACGATAATTCATGTAACA
This sequence comes from Bathymodiolus brooksi, assembly GCA_963680875.1. Taxonomy (NCBI): domain Eukaryota; kingdom Metazoa; phylum Mollusca; class Bivalvia; order Mytilida; family Modiolidae; genus Bathymodiolus; species Bathymodiolus brooksi. Next base: position 41,022,763 of record OY804575.1, read on the forward strand.
ATACACTCTAATAATACTAGTAGACGATAATTCATGTAACAATACACTCTAATAATACTAGTAGACGATAATTCATGTAACAATACACTCTAATAATACTAGTAGACGATAATTCATGTAACAATGCACTCTAATAATACTAGTAGACGATGATTCATGTAACAATGCACACAAATAATACTAGTAGACGATAATTCATGTAAAAATGCACTCTAATAATACTAGTAGACGATAATTCATGTAACAATGCACTCTAATAAAACTAGTAGACGATAATTCATGTAACAATGCACTCTAATAATACTAGTAGACGATAATTCATGTAACAATGCACACAAATAATACTAGTAGACGATAATTCATGTAACAATGCACACTAATAATACTAGTAGACGATAATTCACATGTAACAATGCACACTAATAATACTAGTAGACGATAATTCATGTAACAATGCACACTAATAATACTAGTAGACGATAATTCATGTAACAATGCACACTAATAATACTAGTAGACGATAATTCACATGTAATAATACACTCTAAAAATACTAGTAGATGATAATTCATGTAACGATGCACTCTAATAATACTAGTAGACGATACTTCATGTAACGATGCACTCTAATAATACTAGTAGACGATAATTCATGTAACAATGCACACTAATAATACTAGTAGACGATAATTCATGTAACAATATACTCTAATAATACAAGTAGACGATAATTCATGTAACAATACACTCTAATAATACTAGTAGACGATAATTCATGTAACAATACACTCTAATAATACTAGTAGACGATAATTCATGTAACAATGCACTCTAATAATACTAGTAGACGATAATTCATGTAACAATGCACACTAATAATACTAGTAGACGATAATTCACATGTAACAATGCACACTAATAATACTAGTAGACGATAATTCATGTAACAATGCACACTAATAATACTAGTACACGATAATTCATGTAACAATGCACACTAATAATACTAGTAGACGATAATTCACATGTAACAATGCACTCTAATAATACTAGTAGACGATAATTCATGTAACAATGCACTCTAATAATACTAGTAGACGATAATTCATGTAACAATGCACACAAATAATACTAGTAGACGATAATTCATGTAACAATGCACTCTAATAATACTAGTAGACGATAATTCATGTAACAATGCACTCTAATAATAATAGTAGACGATAATTCATGTAACAATGCACACAAATAATACTAGTAGACGATAATTCATGTAACAATGCACTCTAATAATACTAGTAGACGATAATTCATGTAACAATGCACTCTAATAATACTAGTAGACGATAATTCATGTAACAATGCACTCTAATAATACTAGTAGACGATAATTCATGTAACAATGCACACAAATAATACTAGTAGACGATAATTCATGTAACAATGCACTCTAATAATACTAGTAGACGATAATTCATGTAACAATGCACTCTAATAATACTAGTAGACGATAATTCATGTAACAATACACTCTAATAATACTAGTAGACGATAATTCATGTAACAATGCACACTAATATTAGTAGACGATAATTCATGTAACAATGCACACTAATAATACTAGTAGACGATAATTCATGTAACAATGCACACTAATAATGCTAGTAGACGATAATTCATGTAACAATGCACTCTAATAATACTAGTAGACGATAATTCATGTAACAATGCACACAAATAATACTAGTAGACGATAATTCATGTAACAATGCACTCTAATAATACTAGTAGACGATAATTCATGTAACAATGCACTCTAATAATACTAGTAGACGATAATTCATGTAACAATGCACACTAATATTAGTAGACGATAATTCATGTAACAATGCACACTAATAATACTAGTAGACCATAATTCATGTAACAATGCACACTAATAATACTAGTAGACGATAATTCATGTAACAATACACTCTAATAATACTAGTAGACGATAATTCATGTAACAATACACTCTAATAAAACTAGTAGACGATAATTCATGTAACAATGCACTCTAATAATACTAGTAGACGATAATTCATGTAGCAATGCACACTACTACTAGTAGACGATAATTCATGTAACAATGCACACTAATAATACTAGTAGACGATAATTCATGTAACAATACACTCTAATAATACAAGTAGACGATAATTCATGAAACAATACACTCTAATAATACTAGTAGACGATAATTCATGTAACAATACACTCTAATAATACTAGTAGACGATAATTCATGTAACAATACACTCTAATAATACTAGTAGACGATAATTCATGTAACAATGCACTCTAATAATACTAGTAGACGATGATTCATGTAACAATGCACACAAATAATACTAGTAGACGATAATTCATGTAACAATGCACTCTAATAATACTAGTAGACGATAATTCATGTAACAATGCACTCTAATAAAACTAGTAGACGACAATTCATGTAACAATGCACTCTAATAATACTAGTAGACGATAATTCATGTAACAATGCACACAAATAATACTAGTAGACGATAATTCATGTAACAATGCACACTAATAATACTAGTAGACGATAATTCACATGTAACAATGCACACTAATAATACTAGTAGACGATAATTCATGTAACAATGCACACTAATAATACTAGTAGACGATAATTCATGTAACAATGCACACTAATAATACTAGTAGACGATAATTCACATGTAACAATGCACACTAATAATACTAGTAGACGATAATTCATGTAACAATGCACACTAATAATACTAGTAGACGATAATTCATGTAACAATGCACACTAATAATACAAGTAGACGATAATTCATGTAACAATGCACTCTAATAATACTAGTAGACGATAATTCATGTAACAATACACTCTAATAATACTAGTAGACGATAATTCATGTAATAATACACTCTAAAAATACTAGTAGATGATAATTCATGTAACGATGCACTCTAATAATACTAGTAGACGATACTTCATGTAACGATGCACTCTAATAATACTAGTAGACGATAATTCATGTAACAATGCACACTAATAATACTAGTAGACGATAATTCATGTAACAATATACTCTAATAATACAAGTAGACGATAATTCATGTAACAATACACTCTAATAATACTAGTAGACGATAATTCATGTAACAATACACTCTAATAATACTAGTAGACGATAATTCATGTAACAATGCACTCTAATAATACTAGTAGACGATAATTCATGTAACAATGCACACTAATAATACTAGTAGACGATAATTCACATGTAACAATGCACACTAATAATACTAGTAGACGATAATTCATGTAACAATGCACACTAATAATACTAGTACACGATAATTCATGTAACAATGCACACTAATAATACTAGTAGACGATAATTCACATGTAACACTGGACACTAATAATACTAGTAGACGATAATTCATGTAACAATGCACACTAATAATACTAGTAGACGATAATTCATGTAATAATGCACACTAATAATACTAGTAGACGATAATTCATGTAACAATGCACTCTAATAATACTAGTAGACGATAATTCATGTAACAATGCACTCTAATAATACTAGTAGACGATAATTCATGTAACAATGCACACTAATAATACTAGTAGACGATAATTCACATGTAACAATGCACACTAATACTACTACTAGACGATAATTCATGTAACAATGCACACTAATAATACTAGTAGACGATAATTCATGTAACAATGCATACTAATACTAGTAGACGATAATTCATGTAACAATGCACACTAATAATACTAGTAGACGATAATTCACATGTAACAATGCACACTAATAATACTAGTAGACGATAATTCATGTAACAATGCACACTAATAATACTAGTAGACGATAATTCATGTAACAATGCACACTACTAAAACTAGTAGACGATAATTCACATGTAACAATGCACACTAATAATACTAGTAGACGATAATTCATGTAACAATGCACACTAATAATATTAGTAGACGATAATTCATGTAACAATGCACACTAATAATACTAGTAGACGATAATTCACATGTAACAATGCACACTAATAATACTAGTAGACGATAATTCATGCAACAATGCACACTAATAATACTAGTAGACGATAATTCACATGTAACAATGCACACTAATAATACTAGTAGACCATAATTCATGTAACAATGCACACTAATAATACTAGTAGAGGATAATTCATGTAACAATGCATACTAATACTAGTAGACGATAATTCATGTAACAATGCACACTAATAATACTAGTAGACGATAATTCACATGTAACAATGCACACTAATAATACTAGTAGACGATAATTCATGTAACAATGCACACTAATAATACTAGTAGACGATAATTCATGTAACAATGCACACTAATAATACTAGTAGACGATAATTCACATGTATCAATGCACACTAATAATACTAGTAGACGATAATTCATGTAACAATGCACACTAATAATACTAGTAGACGATAATTCATGTAACAATGCACACTAATAATACAAGTAGACGATAATTCATGTAACAATGCACTCTAATAATACTAGTAGACGATAATTCATGTAACAATACACTCTAATAATATTAGTAGACGATAATTCATGTAATAATACACTCTAAAAATACTAGTAGATGATAATTCATGTAACGATGCACACTAATAATACTAGTAGACGATACTTCATGTAACGATGCACTCTAATAATACTAGTAGACGATAATTCATGTAACAATGCACACTAATAATACTAGTAGACGATAATTCATGTAACAATATACTCTAATAATACAAGTAGACGATAATTCATGTAACAATACACTCTAATAATACTAGTAGACGATAATTCATGTAACAATACACTCTAATAATACTAGTAGACGATAATTCATGTAACAATGCACACTAATAATACTAGTAGACGATAATTCACATGTAACAATGCACACTAATAATACTAGTAGACGATAATTCATGTAACAATGCACACTAATAATACTAGTACACGATAATTCATGTAACAATGCACACTAATAATACTAGTAGACGATAATTCACATGTAACAATGCACACTAATAATACTAGTAGACGATAATTCATGTAACAATGCACACTAATAATACTAGTAGACGATAATTCATGTAATAATGCACACTAATAATACTAGTAGACGATAATTCATGTAACAATGCACTCTAATAATACTAGTAGACGATAATTCATGTAACAATGCACTCTAATAATACTAGTAGACGATAATTCATGTAACAATGCACACTAATAATACTAGTAGACGATAATTCACATGTAACAATGCACACTAATACTACTACTAGACGATAATTCATGTAACAATGCACACTAATAATACTAGTAGACGATATTTCATGTAACAATGCATACTAATACTAGTAGACGATAATTCATGTAACAATGCACACTAATAATACTAGTAGACGATAATTCACATGTAACAATGCACACTAATAATACTAGTAGACGATAATTCATGTAACAATGCACACTAATAATACTAGTAGACGATAATTCATGTAACAATGCACACTACTAATACTAGTAGACGATAATTCACATGTAACAATGCACACTAATAATACTAGTAGACGATAATTCATGTAACAATGCACACTAATAATATTAGTAGACGATAATTCATGTAACAATGCACACTAATAATACTAGTAGACGATAATTCACATGTAACAATGCACACTAATAATACTAGTAGACGATAATTCATGTAACAATGCACACTAATAATACTAGTAGACGATAATTCACATGTAACAATGCACACTAATAATACTAGTAGACCATAATTCATGTAACAATGCACACTAATAATACTAGTAGACGATAATTCATGTAACAATGCATACTAATACTAGTAGACGATAATTCATGTAACAATGCACACTAATAATACTAGTAGACGATAATTCATGTAACAATGACCACTAATAATACTAGTAGACGATAATTCACATGTAACAATGCACACTAATAATACTAGTAGACGATAATTCATGTAACAATGCACACTAATAATACTAGTAGACGATAATTCATGTAACAATGCATACTAATACTAGTAGACGATAATTCATGTAACAATGCACACTAATAATACTAGTAGACGATAATTCACATGTAACAATGCACACTAATAATACTAGTAGACGATAATTCATGTAACAATGCACACTAATAATACTAGTAGACGATAATTCACATGTAACAATGCACACTAATAATACTAGTAGACGATAATTCATGTAACAATGCACACTAATAATACTAGTACACGATAATTCATGTAACAATGCACACTAATAATACTAGTAGACGATAATTCATGTAACAATGCACACTAATAATACTAGTAGACGATAATTCACATGTAACAATGCACACTAATAATACTAGTAGACGATAATTCATGTAACAATGCACACTAATAATACTAGTAGACGATAATTCATGTAACAATGCACACTAATAATACTAGTAGACTATAATTCATATAACAATGCACACTAATAATACTAGTAGACGATAATTCACATGTAACAATGCACACTAATAATACTAGTAGACGATAATTCATGTAACAATGCACACTAATAATACTAGTAGACGATAATTCATATAACAATGCACACTAATAATACTAGTAGACGATAATTCATGTAACAATGCACACTAATAATACTAGTAGACGATAATTCACATGTAACAATGCACACTAATAATACTAGTAGACGATAATTCATGTAACAATGCACACTAATAATACTAGTAGACGATAATTCATGTAACAATGCACACTAATAATACTAGTAGACGATAATTCATGTAACAATGCACACTAATAATACTAGTAGACGATAATTCATGTAACAATGCACACTAATAATACTAGTAGACGATAATTCATGTAACAATGCACACTAATAATACTAGTAGACGATAATTCATGCAACAATGCATACTAATAATACTAGTAGACGATAATTCATGTAACAATGCACACTAATAATACTAGTAGACGATAATTCATGTAACAATGCACACCAATAATACTAGTAGACGATCATTCATGTAACAATGCACACTTATACTAGTAGATGATAATTCATGTAACAATGCACACTAATAATACTAGTAGACGATAATTCATGTAACAATGCACACAAATAATACTAGTAGACGATAATTCATGTAACAATGCACTCTAATAATACTAGTAGACGATAATTCATGTAACAATGCACACAAATAATACTAGTAGACGATAATTCATGTAACAATGCACTCTAATAATACTAGTAGACGATAATTCATGTAACAATGCACACTAATAATACTAGTAGACGATAATTCATGTAACAATACACTCTAATAATACAAGTAGACGATAATTCATGTAACAATACACTCTAATAATACTAGTAGACGATAATTCATGTAACAATACACTCTAATAATACTAGTAGACGATAATTCATGTAACAATACACTCTAATAATACTAGTAGACGATAATTCATGTAACAATGCACTCTAATAATACTAGTAGACGATGATTCATGTAACAATGCACACACATAATACTAGTAGACGATAATTCATGTAACAATGCACTCTAATAATACTAGTAGACGATAATTCATGTAACAATGCACTCTAATAATACTAGTAGACGATAATTCATGTAACAATGCACTCTAATAATACTAGTAGACGATAATTCATGTAACAATGCACACAAATAATACTAGTAGACGATAATTCATGTAACAATGCACTCTAATAATACTAGTAGACGATAATTCATGTAACAATGCACTCTAATAATAATAGTAGACGATAATTCATGTAACAATGCACACAAATAATACTAGTAGACGATAATTCATGTAACAATGCACTCTAATAATACTAGTAGACGATAATTCATGTAACAATGCACTCTAATAATACTAGTAGACGATAATTCATGTAACAATGCACTCTAATAATACTAGTAGACGATAATTCATGTAACAATGCACACAAATAATACTAGTAGACGATAATTCATGTAACAATGCACTCTAATAATACTAGTAGACGATAATTCATGTAACAATGCACTCTAATAATACTAGTAGACGATAATTCATGTAACAATACACTCTAATAATACTAGTAGACGATAATTCATGTAACAATGCACACTAATATTAGTAGACGATAATTCATGTAACAATGCACACTAATAATACTAGTAGACGATAATTCATGTAACAATGCACACTAATAATGCTAGTAGACGATAATTCATGTAACAATGCACTCTAATAATACTAGTAGACGATAATTCATGTAACAATGCACTCTAATAATACTAGTAGACGATAATTCATGTAACAATGCACTCTAATAATAATAGTAGACGATAATTCATGTAACAATGCACACAAATAATACTAGTAGACGATAATTCATGTAACAATGCACTCTAATAATACTAGTAGACGATAATTCATGTAACAATGCACTCTAATAATACTAGTAGACGATAATTCATGTAACAATGCACTCTAATAATACTAGTAGACGATAATTCATGTAACAATGCACACAAATAATACTAGTAGACGATAATTCATGTAACAATGCACTCTAATAATACTAGTAGACGATAATTCATGTAACAATGCACTCTAATAATACTAGTAGACGATAATTCATGTAACAATACACTCTAATAATACTAGTAGACGATAATTCATGTAACAATGCACACTAATATTAGTAGACGATAATTCATGTAACAATGCACACTAATAATACTAGTAGACGATAATTCATGTAACAATGCACACTAATAATGCTAGTAGACGATAATTCATGTAACAATGCACTCTAATAATACTAGTAGACGATAATTCATGTAACAATGCACTCTAATAATACTAGTAGACGATAATTCATGTAACAATGCACTCTAATAATACTAGTAGACGATAATTCATGTAACAATGCACACTAATATTAGTAGACGATAATTCATGTAACAATGCACACTAATAATACTAGTAGACGATAATTCATGTAACAATGCACACTAATAATACTAGTAGACGATAATTCATGTAACAATACACTCTAATAATACTAGTAGACGATAATTCATGTAACAATACACTCTAATAAAACTAGTAGACGATAATTCATGTAACAATGCACTCTAATAATACTAGTAGACGATAATTCATGTAACAATGCACACTACTACTAGTAGACGATAATTCATGTAACAATGCACTCTAATAATACTAGTAGACGATAATTCATGTAACAATGCACACTAATAATACTAGTAGACGATAATTCATGTAACAATGCACTCTAATAATACAAGTAGACGATAATTCATGTAACAATACACTCTAATAATACTAGTAGACGATAATTCATGTAACAATACACTCTAATAATACTAGTAGACGATAATTCATGTAACAATACACTCTAATAATACTAGTAGACGATAATTCATGTAACAATACACTCTAATAATACTAGTAGACGATGATTCATGTAACAATGCACACAAATAATACTAGTAGACGATAATTCATGTAAAAATGCACTCTAATAATACTAGTAGACGATAATTCACATGTAACAATGCACACTAATAATACTAGTAGACGATAATTCATGTAACAATGCACACTAATAATACTAGTAGACGATAATTCATGTAACAATGCACACTAATAATACAAGTAGACGATAATTCATGTAACAATGCACTCTAATAATACTAGTAGACGATAATTCATGTAACAATACACTCTAATAATACTAGTAGACGATAATTCATGTAATAATACACTCTAAAAATACTAGTAGATGATAATTCATGTAACGATGCACTCTAATAATACTAGTAGACGATACTTCATGTAACGATGCACTCTAATAATACTAGTAGACGATAATTCATGTAACAATGCACACTAATAATACTAGTAGACGATAATTCATGTAACAATATACTCTAATAATACAAGTAGACGATAATTCATGTAACAATACACTCTAATAATACTAGTAGACGATAATTCATGTAACAATACACTCTAATAATACTAGTAGACGATAATTCATGTAACAATGCACTCTAATAATACTAGTAGACGATAATTCATGTAACAATGCACACTAATAATACTAGTAGACGATAATTCACATGTAACAATGCACACTAATAATACTAGTAGAAGATAATTCATGTAACAATGCACACTAATAATACTAGTACACGATAATTCATGTAACAATGCACACTAATAATACTAGTAGACGATAATTCACATGTAACAATGCACACTAATAATACTAGTAGACGATAATTCATGTAACAATGCACACTAATAATACTAGTAGACGATAATTCATGTAATAATGCACACTAATAATACTAGTAGACGATAATTCATGTAACAATGCACTCTAATAATACTAGTAGACGATAATTCATGTAACAATGCACTCTAATAATACTAGTAGACGATAATTCATGTAACAATGCACACTAATAATACTAGTAGACGATAATTCACATGTAACAATGCACACTAATACTACTACTAGACGATAATTCATGTAACAATGCACACTAATAATACTAGTAGACGATAATTCATGTAACAATGCATACTAATACTAGTAGACGATAATTCATGTAACAATGCACACTAATAATACTAGTAGACGATAATTCACATGTAACAATGCACACTAATAATACTAGTAGACGATAATTCATGTAACAATGCACACTAATAATACTAGTAGACGATAATTCATGTAACAATGCACACTACTAAAACTAGTAGACGATAATTCACATGTAACAATGCACACTAATAATACTAGTAGACGATAATTCATGTAACAATGCACACTAATAATATTAGTAGACGATAATTCATGTAACAATGCACACTAATAATACTAGTAGACGATAATTCACATGTAACAATGCACACTAATAATACTAGTAGACGATAATTCATGCAACAATGCACACTAATAATACTAGTAGACGATAATTCACATGTAACAATGCACACTAATAATACTAGTAGACCATAATTCATGTAACAATGCACACTAATAATACTAGTAGACGATAATTCATGTAACAATGCATACTAATACTAGTAGACGATAATTCATGTAACAATGCACACTAATAATACTAGTAGACGATAATTCACATGTAACAATGCACACTAATAATACTAGTAGACGATAATTCATGTAACAATGCACACTAATAATACTAGTAGACGATAATTCATGTAACAATGCACACTAATAATACTAGTAGACGATAATTCACATATAACAATGCACACTAATAATACTAGTAGACGATAATTCATGTAACAATGCACACTAATAATACTAGTAGACGATAATTCATGTAACAATGCACACTAATAATACAAGTAGACGATAATTCATGTAACAATGCACTCTAATAATACTAGTAGACGATAATTCATGTAACAATACACTCTAATAATACTAGTAGACGATAATTCATGTAATAATACACTCTAAAAATACTAGTAGATGATAATTCATGTAACGATGCACTCTAATAATACTAGTAGACGATACTTCATGTAACGATGCACTCTAATAATACTAGTAGACGATAATTCATGTAACAATGCACACTAATAATACTAGTAGACGATAATTCATGTAACAATATACTCTAATAATACAAGTAGACGATAATTCATGTAACAATACACTCTAATAATACTAGTAGACGATAATTCATGTAACAATACACTCTAATAATACTAGTAGACGATAATTCATGTAACAATGCACTCTAATAATACTAGTAGACGATAATTCATGTAACAATGCACACTAATAATACTAGTAGACGATAATTCACATGTAACAATGCACACTAATAATACTAGTAGACGATAATTCACATGTAACAATGCACACTAATAATACTAGTAGACCATAATTCATGTAACAATGCACACTAATAATACTAGTAGAGGATAATTCATGTAACAATGCATACTAATACTAGTAGACGATAATTCATGTAACAATGCACACTAATAATACTAGTAGACGATAATTCACATGTAACAATGCACACTAATAATACTAGTAGACGATAATTCATGTAACAATGCACACTAATAATACTAGTAGACGATAATTCATGTAACAATGCACACTAATAATACTAGTAGACGATAATTCACATGTATCAATGCACACTAATAATACTAGTAGACGATAATTCATGTAACAATGCACACTAATAATACTAGTAGACGATAATTCATGTAACAATGCACACTAATAATACAAGTAGACGATAATTCATGTAACAATGCACTCTAATAATACTAGTAGACGATAATTCATGTAACAATACACTCTAATAATATTAGTAGACGATAATTCATGTAATAATACACTCTAAAAATACTAGTAGATGATAATTCATGTAACGATGCACACTAATAATACTAGTAGACGATACTTCATGTAACGATGCACTCTAATAATACTAGTAGACGATAATTCATGTAACAATGCACACTAATAATACTAGTAGACGATAATTCATGTAACAATATACTCTAATAATACAAGTAGACGATAATTCATGTAACAATACACTCTAATAATACTAGTAGACGATAATTCATGTAACAATACACTCTAATAATACTAGTAGACGATAATTCATGTAACAATGCACACTAATAATACTAGTAGACGATAATTCACATGTAACAATGCACACTAATAATACTAGTAGACGATAATTCATGTAACAATGCACACTAATAATACTAGTACACGATAATTCATGTAACAATGCACACTAATAATACTAGTAGACGATAATTCACATGTAACAATGCACACTAATAATACTAGTAGACGATAATTCATGTAACAATGCACACTAATAATACTAGTAGACGATAATTCATGTAATAATGCACACTAATAATACTAGTAGACGATAATTCATGTAACAATGCACTCTAATAATACTAGTAGACGATAATTCATGTAACAATGCACTCTAATAATACTAGTAGACGATAATTCATGTAACAATGCACACTAATAATACTAGTAGACGATAATTCACATGTAACAATGCACACTAATACTACTACTAGACGATAATTCATGTAACAATGCACACTAATAATACTAGTAGACGATATTTCATGTAACAATGCATACTAATACTAGTAGACGATAATTCATGTAACAATGCACACTAATAATACTAGTAGACGATAATTCACATGTAACAATGCACACTAATAATACTAGTAGACGATAATTCATGTAACAATGCACACTAATAATACTAGTAGACGATAATTCATGTAACAATGCACACTACTAATACTAGTAGACGATAATTCACATGTAACAATGCACACTAATAATACTAGTAGACGATAATTCATGTAACAATGCACACTAATAATATTAGTAGACGATAATTCATGTAACAATGCACACTAATAATACTAGTAGACGATAATTCACATGTAACAATGCACACTAATAATACTAGTAGACGATAATTCATGTAACAATGCACACTAATAATACTAGTAGACGATAATTCACATGTAACAATGCACACTAATAATACTAGTAGACCATAATTCATGTAACAATGCACACTAATAATACTAGTAGACGATAATTCATGTAACAATGCATACTAATACTAGTAGACGATAATTCATGTAACAATGCACACTAATAATACTAGTAGACGATAATTCATGTAACAATGACCACTAATAATACTAGTAGACGATAATTCACATGTAACAATGCACACTAATAATACTAGTAGACGATAATTCATGTAACAATGCACACTAATAATACTAGTAGACGATAATTCATGTAACAATGCATACTAATACTAGTAGACGATAATTCATGTAACAATGCACACTAATAATACTAGTAGACGATAATTCACATGTAACAATGCACACTAATAATACTAGTAGACGATAATTCATGTAACAATGCACACTAATAATACTAGTAGACGATAATTCACATGTAACAATGCACACTAATAATACTAGTAGACGATAATTCATGTAACAATGCACACTAATAATACTAGTACACGATAATTCATGTAACAATGCACACTAATAATACTAGTAGACGATAATTCATGTAACAATGCACACTAATAATACTAGTAGACGATAATTCACATGTAACAATGCACACTAATAATACTAGTAGACGATAATTCATGTAACAATGCACACTAATAATACTAGTAGACGATAATTCATGTAACAATGCACACTAATAATACTAGTAGACTATAATTCATATAACAATGCACACTAATAATACTAGTAGACGATAATTCACATGTAACAATGCACACTAATAATACTAGTAGACGATAATTCATGTAACAATGCACACTAATAATACTAGTAGACGATAATTCATATAACAATGCACACTAATAATACTAGTAGACGATAATTCATGTAACAATGCACACTAATAATACTAGTAGACGATAATTCACATGTAACAATGCACACTAATAATACTAGTAGACGATAATTCATGTAACAATGCACACTAATAATACTAGTAGACGATAATTCATGTAACAATGCACACTAATAATACTAGTAGACGATAATTCATGTAACAATGCACACTAATAATACTAGTAGACGATAATTCATGTAACAATGCACACTAATAATACTAGTAGACGATAATTCATGTAACAATGCACACTAATAATACTAGTAGACGATAATTCATGCAACAATGCATACTAATAATACTAGTAGACGATAATTCATGTAACAATGCACACTAATAATACTAGTAGACGATAATTCATGTAACAATGCACACCAATAATACTAGTAGACGATCATTCATGTAACAATGCACACTTATACTAGTAGATGATAATTCATGTAACAATGCACACTAATAATACTAGTAGACGATAATTCATGTAACAATGCACACAAATAATACTAGTAGACGATAATTCATGTAACAATGCACTCTAATAATACTAGTAGACGATAATTCATGTAACAATGCACACAAATAATACTAGTAGACGATAATTCATGTAACAATGCACTCTAATAATACTAGTAGACGATAATTCATGTAACAATGCACACTAATAATACTAGTAGACGATAATTCATGTAACAATACACTCTAATAATACAAGTAGACGATAATTCATGTAACAATACACTCTAATAATACTAGTAGACGATAATTCATGTAACAATACACTCTAATAATACTAGTAGACGATAATTCATGTAACAATACACTCTAATAATACTAGTAGACGATAATTCATGTAACAATGCACTCTAATAATACTAGTAGACGATGATTCATGTAACAATGCACACACATAATACTAGTAGACGATAATTCATGTAACAATGCACTCTAATAATACTAGTAGACGATAATTCATGTAACAATGCACTCTAATAATACTAGTAGACGATAATTCATGTAACAATGCACTCTAATAATACTAGTAGACGATAATTCATGTAACAATGCACACAAATAATACTAGTAGACGATAATTCATGTAACAATGCACTCTAATAATACTAGTAGACGATAATTCATGTAACAATGCACTCTAATAATAATAGTAGACGATAATTCATGTAACAATGCACACAAATAATACTAGTAGACGATAATTCATGTAACAATGCACTCTAATAATACTAGTAGACGATAATTCATGTAACAATGCACTCTAATAATACTAGTAGACGATAATTCATGTAACAATGCACTCTAATAATACTAGTAGACGATAATTCATGTAACAATGCACACAAATAATACTAGTAGACGATAATTCATGTAACAATGCACTCTAATAATACTAGTAGACGATAATTCATGTAACAATGCACTCTAATAATACTAGTAGACGATAATTCATGTAACAATACACTCTAATAATACTAGTAGACGATAATTCATGTAACAATGCACACTAATATTAGTAGACGATAATTCATGTAACAATGCACACTAATAATACTAGTAGACGATAATTCATGTAACAATGCACACTAATAATGCTAGTAGACGATAATTCATGTAACAATGCACTCTAATAATACTAGTAGACGATAATTCATGTAACAATGCACTCTAATAATACTAGTAGACGATAATTCATGTAACAATGCACTCTAATAATAATAGTAGACGATAATTCATGTAACAATGCACACAAATAATACTAGTAGACGATAATTCATGTAACAATGCACTCTAATAATACTAGTAGACGATAATTCATGTAACAATGCACTCTAATAATACTAGTAGACGATAATTCATGTAACAATGCACTCTAATAATACTAGTAGACGATAATTCATGTAACAATGCACACAAATAATACTAGTAGACGATAATTCATGTAACAATGCACTCTAATAATACTAGTAGACGATAATTCATGTAACAATGCACTCTAATAATACTAGTAGACGATAATTCATGTAACAATACACTCTAATAATACTAGTAGACGATAATTCATGTAACAATGCACACTAATATTAGTAGACGATAATTCATGTAACAATGCACACTAATAATACTAGTAGACGATAATTCATGTAACAATGCACACTAATAATGCTAGTAGACGATAATTCATGTAACAATGCACTCTAATAATACTAGTAGACGATAATTCATGTAACAATGCACTCTAATAATACTAGTAGACGATAATTCATGTAACAATGCACTCTAATAATACTAGTAGACGATAATTCATGTAACAATGCACACTAATATTAGTAGACGATAATTCATGTAACAATGCACACTAATAATACTAGTAGACGATAATTCATGTAACAATGCACACTAATAATACTAGTAGACGATAATTCATGTAACAATACACTCTAATAATACTAGTAGACGATAATTCATGTAACAATACACTCTAATAAAACTAGTAGACGATAATTCATGTAACAATGCACTCTAATAATACTAGTAGACGATAATTCATGTAACAATGCACACTACTACTAGTAGACGATAATTCATGTAACAATGCACTCTAATAATACTAGTAGACGATAATTCATGTAACAATGCACACTAATAATACTAGTAGACGATAATTCATGTAACAATGCACTCTAATAATACAAGTAGACGATAATTCATGTAACAATACACTCTAATAATACTAGTAGACGATAATTCATGTAACAATACACTCTAATAATACTAGTAGACGATAATTCATGTAACAATACACTCTAATAATACTAGTAGACGATAATTCATGTAACAATACACTCTAATAATACTAGTAGACGATGATTCATGTAACAATGCACACAAATAATACTAGTAGACGATAATTCATGTAAAAATGCACTCTAATAATACTAGTAGACGATAATTCACATGTAACAATGCACACTAATAATACTAGTAGACGATAATTCATGTAACAATGCACACTAATAATACTAGTAGACGATAATTCATGTAACAATGCACACTAATAATACAAGTAGACGATAATTCATGTAACAATGCACTCTAATAATACTAGTAGACGATAATTCATGTAACAATACACTCTAATAATACTAGTAGACGATAATTCATGTAATAATACACTCTAAAAAATACTAGTAGATGATAATTCATGTAACGATGCACTCTAATAATACTAGTAGACGATACTTCATGTAACGATGCACTCTAATAATACTAGTAGACGATAATTCATGTAACAATGCACACTAATAATACTAGTAGACGATAATTCATGTAACAATATACTCTAATAATACAAGTAGACGATAATTCATGTAACAATACACTCTAATAATACTAGTAGACGATAATTCATGTAACAATACACTCTAATAATACTAGTAGACGATAATTCATGTAACAATGCACTCTAATAATACTAGTAGACGATAATTCATGTAACAATGCACACTAATAATACTAGTAGACGATAATTCACATGTAACAATGCACACTAATAATACTAGTAGAAGATAATTCATGTAACAATGCACACTAATAATACTAGTACACGATAATTCATGTAACAATGCACACTAATAATACTAGTAGACGATAATTCACATGTAACAATGCACACTAATAATACTAGTAGACGATAATTCATGTAACAATGCACACTAATAATACTAGTAGACGATAATTCATGTAATAATGCACACTAATAATACTAGTAGACGATAATTCATGTAACAATGCACTCTAATAATACTAGTAGACGATAATTCATGTAACAATGCACTCTAATAATACTAGTAGACGATAATTCATGTAACAATGCACACTAATAATACTAGTAGACGATAATTCACATGTAACAATGCACACTAATACTACTACTAGACGATAATTCATGTAACAATGCACACTAATAATACTAGTAGACGATAATTCATGTAACAATGCATACTAATACTAGTAGACGATAATTCATGTAACAATGCACACTAATAATACTAGTAGACGATAATTCACATGTAACAATGCACACTAATAATACTAGTAGACGATAATTCATGTAACAATGCACACTAATAATACTAGTAGACGATAATTCATGTAACAATGCACACTACTAAAACTAGTAGACGATAATTCACATGTAACAATGCACACTAATAATACTAGTAGACGATAATTCATGTAACAATGCACACTAATAATATTAGTAGACGATAATTCATGTAACAATGCACACTAATAATACTAGTAGACGATAATTCACATGTAACAATGCACACTAATAATACTAGTAGACGATAATTCATGCAACAATGCACACTAATAATACTAGTAGACGATAATTCACATGTAACAATGCACACTAATAATACTAGTAGACCATAATTCATGTAACAATGCACACTAATAATACTAGTAGACGATAATTCATGTAACAATGCATACTAATACTAGTAGACGATAATTCATGTAACAATGCACACTAATAATACTAGTAGACGATAATTCACATGTAACAATGCACACTAATAATACTAGTAGACGATAATTCATGTAACAATGCACACTAATAATACTAGTAGACGATAATTCATGTAACAATGCACACTAATAATACTAGTAGACGATAATTCACATATAACAATGCACACTAATAATACTAGTAGACGATAATTCATGTAACAATGCACACTAATAATACTAGTAGACGATAATTCATGTAACAATGCACACTAATAATACAAGTAGACGATAATTCATGTAACAATGCACTCTAATAATACTAGTAGACGATAATTCATGTAACAATACACTCTAATAATACTAGTAGACGATAATTCATGTAATAATACACTCTAAAAATACTAGTAGATGATAATTCATGTAACGATGCACTCTAATAATACTAGTAGACGATACTTCATGTAACGATGCACTCTAATAATACTAGTAGACGATAATTCATGTAACAATGCACACTAATAATACTAGTAGACGATAATTCATGTAACAATATACTCTAATAATACAAGTAGACGATAATTCATGTAACAATACACTCTAATAATACTAGTAGACGATAATTCATGTAACAATACACTCTAATAATACTAGTAGACGATAATTCATGTAACAATGCACTCTAATAATACTAGTAGACGATAATTCATGTAACAATGCACACTAATAATACTAGTAGACGATAATTCACATGTAACAATGCACACTAATAATACTAGTAGACGATAATTCATGTAACAATGCACACTAATAATACTAGTACACGATAATTCATGTAACAATGCACACTAATAATACTAGTAGACGATAATTCACATGTAACAATGCACACTAATAATACTAGTAGACGATAATTCATGTAACAATGTACACTAATAATACTAGTAGACGATAATTCATGTAATAATGCACACTAATAATACTAGTAGACGATAATTCATGTAACAATGCACTCTAATAATACTAGTAGACGATAATTCATGTAACAATGCACTCTAATAATACTAGTAGACGATAATTCATGTAACAATGCACACTAATAATACTAGTAGACGATAATTCACATGTAACAATGCACACTAATACTACTACTAGACGATAATTCATGTAACAATGCACACTAATAATACTAGTAGACGATAATTCATGTAACAATGCATACTAATACTAGTAGACGATAATTCATGTAACAATGCACACTAATAATACTAGTAGACGATAATTAACATGTAACAATGCACACTAATAATACTAGTAGACGATAATTCATGTAACAATGCACACTAATAATACTAGTAGACGATAATTCATGTAACAATGCACACTACTAAAACTAGTAGACGATAATTCACATGTAACAATGCACACTAATAATACTAGTAGACGATAATTCATGTAACAATGCACACTAATAATATTAGTAGACGATAATTCATGTAACAATGCACACTAATAATACTAGTAGACGATAATTCACATGTAACAATGCACACTAATAATACTAGTAGACGATAATTCATGCAACAATGCACACTAATAATACTAGTAGACGATAATTCACATGTAACAATGCACACTAATAATACTAGTAGACCATAATTCATGTAACAATGCACACTAATAATACTAGTAGACGATAATTCATGTAACAATGCATACTAATACTAGTAGACGATAATTCATGTAACAATGCACACTAATAATACTAGTAGACGATAATTCACATGTAACAATGCACACTAATAATACTAGTAGACGATAATTCATGTAACAATGCACACTAATAATATTAGTAGACGATAATTCATGTAACAATGCACACTAATAATACTAGTAGACGATAATTCACATATAACAATGCACACTGATAATACTAGTAGACGATAATTCATGTAACAATGCACACTAATAATACTAGTAGACGATAATTCATGTAACAATGCACACTAATAATACAAGTAGACGATAATTCATGTAACAATGCACTCTAATAATACTAGTAGACGATAATTCATGTAACAATACACTCTAATAATACTAGTAGACGATAATTCATGTAATAATACACTCTAAAAATACTAGTAGATGATAATTCATGTAACGATGCACTCTAATAATACTAGTAGACGATACTTCATGTAACGATGCACTCTAATAATACTAGTAGACGATAATTCATGTAACAATGCACACTAATAATACTAGTAGACGATAATTCATGTAACAATATACTCTAATAATACAAGTAGACGATAATTCATGTAACAATACACTCTAATAATACTAGTAGACGATAATTCATGTAACAATACACTCTAATAATACTAGTAGACGATAATTCATGTAACAATGCACACTAATAATACTAGTAGACGATAATTCACATGTAACAATGCACACTAATAATACTAGTAGACGATAATTCATGTAACAATGCACACTAATAATACTAGTACACGATAATTCATGTAACAATGCACACTAATAATACTAGTAGACGATAATTCACATGTAACAATGCACACTAATAATACTAGTAGACGATAATTCATGTAACAATGCACACTAATAATACTAGTAGACGATAATTCATGTAATAATGCACACTAATAATACTAGTAGACGATAATTCATGTAACAATGCACTCTAATAATACTATTAGACGATAATTCATGTAACAATGCACTCTAATAATACTAGTAGACGATAATTCATGTAACAATGCACACTAATAATACTAGTATACGATAATTCACATGTAACAATGCACACTAATACTACTACTAGACGATAATTCATGTAACAATGCACACTAATAATACTAGTAGACGATAATTCATGTAACAATGCATACTAATACTAGTAGACGATAATTCATGTAACAATGCACACTAATAATACTAGTAGACGATAATTCACATGTAACAATGCACACTAATAATACTAGTAGACGATAATTCATGTAACAATGCACACTAATAATACTAGTAGACGATAATTCATGTAACAATGCACACTACTAATACTAGTAGACGATAATTCACATGTAACAATGCACACTAATAATACTAGTAGACGATAATTCATGTAACAATGCACACTAATAATATTAGTAGACGATAATTCATATAACAATGCACACTAATAATACTAGTAGACGATAATTCACATGTAACAATGCACACTAATAATACTAGTAGACGATAATTCATGTAACAATGCACACTAATAATACTAGTAGACGATAATTCACATGTAACAATGCACACTAATAATACTAGTAGACCATAATTCATGTAACAATGCACACTAATAATACTAGTAGACGATAATTCAAGTAACAATGCATACTAATACTAGTAGACGATAATTCATGTAACAATGCACACTAATAATACTAGTAGACGATAATTCATGTAACAATGACCACTAATAATACTAGTAGACGATAATTCACATGTAACAATGCACACTAATAATACTAGTAGACGAAAATTCATGTAACAATGCACACTAATAATACTAGTAGACGATAATTCATGTAACAATGCATACTAATACTAGTAGACGATAATTCATGTAACAATGCACACTAATAATACTAGTAGACGATAATTCACATGTAACAATGCACACTAATAATACTAGTAGACGATAATTCATGTAACAATGCACACTAATAATACTAGTAGACGATAATTCACATGTAACAATGCACACTAATAATACTAGTAGACGATAATTCATGTAACAATGCACACTAATAATACTAGTAGACGATAATTCATGTAACAATGCACACTAATAATACTAGTAGACGATAATTCATGTAACAATGCACACTAATAATACTAGTAGACGATAATTCACATGTAACAATGCACACTAATAATACTAGTAGACGATAATTCATGTAACAATGCACACTAATAATACTAGTAGACGATAATTCATGTAACAATGCACACTAATAATACTAGTAGACTATAATTCATGTAACAATGCACACTAATAATACTAGTAGACGATAATTCACATGTAACAATGCACACTAATAATACTAGTAGACGATAATTCATGTAACAATGCACACTAATAATACTAGTAGACGATAATTCATATAACAATGCACACTAATAATACTAGTAGACGATAATTCATGTAACAATGCACACTAATAATACTAGTAGACGATAATTCACATGTAACAATGCACACTAATAATACTAGTAGACGATAATTCATGTAACAATGCACACTAATAATACTAGTAGACGATAATTCATGTAACAATGCACACTAATAATACTAGTAGACGATAATTCATGTAACAATGCACACTAATAATACTAGTAGACGATAATTCATGTAACAATGCACACTAATAATACTAGTAGACGATAATTCATGTAACAATGCA
Organism: Bathymodiolus brooksi; assembly: GCA_963680875.1. Taxonomy (NCBI): domain Eukaryota; kingdom Metazoa; phylum Mollusca; class Bivalvia; order Mytilida; family Modiolidae; genus Bathymodiolus; species Bathymodiolus brooksi. The sequence continues at coordinate 41,046,507 of OY804575.1, forward strand.
CACTAATAATACTAGTAGACGATAATTCATGCAACAATGCATACTAATAATACTAGTAGACGATAATTCATGTAACAATGCACACTAATAATACTAGTAGACGATAATTCATGTAACAATGCACACTAATAATACTAGTAGACGATCATTCATGTAACAATGCACACTTATACTAGTAGATGATAATTCATGTAACAATGCACACTAATAATACTAGTAGACGATAATTCATGTAACAATGCACACAAATAATACTAGTAGACGATAATTAATGTAACAATGCACACTAATAAAACTAGTAGACGATAATTCATGTAACAATGCACACTAATAATACTAGTAGACGATAATTCATGTAACAATGCACACTAATAATACTAGTAGACGATAATTCACATGTAACAATGCACACTAATAATATTAGTAGACGATAATTCATGTAACAATGCACACTAATAATACTAGTAGACGATAATTCATGTAACAATGCACACTAATAATACTAGTAGACGATAATTCATGTAACAATGCACACTAATAATACTAGTAGACGATAATTCATGTAACAATGCACACTAATAATACTAGTAGACGATAATTCATATAACAATGCACACTAATAATACTAGTGGACGATAATTCATGCAACAATGCATACTAATAATACTAGTAGACGATAATTCATGTAACAATGCACACTAATACTAGTAGACGATAATTCATGTAACAATGCACACTAATAATACTAGTAGACGATAATTCATGTAACAATGCACACTAACAATACTAGTAGACGATAATTCATGTAACAATGCACACTAATAATACTAGTAGACGATAATTCATGTAACAATGCACACTAATAATACTAGTAGACGATAATTCATGTAACAATGCACACTAATAACACTAGTAGACGATAATTCATGTAACAATGCACACTAATACTAGTTGACGATGATTCATGTAACAATGCACACTAATAATACTAGTAGACGATAATTCATGTAACAATGCACACTAATAATACTAGTAGACGATAATTCATGTAACAATGCATACTAATACTAGTAGACGATAATTCATGTAACAATGCACACTAATAATACTAGTAGACGATAATTCACATGTAACAATGCACACTAATAATACTAGTAGACGATAATTCATGTAACAATGCACACTAATAACACTAGTAGACGATCATTCATGTAACAATGCACACTTATACTAGTAGATGATAATTCATGTAACAATGCACACTAATAATACTTGTAGACGATAATTCATGTAACAATGCACACAAATAATACTAGTAGACGATAATTCATGTAACAATGCACACTAATAATACTAGTAGACGATAATTCATGTAACAATGCACACTAATAATACTAGTAGACGATAATTCATGTAACAATGCACACTAATAATACTAATAGACGATAATTCACATGTAACAATGCACACTAATAATATCAGTAGACGATAATTCATGTAACAATGCACACTAATAATACTAGTAGACGATAATTCATGTAACAATGCACACTAATAATACTAGTAGACGATAATTCATGTAACAATGCACACTAATAATACTAGTAGACGATAATTCATGTAACAATGCACACTAATAATACTAGTAGACGATAATTCATATAACAATGCACACTAATAATACTAGTGGACGATAATTCATGCAACAATGCACACTAATAATACTAGTAGACGATAATTCATGTAACAATGCACACTAATACTAGTAGACGATAATTCATGTAACAATGCACACTAATAATACTAGTAGACGATAATTCATGTAACAATGCACACTAACAATACTAGTAGACGATAATTCATGTAACAATGCACACTAATAATACTAGTAGACGATAATTCATGTAACAATGCACACTAATAATACTAGTAGACGATAATTCATGTAACAATGCACACTAATAATACTAGTAGACGATAATTCATGTAACAATGCACACTAATACTAGTTGACGATGATTCATGTAACAATGCACACTAATAATACAAGTAGACGATAATTCATGTAACAATGCACACTAATAATACTAGTAGACGATAATTCATGTAACAATGCACACTAATAATACTAGTAGACGATAATTCATGTAACAATGCACACTAATAATACTAGTAGACGATAATTCATGTAACAATGCACACTAATAATACTAGTAGACGATAATTCATGCAACAATGCATACTAATAATACTAGTAGACGATAATTCATGTAACAATGCACACTAATAATACTAGTAGACGATAATTCATGTAACAATGCACACTAATAATACTAGTAGACGATAATTCATGTAACAATGCACACTAATAATACTAGTAGACGATAATTCATGTACCAATGCACACTAATAATACTAGTAGACGATAATTCATGTAACAATGCACACTAATACTAGTAGACGACAATGCATACTAATAATACTAGTAGACGATAATTCATGTAACAATGCACACTAATAATACTAGTAGACGATAATTCATGTAACAATGCACACTAATAATACTAGTAGACGATAATTCATGTAACAATGCACACTAATAATACTAGTAGATGATAATTCATGTAACAATGCACACTAATACTAGTAGACGATAATTCATGTAACAATACACACTAATAATACTAGTAGACGATAATTCATGTAACAATGCACCCTAATAATACTAGTAGATGATAATTCATGTAACAATGCACACTAATAATACTAGTAGACGATAATTCATGTAACAATGCACACTAATACTAGTTGACGATGATTCATGTAACAATGCACACTAATAATACTAGTAGACGATAATTCATGTAACAATGCACACTAATAATACTAGTAGACGATAATTCACATGTAAAAATGCACACTAATAATACTAGTATACGATAATTCATGTAACAATGCACACTAATAATACTAGTAGACGATAATTCATGTAACAATGCACACTAATAATACTAGTAGACGATAATTCATGTAACAATGCACACTAATAATACTAGTAGATGATAATTCATGTAACAATACACACTAATACTAGTAGACGATAATTCATGTAACAATGCACACTAATAATACTAGTAGACGATAATTCATGTAACAATGCACACTAATAATACTAGTAGATGATAATTCATGAAACAATGCACACTAACAATACTAGTAGACGATAATTCATGTAACAATGCACACTAATAATACTAGTAGACGATAATTCATGTAGCAATGCACACTAATAATTCTAGTAGACGATAATTCATGTAACAATGCACACTAATAATACTAGTAGACGATAATTCATGCAACAATGCACACTAATAATACTAGTAGACGATAATTCATGTAACAATTAGTAGACGATAATTCATGTAACAGTGCACACTAATACTAGTAGACGATAATTCATGTAACAATGCACACTAATACTAGTAGACGATAATTCATGTAAAAATGCACACTAATACTAGTAGACGATAACTCATGTAACAATGCACACTAATAATACTAGTAGACGAAAATTCATGTAACAATGCACACTAATAATACTAGTAGACGATAATTCATGTAACAATGCACACTAATAATACTAGTAGACGATAATTCATGTAATAATGCACACTAATAATACTAGTAGATGATAATTCATGTAACAATGCACACTAATACTAGTAGACAATAATTCATGTAACAATGCACACTAACAATACTAGTAGACGATAATTCATGTAACAATGCACACTAATAATACTAGTAGATGATAATTCATGTAACAATGCACACTAACAATACTAGTAGACGATAATTCATGTAACAATGCACACTAATAATACTAGTAGACGATAATTCATGTAACAATGCACACTAATAATACTAGTAGACGATAATTCATGTAACAATGCACACTAATAATACTAGTAGACGATAATTCATGTAACAATGCACACTAATAATACTAGTAGACGATCATTCATGTAACAATGCACACTAATACTGGTAGACGATAATTCATGTAACAATGCACACTAATAATACTAGTAGACGATAATTCATGTAACAATGCACACAAATAATACTAGTAGACGATAATTCATGTAACAATGCACACTAATAATACTAGTAGACGATAATTCATGTAACAATGCACACTAATAATACTAGTAGACGATAATTCATGTAACAATGCACACTAATAATACAAGTAGACGATAATTCATGTAAAAATGCACACTAACAATACTAGTAGACGATAATTCAAGTAACAATGCACACTAATACTAGTAGACGATAATGCATGTAACAATGCACACTAATAATACTAGTAGACGATAATTCATGTAACAATGCACACTAATACTAGTAGACGATAATGCATACTAATAATACTAGTAGACGATAATTCATGTAACAATGCACACTAATAATACTAGTAGACGATAATTCATGTAACAATGCACACTAATAATACTAGTAGACGATAATTCATGTATCAATGGACACTAATAATACTAGTATATGATAATTCATGTAACAATGCACACTAATACTAGTAGACGATAATTCATGTAACAATACACACTAATAATACTAGTAGACGATAATTCATGTAACAATGCACACTAATAATACTAGTAGATGATAATTCATGTAACAATGCACACTAATAATACTAGTAGACGATAATTCATGTAACAATGCACACTAATACTAGTTGACGATGATTCATGTAACAATGCACACTAATAATACTAGTAGACGATAATTCATGTAACAATGCACACTAATAATACTAGTAGACGATAATTCACATGTAACAATGCACACTAATAATACTAGTATACGATAATTCATGTAACAATGCACACTAATAATACTAGTAGACGATAATTCATGTAACAATGCACACTAATAATACTAGTAGACGATAATTCATGTAACAATGCACACTAATAATACTAGTAGATGATAATTCATGTAACAATGCACACTAATACTAGTAGACGATAATTCATGTAACAATGCACACTAATAATACTAGTAGACGATAATTCATGTAACAATGCACACTAATAATACTAGTAGATGATAATTCATGTAACAATGCACACTAACAATACTAGTAGACGATAATTCATGTAACAATGCACACTAATAATACTAGTAGACGATAATTCATGTAGCAATGCACACTAATAATACTAGTAGACGATAATTCATGTAACAATGCACACTAATAATACTAGTAGACGATAATTCATGCAAAAATGCACACTAATAATACTAGTAGACGATAATTCATGTAACAATTAGTAGACGATAATTCATGTAACAGTGCACACTAATACTAATAGACGATAATTCATGTAACAATGCACACTAATACTAGTAGACGATAATTCATGTAACAATGCACACTAATACTAGTAGACGTTAACTCATGTAACAATGCACACTAATAATACTAGTAGACGAAAATTCATGTAACAATGCACACTAATAATACTAGTAGACGATAATTCATGTAACAATGCACACTAATAATACTAGTAGACGATAATTCATGTAATAATGCACACTAATAATACTAGTAGATGATAATTCATGTAACAATGCACACTAATACTAGTAGACAATAATTCATGTAACAATGCACACTAATAATACTAGTAGACGATAATTCATGTAACAATGCACACTAATAATACTAGTAGATGATAATTCATGTAACAATGCACACTAACAATACTAGTAGACGATAATTCATGTAACAATGCACACTAATAATACTAGTAGACGATAATTCATGTAACAATGCACACTATTAATACTAGTAGTCGATAATTCATGTAACAATGCACACTAATAATACTAGTAGACGATAATTCATGCAACAATGCACACTAATAATACTAGTAGACGATCATTCATGTAACAATGCACACTAATACTGGTAGACGATAATTCATGTAACAATGCACACTAATAATACTAGTAGACGATAATTCATGTAACAATGCACACTAATAATACTAGTAGACGATAATTCATGTAACAATGCACACTAATAATACTAGTAGACGATAATTCATGTAACAATGCACACTAATAATACTAGTAGACGATAATTCATGTAACAATGCACACTAACAATACTAGTAGACGATAATTCAAGTAACAATGCACACTAATACTAGTAGACGATAATGCATGTAACAATGCACACTAATAATACTAGTAGACGATAATTCATGTAACAATGCACATTAACAATACTAGTAGACAATAATTCATGTAACAATGCACACTAATAATACTAGTAGACGATAATTCATGTAACAATGCACACTAATAATACTAGTAGACGATAATTCATGTAATAGTGCACACTAATAATACTAGTAGACGATAATTCATGTAACAATGCACACTAATAATACTAGTAGACGATAATTCATGTAACAATGCACACTAATAATACTAGTAGACGATAATTCATGTAACAATGCACACTAATACTAGTTGACGATGAATCATGTAACAATGCACACTAATAATACTAGTAGACGATAATTCATGTAACAATGCACACTAATAATACTAGTAGACGATAATTCATGTAACAATGCATACTAATACTAGTAGACGATAATTCATGTAACAATGCATACTAATACTAGTAGACGATAATTCATGTAACAATGCATACTAATACTAGTAGACGATAATTCATGTAACAATGCACACTAATAATACTAGTAGACGATAATTCACATGTAACAATGCACACTAATAATACTAGTAGACGATAATTCATGTAACAATGCACACTAATAATACTAGTAGACGATCATTCATGTAACAATGCACACTTATACTAGTAGATGATAATTCATGTAACAATGCACACTAATAATACTAGTAGACGATAATTCATGTAACAATGCACACAAATAATACTAGTAGACGATAATTAATGTAACAATGCACACTAATAATACTAGTAGACGATAATTCATGTAACAATGCACACTAATAATATTAGTAGACGATAATTCATGTAACAATGCACACTAATAATACTAGTAGACGATAATTCACATGTAACAATGCACACTAATAATACTAGTAGACGATAATTCATGTAACAATGCACACTAATAATACTAGTAGACGATAATTCATGTAACAATGCACACTAATAATACTAGTAGACGATAATTCATGTAACAATGCACACTAATAATACTAGTAGACGATAATTCATATAACAATGCACACTAATAATACTAGTGGACGATAATTCATGCAACAATGCATACTAATAATACTAGTAGACGATAATTCATGTAACAATGCACACTAATACTAGTAGACGATAATTCATGTAACAATGCACACTAATAATACTAGTAGACAATAATTCATGTAACAATGCACACTAACAATACTAGTAGACGATAATTCATGTAACAATGCACACTAATAATACTAGTAGACGATAATTCATGTAACAATGCACACTAATAATACTAGTAGACGATAATTCATGTAACAATGCACACTAATAATACTAGTAGACGATAATTCATGTAACAATGCACACTAATACTAGTTGACGATGATTCATGTAACAATGCACACTAATAATACTAGTAGACGATAATTCATGTAACAATGCACACTAATAATACTAGTAGACGATAATTCATGTAACAATGCACACTAATAATACTAGTAGACGATAATTCATGTAACAATGCACACTAATAATTCTAGTAGACGATAATTCATGTAACAATGCACACTAATAATACTAGTAGACGATAATTCATGCAACAATGCATACTAATAATACTAGTAGACGATAATTCATGCAACAATGCACACTAATAATACTAGTAGACGATAATTCATGTAACAATGCACACTAATAATACTAGTAGACGATAATTCATGTAACAATGCACACTAATAATACTAGTAGACGATAATTCATGTAACAATGCACACTAATAATACTAGTAGATGATAATTCATGTAACAATGCACACTAATACTAGTAGACGATAATTCATGTAACAATACACACTAATAATACTAGTAGACGATAATTCATGTAACAATGCACCCTAATAATACTAGTAGATGATAATTCATGTAACAATGCACACTAATAATACTTGTAGACGATAATTCATGTAACAATGCACACTAATACTAGTTGACGATGAATCATGTAACAATGCACACTAATAATACTAGTAGACGATAATTCACATGTAAAAATGCACACTAATAATACTAGTATACGATAATTCATGTAACAATGCACACTAATAATACTAGTAGACGATAATTCATGTAACAATGCACACTAATAATACTAGTAGACGATAATTCATGTAACAATGCACACTAATAATACTAGTAGATGATAATTCATGTAACAATACACACTAATACTAGTAGACGATAATTCATGTAACAATGCACACTAATAATACTAGTAGACGATAATTCATGTAACAATGCACACTAATAATACAAGTAGACGATAATTCATGTAACAATGCACACTAATAATACTAGTAGACGATCATTCATGTAACAATGCACACTAATACTGGTAGACGATAATTCATGTAACAATGCACACTAATAATACTAGTAGACGATAATTCATGTAACAATGCACACTAATAATACTAGTAGACGATCATTCATGTAACAATACACACTAATAATACTAGTAGACGATAATTCATGTAACAATGCACCCTAATAATACTAGTAGATGATAATTCATGTAACAATGCACACTAATAATACTTGTAGACGATAATTCATGTAACAATGCACACTAATACTAGTTGACGATGAATCATGTAACAATGCACACTAATAATACTAGTAGACGATAATTCACATGTAAAAATCCACACTAATAATACTAGTATACGATAATTCATGTAACAATGCACACTAATAATACTAGTAGACGATAATTCATGTAACAATGCACACTAATAATACTAGTAGACGATAATTCATGTAACAATGCACACTAATAATACTAGTAGATGATAATTCATGTAACAATACACACTAATACTAGTAGACGATAATTCATGTAACAATGCACACTAATAATACTAGTAGACGATAATTCATGTAACAATGCACACTAATAATACAAGTAGACGATAATTCATGTAACAATGCACACTAATAATACTAGTAGACGATCATTCATGTAACAATGCACACTAATACTGGTAGACGATAATTCATGTAACAATGCACACTAATAATACTAGTAGATGATAATTCATGTAACAATGCACACTAATAATACTAGTAGACGATAATTCATGTAACAATGCACACTAATAATACTAGTAGACGATAATTCATGTAACAATGCACACTAATAATACTAGTAGACGATAATTCATGTAACAATGCACACTAATAATACTAGTAGATGATAATTCATGTAACAATGCACACTAATACTAGTAGACGATAATTCATGTAACAATACACACTAATAATACTAGTAGACGATAATTCATGTAACAATGCACCCTAATAATACTAGTAGATGATAATTCATGTAACAATGCACACTAATAATACTTGTAGACGATAATTCATGTAACAATGCACACTAATACTAGTTGACGATGAATCATGTAACAATGCACACTAATAATACTAGTAGACGATAATTCACATGTAAAAATGCACACTAATAATACTAGTATACGATAATTCATGTAACAATGCACACTAATAATACTAGTAGACGATAATTCATGTAACAATGCACACTAATAATACTAGTAGACGATAATTCATGTGACAATGCACACTAATAATACTAGTAGATGATAATTCATGTAACAATACACACTAATACTAGTAGACGATAATTCATGTAACAATGCACACTAATAATACTAGTAGACGATAATTCATGTAACAATGCACACTAATAATACAAGTAGACGATAATTCATGTGACAATGCACACTAATAATACTAGTAGACGATCATTCATGTAACAATGCACACTAATACTGGTAGACGATAATTCATGTAACAATGCACACTAATAATACTAGTAGACGATAATTCATGTAACAATGCACACTAATAATACTAGTAGACGATCATTCATGTAACAATACACACTAATAATACTAGTAGACGATAATTCATGTAACAATGCACACTAATAATACTAGTAGACGATAATTCATGTAACAATGCACACTAACAATACTAGTAGACGATAATTCAAGTAACAATGCACACTAATACTAGTAGACGATAATGCATGTAACAATGCACACTAATAATACTAGTAGACGATAATTCATGTAACAATGCACATTAACAATACTAGTAGACAATAATTCATGTAACAATGCACACTAATAATACTAGTAGACGATAATTCATGTAACAATGCACACTAATAATACTAGTAGACGATAATTCATGTAACAGTGCACACTAATAATACTAGTAGACGATAATTCATGTAACAATGCACACTAATAATACTAGTAGACGATAATTCATGTAACAATGCACACTAATAATACTAGTAGACGATAATTCATGTAACAATGCACACTAATACTAGTTGACGATGATTCATGTAACAATGCACACTAATAATACTAGTAGACGATAATTCATGTAACAATGCATACTAATAATACTAGTAGACGATAATTCATGTAACAATGCATACTAATACTAGTAGACGATAATTCATGTAACAATGCACACTAATAATACTAGTAGACGATAATTCACATGTAACAATGCACACTAATAATACTAGTAGACGATAATTCATGTAACAATGCACACTAATAATACTAGTAGACGATCACTCATGTAACAATGCACACTTATACTAGTAGATGATAATTCATGTAACAATGCACACTAATAATACTAGTAGACGATAATTCATGTAACAATGCACACAAATAATACTAGTAGACGATAATTAATGTAACAATGCACACTAATAATACTAGTAGACGATAATTCATGTAACAATGCACACTAATAATACTAGTAGACGATAATTCATGTAACAATGCACACTAATAATACTAGTAGACGATAATTCACATGTAACAATGCACACTAATAATATTAGTAGACGATAATTCATGTAACAATGCACACTAATAATACTAGTAGACGATAATTCATGTAACAATGCACACTAATAATACTAGTAGACGATAATTCATGTAACAATGCACACTAATAATACTAGTAGACGATAATTCATGTAACACTGCACACTAATAATACTAGTAGACGATAATTCATATAACAATGCACACTAATAATACTAGTGGACGAAAATTCATGCAACAATGCATACTAATAATACTAGTAGACGATAATTCATGTAACAATGCACACTAATACTAATAGACGATAATTCATGTAACAATGCACACTAATAATACTAGTAGACGATAATTCATGTAACAATGCACACTAACAATACTAGTAGACGATAATTCATGTAACAATGCACACTAATAATACTAGTAGACGATAATTCATGTAACAATGCACACTAATAATACTAGTAGATGATAATTCATGTAACAATGCACACTAATAATACTAGTAGACGAAAATTCATGTAACAATGCACACTAATACTAGTTGACGATGATTCATGTAACAATGCACACTAATAATACTAGTAGACGATAATTCATGTAACAATGCACACTAATAATACTAGTAGACGATAATCCATGTAACAATGCACACTAATAATACTAGTAGACGATAATTCATGTAACAATGCACACTAATAATACTAGTAGACGATAATTCATGTAACAATGCACACTAATAATACTAGTAGTCGATAATTCATGCAACAATGCATACTAATAATACTAGTAGACGATAATTCATGTAACAATGCACACTAATAATACTAGTAGACGATAATTCATGTAACAATGCACACTAATAATACTAGTAGACGATAATTCATGTAACAATGCACACTAATAATACTAGTAGACAATAATTCATGTACCAATGCACACTAATAATACTAGTAGACGATAATTCATGTAACAATGCACACTAATAATACTAGTAGACGATAATTCATGTAACAATGCACACTAATAATACTAGTAGACGATAATTCATATAACAATGCACACTAATAATACTAGTGGACGATAATTCATGCAACAATGCATACTAATAATACTAGTAGACGATAATTCATGTAACAATGCACACTAATACTAGTAGACGATAATTCATGTAACAATGCACACTAATAATACTAGTAGACGATAATTCATGTAACAATGCACACTAACAATACTAGTAGACGATAATTCATGTAACAATGCACACTAATAATACTAGTAGACGATAATTCATGTAACAATGCACACTAATAATACTAGTAGACGATAATTCATGTAACAATGCACACTAATAATACTAGTAGACGATAATTCATGTAACAATGCACATTAATACTAGTTGACGATGATTCATGTAACAATGCACACTAATACTGGTAGACGATAATTCATGTAACAATGCACACTAATAATACTAGTAGACGATAATTCATGTAACAATGCACACTAATAATACTAGTAGATGATAATTCATGTAACAATGCACACTAATAATACTAGTAGACGATAATTCATGTAACAATGCACACTAATAATACTAGTAGACGATAATTCATGTAACAATGCACACTAACAATACTAGTAGACGATAATTCAAGTAACAATGCACACTAATACTAGTAGACGATAATGCATGTAACAATGCACACTAATAATACTAGTAGATGATAATTCATGTAACAATGCACATTAACAATACTAGTAGACAATAATTCATGTAACAATGCACACTAATAATACTAGTAGACGATAATTCATGTAACAATGCACACTAATAATACTTGTAGACGATAATTCATGTAACAGTGCACACTAATAATACTAGTAGACGATAATTCATGTAACAATGCACACTAATAATACTAGTAGACGATAATTCATGTAACAATGCACACTAATAATACTAGTAGACGATAATTCATGTAACAATGCACACTAATACTAGTTGACGATGATTCATGTAACAATGCACACTAATAATACTAGTAGACGATAATTCATGTAACAATGCACACTAATAATACTAGTAGACGATAATTCATGTAACAATGCATACTAATACTAGTAGACGATAATTCATGTAACAATGCACACTAATAATACTAGTAGACGATAATTCACATGTAACAATGCACACTAATAATACTAGTAGACGATAATTCATGTAACAATGCACACTAATAATACTAGTAGACGATCATTCATGTAACAATGCACACTTATACTAGTAGATGATAATTCATGTAACAATGCACACTAATAATACTAGTAGACGATAATTCATGTAACAATGCACACAAATAATACTAGTAGACGATAATTAATGTAACAATGCACACTAATAATACTAGTAGACGATAATTCATGTAACAATGCACACTAATAATACTAGTAGACGATAATTCATGTAACAATGCACACTAATAATACTAGTAGACGATAATTCACATGTAACAATGCACACTAATAATATTAGTAGACCATAATTCATGTAACAATGCACACTAATAATACTAGTAGACGATAATTCATGTAACAATGCACACTAATAATACTAGTAGACGATAATTCATGTAACAATGCACACTAATAATACTAGTAGACGATAATTCATGTAACAATGCACACTAATAATACTAGTAGACGATAATTCATATAACAATGCACACTAATAATACTAGTGGACGATAATTCATGCAACAATGCATACTAATAATACTAGTAGACGATAATTCATGTAACAATGCACACTAATACTAGTAGACGATAATTCATGTAACAATGCACATTAATAATACTAGTAGACGATAATTCATGTAACAATGCACACTAACAATACTAGTAGACGATAATTCATGTAACAATGCACACTAATAATACTAGTAGACGATAATTCATGTAACAATGCACACTAATAATACTAGTAGACGATAATTCATGTAACAATGCACACTAATAATACTAGTAGACGATAATTCATGTAACAATGCACACTAATACTAGTTGACGATGATTCATGTAACAATGCACACAAATAATACTAGTAGACGATAATTCATGTAACAATGCACACTAATAATACTAGTAGACGATAATTCATGTAACAATGCACACTAATAATACTAGTAGACGATAATTCATGTAACAATGCACACTAATAATACTAGTAGACGATAATTCATGTAACAATGCACACTAATAATACTAGTAGACGATAATTCATGCAACAATGCATACTAATAATACTAGTAGACGATAATTCATGTAACAATGCACACTAATAATACTAGTAGACGATAATTCATGTAACAATGCACACTAATAATACTAGTAGACGATAATTCATGTAACAATGCACACTAATAATACTAGTAGACGATAATTCATGTACCAATGCACACTAATGATACTAGTAGACGATAATTCATGTAACAATGCACACTAATAATACTAGTAGACGATAATTCATGTAACAATGCACACTAATAATACTAGTAGACGATAATTCATATAACAATGCACACTAATAATACTAGTGGACGATAATTCATGCAACAATGCATACTAATAATACTAGTAGACGATAATTCATGTAAAAATGCACACTAATACTAGTAGACGATAATTCATGTAACAATGCACACTAATAATACTAGTAGACGATAATTCATGTAACAATGCACACTAATAATACTAGTAGACGATAATTCATTTAACAATGCACATTAATAATACTAGTAGACGATAATTCATGTAACAATGCACACTAATAATACTAGTAGATGATAATTCATGTAACAATGCACACTAATACTAGTAGACGATAATTCATGTAACAATGCACACTAATAATACTAGTAGACGATAATTCATGTAACAATGCACACTAATAATATTAGTAGACGATAATTCATGTAACATTGCACACTAATAATACTAGTAGACGATAATTCATGTAACAATGCACACTAATAATACTAGTAGACGATAATTCATGTAACAATGCACACTAATAGTACTAGTAGACGATAATTCATGTAACAATGCACACTAATAATACTAGTAGACGATAATTCATGAAACAATGCACACTAATAATACTAGTAGACGATAATTCATGTAACAATGCACACTAATAATACTAGTAGACGATACTTCATGTAACAATGCACACTAATAATACTAGTAGACGATAATTCATGTAACAATGCACACTAATAATACAAGTAGACGATAATTCATGCAACAATGCATACTAATAATACTAGTAGACGATAATGCATGTAACAATGCACACTAATAATACTAGTAGACGATAATTCATGTAACAATACACACTAACAATACTAGTAGACGATAATTCATGTAACAATGCACACTAATAATACTAGTAGATGATAATTCATATAACAATGCACACTAATACTAGTAGACGATAATTCATGTAACAATACACACTAATAATACTAGTAGACGATAATTCATGTAACAATGCACCCTAATAATACTAGTAGATGATAATTCATGTAACAATGCACACTAATAATACTAGTAGACGATAATTCATGTAACAATGCACACTAATACTAGTTGACGATGATTCATGTAACAATGCACACTAATAATACTAGTAGACGATAATTCATGTAACAATGCACACTAATAATACTAGTAGACGATAATTCACATGTAAAAATGCACACTAATAATACTAGTATACGATAATTCATGTAACAATGCACACTAATAATACTAGTAGACGATAATTCATGTAACAATGCACACTAATAATACTAGTAGACGATAATTCATGTAACAATGCACACTAATAATACTAGTAGATGATAATTCATGTAATAATGCACACTAATACTAGTAGACGATAATTCATGTAACAATACACACTAATAATACTAGTAGACGATAATTCATGTAATAATGCACCCTAATAATACTAGTAGATGATAATTCATGTAACAATGCACACTAATAATACTAGTAGACGATAATTCATGTAACAATGCACACTAATACTAGTTGACGATGATTCATGTAACAATGCACACTAATAATACTAGTAGACGATAATTCATGTAACAATGCACACTAATAATACTAGTAGACGATAATTCACATGTAAAAATGCACACTAATAATACTAGTATACGATAATTCATGTAACAATGCACACTAATAATACTAGTAGACGATAATTCATGTAACAATGCACACTAATAATACTAGTAGACGATAATTCATGTAACAATGCACACTAATAATACTAGTAGATGATAATTCATGTAACAATACACACTAATACTAGTAGACGATAATTCATGTAACAATGCACACTAATAATACTAGTAGACGATAATTCATGTAACAATGCACACTAATAATACTAGTAGATGATAATTCATGAAACAATGCACACTAACAATACTAGTAGACGATAATTCATGTAACAATGCACACTAATAATACTAGTAGACGATAATTCATGTAGCAATGCACACTAATAATTCTAGTAGACGATAATTCATGTAACAATGCACACTAATAATACTAGTAGACGATAATTCATGCAACAATGCACACTAATAATACTAGTAGACGATAATTCATGTAACAATTAGTAGACGATAATTCATGTAACAGTGCACACTAATACTAGTAGACGATAATTCATGTAACAATGCACACTAATACTAGTAGACGATAATTCATGTAAAAATGCACACTAATACTAGTAGACGATAACTCATGTAACAATGCACACTAATAATACTAGTAGACGAAAATTCATGTAACAATGCACACTAATAATACTAGTAGACGATAATTCATGTAACAATGCACACTAATAATACTAGTAGACGATAATTCATGTAATAATGCACACTAATAATACTAGTAGATGATAATTCATGTAACAATGCACACTAATACTAGTAGACAATAATTCATGTAACAATGCACACTAACAATACTAGTAGACGATAATTCATGTAACAATGCACACTAATAATACTAGTAGATGATAATTCATGTAACAATGCACACTAACAATACTAGTAGACGATAATTCATGTAACAATGCACACTAATAATACTAGTAGACGATAATTCATGTAACAATGCACACTAATAATACTAGTAGACGATAATTCATGTAACAATGCACACTAATAATACTAGTAGACGATAATTCATGTAACAATGCACACTAATAATACTAGTAGACGATCATTCATGTAACAATGCACACTAATACTGGTAGACGATAATTCATGTAACAATGCACACTAATAATACTAGTAGACGATAATTCATGTAACAATGCACACAAATAATACTAGTAGACGATAATTCATGTAACAATGCACACTAATAATACTAGTAGACGATAATTCATGTAACAATGCACACTAATAATACTAGTAGACGATAATTCATGTAACAATGCACACTAATAATACAAGTAGACGATAATTCATGTAAAAATGCACACTAACAATACTAGTAGACGATAATTCAAGTAACAATGCACACTAATACTAGTAGACGATAATGCATGTAACAATGCACACTAATAATACTAGTAGACGATAATTCATGTAACAATGCACACTAATACTAGTAGACGATAATGCATACTAATAATACTAGTAGACGATAATTCATGTAACAATGCACACTAATAATACTAGTAGACGATAATTCATGTAACAATGCACACTAATAATACTAGTAGACGATAATTCATGTATCAATGGACACTAATAATACTAGTATATGATAATTCATGTAACAATGCACACTAATACTAGTAGACGATAATTCATGTAACAATACACACTAATAATACTAGTAGACGATAATTCATGTAACAATGCACACTAATAATACTAGTAGATGATAATTCATGTAACAATGCACACTAATAATACTAGTAGACGATAATTCATGTAACAATGCACACTAATACTAGTTGACGATGATTCATGTAACAATGCACACTAATAATACTAGTAGACGATAATTCATGTAACAATGCACACTAATAATACTAGTAGACGATAATTCACTTGTAACAATGCACACTAATAATACTAGTATACGATAATTCATGTAACAATGCACACTAATAATACTAGTAGACGATAATTCATGTAACAATGCACACTAATAATACTAGTAGACGATAATTCATGTAACAATGCACACTAATAATACTAGTAGATGATAATTCATGTAACAATGCACACTAATACTAGTAGACGATAATTCATGTAACAATGCACACTAATAATACTAGTAGACGATAATTCATGTAACAATGCACACTAATAATACTAGTAGATGATAATTCATGTAACAATGCACACTAACAATACTAGTAGACGATAATTCATGTAACAATGCACACTAATAATACTAGTAGACGATAATTCATGTAGCAATGCACACTAATAATACTAGTAGACGATAATTCATGTAACAATGCACACTAATAATACTAGTAGACGATAATTCATGCAAAAATGCACACTAATAATACTAGTAGACGATAATTCATGTAACAATTAGTAGACGATAATTCATGTAACAGTGCACACTAATACTAATAGACGATAATTCATGTAACAATGCACACTAATACTAGTAGACGATAATTCATGTAACAATGCACACTAATACTAGTAGACGTTAACTCATGTAACAATGCACACTAATAATACTAGTAGACGAAAATTCATGTAACAATGCACACTAATAATACTAGTAGACGATAATTCATGTAACAATGCACACTAATAATACTAGTAGACGATAATTCATGTAATAATGCACACTAATAATACTAGTAGATGATAATTCATGTAACAATGCACACTAATACTAGTAGACAATAATTCATGTAACAATGCACACTAATAATACTAGTAGACGATAATTCATGTAACAATGCACACTAATAATACTAGTAGATGATAATTCATGTAACAATGCACACTAACAATACTAGTAGACGATAATTCATGTAACAATGCACACTAATAATACTAGTAGACGATAATTCATGTAACAATGCACACTATTAATACTAGTAGTCGATAATTCATGTAACAATGCACACTAATAATACTAGTAGACGATAATTCATGCAACAATGCACACTAATAATACTAGTAGACGATCATTCATGTAACAATGCACACTAATACTGGTAGACGATAATTCATGTAACAATGCACACTAATAATACTAGTAGACGATAATTCATGTAACAATGCACACTAATAATACTAGTAGACGATAATTCATGTAACAATGCACACTAATAATACTAGTAGACGATAATTCATGTAACAATGCACACTAATAATACTAGTAGACGATAATTCATGTAACAATGCACACTAACAATACTAGTAGACGATAATTCAAGTAACAATGCACACTAATACTAGTAGACGATAATGCATGTAACAATGCACACTAATAATACTAGTAGACGATAATTCATGTAACAATGCACATTAACAATACTAGTAGACAATAATTCATGTAACAATGCACACTAATAATACTAGTAGACGATAATTCATGTAACAATGCACACTAATAATACTAGTAGACGATAATTCATGTAATAGTGCACACTAATAATACTAGTAGACGATAATTCATGTAACAATGCACACTAATAATACTAGTAGACGATAATTCATGTAACAATGCACACTAATAATACTAGTAGACGATAATTCATGTAACAATGCACACTAATACTAGTTGACGATGAATCATGTAACAATGCACACTAATAATACTAGTAGACGATAATTCATGTAACAATGCACACTAATAATACTAGTAGACGATAATTCATGTAACAATGCATACTAATACTAGTAGACGATAATTCATGTAACAATGCATACTAATACTAGTAGACGATAATTCATGTAACAATGCACACTAATAATACTAGTAGACGATAATTCACATGTAACAATGCACACTAATAATACTAGTAGACGATAATTCATGTAACAATGCACACTAATAATACTAGTAGACGATCATTCATGTAACAATGCACACTTATACTAGTAGATGATAATTCATGTAACAATGCACACTAATAATACTAGTAGACGATAATTCATGTAACAATGCACACAAATAATACTAGTAGACGATAATTAATGTAACAATGCACACTAATAATACTAGTAGACGATAATTCATGTAACAATGCACACTAATAATATTAGTAGACGATAATTCATGTAACAATGCACACTAATAATACTAGTAGACGATAATTCACATGTAACAATGCACACTAATAATATTAGTAGACGATAATTCATGTAACAATGCACACTAATAATACTAGTAGACGATAATTCATGTAACAATGCACACTAATAATACTAGTAGACGATAATTCATGTAACAATGCACACTAATAATACTAGTAGACGATAATTCATGTAACAATGCACACTAATAATACTAGTAGACGATAATTCATATAACAATGCACACTAATAATACTAGTGGACGATAATTCATGCAACAATGCATACTAATAATACTAGTAGACGATAATTCATGTAACAATGCACACTAATACTAGTAGACGATAATTCATGTAACAATGCACACTAATAATACTAGTAGACAATAATTCATGTAACAATGCACACTAACAATACTAGTAGACGATAATTCATGTAACAATGCACACTAATAATACTAGTAGACGATAATTCATGTAACAATGCACACTAATAATACTAGTAGACGATAATTCATGTAACAATGCACACTAATAATACTAGTAGACGATAATTCATGTAACAATGCACACTAATACTAGTTGACGATGATTCATGTAACAATGCACACTAATAATACTAGTAGACGATAATTCATGTAACAATGCACACTAATAATACTAGTAGACGATAATTCATGTAACAATGCACACTAATAATACTAGTAGACGATAATTCATGTAACAATGCACACTAATAATTCTAGTAGACGATAATTCATGTAACAATGCACACTAATAATACTAGTAGACGATAATTCATGCAACAATGCATACTAATAATACTAGTAGACGATAATTCATGCAACAATGCACACTAATAATACTAGTAGACGATAATTCATGTAACAATGCACACTAATAATACTAGTAGACGATAATTCATGTAACAATGCACACTAATAATACTAGTAGACGATAATTCATGTAACAATGCACACTAATAATACTAGTAGATGATAATTCATGTAACAATGCACACTAATACTAGTAGACGATAATTCATGTAACAATACACACTAATAATACTAGTAGACGATAATTCATGTAACAATGCACCCTAATAATACTAGTAGATGATAATTCATGTAACAATGCACACTAATAATACTTGTAGACGATAATTCATGTAACAATGCACACTAATACTAGTTGACGATGAATCATGTAACAATGCACACTAATAATACTAGTAGACGATAATTCACATGTAAAAATGCACACTAATAATACTAGTATACGATAATTCATGTAACAATGCACACTAATAATACTAGTAGACGATAATTCATGTAACAATGCACACTAATAATACTAGTAGACGATAATTCATGTAACAATGCACACTAATAATACTAGTAGATGATAATTCATGTAACAATACACACTAATACTAGTAGACGATAATTCATGTAACAATGCACACTAATAATACTAGTAGACGATAATTCATGTAACAATGCACACTAATAATACAAGTAGACGATAATTCATGTAACAATGCACACTAATAATACTAGTAGACGATCATTCATGTAACAATGCACACTAATACTGGTAGACGATAATTCATGTAACAATGCACACTAATAATACTAGTAGACGATAATTCATGTAACAATGCACACTAATAATACTAGTAGACGATCATTCATGTAACAATACACACTAATAATACTAGTAGACGATAATTCATGTAACAATGCACCCTAATAATACTAGTAGATGATAATTCATGTAACAATGCACACTAATAATACTTGTAGACGATAATTCATGTAACAATGCACACTAATACTAGTTGACGATGAATCATGTAACAATGCACACTAATAATACTAGTAGACGATAATTCACATGTAAAAATCCACACTAATAATACTAGTATACGATAATTCATGTAACAATGCACACTAATAATACTAGTAGACGATAATTCATGTAACAATGCACACTAATAATACTAGTAGACGATAATTCATGTAACAATGCACACTAATAATACTAGTAGATGATAATTCATGTAACAATACACACTAATACTAGTAGACGATAATTCATGTAACAATGCACACTAATAATACTAGTAGACGATAATTCATGTAACAATGCACACTAATAATACAAGTAGACGATAATTCATGTAACAATGCACACTAATAATACTAGTAGACGATCATTCATGTAACAATGCACACTAATACTGGTAGACGATAATTCATGTAACAATGCACACTAATAATACTAGTAGATGATAATTCATGTAACAATGCACACTAATAATACTAGTAGACGATAATTCATGTAACAATGCACACTAATAATACTAGTAGACGATAATTCATGTAACAATGCACACTAATAATACTAGTAGACGATAATTCATGTAACAATGCACACTAATAATACTAGTAGATGATAATTCATGTAACAATGCACACTAATACTAGTAGACGATAATTCATGTAACAATACACACTAATAATACTAGTAGACGATAATTCATGTAACAATGCACCCTAATAATACTAGTAGATGATAATTCATGTAACAATGCACACTAATAATACTTGTAGACGATAATTCATGTAACAATGCACACTAATACTAGTTGACGATGAATCATGTAACAATGCACACTAATAATACTAGTAGACGATAATTCACATGTAAAAATGCACACTAATAATACTAGTATACGATAATTCATGTAACAATGCACACTAATAATACTAGTAGACGATAATTCATGTAACAATGCACACTAATAATACTAGTAGACGATAATTCATGTGACAATGCACACTAATAATACTAGTAGATGATAATTCATGTAACAATACACACTAATACTAGTAGACGATAATTCATGTAACAATGCACACTAATAATACTAGTAGACGATAATTCATGTAACAATGCACACTAATAATACAAGTAGACGATAATTCATGTGACAATGCACACTAATAATACTAGTAGACGATCATTCATGTAACAATGCACACTAATACTGGTAGACGATAATTCATGTAACAATGCACACTAATAATACTAGTAGACGATAATTCATGTAACAATGCACATTAACAATACTAGTAGACAATAATTCATGTAACAATGCACACTAATAATACTAGTAGACGATAATTCATGTAACAATGCACACTAATAATACTAGTAGACGATAATTCATGTAACAGTGCACACTAATAATACTAGTAGACGATAATTCATGTAACAATGCACACTAATAATACTAGTAGACGATAATTCATGTAACAATGCACACTAATAATACTAGTAGACGATAATTCATGTAACAATGCACACTAATACTAGTTGACGATGATTCATGTAACAATGCACACTAATAATACTAGTAGACGATAATTCATGTAACAATGCACACTAATAATACTAGTAGACGATAATTCATGTAACAATGCATACTAATACTAGTAGACGATAATTCATGTAACAATGCACACTAATAATACTAGTAGACGATAATTCACATGTAACAATGCACACTAATAATACTAGTAGACGATAATTCATGTAACAATGCACACTAATAATACTAGTAGACGATCATTCATGTAACAATGCACACTTATACTAGTAGATGATAATTCATGTAACAATGCACACTAATAATACAAGTAGACGATAATTCATGTAACAATGCACACAAATAATACTAGTAGACGATAATTAATGTAACAATGCACACTAATAATACTAGTAGACGATAATTCATGTAACAATGCACACTAATAATACTAGTAGACGATAATTCATGTAACAATGCACACTAATAATACTAGTAGACGATAATTCACATGTAACAATGCACACTAATAATATTAGTAGACGATAATTCATGTAACAATGCACACTAATAATACTAGTAGACGATAATTCATGTAACAATGCACACTAATAATACTAGTAGACGATAATTCATGTAACAATGCACACTAATAATACTAGTAGACGATAATTCATGTAACACTGCACACTAATAATACTAGTAGACGATAATTCATATAACAATGCACACTAATAATACTAGTGGACGAAAATTCATGCAACAATGCATACTAATAATACTAGTAGACGATAATTCATGTAACAATGCACACTAATACTAATAGACGATAATTCATGTAACAATGCACACTAATAATACTAGTAGACGATAATTCATGTAACAATGCACACTAACAATACTAGTAGACGATAATTCATGTAACAATGCACACTAATAATACTAGTAGACGATAATTCATGTAACAATGCACACTAATAATACTAGTAGATGATAATTCATGTAACAATGCACACTAATAATACTAGTAGACGAAAATTCATGTAACAATGCACACTAATACTAGTTGACGATGATTCATGTAACAATGCACACTAATAATACTAGTAGACGATAATTCATGTAACAATGCACACTAATAATACTAGTAGACGATAATCCATGTAACAATGCACACTAATAATACTAGTAGACGATAATTCATGTAACAATGCACACTAATAATACTAGTAGACGATAATTCATGTAACAATGCACACTAATAATACTAGTAGTCGATAATTCATGCAACAATGCATACTAATAATACTAGTAGACGATAATTCATGTAACAATGCACACTAATAATACTAGTAGACGATAATTCATGTAACAATGCACACTAATAATACTAGTAGACGATAATTCATGTAACAATGCACACTAATAATACTAGTAGACAATAATTCATGTACCAATGCACACTAATAATACTAGTAGACGATAATTCATGTAACAATGCACACTAATAATACTAGTAGACGATAATTCATGTAACAATGCACACTAATAATACTAGTAGACGATAATTCATATAACAATGCACACTAATAATACTAGTGGACGATAATTCATGCAACAATGCATACTAATAATACTAGTAGACGATAATTCATGTAACAATGCACACTAATACTAGTAGACGATAATTCATGTAACAATGCACACTAATAATACTAGTAGACGATAATTCATGTAACAATGCACACTAACAATACTAGTAGACGATAATTCATGTAACAATGCACACTAATAATACTAGTAGACGATAATTCATGTAACAATGCACACTAATAATACTAGTAGACGATAATTCATGTAACAATGCACACTAATAATACTAGTAGACGATAATTCATGTAACAATGCACATTAATACTAGTTGACGATGATTCATGTAACAATGCACACTAATACTGGTAGACGATAATTCATGTAACAATGCACACTAATAATACTAGTAGACGATAATTCATGTAACAATGCACACTAATAATACTAGTAGATGATAATTCATGTAACAATGCACACTAATAATACTAGTAGACGATAATTCATGTAACAATGCACACTAATAATACTAGTAGACGATAATTCATGTAACAATGCACACTAACAATACTAGTAAACGATAATTCAAGTAACAATGCACACTAATACTAGTAGACGATAATGCATGTAACAATGCACACTAATAATACTAGTAGATGATAATTCATGTAACAATGCACATTAACAATACTAGTAGACAATAATTCATGTAACAATGCACACTAATAATACTAGTAGACGATAATTCATGTAACAATGCACACTAATAATACTTGTAGACGATAATTCATGTAACAGTGCACACTAATAATACTAGTAGACGATAATTCATGTAACAATGCACACTAATAATACTAGTAGACGATAATTCATGTAACAATGCACACTAATAATACTAGTAGACGATAATTCATGTAACAATGCACACTAATACTAGTTGACGATGATTCATGTAACAATGCACACTAATAATACTAGTAGACGATAATTCATGTAACAATGCACACTAATAATACTAGTAGACGATAATTCATGTAACAATGCATACTAATACTAGTAGACGATAATTCATGTAACAATGCACACTAATAATACTAGTAGACGATAATTCACATGTAACAATGCACACTAATAATACTAGTAGACGATAATTCATGTAACAATGCACACTAATAATACTAGTAGACGATCATTCATGTAACAATGCACACTTATACTAGTAGATGATAATTCATGTAACAATGCACACTAATAATACTAGTAGACGATAATTCATGTAACAATGCACACAAATAATACTAGTAGACGATAATTAATGTAACAATGCACACTAATAATACTAGTAGACGATAATTCATGTAACAATGCACACTAATAATACTAGTAGACGATAATTCATGTAACAATGCACACTAATAATACTAGTAGACGATAATTCACATGTAACAATGCACACTAATAATATTAGTAGACCATAATTCATGTAACAATGCACACTAATAATACTAGTAGACGATAATTCATGTAACAATGCACACTAATAATACTAGTAGACGATAATTCATGTAACAATGCACACTAATAATACTAGTAGACGATAATTCATGTAACAATGCACACTAATAATACTAGTAGACGATAATTCATATAACAATGCACACTAATAATACTAGTGGACGATAATTCATGCAACAATGCATACTAATAATACTAGTAGACGATAATTCATGTAACAATGCACACTAATACTAGTAGACGATAATTCATGTAACAATGCACATTAATAATACTAGTAGACGATAATTCATGTAACAATGCACACTAACAATACTAGTAGACGATAATTCATGTAACAATGCACACTAATAATACTAGTAGACGATAATTCATGTAACAATGCACACTAATAATACTAGTAGACGATAATTCATGTAACAATGCACACTAATAATACTAGTAGACGATAATTCATGTAACAATGCACACTAATACTAGTTGACGATGATTCATGTAACAATGCACACAAATAATACTAGTAGACGATAATTCATGTAACAATGCACACTAATAATACTAGTAGACGATAATTCATGTAACAATGCACACTAATAATACTAGTAGACGATAATTCATGTAACAATGCACACTAATAATACTAGTAGACGATAATTCATGTAACAATGCACACTAATAATACTAGTAGACGATAATTCATGCAACAATGCATACTAATAATACTAGTAGACGATAATTCATGTAACAATGCACACTAATAATACTAGTAGACGATAATTCATGTAACAATGCACACTAATAATACTAGTAGACGATAATTCATGTAACAATGCACACTAATAATACTAGTAGACGATAATTCATGTACCAATGCACACTAATGATACTAGTAGACGATAATTCATGTAACAATGCACACTAATAATACTAGTAGACGATAATTCATGTAACAATGCACACTAATAATACTAGTAGACGATAATTCATATAACAATGCACACTAATAATACTAGTGGACGATAATTCATGCAACAATGCATACTAATAATACTAGTAGACGATAATTCATGTAACAATGCACACTAATACTAGTAGACGATAATTCATGTAACAATGCACACTAATAATACTAGTAGACGATAATTCATGTAACAATGCACACTAATAATACTAGTAGACGATAATTCATTTAACAATGCACATTAATAATACTAGTAGACGATAATTCATGTAACAATGCACACTAATAATACTAGTAGATGATAATTCATGTAACAATGCACACTAATACTAGTAGACGATAATTCATGTAACAATGCACACTAATAATACTAGTAGACGATAATTCATGTAACAATGCACACTAATAATATTAGTAGACGATAATTCATGTAACATTGCACACTAATAATACTAGTAGACGATAATTCATGTAACAATGCACACTAATAATACTAGTAGACGATAATTCATGTAACAATGCACACTAATAGTACTAGTAGACGATAATTCATGTAACAATGCACACTAATAATACTAGTAGACGATAATTCATGAAACAATGCACACTAATAATACTAGTAGACGATAATTCATGTAACAATGCACACTAATAATACTAGTAGACGATACTTCATGTAACAATGCACACTAATAATACTAGTAGACGATAATTCATGTAACAATGCACACTAATAATACAAGTAGACGATAATTCATGCAACAATGCATACTAATAATACTAGTAGACGATAATGCATGTAACAATGCACACTAATAATACTAGTAGACGATAATTCATGTAACAATACACACTAACAATACTAGTAGACGATAATTCATGTAACAATGCACACTAATAATACTAGTAGATGATAATTCATATAACAATGCACACTAATACTAGTAGACGATAATTCATGTAACAATACACACTAATAATACTAGTAGACGATAATTCATGTAACAATGCACCCTAATAATACTAGTAGATGATAATTCATGTAACAATGCACACTAATAATACTAGTAGACGATAATTCATGTAACAATGCACACTAATACTAGTTGACGATGATTCATGTAACAATGCACACTAATAATACTAGTAGACGATAATTCATGTAACAATGCACACTAATAATACTAGTAGACGATAATTCACATGTAAAAATGCACACTAATAATACTAGTATACGATAATTCATGTAACAATGCACACTAATAATACTAGTAGACGATAATTCATGTAACAATGCACACTAATAATACTAGTAGACGATAATTCATGTAACAATGCACACTAATAATACTAGTAGATGATAATTCATGTAACAATGTACACTAATACTAGTAGACGATAATTCATGTAACAATGCACACTAATAATACTAGTAGACGATAATTCATGTAACAATGCACACTAATAATACTAGTAGATGATAATTCATGTAACAATGCACACTAACAATACTAGTAGACGATAATTCATGTAACAATGCACACTAATAATACTAGTAGACGATAATTCATGTAGCAATGCACACTAATAATACTAGTAGACGATAATTCATGTAACAATGCACACTAATAATACTGGTAGACGATAATTCATGCAACAATACACACTAATAATACTAGTAGACGATAATTCATGTAACAATTAGTAGACGATAATTCATGTAACAGTGCACACTAATACTAGTAGACGATAATTCATGTAACAATGCACACTAATACTAGTAGACGATAATTCATGTAACAATGCACACTAATACTAGTAGACGATAACTCATGTAACAATGCACACTAATAATACTAGTAGACGAAAATTCATGTAACAATGCACACTAATAATACTAGTAGACGATAATTCATGTAACAATGCACACTAATAATACTAGTAGAAGATAATTCATGTAATAATGCACACTAATAATACTAGTAGATGATAATTCATGTAACAATGCACACTAATACTAGTAGACAATAATTCATGTAACAATGCACACTAATAATACTGGTAGACGATAATTCATGTAACAATGCACACTAATAATACTAGTAGATGATAATTCATGTAACAATGCACACTAACAATACTAGTAGACGATAATTCATGTAACAATGCACACTAATAATACTAGTAGACGATAATTCATGTAACAATGCACACTAATAATACTAGTAGACGATAATTCATGTAACAATGCACACTAATAATACTAGTAGACGATCATTCATGTAACAATGCACACTAATACTGGTAGACGATAATTCATGTAACAATGCACACTAATAATACTAGTAGACGATAATTCATGTAACAATGCACACCAATAATACTAGTAGACGATAATTTATGTAACAATGCACACTAATAATACTAGTAGACGATAATTCATGTAACAATGCACACTAATAATACTAGTAGACGATAATTCATGTAACAATGCACACTAACAATACTAGTAGACGATAATTCAAGTAACAATGCACACTAATACTAGTAGACGATAATGCATGTAACAATGCACACTAATAATACTAGTAGACGATAATTCATGTAACAATGCACATTAACAATACTAGTAGACAATAATTCATGTAACAATGCACACTAATAATACTAGTAGACGATAATTCATGTAACAATGCACACTAATAATACTAGTAGACGATAATTCATGTAACAGTGCACACTAATAATACTAGTAGACGATAATTCATGTAACAATGCACACTAATAATACTAGTAGACGATAATTCATGTAACAATGCACACTAATAATACTAGAAGACGATAATTCATGTAACAATGCACACTAATAATACTAGTAGACGATAATTCATGTAACAATGCACACTAATAATACTAGTAGACGATAACTCATGTAACAATGCACACTAATAATACTAGCAGACGATAATTCACAAGTAACAATGCACACTAATAATACTAGTAGACGATAATTCATGTAACTATGCACACTAATAATACTAGTACACAATAATTCACATGTAACAATGCACACTAATAATACTAGTAGACGATAATTCATGTAACAATGCACACTAATAATATTAGTGGACGATAATTCATGTAACAATGCACACTAATAATACTAGTGGACGATAATTCATGTAACAATGCACACTAATAATACTAGTAGACGATAATTCACATGTAACAATGCACACTAATAATATTAGTAGACCATAATTCATGTAACAATGCACACTAATAATACTAGTAGACGATAATTCATGTAACAATGCACACTAATAATACTAGTAGACGATAATTCATGTAACAATGCACACTAATAATACTAGTAGACGATAATTCATGTAACAATGCACACTAATAATACTAGTAGACGATAATTCATATAACAATGCACACTAATAATACTAGTGGACGATAATTCATGCAACAATGCATACTAATAATACTAGTAGACGATAATTCATGTAACAATGCACACTAATACTAGTAGACGATAATTCATGTAACAATGCACATTAATAATACTAGTAGACGATAATTCATGTAACAATGCACACTAACAATACTAGTAGACGATAATTCATGTAACAATGCACACTAATAATACTAGTAGACGATAATTCATGTAACAATGCACACTAATAATACTAGTAGACGATAATTCATGTAACAATGCACACTAATAATACTAGTAGACGATAATTCATGTAACAATGCACACTAATACTAGTTGACGATGATTCATGTAACAATGCACACAAATAATACTAGTAGACGATAATTCATGTAACAATGCACACTAATAATACTAGTAGACGATAATTCATGTAACAATGCACACTAATAATACTAGTAGACGATAATTCATGTAACAATGCACACTAATAATACTAGTAGACGATAATTCATGTAACAATGCACACTAATAATACTAGTAGACGATAATTCATGCAACAATGCATACTAATAATACTAGTAGACGATAATTCATGTAACAATGCACACTAATAATACTAGTAGACGATAATTCATGTAACAATGCACACTAATAATACTAGTAGACGATAATTCATGTAACAATGCACACTAATAATACTAGTAGACGATAATTCATGTACCAATGCACACTAATGATACTAGTAGACGATAATTCATGTAACAATGCACACTAATAATACTAGTAGACGATAATTCATGTAACAATGCACACTAATAATACTAGTAGACGATAATTCATATAACAATGCACACTAATAATACTAGTGGACGATAATTCATGCAACAATGCATACTAATAATACTAGTAGACGATAATTCATGTAACAATGCACACTAATACTAGTAGACGATAATTCATGTAACAATGCACATTAATAATACTAGTAGACGATAATTCATGTAACAATGCACACTAACAATACTAGTAGACGATAATTCATGTAACAATGCACACTAATAATACTAGTAGACGATAATTCATGTAACAATGCACACTAATAATACTAGTAGACGATAATTCATGTAACAATGCACACTAATAATACTAGTAGACGATAATTCATGTAACAATGCACACTAATACTAGTTGACGATGATTCATGTAACAATGCACACAAATAATACTAGTAGACGATAATTCATGTAACAATGCACACTAATAATACTAGTAGACGATAATTCATGTAACAATGCACACTAATAATACTAGTAGACGATAATTCATGTAACAATGCACACTAATAATACTAGTAGACGATAATTCATGTAACAATGCACACTAATAATACTAGTAGACGATAATTCATGCAACAATGCATACTAATAATACTAGTAGACGATAATTCATGTAACAATGCACACTAATAATACTAGTAGACGATAATTCATGTAACAATGCACACTAATAATACTAGTAGACGATAATTCATGTAACAATGCACACTAATAATACTAGTAGACGATAATTCATGTACCAATGCACACTAATGATACTAGTAGACGATAATTCATGTAACAATGCACACTAATAATACTAGTAGACGATAATTCATGTAACAATGCACACTAATAATACTAGTAGACGATAATTCATATAACAATGCACACTAATAATACTAGTGGACGATAATTCATGCAACAATGCATACTAATAATACTAGTAGACGATAATTCATGTAACAATGCACACTAATACTAGTAGACGATAATTCATGTAACAATGCACACTAATAATACTAGTAGACGATAATTCATGTAACAATGCACACTAATAATACTAGTAGACGATAATTCATTTAACAATGCACATTAATAATACTAGTAGACGATAATTCATGTAACAATGCACACTAATAATACTAGTAGATGATAATTCATGTAACAATGCACACTAATACTAGTAGACGATAATTCATGTAACAATGCACACTAATAATACTAGTAGACGATAATTCATGTAACAATGCACACTAATAATATTAGTAGACGATAATTCATGTAACATTGCACACTAATAATACTAGTAGACGATAATTCATGTAACAATGCACACTAATAATACTAGTAGACGATAATTCATGTAACAATGCACACTAATAGTACTAGTAGACGATAATTCATGTAACAATGCACACTAATAATACTAGTAGA
This sequence comes from Bathymodiolus brooksi, assembly GCA_963680875.1. Lineage (NCBI taxonomy): Eukaryota > Metazoa > Mollusca > Bivalvia > Mytilida > Modiolidae > Bathymodiolus > Bathymodiolus brooksi. The sequence continues at coordinate 41,080,235 of OY804575.1, forward strand.
CGATAATTCATGAAACAATGCACACTAATAATACTAGTAGACGATAATTCATGTAACAATGCACACTAATAATACTAGTAGACGATACTTCATGTAACAATGCACACTAATAATACTAGTAGACGATAATTCATGTAACAATGCACACTAATAATACAAGTAGACGATAATTCATGCAACAATGCATACTAATAATACTAGTAGACGATAATGCATGTAACAATGCACACTAATAATACTAGTAGACGATAATTCATGTAACAATACACACTAACAATACTAGTAGACGATAATTCATGTAACAATGCACACTAATAATACTAGTAGATGATAATTCATATAACAATGCACACTAATACTAGTAGACGATAATTCATGTAACAATACACACTAATAATACTAGTAGACGATAATTCATGTAACAATGCACCCTAATAATACTAGTAGATGATAATTCATGTAACAATGCACACTAATAATACTAGTAGACGATAATTCATGTAACAATGCACACTAATACTAGTTGACGATGATTCATGTAACAATGCACACTAATAATACTAGTAGACGATAATTCATGTAACAATGCACACTAATAATACTAGTAGACGATAATTCACATGTAAAAATGCACACTAATAATACTAGTATACGATAATTCATGTAACAATGCACACTAATAATACTAGTAGACGATAATTCATGTAACAATGCACACTAATAATACTAGTAGACGATAATTCATGTAACAATGCACACTAATAATACTAGTAGATGATAATTCATGTAACAATGTACACTAATACTAGTAGACGATAATTCATGTAACAATGCACACTAATAATACTAGTAGACGATAATTCATGTAACAATGCACACTAATAATACTAGTAGATGATAATTCATGTAACAATGCACACTAACAATACTAGTAGACGATAATTCATGTAACAATGCACACTAATAATACTAGTAGACGATAATTCATGTAGCAATGCACACTAATAATACTAGTAGACGATAATTCATGTAACAATGCACACTAATAATACTGGTAGACGATAATTCATGCAACAATACACACTAATAATACTAGTAGACGATAATTCATGTAACAATTAGTAGACGATAATTCATGTAACAGTGCACACTAATACTAGTAGACGATAATTCATGTAACAATGCACACTAATACTAGTAGACGATAATTCATGTAACAATGCACACTAATACTAGTAGACGATAACTCATGTAACAATGCACACTAATAATACTAGTAGACGAAAATTCATGTAACAATGCACACTAATAATACTAGTAGACGATAATTCATGTAACAATGCACACTAATAATACTAGTAGAAGATAATTCATGTAATAATGCACACTAATAATACTAGTAGATGATAATTCATGTAACAATGCACACTAATACTAGTAGACAATAATTCATGTAACAATGCACACTAATAATACTGGTAGACGATAATTCATGTAACAATGCACACTAATAATACTAGTAGATGATAATTCATGTAACAATGCACACTAACAATACTAGTAGACGATAATTCATGTAACAATGCACACTAATAATACTAGTAGACGATAATTCATGTAACAATGCACACTAATAATACTAGTAGACGATAATTCATGTAACAATGCACACTAATAATACTAGTAGACGATCATTCATGTAACAATGCACACTAATACTGGTAGACGATAATTCATGTAACAATGCACACTAATAATACTAGTAGACGATAATTCATGTAACAATGCACACCAATAATACTAGTAGACGATAATTTATGTAACAATGCACACTAATAATACTAGTAGACGATAATTCATGTAACAATGCACACTAATAATACTAGTAGACGATAATTCATGTAACAATGCACACTAACAATACTAGTAGACGATAATTCAAGTAACAATGCACACTAATACTAGTAGACGATAATGCATGTAACAATGCACACTAATAATACTAGTAGACGATAATTCATGTAACAATGCACATTAACAATACTAGTAGACAATAATTCATGTAACAATGCACACTAATAATACTAGTAGACGATAATTCATGTAACAATGCACACTAATAATACTAGTAGACGATAATTCATGTAACAGTGCACACTAATAATACTAGTAGACGATAATTCATGTAACAATGCACACTAATAATACTAGTAGACGATAATTCATGTAACAATGCACACTAATAATACTAGAAGACGATAATTCATGTAACAATGCACACTAATAATACTAGTAGACGATAATTCATGTAACAATGCACACTAATAATACTAGTAGACGATAACTCATGTAACAATGCACACTAATAATACTAGCAGACGATAATTCACAAGTAACAATGCACACTAATAATACTAGTAGACGATAATTCATGTAACTATGCACACTAATAATACTAGTACACAATAATTCACATGTAACAATGCACACTAATAATACTAGTAGACGATAATTCATGTAACAATGCACACTAATAATATTAGTGGACGATAATTCATGTAACAATGCACACTAATAATACTAGTAGACGATAATTCATGTAACAATGCACACTAATGATACTAGTAGACGATAATTCATGTAACAATGCACACTAATAATACTAGCAGACGATAATTCATGAAACAATGCACACTAATAATATTAGTAGACGATAATTCATGTAACAATGCACACTAATAATACTAGTAAACGATACTTCATGTAAAAATGCACACTAATAATACTAGTAGACGATAATTCATGTAACAATGCACACTAATAATACTAGTAAACGATAATTCATGTAACAATTCACACCAATAATACTAGTAGACGATAATTCATGTAACAATTCACACTAATAATACTAGTAGACGATAATTCATGTAACAATGCACACTAATAATACTAGTAGACGATAATTCATGTAACAATGCACACTAATAATACTAGTAGACGATAATTCATGTAACAATGCACACTAATAATACAAGTAGACGATAATTCATGTAACAATGCACACAAATAATACTAGTAGACGATAATTAATGTAACAATGCACACTAATAATACTAGTAGACGATAATTCATGTAACAATGCACACTAACAATACTAGTAGACGATAATTCATGTAACAATGCACACTAATACTAGTAGACGATAATGCATACTAATAATACTAGTAGACGATAATTCATGTAACAATGCACATTAACAATACTAGTAGACGATAATTCATGTAACAATGCACACTAATACTAGTAGACGATAATGCATACTAATAATACTAGTAGACGATAATTCATGTAACAATGCACACTAACAATACTAGTAGACGATAATTCATGTAACAATGCACACTAATAATACTAGTAGACGATAATTCATGTAACAATGCACACTAATAATACTAGTAGACGATAATTCATGTAACAATGCACACTAATAATACTAGTAGACGATAATTCATGCAACAATGCACACTAATAATACTAGTAGACGATAATTCATGTAACAATTAGTAGACGATAATTCATGTAACAGTGCACACTAATACTAGTAGACGATAATTCATGTAACAATGCACACTAATAATACTAGTAGACGATAATTCATGTAACAATGCACACTAATAATACTAGTAGACGATAATTCATGTAACAATGCACACTAATAATACTAGTAGACAATAATTCATGTACCAATGCACACTAATAATACTAGTAGACGATAATTCATGTAACAATGCACACTAATAATACTAGTAGACGATAATTCATGTAACAATGCACACTAATAATACTAGTAGACGATAATTCATATAACAATGCACACTAATAATACTAGTGGACGATAATTCATGCAACAATGCATACTAATAATACTAGTAGACGATAATTCATGTAACAATGCACACTAATACTAGTAGACGATAATTCATGTAACAATGCACACTAATAATACTAGTAGACGATAATTCATGTAACAATGCACACTAACAATACTAGTAGACGATAATTCATGTAACAATGCACACTAATAATACTAGTAGACGATAATTCATGTAACAATGCACACTAATAATACTAGTAGACGATAATTCATGTAACAATGCACACTAATAATACTAGTAGACGATAATTCATGTAACAATGCACATTAATACTAGTTGACGATGATTCATGTAACAATGCACACTAATACTGGTAGACGATAATTCATGTAACAATGCACACTAATAATACTAGTAGACGATAATTCATGTAACAATGCACACTAATAATACTAGTAGATGATAATTCATGTAACAATGCACACTAATAATACTAGTAGACGATAATTCATGTAACAATGCACACTAATAATACTAGTAGACGATAATTCATGTAACAATGCACACTAACAATACTAGTAAACGATAATTCAAGTAACAATGCACACTAATACTAGTAGACGATAATGCATGTAACAATGCACACTAATAATACTAGTAGATGATAATTCATGTAACAATGCACATTAACAATACTAGTAGACAATAATTCATGTAACAATGCACACTAATAATACTAGTAGACGATAATTCATGTAACAATGCACACTAATAATACTTGTAGACGATAATTCATGTAACAGTGCACACTAATAATACTAGTAGACGATAATTCATGTAACAATGCACACTAATAATACTAGTAGACGATAATTCATGTAACAATGCACACTAATAATACTAGTAGACGATAATTCATGTAACAATGCACACTAATACTAGTTGACGATGATTCATGTAACAATGCACACTAATAATACTAGTAGACGATAATTCATGTAACAATGCACACTAATAATACTAGTAGACGATAATTCATGTAACAATGCATACTAATACTAGTAGACGATAATTCATGTAACAATGCACACTAATAATACTAGTAGACGATAATTCACATGTAACAATGCACACTAATAATACTAGTAGACGATAATTCATGTAACAATGCACACTAATAATACTAGTAGACGATCATTCATGTAACAATGCACACTTATACTAGTAGATGATAATTCATGTAACAATGCACACTAATAATACTAGTAGACGATAATTCATGTAACAATGCACACAAATAATACTAGTAGACGATAATTAATGTAACAATGCACACTAATAATACTAGTAGACGATAATTCATGTAACAATGCACACTAATAATACTAGTAGACGATAATTCATGTAACAATGCACACTAATAATACTAGTAGACGATAATTCACATGTAACAATGCACACTAATAATATTAGTAGACCATAATTCATGTAACAATGCACACTAATAATACTAGTAGACGATAATTCATGTAACAATGCACACTAATAATACTAGTAGACGATAATTCATGTAACAATGCACACTAATAATACTAGTAGACGATAATTCATGTAACAATGCACACTAATAATACTAGTAGACGATAATTCATATAACAATGCACACTAATAATACTAGTGGACGATAATTCATGCAACAATGCATACTAATAATACTAGTAGACGATAATTCATGTAACAATGCACACTAATACTAGTAGACGATAATTCATGTAACAATGCACATTAATAATACTAGTAGACGATAATTCATGTAACAATGCACACTAACAATACTAGTAGACGATAATTCATGTAACAATGCACACTAATAATACTAGTAGACGATAATTCATGTAACAATGCACACTAATAATACTAGTAGACGATAATTCATGTAACAATGCACACTAATAATACTAGTAGACGATAATTCATGTAACAATGCACACTAATACTAGTTGACGATGATTCATGTAACAATGCACACAAATAATACTAGTAGACGATAATTCATGTAACAATGCACACTAATAATACTAGTAGACGATAATTCATGTAACAATGCACACTAATAATACTAGTAGACGATAATTCATGTAACAATGCACACTAATAATACTAGTAGACGATAATTCATGTAACAATGCACACTAATAATACTAGTAGACGATAATTCATGCAACAATGCATACTAATAATACTAGTAGACGATAATTCATGTAACAATGCACACTAATAATACTAGTAGACGATAATTCATGTAACAATGCACACTAATAATACTAGTAGACGATAATTCATGTAACAATGCACACTAATAATACTAGTAGACGATAATTCATGTACCAATGCACACTAATGATACTAGTAGACGATAATTCATGTAACAATGCACACTAATAATACTAGTAGACGATAATTCATGTAACAATGCACACTAATAATACTAGTAGACGATAATTCATATAACAATGCACACTAATAATACTAGTGGACGATAATTCATGCAACAATGCATACTAATAATACTAGTAGACGATAATTCATGTAACAATGCACACTAATACTAGTAGACGATAATTCATGTAACAATGCACACTAATAATACTAGTAGACGATAATTCATGTAACAATGCACACTAATAATACTAGTAGACGATAATTCATTTAACAATGCACATTAATAATACTAGTAGACGATAATTCATGTAACAATGCACACTAATAATACTAGTAGATGATAATTCATGTAACAATGCACACTAATACTAGTAGACGATAATTCATGTAACAATGCACACTAATAATACTAGTAGACGATAATTCATGTAACAATGCACACTAATAATATTAGTAGACGATAATTCATGTAACATTGCACACTAATAATACTAGTAGACGATAATTCATGTAACAATGCACACTAATAATACTAGTAGACGATAATTCATGTAACAATGCACACTAATAGTACTAGTAGACGATAATTCATGTAACAATGCACACTAATAATACTAGTAGACGATAATTCATGAAACAATGCACACTAATAATACTAGTAGACGATAATTCATGTAACAATGCACACTAATAATACTAGTAGACGATACTTCATGTAACAATGCACACTAATAATACTAGTAGACGATAATTCATGTAACAATGCACACTAATAATACAAGTAGACGATAATTCATGCAACAATGCATACTAATAATACTAGTAGACGATAATGCATGTAACAATGCACACTAATAATACTAGTAGACGATAATTCATGTAACAATACACACTAACAATACTAGTAGACGATAATTCATGTAACAATGCACACTAATAATACTAGTAGATGATAATTCATATAACAATGCACACTAATACTAGTAGACGATAATTCATGTAACAATACACACTAATAATACTAGTAGACGATAATTCATGTAACAATGCACCCTAATAATACTAGTAGATGATAATTCATGTAACAATGCACACTAATAATACTAGTAGACGATAATTCATGTAACAATGCACACTAATACTAGTTGACGATGATTCATGTAACAATGCACACTAATAATACTAGTAGACGATAATTCATGTAACAATGCACACTAATAATACTAGTAGACGATAATTCACATGTAAAAATGCACACTAATAATACTAGTATACGATAATTCATGTAACAATGCACACTAATAATACTAGTAGACGATAATTCATGTAACAATGCACACTAATAATACTAGTAGACGATAATTCATGTAACAATGCACACTAATAATACTAGTAGATGATAATTCATGTAACAATGTACACTAATACTAGTAGACGATAATTCATGTAACAATGCACACTAATAATACTAGTAGACGATAATTCATGTAACAATGCACACTAATAATACTAGTAGATGATAATTCATGTAACAATGCACACTAACAATACTAGTAGACGATAATTCATGTAACAATGCACACTAATAATACTAGTAGACGATAATTCATGTAGCAATGCACACTAATAATACTAGTAGACGATAATTCATGTAACAATGCACACTAATAATACTGGTAGACGATAATTCATGCAACAATACACACTAATAATACTAGTAGACGATAATTCATGTAACAATTAGTAGACGATAATTCATGTAACAGTGCACACTAATACTAGTAGACGATAATTCATGTAACAATGCACACTAATACTAGTAGACGATAATTCATGTAACAATGCACACTAATACTAGTAGACGATAACTCATGTAACAATGCACACTAATAATACTAGTAGACGAAAATTCATGTAACAATGCACACTAATAATACTAGTAGACGATAATTCATGTAACAATGCACACTAATAATACTAGTAGAAGATAATTCATGTAATAATGCACACTAATAATACTAGTAGATGATAATTCATGTAACAATGCACACTAATACTAGTAGACAATAATTCATGTAACAATGCACACTAATAATACTGGTAGACGATAATTCATGTAACAATGCACACTAATAATACTAGTAGATGATAATTCATGTAACAATGCACACTAACAATACTAGTAGACGATAATTCATGTAACAATGCACACTAATAATACTAGTAGACGATAATTCATGTAACAATGCACACTAATAATACTAGTAGACGATAATTCATGTAACAATGCACACTAATAATACTAGTAGACGATCATTCATGTAACAATGCACACTAATACTGGTAGACGATAATTCATGTAACAATGCACACTAATAATACTAGTAGACGATAATTCATGTAACAATGCACACCAATAATACTAGTAGACGATAATTTATGTAACAATGCACACTAATAATACTAGTAGACGATAATTCATGTAACAATGCACACTAATAATACTAGTAGACGATAATTCATGTAACAATGCACACTAACAATACTAGTAGACGATAATTCAAGTAACAATGCACACTAATACTAGTAGACGATAATGCATGTAACAATGCACACTAATAATACTAGTAGACGATAATTCATGTAACAATGCACATTAACAATACTAGTAGACAATAATTCATGTAACAATGCACACTAATAATACTAGTAGACGATAATTCATGTAACAATGCACACTAATAATACTAGTAGACGATAATTCATGTAACAGTGCACACTAATAATACTAGTAGACGATAATTCATGTAACAATGCACACTAATAATACTAGTAGACGATAATTCATGTAACAATGCACACTAATAATACTAGAAGACGATAATTCATGTAACAATGCACACTAATAATACTAGTAGACGATAATTCATGTAACAATGCACACTAATAATACTAGTAGACGATAACTCATGTAACAATGCACACTAATAATACTAGCAGACGATAATTCACAAGTAACAATGCACACTAATAATACTAGTAGACGATAATTCATGTAACTATGCACACTAATAATACTAGTACACAATAATTCACATGTAACAATGCACACTAATAATACTAGTAGACGATAATTCATGTAACAATGCACACTAATAATATTAGTGGACGATAATTCATGTAACAATGCACACTAATAATACTAGTAGACGATAATTCATGTAACAATGCACACTAATGATACTAGTAGACGATAATTCATGTAACAATGCACACTAATAATACTAGCAGACGATAATTCATGAAACAATGCACACTAATAATATTAGTAGACGATAATTCATGTAACAATGCACACTAATAATACTAGTAAACGATACTTCATGTAAAAATGCACACTAATAATACTAGTAGACGATAATTCATGTAACAATGCACACTAATAATACTAGTAAACGATAATTCATGTAACAATTCACACCAATAATACTAGTAGACGATAATTCATGTAACAATTCACACTAATAATACTAGTAGACGATAATTCATGTAACAATGCACACTAATAATACTAGTAGACGATAATTCATGTAACAATGCACACTAATAATACTAGTAGACGATAATTCATGTAACAATGCACACTAATAATACAAGTAGACGATAATTCATGTAACAATGCACACAAATAATACTAGTAGACGATAATTAATGTAACAATGCACACTAATAATACTAGTAGACGATAATTCATGTAACAATGCACACTAACAATACTAGTAGACGATAATTCATGTAACAATGCACACTAATACTAGTAGACGATAATGCATACTAATAATACTAGTAGACGATAATTCATGTAACAATGCACATTAACAATACTAGTAGACGATAATTCATGTAACAATGCACACTAATACTAGTAGACGATAATGCATACTAATAATACTAGTAGACGATAATTCATGTAACAATGCACACTAACAATACTAGTAGACGATAATTCATGTAACAATGCACACTAATAATACTAGTAGACGATAATTCATGTAACAATGCACACTAATAATACTAGTAGACGATAATTCATGTAACAATGCACACTAATAATACTAGTAGACGATAATTCATGCAACAATGCACACTAATAATACTAGTAGACGATAATTCATGTAACAATTAGTAGACGATAATTCATGTAACAGTGCACACTAATACTAGTAGACGATAATTCATGTAACAATGCACACTAATACTAGTAGACGATAATTCATGTAACAATGCACACTAATACTAGTAGACGATAACTCATGTAACAATGCACACTAATAATACTAGTAGACGAAAATTCATGTAACAATGCACACTAATAATACTAGTAGACGATAATTCATGTAACAATGCACACTAATAATACTAGTAGACGATAATTCATGTAATAATGCACACTAATAATACTAGTAGATGATAATTCATGTAACAATGCACACTAATACTAGTAGACAATAATTCATGTAACAATGCACACTAATAATACTAGTAGACGATAATTCATGTAACAATGCACACTAATAATACTAGTAGATGATAATTCATGTAACAATGCACACTAACAATACTAGTAGACGATAATTCATGTAACAATGCACACTAATAATACTAGTAGACGATAATTCATGTAACAATGCACACTAATACTGGTAGACGATAATTCATGTAACAATGCACACTAATAATACTAGTAGACGATAATTCATGTAACAATGCACACTAATAATACTAGTAGACGATAATTCATGTAACAATGCACACTATTAATACTAGTAGACGATAATTCATGTAACAATGCACACTAATAATACTAGTAGACGATAATTCATGTAACAATGCACACTAACAATACTAGTAGACGATAATTCAAGTAACAATGCACACTAATACTAGTAGACGATAATGCATGTAACAATGCACACTAATAATACTAGTAGACGATAATTCATGTAACAATGCACATTAACAATACTAGTAGACAATAATTCATGTAACAATGCACACTAATAATACTAGTAGACGATAATTCATGTAACAATGCACACTAATAATACTAGTAGACGATAATTCATGTAACAGTGCACACTAATAATACTAGTAGACGATAATTCATGTAACAATGCACACTAATAATACTAGTAGACGATAATTCATGTAACAATGCACACTAATAATACTAGTAGACGATAATTCATGTAACAATGCACACTAATAATACTAGTAGACGATAATTCATGTAACAATGCACACTAATAATACTAGTAGACGATAACTCATGTAACAATGCACACTAATATTACTAGCAGACGATAATTCACAAGTAACAATGCACACTAATAATACTAGTAGACGATAATTCATGTAACTATGCACACTAATAATACTAGTAGACAATAATTCACATGTAACAATGCACACTAATAATACTAGTAGACGATAATTCATGTAAAAATGCACACTAATAATATTAGTGGACGATAATTCATGTAACAATGCACACTAATAATACTAGTAGACGATAATTCATGTAACAATGCACATTAATGATACTAGTAGACGATAATTCATGTAACAATGCACACTAATAATACTAGCAGACGATAATTCATGAAACAATGCACACTAATAATATTAGTAGACGATAATTCATGTAACAATGCACACTAAAAATACTAATAAACGATACTTCATGTAACAATGCACACTAATAATACTAGTAGACGATAATTCATGTAACAATGCACACTAATAATACTAGTAAACGATAATTCATGTAACAATGCACACCAATAATACTAGTAGACGATAATTCATGTAACAATTCACACTAATAATACTAGTAGACGATAATTCATGTAACAATGCACACTAATAATACTAGTAGACGATAAAACATGTAACAATGCACACTAATAATACTAGTAGACGATAATTCATGTAACAATGCACATTAATAATACAAGTAGACGATAATTCATGCAACAATGCACACAAATAATACTAGTAGACGATAATTAATGTAACAATGCACACTAATAATACTAGTAGACGATAATTCATGTAACAATGCACACTAACAATACTAGTAGACGATAATTCATGTAACAATGCACACTAATACTAGTAGACGATAATGCATACTAATAATACTAGTAGACGATAATTCATGTAACAATGCACACTAACAATACTAGTAGACGATAATTCATGTAACAATGCACACTAACAATACTAGTAGACGATAATTCATGTAACAATGCACACTAATACTAGTAGACGATAATGCATACTAATAATACTAGTAGACGATAATTCATGTAACAATGCACACTAACAATACTAGTAGACGATAATTCATGTAACAATGCACACTAATACTAGTAGACGATAATGCATAATAATAATACTAGTAGACGATAATTCATGTAACAATGCACACTAATAATACTAGTATGCGATAATTCATGTAACAATGCACACTAATAATATTAGTAGACGATAATTCATGTAACAATGCACACTAATAATACTAGTAGACGATAATTCATGTAACAATGCACACTAATAATACTAGTAGACGATAATTCATGTAACAATGCACACTAATAATACTAGTAGACGATAATTCATGTAACAATGCACACTAATAATACTAGTAGACGATAATTCATGTATCAATGCACACTAATAATACTAGTAGACGATAATTCATGTAACAATGCACACTAACAATACTAGTAGACGATAATTCATGTAACAATGCACACTAATACTAGTAGACGATAATGCATAATAATAATACTAGTAGACGATAATTCATGTAACAATGCACACTAATAATACTAGTATGCGATAATTCATGTAACAATGCACACTAATAATATTAGTAGACGATAATTCATGTAACAATGCACACTAATAATACTAGTAGACGATAATTCATGTAACAATGCACACTAATAATACTAGTAGACGATAATTCATGTAACAATGCACACTAATAATTCTAGTAGACGATAATTCATGTAACAATGCACACTAATAATACTAGTAGACGATAATTCATGTATCAATGCACACTAATAATACTAGTAGACGATAATTCATGTAACAATGCACACTAATAATACTAGTAAACGATAATTCATGTAACAATGCACACTAATAATACTAGTAGACGACAATTCATGTAACAATGCACACTAATAATACTAGTAGACGATAATTCATGTAACAATGCACACTAATAATACTAGTAGACGATAATTCATGTAACAATGCACACTAATAATACTAGTAGACGATAATTCATGTAACAATGCACACTAATAATACTAGTAGACGATCATTCATGTAACAATGCACACTTATACTAGTAGACGATAATTCATGTAACAATGGACACTAATAATACTAGTAGACGATAATTCATGTAACAATGCACACAAATAATACTAGTAGACGATAATGCATACTAATAATACTAGTAGACGATAATTCATGTAACAATGCACACTAACAATATTAGTAGACGATAATTCATGTAACAATGCACACTAATACTAGTAGACGATAATGCATAATAATAATACTAGTAGACGATAATTCATGTAACAATGCACACTAATAATACTAGTATGCGATAATTCATGTAACAATGCACACTAATAATATTAGTAGACGATAATTCATGTAACAATGCACACTAATAATACTAGTAGACGATAATTCATGTAACAATGCACACTAATAATACTAGTAGACGATAATTCATGTAACAATGCACACTAATAATACTAGTAGACGATAATTCATGTAACAATGCACACTAATAATACTAGTAGACGATAATTCATGTATCAATGCACACTAATAATACTAGTAGACGATAATTCATGTAACAATGCACACTAATAATACTAGTAAACGATAATTCATGTAACAATGCACACTAATAATACTAGTAGACGACAATTCATGTAACAATGCACACTAATAATACTAGTAGACGATAATTCATGTAACAATGCACACTAATAATACTAGTAGACGATAATTCATGTAACAATGCACACTAATAATACTAGTAGACGATAATTCATGTAACAATGCACACTAATAATACTAGTAGACGATAATTCATGTAACAATGCACACTAATAATACTAGTAAACGATAATTCATGTAACAATGCACACCAATAATACTAGTAGACGATAATTCATGTAACAATTCACACTAATAATACTAGTAGACGATAATTCATGTAACAATGCACACTAATAATACTAGTAGACGATAATTCATGTAACAATGCACACTAATAATACTAGTAGACGATAATTCATGTAACAATGCACACTAATAATACAAGTAGACGATAATTCATGCAACAATGCACACAAATAATACTAGTAGACGATAATTAATGTAACAATGCACACTAATAATACTAGTAGACGATAATTCATGTAACAATGCACACTAACAATACTAGTAGACAATAATTCATGTAACAATGCACACTAATACAAGTAGACGATAATGCATACTAATAATACTAGTAGACGATAATTCATGTAACAATGCACACTAACAATACTAGTAGACGATAATTCATGTAACAATGCACACTAATACTAGTAGACGATAATGCATACTAATAATACTAGTAGACGATAATTCATGTAACAATGCACACTAACAATACTAGTAGACGATAATTCATGTAACAATGCACACTAATACTAGTAGACGATAATGCATAATAATAATACTAGTAGACGATAATTCATGTAACAATGCACACTAATAATACTAGTATGCGATAATTCATGTAACAATGCACACTAATAATATTAGTAGACGATAATTCATGTAACAATGCACACTAATAATACTAGTAGACGATAATTCATGTAACAATGCACACTAATAATACTAGTAGACGATAATTCATGTAACAATGCACACTAATAATACTAGTAGACGATAATTCATGTAACAATGCACACTAATAATACTAATAGACGATAATTCATGTATCAATGCACACTAATAATACTAGTAGACGATAATTCATGTAACAATGCACACTAACAATACTAGTAGACGATAATTCATGTAACAATGCACACTAATACTAGTAGACGATAATGCATAATAATAATACTAGTAGACGATAATTCATGTAACAATGCACACTAATAATACTAGTTTGCGATAATTCATGTAACAATGCACACTAATAATATTAGTAGACGATAATTCATGTAACAATGCACACTAATAATACTAGTAGACGATAATTCATGTAACAATGCACACTAATAATACTAGTAGACGATAATTCATGTAACAATGCACACTAATAATACTAGTAGACGATAATTCATGTAACAATGCACACTAATAATACTAGTAGACGATAATTCATGTATCAATGCACACTAATAATACTAGTAGACGATAATTCATGTAACAATGCACACTAATAATACTAGTAAACGATAATTCATGTAACAATGCACACTAATAATACTAGTAGACGATAATTCATGTAACAATGCACACTAATAATACTAGTAGACGATAATTCATGTAACAATGCACACTAATAATACTAGTAGACGATAATTCATGTAACAATGCACACTAATAATACTAGTAGACGATCATTCATGTAACAATGCACACTAATACTAGTAGACGATAATTCATGTAACAATGGACACTAATAATACTAGTAGACGATAATTCATGTAACAATGCACACAAATAATACTAGTAGACGATAATGCATACTAATAATACTAGTAGACGATAATTCATGTAACAATGCACACTAACAATACTAGTAGACGATAATTCATGTAACAATGCACACTAATACTAGTAGACGATAATGCATAATAATAATACTAGTAGACGATAATTCATGTAACAATGCACACTAATAATACTAGTATGCGATAATTCATGTAACAATGCACACTAATAATATTAGTAGACGATAATTCATGTAACAATGCACACTAATAATACTAGTAGACGATAATTCATGTAACAATGCACACTAATAATACTAGTAGACGATAATTCATGTAACAATGCACACTAATAATACTAGTAGACGATAATTCATGTAACAATGCACACTAATAATACTAGTAGACGATAATTCATGTATCAATGCACACTAATAATACTAGTAGACGATAATTCATGTAACAATGCACACTAATAATACTAGTAAACGATAATTCATGTAACAATGCACACTAATAATACTAGTAGACGACAATTCATGTAACAATGCACACTAATAATACTAGTAGACGATAATTCACATGTAACAATGCACACTAATAATACTAGTAGACGATAATTCATCTAACAATGCACACTAATAATACTAGTAGACGATCATTCATGTAACAATGCACACTAATAATACTAGTAGACGATAATTCATGTAACAATGCACACTAATAATACTAGTAGACGATAATTCATGTAACAATGCACACTAATAATACTAGTAGACGATCATTCATGTAACAATGCACACTTATACTAGTAGACGATAATTCATGTAACAATGGACACTAATAATACTAGTAGACGATAATTCATGTAACAATGCACACAAATAATACTAGTAGACGATAATGCATACTAATAATACTAGTAGACGATAATTCATGTAACAATGCACACTAACAATATTAGTAGACGATAATTCATGTAACAATGCACACTAATACTAGTAGACGATAATGCATAATAATAATACTAGTAGACGATAATTCATGTAACAATGCACACTAATAATACTAGTATGCGATAATTCATGTAACAATGCACACTAATAATATTAGTAGACGATAATTCATGTAACAATGCACACTAATAATACTAGTAGACGATAATTCATGTAACAATGCACACTAATAATACTAGTAGACGATAATTCATGTAACAATGCACACTAATAATACTAGTAGACGATAATTCATGTAACAATGCACACTAATAATACTAGTAGACGATAATTCATGTATCAATGCACACTAATAATACTAGTAGACGATAATTCATGTAACAATGCACACTAATAATACTAGTAAACGATAATTCATGTAACAATGCACACTAATAATACTAGTAGACGACAATTCATGTAACAATGCACACTAATAATACTAGTAGACGATAATTCATGTAACAATGCACACTAATAATACTAGTAGACGATAATTCATGTAACAATGCACACTAATAATACTAGTAGACGATAATTCATGTAACAATGCACACTAATAATACTAGTAGACGATAATTCATGTAACAATGCACACTAATAATACTAGTAAACGATAATTCATGTAACAATGCACACCAATAATACTAGTAGACGATAATTCATGTAACAATTCACACTAATAATACTAGTAGACGATAATTCATGTAACAATGCACACTAATAATACTAGTAGACGATAATTCATGTAACAATGCACACTAATAATACTAGTAGACGATAATTCATGTAACAATGCACACTAATAATACAAGTAGACGATAATTCATGCAACAATGCACACAAATAATACTAGTAGACGATAATTAATGTAACAATGCACACTAATAATACTAGTAGACGACAATTCATGTAACAATGCACACTAACAATACTAGTAGACAATAATTCATGTAACAATGCACACTAATACTAGTAGACGATAATGCATACTAATAATACTAGTAGACGATAATTCATGTAACAATGCACACTAACAATACTAGTAGACGATAATTCATGTAACAATGCACACTAATACTAGTAGACGATAATGCATACTAATAATACTAGTAGACGATAATTCATGTAACAATGCACACTAACAATACTAGTAGACGATAATTCATGTAACAATGCACACTAATACTAGTAGACGATAATGCATAATAATAATACTAGTAGACGATAATTCATGTAACAATGCACACTAATAATACTAGTATGCGATAATTCATGTAACAATGCACACTAATAATATTAGTAGACGATAATTCATGTAACAATGCACACTAATAATACTAGTAGACGATAATTCATGTAACAATGCACACTAATAATACTAGTAGACGATAATTCATGTATCAATGCACACTAATAATACTAGTAGACGATAATTCATGTAACAATGCACACTAACAATACTAGTAGACGATAATTCATGTAACAATGCACACTAATACTAGTAGACGATAATGCATAATAATAATACTAGTAGACGATAATTCATGTAACAATGCACACTAATAATACTAGTTTGCGATAATTCATGTAACAATGCACACTAATAATATTAGTAGACGATAATTCATGTAACAATGCACACTAATAATACTAGTAGACGATAATTCATGTAACAATGCACACTAATAATACTAGTAGACGATAATTCATGTAACAATGCACACTAATAATACTAGTAGACGATAATTCATGTAACAATGCACACTAATAATACTAGTAGACGATAATTCATGTATCAATGCACACTAATAATACTAGTAGACGATAATTCATGTAACAATGCACACTAATAATACTAGTAAACGATAATTCATGTAACAATGCACACTAATAATACTAGTAGACGATAATTCATGTAACAATGCACACTAATAATACTAGTAGACGATAATTCATGTAACAATGCACACTAATAATACTAGTAGACGATAATTCATGTAACAATGCACACTAATAATACTAGTAGACGATCATTCATGTAACAATGCACACTAATACTAGTAGACGATAATTCATGTAACAATGGACACTAATAATACTAGTAGACGATAATTCATGTAACAATGCACACAAATAATACTAGTAGACGATAATGCATACTAATAATACTAGTAGACGATAATTCATGTAACAATGCACACTAACAATACTAGTAGACCATAATTCATGTAACAATGCACACTAATACTAGTAGACGATAATGCATAATAATAATACTAGTAGACGATAATTCATGTAACAATGCACACTAATAATACTAGTATGCGATAATTCATGTAACAATGCACACTAATAATATTAGTAGACGATAATTCATGTAACAATGCACACTAATAATACTAGTAGACGATAATTCATGTAACAATGCACACTAATAATACTAGTAGACGATAATTCATGTAACAATGCACACTAATAATACTAGTAGACGATAATTCATGTAACAATGCACACTAATAATACTAGTAGACGATAATTCATGTATCAATGCACACTAATAATACTAGTAGACGATAATTCATGTAACAATGCACACTAATAATACTAGTAAACGATAATTCATGTAACAATGCACACTAATAATACTAGTAGACGACAATTCATGTAACAATGCACACTAATAATACTAGTAGACGATAATTCACATGTAACAATGCACACTAATAATACTAGTAGACGATAATTCATCTAACAATGCACACTAATAATACTAGTAGACGATCATTCATGTAACAATGCACACTTATACTAGTAGACGATAATTCATGTAACAATGGACACTAATAATACTAGTAGACGATAATTCATGTAACAATGCACACAAATAATACTAGTAGACGATAATTAATGTAACAATGCACACTAATAATACTAGTAGACGATAATTCATGTAACAATGCACACAAATAATACTAGTAGGCGATAATTCATGTAACAATGCACACTAATAATACTAGTAGACGATAATTCATGTAACAATGCACACTAATAATACTAGTAGACGATAATTCATGTAACAATGCACACTAATAATACTAGTAGACGATAATTCATGTAACAATGCACACTAATAATACTAGTAGACGATAATTCATGTAACAATGCACACTAATACTAGTTGACGATAATTCATGTAACAATGCACACTAATAATACTAGTAGAATATAATTCATGTAACAATGCACACTAATAATACTAGTAGACGATAATTCACATGTAACAATGCACACTAATAATACTAGTAGACGATAATTCATGTAATAATGCACACTAATAATACTAGTAGACGATAATTCATGTAACAATGCACACTATTAATACTAGTAGACGATCATTCATGTAACAATGCACACTAATAATACTAGTAGACGATAATTCATGTAACAATGCACACTAATAATACTAGTAGACGATAATTCATGTAACAATGCACACTAATAATACTAGTGGACGATAATTCATGCAACAATGCATACTAATAATACTAGTAGACGATAATTCATGTAACAATGCACACTAATACTAGTAGACGATAATTCATGTAACAATGCACACTAATAATACTAGTAGACGATAATTCATGTAACAATGCACACTAATAATACTAGTAGACGATAATTCACATGTAACAATGCACACTAATAATACTAGTAGACGATAATTCATGTAACAATGCACACTAATAATACTAGTAGACGATAATTCATGTAACAATGCACACTAATAATACTAGTAGACGATCATTCATGTAACAATGCACACTAATAATACTAGTAGACGATAATTCATGTAACAATGCACACTAATAATACTAGTGGACGATAATTCATGCAACAATGCATACTAATAGTACTAGTAGACGATAATTCATGTAACAATGCACACTAATACTAGTAGACGATAATTCATGTAACAATGCACACTAATAATACTAGTAGACGATAGTTCATGTAACAATGCACACTAATAATACTAGTAGACGATAATTCATGTAACAATGCACACTAACAATACTAGTAGACGATAATTCATGTAGCAATGCACACTAATACTAGTAGACGATAATGCATACTAATAATACTAGTAGACGATAATTCATGTAACAATGCACACTAATAATACTAGTATGCGATAATTCTTGTAACAATGCACACTAATAATACTAGTAGACGATAATTCATGTAACAATGCACACTAATAATACTAGTAGACGATAATGCATGTAACAATGCACACTAATAATACTAGTAGACGATAATTCATGTAACAATGCACACTAATAAAACTAGTAGACGATAATTCATGTAACAATGCACACTAATAATACTAGTAGACGATAATTCATGTAACAATGCACACTAATAATACTAGTAGACGATAATTCATGTATCAATGCACACTAATAATACTAGTAGACGATAATTCATGTAACAATGCACACTAATAATACTAGTAAACGATAATTCATGTAACAATGCACACTAATAATACTAGTAGACGATAATTCATGTAACAATGCACACTAATAATACTAGTAGACGATAATTCATGTAACAATGCACACTAATAATACTAGTAGACGATAATTCATGTAACAATGCACACTAATAATACTAGTAGACAATCATTCATGTAACAATGCACACATATACTAGTAGACGATAATTCATGTAACATTGCACACAAATAATACTAGTAGACGATAATTAATGTAACAATGCACACTAATAATACTAGTAGACGATAATTCATGTAATAATGCACACAAATAATACTAGTAGACGATAATTCATGTAACAATGCACACTAATAATACTAGTAGACGATAATTCATGTAACAATGCACACTATTAATACTAGTAGACGATCATTCATGTAACAATGCACACTAATAATACTAATAGACGATAATTCATGTAACAATGCACACTAATAATACTAGTAGACGATAATTCATGTAACAATGCACACTAATAATACTAGTGGACGATAATTCATGCAACAATGCATACTAATAATACTAGTATGCGATAATTCATGTAACAATGCACACTAATAATATTAGTAGACGATAATTCATGTAACAATGCACACTAATAATACTAGTAGACGATAATTCATGTAACAATGCACACTAATAATACTAGTAGACGATAATTCATGTAACAATGCACACTAATAATACTAGTAGACGATAATTCATGTAACAATGCACACTAATAATACTAGTAGACGATAATTCATGTATCAATGCACACTAATAATACTAGTAGACGATAATTCATGTAACAATGCACACTAATAATACTAGTAAACGATAATTCATGTAACAATGCACACTAATAATACTAGTAGACGACAATTCATGTAACAATGCACACTAATAATACTAGTAGACGATAATTCACATGTAACAATGCACACTAATAATACTAGTAGACGATAATTCATCTAACAATGCACACTAATAATACTAGTAGACGATCATTCATGTAACAATGCACACTTATACTAGTAGACGATAATTCATGTAACAATGGACACTAATAATACTAGTAGACGATAATTCATGTAACAATGCACACAAATAATACTAGTAGACGATAATTAATGTAACAATGCACACTAATAATACTAGTAGACGATAATTCATGTAACAATGCACACAAATAATACTAGTAGACGATAATTCATGTAACAATGCACACTAATAATACTAGTAGACGATAATTCATGTAACAATGCACACTAATAATACTAGTAGACGATAATTCATGTAACAATGCACACTAATAATACTAGTAGACGATAATTCATGTAACAATGCACACTAATAATACTAGTAGACGATAATTCATGTAACAATGCACACTAATACTAGTTGACGATAATTCATGTAACAATGCACACTAATAATACTAGTAGAATATAATTCATGTAACAATGCACACTAATAATACTAGTAGACGATAATTCACATGTAACAATGCACACTAATAATACTAGTAGACGATAATTCATGTAATAATGCACACTAATAATACTAGTAGACGATAATTCATGTAACAATGCACACTATTAATACTAGTAGACGATCATTCATGTAACAATGCACACTAATAATACTAGTAGACGATAATTCATGTAACAATGCACACTAATAATACTAGTAGACGATAATTCATGTAACAATGCACACTAATAATACTAGTGGACGATAATTCATGCAACAATGCATACTAATAATACTAGTAGACGATAATTCATGTAACAATGCACACTAATACTAGTTGACGATAATTCATGTAACAATGCACACTAATAATACTAGTAGACGATAATTCATGTAACAATGCACACTAATAATACTAGTAGACGATAATTCACATGTAACAATGCACACTAATAATACTAGTAGACGATAATTCATGTAACAATGGACACTAATAATACTAGTAGACGATAATTCATGTAACAATGCACACTAATAATACTAGTAGACGATCATTCATGTAACAATGCACACTAATAATACTAGTAGACGATAATTCATGTAACAATGCACACTAATAATACTAGTGGACGATAATTCATGCAACAATGCATACTAATAGTACTAGTAGACGATAATTCATGTAACAATGCACACTAATACTAGTAGACGATAATTCATGTAACAATGCACACTAATAATACTAGTAGACGATAGTTCATGTAACAATGCACACTAATAATACTAGTAGACGATAATTCATGTAACAATGCACACTAACAATACTAGTAGACGATAATTCATGTAGCAATGCACACTAATACTAGTAGACGATAATGCATACTAATAATACTAGTAGACGATAATTCATGTAACAATGCACACTAATAATACTAGTATGCGATAATTCTTGTAACAATGCACACTAATAATACTAGTAGACGATAATTCATGTAACAATGCACACTAATAATACTAGTAGACGATAATGCATGTAACAATGCACACTAATAATACTAGTAGACGATAATTCATGTAACAATGCACACTAATAAAACTAGTAGACGATAATTCATGTAACAATGCACACTAATAATACTAGTAGACGATAATTCATGTAACAATGCACACTAATAATACTAGTAGACGATAATTCATGTATCAATGCACACTAATAATACTAGTAGACGATAATTCATGTAACAATGCACACTAATAATACTAGTAAACGATAATTCATGTAACAATGCACACTAATAATACTAGTAAACGATAATTCATGTAACAATGCACACTAATAATACTAGTAGACGATAATTCATGTAACAATGCACACTAATAATACTAGTAGACGATAATTCATGTAACAATGCACACTAATAATACTAGTAGACAATCATTCATGTAACAATGCACACATATACTAGTAGACGATAATTCATGTAACATTGCACACAAATAATACTAGTAGACGATAATTAATGTAACAATGCACACTAATAATACTAGTAGACGATAATTCATGTAACAATGCACACAAATAATACTAGTAGACGATAATTCATGTAACAATGCACACTAATAATACTAGTAGACGATAATTCATGTAACAATGCACACTATTAATACTAGTAGACGATCATTCATGTAACAATGCACACTAATAATACTAATAGACGATAATTCATGTAACAATGCACACTAATAATACTAGTAGACGATAATTCATGTAACAATGCACACTAATAATACTAGTGGACGATAATTCATGCAACAATGCATACTAATAATACTAGTAGACGATAATTCATGTAACAATGCACACTAATAATACTAGTAGACGATAATTCATGTAACAATGCACACTAATAATACTAGTAGACAATAATTCACATGTAACAATGCACACTAATAATACTAGTAGACGATAATTCATGTAACAATGCACAATAATAATACTAGTAGACGATAATTCATGTAACAATGCACATTAATAATACTAGTAGACGATCATTCATGTAACAATGCACACTAATAATACTAGTGGACGATAATTCATGCAACAATGCATACTAATAGTACTAGTAGACGATAATTCATGTAACAATTAGAAGACGATAATTCATGTAACAATGCACACTAACAATACTAGTAGACGATAATTCATGTAACAATGCACACTAATACTAGTAGACGATAATGCATACTAATAATACTAGTATGCGATAATTCATGTAACAATGCACACTAATATTACTAGTAGACGATAATTCATGTAACAATGCACACTAATAATACTAGTAGACGATAATGCATGTAACAATGCACACTAATAATACTAGTAGACGATAATTCATGTAACAATGCACACTAATAATACTAGTAGACGATAATTCATGTAACAATGCACACTAATAATACTAGTAGACGATAATTCATGTAACAATGCACACTAATAATACTAGTAGACGATAATTCATGTAACAATGCACACTAATAATACTAGTAGATGATAATTCATGTAACAATGCACACTAATACTAGTAGACGATAATTCATGTAACAATGCACACTAATAATACTAGTAGACGATAATTCATGTAACAATGCACACTAATAATACTAGTAGATGATAATTCATGTAACAATGCACACTAACAATACTAGTAGACGATAATTCATGTAACAATGCACACTAATAATACTAGTAGACGATAATTCATGTAGCAATGCACACTAATAATACTAGTAGACGATAATTCATGTAACAATGCACACTAATAATACTAGTAGACGATAATTCATGCAACAATACACACTAATAATACTAGTAGACGATAATTCATGTAACAATTAGTAGACGATAATTCATGTAACAGTGCACACTAATACTAGTAGACGATAATTCATGTAACAATGCACACTAATACTAGTAGACGATAATTCATGTAACAATGCACACTAATACTAGTAGACGATAACTCATGTAACAATGCACACTAATAATACTAGTAGACGAAAATTCATGTAACAATGCACACTAATAATACTAGTAGACGATAATTCATGTAACAATGCACACTAATAATACTAGTAGAAGATAATTCATGTAATAATGCACACTAATAATACTAGTAGATGATAATTCATGTAACAATGCACACTAATACTAGTAGACAATAATTCATGTAACAATGCACACTAATAATACTGGTAGACGATAATTCATGTAACAATGCACACTAATAATACTAGTAGATGATAATTCATGTAACAATGCACACTAACAATACTAGTAGACGATAATTCATGTAACAATGCACACTAATAATACTAGTAGACGATAATTCATGTAACAATGCACACTAATAATACTAGTAGACGATAATTCATGTAACAATGCACACTAATAATACTAGTAGACGATCATTCATGTAACAATGCACACTAATACTGGTAGACGATAATTCATGTAACAATGCACACTAATAATACTAGTAGACGATAATTCATGTAACAATGCACACTAATAATACTAGTAGACGATAATTTATGTAACAATGCACACTAATAATACTAGTAGACGATAATTCATGTAACAATGCACACTAATAATACTAGTAGACGATAATTCATGTAACAATGCACACTAACAATACTAGTAGACGATAATTCAAGTAACAATGCACACTAATACTAGTAGACGATAATGCATGTAACAATGCACACTAATAATACTAGTAGACGATAATTCATGTAACAATGCACATTAACAATACTAGTAGACAATAATTCATGTAACAATGCACACTAATAATACTAGTAGACGATAATTCATGTAACAATGCACACTAATAATACTAGTAGACGATAATTCATGTAACAGTGCACACTAATAATACTAGTAGACGATAATTCATGTAACAATGCACACTAATAATACTAGTAGACGATAATTCATGTAACAATGCACACTAATAATACTAGTAGACGATAATTCATGTAACAATGCACACTAATAATACTAGTAGACGATAATTCATGTAACAATGCACACTAATAATACTAGTAGACGATAACTCATGTAACAATGCACACTAATAATACTAGCAGACGATAATTCACAAGTAACAATGCACACTAATAATACTAGTAGAGGATAATTCATGTAACTATGCACACTAATAATACTAGTACACAATAATTCACATGTAACAATGCACACTAATAATACTAGTAGACGATAATTCATGTAACAATGCACACTAATAATATTAGTGGACGATAATTCATGTAACAATGCACACTAATAATACTAGTAGACGATAATTCATGTAACAATGCACACTAATGATACTAGTAGACGATAATTCATGTAACAATGCACACTAATAATACTAGCAGACGATAATTCATGAAACAATGCACACTAATAATATTAGTAGACGATAATTCATGTAACAATGCACACTAATAATACTAGTAAACGATACTTCATGTAAAAATGCACACTAATAATACTAGTAGACGATAATTCATGTAACAATGCACACTAATAATACTAGTAAACGATAATTCATGTAACAATTCACACCAATAATACTAGTAGACGATAATTCATGTAACAATTCACACTAATAATACTAGTAGACGATAATTCATGTAACAATGCACACTAATAATACTAGTAGACGATAATTCATGTAACAATGCACACTAATAATACTAGTAGACGATAATTCATGTAACAATGCACACTAATAATACAAGTAGACGATAATTCATGTAACAATGCACACAAATAATACTAGTAGACGATAAATAATGTAACAATGCACACTAATAATACTAGTAGACGATAATTCATGTAACAATGCACACTAACAATACTAGTAGACGATAATTCATGTAACAATGCACACTAATACTAGTAGACGATAATGCATACTAATAATACTAGTAGACGATAATTCATGTAACAATGCACATTAACAATACTAGTAGACGATAATTCATGTAACAATGCACACTAATACTAGTAGACGATAATGCATACTAATAATACTAGTAGACGATAATTCATGTAACAATGCACACTAACAATACTAGTAGACGATAATTCATGTAACAATGCACACTAATAATACTAGTAGACGATAATTCATGTAACAATGCACACTAATAATACTAGTAGACGATAATTCATGTAACAATGCACACTAATAATACTAGTAGACGATAATTCATGCAACAATGCACACTAATAATACTAGTAGACGATAATTCATGTAACAATTAGTAGACGATAATTCATGTAACAGTGCACACTAATACTAGTAGACGATAATTCATGTAACAATGCACACTAATACTAGTAGACGATAATTCATGTAACAATGCACACTAATACTAGTAGACGATAACTCATGTAACAATGCACACTAATAATACTAGTAGACGAAAATTCATGTAACAATGCACACTAATAATACTAGTAGACGATAATTCATGTAACAATGCACACTAATAATACTAGTAGACGATAATTCATGTAATAATGCACACTAATAATACTAGTAGATGATAATTCATGTAACAATGCACACTAATACTAGTAGACAATAATTCATGTAACAATGCACACTAATAATACTAGTAGACGATAATTCATGTAACAATGCACACTAATAATACTAGTAGATGATAATTCATGTAACAATGCACACTAACAATACTAGTAGACGATAATTCATGTAACAATGCACACTAATAATACTAGTAGACGATAATTCATGTAACAATGCACACTAATACTGGTAGACGATAATTCATGTAACAATGCACACTAATAATACTAGTAGACGATAATTCATGTAACAATGCACACTAATAATACTAGTAGACAAAAATTCATGTAACAATGCACACTATTAATACTAGTAGACGATAATTCATGTAACAATGCACACTAATAATACTAGTAGACGATAATTCATGTAACAATGCACACTAACAATACTAGTAGACGATAATTCAAGTAACAATGCACACTAATACTAGTAGACGATAATGCATGTAACAATGCACACTAATAATACTAGTAGACGATAATTCATGTAACAATGCACATTAACAATACTAGTAGACAATAATTCATGTAACAATGCACACTAATAATACTAGTAGACGATAATTCATGTAACAATGCACACTAATAATACTAGTAGACGATAATTCATGTAACAGTGCACACTAATAATACTAGTAGACGATAATTCATGTAACAATGCACACTAATAATACTAGTAGACGATAATTCATGTAACAATGCACACTAATAATACTAGTAGACGATAATTCATGTAACAATGCACACTAATAATACTAGTAGACGATAATTCATGTAACAATGCACACTAATAATACTAGTAGACGATAACTCATGTAACAATGCACACTAATAATACTAGCAGACGATAATTCACAAGTAACAATGCACACTAATAATACTAGTAGACGATAATTCATGTAACTATGCACACTAATAATACTAGTAGACAATAATTCACATGTAACAATGCACACTAATAATACTAGTAGACGATAATTCATGTAAAAATGCACACTAATAATATTAGTGGACGATAATTCATGTAACAATGCACACTAATAATACTAGTAGACGATAATTCATGTAACAATGCACATTAATGATACTAGTAGACGATAATTCATGTAACAATGCACACTAATAATACTAGCAGACGATAATTCATGAAACAATGCACACTAATAATATTAGTAGACGATAATTCATGTAACAATGCACACTAAAAATACTAGTAAACGATACTTCATGTAACAATGCACACTAATAATACTAGTAGACGATAATTCATGTAACAATGCACACTAATAATACTAGTAAACGATAATTCATGTAACAATGCACACCAATAATACTAGTAGACGATAATTCATGTAACAATTCACACTAATAATACTAGTAGACGATAATTTATGTAACAATGCACACTAATAATACTAGTAGACGATAATTCATGTAACAATGCACACTAATAATACTAGTAGACGATAATTCATGTAACAATGCACATTAATAATACAAGTAGACGATAATTCATGCAACAATGCACACAAATAATACTAGTAGACGATAATTAATGTAACAATGCACACTAATAATACTAGTAGACGATAAATCATGTAACAATGCACACTAACAATACTAGTAGACGATAATTCATGTAACAATGCACACTAATACTAGTAGACGATAATGCATACTAATAATACTAGTAGACGATAATTCATGTAACAATGCACACTAACAATACTAGTAGACGATAATTCATGTAACAATGCACACTAACAATACTAGTAGACGATAATTCATGTAACAATGCACACTAATACTAGTAGACGATAATGCATACTAATAATACTAGTAGACGATAATTCATGTAACAATGCACACTAACAATACTAGTAGACGATAATTCATGTAACAATGCACACTAATACTAGTAGACGATAATGCATAATAATAATAATACTAGTAGACGATAATTCATGTAACAATGCACACTAATAATACTAGTATGCGATAATTCATGTAACAATGCACACTAATAATATTAGTAGACGATAATTCATGTAACAATGCACACTAATAATACTAGTAGACGATAATTCATGTAACAATGCACACTAATAATACTAGTAGACGATAATTCATGTAACAATGCACACTAATAATACTAGTAGACGATAATTCATGTAACAATGCACACTAATAATACTAGTAGACGATAATTCATGTATCAATGCACACTAATAATACTAGTAGACGATAATTCATGTAACAATGGACACTAACAATACTAGTAGACGATAATTCATGTAACAATGCACACTAATACTAGTAGACGATAATGCATAATAATAATACTAGTAGACGATAATTCATGTAACAATGCACACTAATAATACTAGTATGCGATAATTCATGTAACAATGCACACTAATAATATTAGTAGACGATAATTCATGTAACAATGCACACTAATAATACTAGTAGACGATAATTCATGTAACAATGCACACTAATAATACTAGTAGACGATAATTCATGTAACAATGCACACTAATAATTCTAGTAGACGATAATTCATGTAACAATGCACACTAATAATACTAGTAGACGATAATTCATGTATCAATGCACACTAATAATACTAGTAGACGATAATTCATGTAACAATGCACACTAATAATACTAGTAAACGATAATTCATGTAACAATGCACACTAATAATACTAGTAGACGACAATTCATGTAACAATGCACACTAATAATACTAGTAGACGATAATTCATGTAACAATGCACACTAATAATACTAGTAGACGATAATTCATGTAACAATGCACACTAATAATACTAGTAGACGATAATTCATGTAACAATGCACACTAATAATACTAGTAGACGATCATTCATGTAACAATGCACACTTATACTAGTAGACGATAATTCATGTAACAATGGACACTAATAATACTAGTAGACGATAATTCATGTAACAATGCACACAAATAATACTAGTAGACGATAATGCATACTAATAATACTAGTAGACGATAATTCATGTAACAATGCACACTAACAATATTAGTAGACGATAATTCATGTAACAATGCACACTAATACTAGTAGACGATAATGCATAATAATAATACTAGTAGACGATAATTCATGTAACAATGCACACTAATAATACTAGTATGCGATAATTCATGTAACAATGCACACTAATAATATTAGTAGACGATAATTCATGTAACAATGCACACTAATAATACTAGTAGACGATAATTCATGTAACAATGCACACTAATAATACTAGTAGACGATAATTCATGTAACAATGCACACTAATAATACTAGTAGACGATAATTCATGTAACAATGCACACTAATAATACTAGTAGACGATAATTCATGTATCAATGCACACTAATAATACTAGTAGACGATAATTCATGTAACAATGCACACTAATAATACTAGTAAACGATAATTCATGTAACAATGCACACTAATAATACTAGTAGACGACAATTCATGTAACAATGCACACTAATAATACTAGTAGACGATAATTCATGTAACAATGCACACTAATAATACTAGTAGACGATAATTCATGTAACAATGCACACTAATAATACTAGTAGACGATAATTCATGTAACAATGCACACTAATAATACTAGTAGACGATAATTCATGTAACAATGCACACTAATAATACTAGTAAACGATAATTCATGTAACAATGCACACCAATAATACTAGTAGACGATAATTCATGTAACAATTCACACTAATAATACTAGTAGACGATAATTCATGTAACAATGCACACTAATAATACTAGTAGACGATAATTCATGTAACAATGCACACTAATAATACTAGTAGACGATAATTCATGTAACAATGCACACTAATAATACAAGTAGACGATAATTCATGCAACAATGCACACAAATAATACTAGTAGACGATAATTAATGTAACAATGCACACTAATAATACTAGTAGACGTTAATTCATGTAACAATGCACACTAACAATACTAGTAGACAATAATTCATGTCACAATGCACACTAATACTAGTAGACGATAATGCATACTAATAATACTAGTAGACGATAATTCATGTAACAATGCACACTAACAATACTAGTAGACGATAATTCATGTAACAATGCACACTAATACTAGTAGACGATAATGCATACTAATAATACTAGTAGACGATAATTCATGTAACAATGCACACTAATAATACTAGTATGCGATAATTCATGTAACAATGCACACTAATAATATTAGTAGACGATAATTCATGTAACAATGCACACTAATAATACTAGTAGACGATAATTCATGTAACAATGCACACTAATAATACTAGTAGACGATAATTCATGTAACAATGCACACTAATAATACTAGTAGACGATAATTCATGTAACAATGCACACTAATAATACTAGTAGACGATAATTCATGTATCAATGCACACTAATAATACTAGTAGACGATAATTCATGTAACAATGCACACTAACAATACTAGTAGACGATAATTCATGTAACAATGCACACTAATACTAGTAGACGATAATGCATAATAATAATAATACTAGTAGACGATAATTCATGTAACAATGCACACTAATAATACTAGTTTGCGATAATTCATGTAACAATGCACACTAATAATATTAGTAGACGATAATTCATGTAACAATGCACACTAATAATACTAGTAGACGATAATTCATGTAACAATGCACACTAATAATACTAGTAGACGATAATTCATGTAACAATGCACACTAATAATACTAGTAGACGATAATTCATGTAACAATGCACACTAATAATACTAGTAGACGATAATTCATGTATCAATGCACACTAATAATACTAGTAGACGATAATTCATGTAACAATGCACACTAATAATACTAGTAAACGATAATTCATGTAACAATGCACACTAATAATACTAGTAGACGATAATTCATGTAACAATGCACACTAATAATACTAGTAGACGATAATTCATGTAACAATGCACACTAATAATACTAGTAGACGATAATTCATGTAACAATGCACACTAATAATACTAGTAGACGATCATTCATGTAACAATGCACACTAATACTAGTAGACGATAATTCATGTAACAATGGACACTAATAATACTAGTAGACGATAATTCATGTAACAATGCACACAAATAATACTAGTAGACGATAATGCATACTAATAATACTAGTAGACGATAATTCATGTAACAATGCACACTAACAATACTAGTAGACGATAATTCATGTAACAATGCACACTAATACTAGTAGACGATAATGCATAATAATAATACTAGTAGACGATAATTCATGTAACAATGCACACTAATAATACTAGTATGCGATAATTCATGTAACAATGCACACTAATAATATTAGTAGACGATAATTCATGTAACAATGCACACTAATAATACTAGTAGACGATAATTCATGTAACAATGCACACTAATAATACTAGTAGACGATAATTCATGTAACAATGCACACTAATAATACTAGTAGACGATAATTCATGTAACAATGCACACTAATAATACTAGTAGACGATAATTCATGTATCAATGCACACTAATAATACTAGTAGACGATAATTCATGTAACAATGCACACTAATAATACTAGTAAACGATAATTCATGTAACAATGCACACTAATAATACTAGTAGACGACAATTCATGTAACAATGCACACTAATAATACTAGTAGACGATAATTCACATGTAACAATGCACACTAATAATACTAGTAGACGATAATTCATCTAACAATGCACACTAATAATACTAGTAGACGATCATTCATGTAACAATGCACACTAATAATACTAGTAGACGATAATTCATGTAACAATGCACACTAATAATACTAGTAGACGATAATTCATGTAACAATGCACACTAATAATACTAGTAGACGATCATTCATGTAACAATGCACACTTATACTAGTAGACGATAATTCATGTAACAATGGACACTAATAATACTAGTAGACGATAATTCATGTAACAATGCACACAAATAATACTAGTAGACGATAATGCATACTAATAATACTAGTAGACGATAATTCATGTAACAATGCACATTAATAATACAAGTAGACGATAATTCATGCAACAATGCACACAAATAATACTAGTAGACGATAATTAATGTAACAATGCACACTAATAATACTAGTAGACGATAATTCATGTAACAATGCACACTAACAATACTAGTAGACGATAATTCATGTAACAATGCACACTAATACTAGTAGACGATAATGCATACTAATAATACTAGTAGACGATAATTCATGTAACAATGCACACTAACAATACTAGTAGACGATAATTCATGTAACAATGCACACTAACAATACTAGTAGACGATAATTCATGTAACAATGCACACTAATACTAGTAGACGATAATGCATACTAATAATACTAGTAGACGATAATTCATGTAACAATGCACACTAACAATACTAGTAGACGATAATTCATGTAACAATGCACACTAATACTAGTAGACGATAATGCATAATAATAATAATACTAGTAGACGATAATTCATGTAACAATGCACACTAATAATACTAGTATGCGATAATTCATGTAACAATGCACACTAATAATATTAGTAGACGATAATTCATGTAACAATGCACACTAATAATACTAGTAGACGATAATTCATGTAACAATGCACACTAATAATACTAGTAGACGATAATTCATGTAACAATGCACACTAATAATACTAGTAGACGATAATTCATGTAACAATGCACACTAATAATACTAGTAGACGATAATTCATGTATCAATGCACACTAATAATACTAGTAGACGATAATTCATGTAACAATGCACACTAACAATACTAGTAGACGATAATTCATGTAACAATGCACACTAATACTAGTAGACGATAATGCATAATAATAATACTAGTAGACGATAATTCATGTAACAATGCACACTAATAATACTAGTATGCGATAATTCATGTAACAATGCACACTAATAATATTAGTAGACGATAATTCATGTATAAATGCACACTAATAATACTAGTAGACGATAATTCATGTAACAATGCACACTAATAATACTAGTAAACGATAATTCATGTAGCAATGCACACTAATAATACTAGTAGACGACAATTCATGTAACAATGCACACTAATAATACTAGTAGACGATAATTCATGTAACAATGCACACTAATAATACTAGTAGACGATAATTCATGTAACAATGCACACTAATAATACTAGTAGACGATAATTCATGTAACAATGCACACTAATAATACTAGTAGACGATCATTCATGTAACAATGCACACTTATACTAGTAGACGATAATTCATGTAACAATGGACACTAATAATACTAGTAGACGATAATTCATGTAACAATGCACACAAATAATACTAGTAGACGATAATGCATACTAATAATACTAGTAGACGATAATTCATGTAACAATGCACACTAACAATATTAGTAGACGATAATTCATGTAACAATGCACACTAATACTAGTAGACGATAATGCATAATAATAATACTAGTAGACGATAATTCATGTAACAATGCACACTAATAATACTAGTATGCGATAATTCATGTAACAATGCACACTAATAATATTAGTAGACGATAATTCATGTAACAATGCACACTAATAATACTAGTAGACGATAATTCATGTAACAATGCACACTAATAATACTAGTAGACGATAATTCATGTAACAATGCACACTAATAATACTAGTAGACGATAATTCATGTAACAATGCACACTAATAATACTAGTAGACGATAATTCATGTATCAATGCACACTAATAATACTAGTAGACGATAATTCATGTAACAATGCACACTAATAATACTAGTAAACGATAATTCATGTAACAATGCACACTAATAATACTAGTAGACGACAATTCATGTAACAATGCACACTAATAATACTAGTAGACGATAATTCATGTAACAATGCACACTAATAATACTAGTAGACGATAATTCATGTAACAATGCACACTAATAATACTAGTAGACGATAATTCATGTAACAATGCACACTAATAATACTAGTAGACGATAATTCATGTAACAATGCACACTAATAATACTAGTAAACGATAATTCATGTAACAATGCACACCAATAATACTAGTAGACGATAATTCATGTAACAATTCACACTAATAATACTAGTAGACGATAATTCATGTAACAATGCACACTAATAATACTAGTAGACGATAATTCATGTAACAATGCACACTAATAATACTAGTAGACGATAATTCATGTAACAATGCACACTAATAATACAAGTAGACGATAATTCATGCAACAATGCACACAAATAATACTAGTAGACGATAATTAATGTAACAATGCACACTAATAATACTAGTAGACGTTAATTCATGTAACAATGCACACTAACAATACTAGTAGACAATAATTCATGTAACAATGCACACTAATACTAGTAGACGATAATGCATACTAATAATACTAGTAGACGATAATTCATGTAACAATGCACACTAACAATACTAGTAGACGATAATTCATGTAACAATGCACACTAATACTAGTAGACGATAATGCATACTAATAATACTAGTAGACGATAATTCATGTAACAATGCACACTAACAATACTAGTAGACGATAATTCATGTAACAATGCACACTAATACTAGTAGACGATAATGCATAATAATAATACTAGTAGACGATAATTCATGTAACAATGCACACTAATAATACTAGTATGCGATAATTCATGTAACAATGCACACTAATAATATTAGTAGACGATAATTCATGTATCAATGCACACTAATAATACTAGTAGACGATAATTCATGTAACAATGCACACTAATAATACTAGTAAACGATAATTCATGTAGCAATGCACACTAATAATACTAGTAGACGACAATTCATGTAACAATGCACACTAATAATACTAGTAGACGATAATTCATGTAACAATGCACACTAATAATACTAGTAGACGATAATTCATGTAACAATGCACACTAATAATACTAGTAGACGATAATTCATGTAACAATGCGCACTAATAATACTAGTAGACGATCATTCATGTAACAATGCACACTTATACTAGTAGACGATAATTCATGTAACAATGGACACTAATAATACTAGTAGACGATAATTCATGTAACAATGCACACAAATAATACTAGTAGACGATAATGCATACTAATAATACTAGTAGACGATAATTCATGTAACAATGCACACTAACAATATTAGTAGATGATAATTCATGTAACAATGCACACTAATACTAGTAGACGATAATGCATAATAATAATACTAGTAGACGATAATTCATGTAACAATGCACACTAATAATACTAGTATGCGATAATTCATGTAACAATGCACACTAATAATATTAGTAGACGATAATTCATGTAACAATGCACACTAATAATACTAGTAGACGATAATTCATGTAACAATGCACACTAATAATACTAGTAGACGATAATTCATGTAACAATGCACACTAATAATACTAGTAGACGATAATTCATGTAACAATGCACACTAATAATACTAGTAGACGATAATTCATGTATCAATGCACACTAATAATACTAGTAGACGATAATTCATGTAACAATGCACACTAATAATACTAGTAAACGATAATTCATGTAACAATGCACACTAATAATACTAGTAGACGACAATTCATGTAACAATGCACACTAATAATACTAGTAGACGATAATTCATGTAACAATGCACACTAATAATACTAGTAGACGATAATTCATGTAACAATGCACACTAATAATACTAGTAGACGATAATTCATGTAACAATGCACACTAATAATACTAGTAGACGATAATTCATGTAACAATGCACACTAATAATACTAGTAAACGATAATTCATGTAACAATGCACACCAATAATACTAGTAGACGATAATTCATGTAACAATTCACACTAATAATACTAGTAGACGATAATTCATGTAACAATGCACACTAATAATACTAGTAGACGATAATTCATGTAACAATGCACACTAATAATACTAGTAGACGATAATTCATGTAACAATGCACACTAATAATACAAGTAGACGATAATTCATGCAACAATGCACACAAATAATACTAGTAGACGATAATTAATGTAACAATGCACACTAATAATACTAGTAGACGTTAATTCATGTAACAATGCACACTAACAATACTAGTAGACAATAATTCATGTAACAATGCACACTAATACTAGTAGACGATAATGCATACTAATAATACTAGTAGACGATAATTCATGTAACAATGCACACTAACAATACTAGTAGACGATAATTCATGTAACAATGCACACTAATACTAGTAGACGATAATGCATACTAATAATACTAGTAGACGATAATTCATGTAACAATGCACACTAACAATACTAGTAGACGATAATTCATGTAACAATGCACACTAATACTAGTAGACGATAATGCATAATAATAATACTAGTAGACGATAATTCATGTAACAATGCACACTAATAATACTAGTATGCGATAATTCATGTAACAATGCACACTAATAATATTAGTAGACGATAATTCATGTAACAATGCACACTAATAATACTAGTAGACGATAATTCATGTAACAATGCACACTAATAATACTAGTAGACGATAATTCATGTAACAATGCACACTAATAATACTAGTAGACGATAATTCATGTAACAATGCACACTAATAATACTAGTAGACGATAATTCATGTATCAATGCACACTAATAATACTAGTAGACGATAATTCATGTAACAATGCACACTAATAATACTAGTAAACGATAATTCATGTAACAATGCACACTAATAATACTAGTAGACGACAATTCATGTAACAATGCACACTAATAATACTAGTAGACGATAATTCATGTAACAATGCACACTAATAATACTAGTAGACGATAATTCATGTAACAATGCACACTAATAATACTAGTAGACGATAATTCATGTAACAATGCACACTAATAATACTAGTAGACGATAATTCATGTAACAATGCACACTAATAATACTAGTAAACGATAATTCATGTAACAATGCACACCAATAATACTAGTAGACGATAATTCATGTAACAATTCACACTAATAATACTAGTAGACGATAATTCATGTAACAATGCACACTAATAATACTAGTAGACGATAATTCATGTAACAATGCACACTAATAATACTAGTAGACGATAATTCATGTAACAATGCACACTAATAATACAAGTAGACGATAATTCATGCAACAATGCACACAAATAATACTAGTAGACGATAATTAATGTAACAATGCACACTAATAATACTAGTAGACGTTAATTCATGTAACAATGCACACTAACAATACTAGTAGACAATAATTCATGTAACAATGCACACTAATACTAGTAGACGATAATGCATACTAATAATACTAGTAGACGATAATTCATGTAACAATGCACACTAACAATACTAGTAGACGATAATTCATGTAACAATGCACACTAATACTAGTAGACGATAATGCATACTAATAATACTAGTAGACGATAATTCATGTAACAATGCACACTAACAATACTAGTAGACGATAATTCATGTAACAATGCACACTAATACTAGTAGACGATAATGCATAATAATAATACTAGTAGACGATAATTCATGTAACAATGCACACTAATAATACTAGTATGCGATAATTCATGTAACAATGCACACTAATAATATTAGTAGACGATAATTCATGTAACAATGCACACTAATAATACTAGTAGACGATAATTCATGTAACAATGCACACTAATAATACTAGTAGACGATAATTCATGTAACAATGCACACTAATAATACTAGTAGACGATAATTCATGTAACAATGCACACTAATAATACTAGTAGACGATAATTCATGTATCAATGCACACTAATAATACTAGTAGACGATAATTCATGTAACAATGCACACTAACAATACTAGTAGACGATAATTCATGTAACAATGCACACTAATACTAGTAGACGATAATGCATAATAATAATACTAGTAGACGATAATTCATGTAACAATGCACACTAATAATACTAGTTTGCGATAATTCATGTAACAATGCACACTAATAATATTAGTAGACGATAATTCATGTAACAATGCACACTAATAATACTAGTAGACGATAATTCATGTAACAATGCACACTAATAATACTAGTAGACGATAATTCATGTAACAATGCACACTAATAATACTAGTAGACGATAATTCATGTAACAATGCACACTAATAATACTAGTAGACGATAATTCATGTATCAATGCACACTAATAATACTAGTAGACGATAATTCATGTAACAATGCACACTAATAATACTAGTAAACGATAATTCATGTAACAATGCACACTAATAATACTAGTAGACGATAATTCATGTAACAATGCACACTAATAAAACTAGTAGACGATAATTCATGTAACAATGCACACTAATAATACTAGTAGACGATAATTCATGTAACAATGCACACTAATAATACTAGTAGACGATCATTCATGTAACAATGCACACTAATACTAGTAGACGATAATTCATGTAACAATGGACACTAATAATACTAGTAGACGATAATTCATGTAACAATGCACACAAATAATACTAGTAGACGATAATGCATACTAATAATACTAGTAGACGATAATTCATGTAACAATGCACACTAACAATACTAGTAGACGATAATTCATGTAACAATGCACACTAATACTAGTAGACGATAATGCATAATAATAATACTAGTAGACGATAATTCATGTAACAATGCACACTAATAATACTAGTATGCGATAATTCATGTAACAATGCACACTAATAATATTAGTAGACGATAATTCATGTAACAATGCACACTAATAATACTAGTAGACGATAATTCATGTAACAATGCACACTAATAATACTAGTAGACGATAATTCATGTAACAATGCACACTAATAATACTAGTAGACGATAATTCATGTAACAATGCACACTAATAATACTAGTAGACGATAATTCATGTATCAATGCACACTAATAATACTAGTAGACGATAATTCATGTAACAATGCACACTAATAATACTAGTAAACGATAATTCATGTAACAATGCACACTAATAATACTAGTAGACGACAATTCATGTAACAATGCACACTAATAATACTAGTAGACGATAATTCACATGTAACAATGCACACTAATAATACTAGTAGACGATAATTCATCTAACAATGCACACTAATAATACTAGTAGACGATCATTCATGTAACAATGCACACTAATAATACTAGTAGACGATAATTCATGTAACAATGCACACTAATAATACTAGTAGACGATAATTCATGTAACAATGCACACTAATAATACTAGTAGACGATCATTCATGTAACAATGCACACTTATACTAGTAGACGATAATTCATGTAACAATGGACACTAATAATACTAGTAGACGATAATTCATGTAACAATGCACACAAATAATACTAGTAGACGATAATGCATACTAATAATACTAGTAGACGATAATTCATGTAACAATGCACACTAACAATATTAGTAGACGATAATTCATGTAACAATGCACACTAATACTAGTAGACGATAATGTATAATAATAATACTAGTAGACGATAATTCATGTAACAATGCACACTAATAATACTAGTATGCGATAATTCATGTAACAATGCACACTAATAATATTAGTAGACGATAATTCATGTAACAATGCACACTAATAATACTAGTAGACGATAATTCATGTAACAATGCACACTAATAATACTAGTAGACGATAATTCATGTAACAATGCACACTAATAATACTAGTAGACGATAATTCATGTAACAATGCACACTAATAATACTAGTAGACGATAATTCATGTATCAATGCACACTAATAATACTAGTAGACGATAATTCATGTAACAATGCACACTAATAATACTAGTAAACGATAATTCATGTAACAATGCACACTAATAATACTAGTAGACGACAATTCATGTAACAATGCACACTAATAATACTAGTAGACGATAATTCATGTAACAATGCACACTAATAATACTAGTAGACGATAATTCATGTAACAATGCACACTAATAATACTAGTAGATGATAATTCATGTAACAATGCACACTAATAATACTAGTAGACGATAATTCATGTAACAATGCACACTAATAATACTAGTAAACGATAATTCATGTAACAATGCACACCAATAATACTAGTAGACGATAATTCATGTAACAATTCACACTAATAATACTAGTAGACGATAATTCATGTAACAATGCACACTAATAATACTAGTAGACGATAATTCATGTAACAATGCACACTAATAATACTAGTAGACGATAATTCATGTAACAATGCACACTAATAATACAAGTAGACGATAATTCATGCAACAATGCACACAAATAATACTAGTAGACGATAATTAATGTAACAATGCACACTAATAATACTAGTAGACGATAATTCATGTAACAATGCACACTAACAATACTAGTAGACAATAATTCATGTAACAATGCACACTAATACCAGTAGACGATAATGCATACTAATAATACTAGTAGACGATAATTCATGTAACAATGCACACTAACAATACTAGTAGACGATAATTCATGTAACAATGCACACTAATACTAGTAGACGATAATGCATACTAATAA
This sequence comes from Bathymodiolus brooksi, assembly GCA_963680875.1. Taxonomy (NCBI): domain Eukaryota; kingdom Metazoa; phylum Mollusca; class Bivalvia; order Mytilida; family Modiolidae; genus Bathymodiolus; species Bathymodiolus brooksi. The sequence goes on from OY804575.1 coordinate 41,123,961, forward strand.
TACTAGTAGACGATAATTCATGTAACAATGCACACTAACAATACTAGTAGACGATAATTCATGTAACAATGCACACTAATACTAGTAGACGATAATGCATAATAATAATACTAGTAGACGATAATTCATGTAACAATGCACACTAATAATACTAGTATGCGATAATTCATGTAACAATGCACACTAATAATATTAGTAGACGATAATTCATGTAACAATGCACACTAATAATACTAGTAGACGATAATTCATGTAAAAATGCACACTAATAATACTAGTAGACGATAATTCATGTAACAATGCACACTAATAATACTAGTAGACGATAATTCATGTAACAATGCACACTAATAATACTAGTAGACGATAATTCATGTATCAATGCACACTAATAATACTAGTAGACGATAATTCATGTAACAATGCACACTAATAATACTAGTAAACGATAATTCATGTAACAATGCACACTAATAATACTAGTAGACGATAATTCATGTAACAATGCACACTAATAATACTAGTAGACGATAATTCATGTAACAATGCACACTAATAATACTAGTAGACGATAATTCATGTAACAATGCACACTAATAATACTAGTAGACGATCATTCATGTAACAATGCACACTAATACTAGTAGACGATAATTCATGTAACAATGGACACTAATAATACTAGTAGACGATAATTCATGTAACAATGCACACAAATAATACTAGTAGACGATAATGCATACTAATAATACTAGTAGACGATAATTCATGTAACAATGCACACTAACAATACTAGTAGACGATAATTCATGTAACAATGCACACTAATACTAGTAGACGATAATGCATAATAATAATACTAGTAGACGATAATTCATGTAACAATGCACACTAATAATACTAGTATGCGATAATTCATGTAACAATGCACACTAATAATATTAGTAGACGATAATTCATGTAACAATGCACACTAATAATACTAGTAGACGATAATTCATGTAACAATGCACACTAATAATACTAGTAGACGATAATTCATGTAACAATGCACACTAATAATACTAGTAGACGATAATTCATGTAACAATGCACACTAATAATACTAGTAGACGATAATTCATGTATCAATGCACACTAATAATACTAGTAGACGATAATTCATGTAACAATGCACACTAATAATACTAGTAAACGATAATTCATGTAACAATGCACACTAATAATACTAGTAGACGACAATTCATGTAACAATGCACACTAATAATACTAGTAGACGATAATTCACATGTAACAATGCACACTAATAATACTAGTAGACGATAATTCATCTAACAATGCACACTAATAATACTAGTAGACGATCATTCATGTAACAATGCACACTTATACTAGTAGACGATAATTCATGTAACAATGGACACTAATAATACTAGTAGACGATAATTCATGTAACAATGCACACAAATAATACTAGTAGACGATAATTAATGTAACAATGCACACTAATAATACTAGTAGACGATAATTCATGTAACAATGCACACAAATAATACTAGTAGACGATAATTCATGTAACAATGCACACTAATAATACTAGTAGACGATAATTCATGTAACAATGCACACTAATAATACTAGTAGACGATAATTCATGTAACAATGCACACTAATAATACTAGTAGACGATAATTCATGTAACAATGCACACTAATAATACTAGTAGACGATAATTCATGTAACAATGCACACTGATACTAGTTGACGATAATTCATGTAACAATGCACACTAATAATACTAGTAGAATATAATTCATGTAACAATGCACACTAATAATACTAGTAGACGATAATTCACATGTAACAATGCACACTAATAATACTAGTAGACGATAATTCACATGTAACAATGCACACTAATAATACTAGTAGACGATAATTCATGTAATAATGCACACTAATAATACTAGTAGACGATAATTCATGTAACAATGCACACTATTAATACTAGTAGACGATCATTCATGTAACAATGCACACTAATAATACTAGTAGACGATAATTCATGTAACAATGCACACTAATAATACTAGTAGACGATAATTCATGTAACAATGCACACTAATAATACTAGTGGACGATAATTCATGCAACAATGCATACTAATAATACTAGTAGACGATAATTCATGTAACAATGCACACTAATACTAGTTGACGATAATTCATGTAACAATGCACACTAATAATACTAGTAGACGATAATTCATGTAACAATGCACACTAATAATACTAGTAGACGATAATTCACATGTAACAATGCACACTAATAATACTAGTAGACGATAATTCATGTAACAATGCACACTAATAATACTAGTAGACGATAATTCATGTAACAATGCACACTAATAATACTAGTAGACGATCATTCATGTAACAATGCACACTAATAATACTAGTAGACGATAATTCATGTAACAATGCACACTAATAATACTAGTGGACGATAATTCATGCAACAATGCATACTAATAGTACTAGTAGACGATAATTCATGTAACAATGCACACTAATACTAGTAGACGATAATTCATGTAACAATGCACACTAATAATACTAGTAGACGATAGTTCATGTAACAATGCACACTAACAATACTAGTAGACGATAATTCATGTAGCAATGCACACTAATACTAGTAGATGATAATGCACACTAATAAAACTAGTAGACGATAATTCATGTAACAATGCACACTAATAATACTAGTAGACGATAATTCATGTAACAATGCACACTAATAATACTAGTAGACGATAATTCATGTATCAATGCACACTAATAATACTAGTAGACGATAATTCATGTAACAATGCACACTAATAATACTAGTAAACGATAATTCATGTAACAATGCACACTAATAATACTAGTAGACGATAATTCATGTAACAATGCACACTAATAATACTAGTAGACGATAATTCATGTAACAATGCACACTAATAATACTAGTAGACGATAATTCATGTAACAATGCACACTAATAATACTAGTAGACAATCATTCATGTAACAATGCACACATATACTAGTAGACGATAATTCATGTAACATTGCACACAAATAATACTAGTAGACGATAATTAATGTAACAATGCACACTAATAATACTAGTAGACGATAATTCATGTAACAATGCACACAAATAATACTAGTAGACGATAATTCATGTAACAATGCACACTAATAATACTAGTAGACGATAATTCATGTAACAATGCACACTATTAATACTAGTAGACGATCATTCATGTAACAATGCACACTAATAATACTAATAGACGATAATTCATGTAACAATGCACACTAATAATACTAGTAGACGATAATTCATGTAACAATGCACACTAATAATACTAGTGGACGATAATTCATGCAACAATGCATACTAATAATACTAGTAGACGATAATTCATGTAACAATGCACACTAATAATACTAGTAGACGATAATTCATGTAACAATGCACACTAATAATACTAGTAGACAATAATTCACATGTAACAATGCACACTAATAATACTAGTAGACGATAATTCATGTAACAATGCACAATAATAATACTAGTAGACGATAATTCATGTAACAATGCACACTAATAATACTAGTAGACGATCATTCATGTAACAATGCACACTAATAATACTAGTGGACGATAATTCATGCAACAATGCATACTAATAGTACTAGTAGACGATAATTCATGTAACAATTAGAAGACGATAATTCATGTAACAATGCACACTAACAATACTAGTAGACGATAATTCATGTAACAATGCACACTAATACTAGTAGACGATAATGCATACTAATAATACTAGTATGCGATAATTCATGTAACAATGCACACTAATATTACTAGTAGACGATAATTCATGTAACAATGCACACTAATAATACTAGTAGACGATAATGCATGTAACAATGCACACTAATAATACTAGTAGACGATAATTCATGTAACAATGCACACTAATAATACTAGTAGACGATAATTCATGTAACAATGCACACTAATAATACTAGTAGACGATAATTCATGTAACAATGCACACTAATAATACTAGTAGACGATAATTCATGTATCAATGCACACTAATAATACTAGTAGACGATAATTCATGTAACAATGCACACTAATAATACTAGTAAACGATAATTCATGTAACAATGCACACTAATAATACTAGTAGACGATAATTCATGTAACAATGCACACTAATAATACTAGTAGACGATAATTCATGTAACAATGCACACTAATAATACTAGTAGACGATAATTCATGTAACAATGCACACTAATAATACTAGTAGACGATCATTCATGTAACAATGCACACATATACTAGTAGACGATAATTCATGTAACAATGGACACTAATAATAATAGTAGACGATAATTCATGTAACAATGCACACAAATAATACTAGTAGACGATAATTAATGTAACAATGCACACTAATAATACTAGTAGACGATAATTCATGTAACAATTCACACAAATAATACTAGTAGACGATAAGTCATGTAACAATGCACACTAATAATACTAGTAGACGATAATTCATGTAACAATGCACACTAATAATACTAGTAGACGATAATTCATGTAACAATGCACACTAATACTAGTTGACGATAATTCATGTAACAATGCACACTAATAATACTAGTAGACGATAATTCATGTAACAATGCACACTAATAATACTAGTAGACGATAATTCATGTAACAATGCACACTAATAATACTAGTAGACGATCATTCATGTAACAATGCACACTAATAATACTAGTAGACGATAATTCATGTAACAATGCACACTAATAATACTAGTAGACGATAATTCATGTAACAATGCACACTAATAATACTAGTGGACGATAATTCATGCAACAATGCATACTAATAATACTAGTAGACGATAATTCATGTAACAATGCACACTAATACTAGTAGACGATAATTCATGTAACAATGCACACTAATAATACTAGTAGACGATAGTTCATGTAACAATGCACACTAATAATACTAGTAGACGATAATTCATGTAACAATGCACACTAACAATACTAGTAGACGATAATTCATGTAGCAATGCACACTAATACTAGTAGACGATAATGCATACTAATAATACTAGTAGACGATAATTCATGTAACAATGCACACTAATAATACTAGTATGCGATAATTCATGTAACAATGCACACTAATAATACTAGTAGACGATAATTCATGTAACAATGCACACTAATAATACTAGTAGACGATAATGCATGTAACAATGCACACTAATAATACTAGTAGACGATAATTCACATGTAACAATGCACACTAATAATACTAGTAGACGATAATTCATGTAACAATGCACACTAATAATACTAGTAGACGATAATTCATGTAACAATGCACACTAATAATACTAGTAGACGATAATTCATGTAACAATGCACACTAATAATACTAGTAGACGATAATTCATGTAACAATGCACACTAATAATACTAGTAAACGATAATTCATGTAACAATGCACACTAATAATACTAGTAGACGATAATTCATGTAACAATGCACACTAATAATACTAGTAGACGATAATTCATGTAACAATGCACACTAATAATACTAGTAGACGATAATTCATGCAACAATGCATACTAATAATACTAGTAGACGATAATTCATGTAACAATGCACACTAATACTAGTAGACGATAATTCATGTAACAATGCACACTAATAATACTAGTAGACGATAATTCATGTAACAATTAGAAGACGATAATTCATGTATCAATGCACACTAATAATACTAGTAGACGATAATTCATGTAACAATGCACACTAATAATACTAGTAAACGATAATTCATGTAACAATGCACACTAATAATACTAGTAGACGATAATTCATGTAACAATGCACACTAATAATACTAGTAGACGATAATTCATGTAACAATGCACACTAATAATACTAGTAGACGATAATTCATGTAACAATGCACACTAATAATACTAGTAGACGATAATTCATGTAACAATGCACACATATACTAGTAGACGATAATTCATGTAACAATGGACACTAATAATACTAGTAGACGATAATTCATGTAACAATGCACACAAATAATACTAGTAGACGATAATTAATGTAACAATGCACACTAATAATACTAGTAGACGATAATTCATGTAACAATGCACACAAATAATACTAGTAGACGATAAGTCATGTAACAATGCACACTAATAATACTAGTAGACGATAATTCATGTAACAATGAACACTAATAATACTAGTAGACGATAATTCATGTAACAATGCACACTAATAATAGTTGACGATAATTCATGTAACAATGCACACTAATAATACTAGTAGACGATAATTCATGTAACAATGCACACTAATAATACTAGTAGACGATAATTCAAAGGTAACAATGCACACTAATAATACTAGTAGACGATAATTCATGTAACAATGCACACTAATAATACTAGTAGACGATAATTCATGTAACAATGCACACTAATAATACTAGTAGACGATCATTCATGTAACAATGCACACTAATAATACTAGTAGACGATAATTCATGTAACAATGCACACTAATAATACTAGTAGACGATAATTCATGTAACAATGCACACTAATAATACTAGTGGACGATAATTCATGCAACAATGCATACTAATAATACTAGTAGACGATAATTCTTGTAACAATGCACACTAATACTAGTAGACGATAATTCATGTAACAATGCACACTAATAATACTAGTAGACGATAGTTCATGTAACAATGCACACTAATAATACTAGTAGACGATAATTCATGTAACAATGCACACTAACAATACTAGTAGACGATAATTCATGTAACAATGCACACTAATACTAGTAGACGATAATTCATGTAACAATGCACACTAATAATACTAGTAGACGATAATGCATGTAACAATGCACACTAATAATACTAGTAGACGATAATTCATGTAACAATGCACACTAATAATACTAGTAGACGATAATGCATGTAACAATGCACACTAATAATACTAGTAGACGATAATTCATGTAACAATGCACACTAATAATACTAGTAGACGATAATTCATGTAACAATGCACACTAATAATACTAGTAGACGATAATTCATGTAACAATGCACACTAATAATACTAGTAGACGATAATTCATGTATCAATGCACACTAATAATACTAGTAGACGATAATTCATGTAACAATGCACACTAATAATACTAGTAAACGATAATTCATGTAACAATGCACACTAATAATACTAGTAGACGATAATTCATGTAACAATGCACACTAATAATACTAGTAGACGATAATTCATGCAACAATGCATACTAATAATACTAGTAGACGATAATTCATGTAACAATGCACACTAATACTAGTAGACGATAATTCATGTAACAATGCACACTAATAATACTAGTAGACGATAATTCATGTAACAATTAGAAGACGATAATTCATGTAACAATGCACACTAATACTAGTAGACGATAATTCATGTAACAATGCACACTAATACTAGTAGACGATAATTCATGTAACAATGCACACTAATAATACTAGTAGACGATAATTCATGTAACAATGCACACTAATAATACTAGTAGACGATAATTCATTTAACAATGCACATTAATAATACTAGTAGACGATAATTCATGTAACAATGCACACTAATAATACTAGTAGATGATAATTCATGTAACAATGCACACTAATACTAGTAGACGATAATTCATGTAACAATGCACACTAATAATACTAGTAGACGATAATTCATGTAACAATGCACACTAATAATATTAGTAGACGATAATTCATGTAACATTGCACACTAATAATACTAGTAGACGATAATTCATGTAACAATGCACACTAATAATACTAGTAGACGATAATTCATGTAACAATGCACACTAATAGTACTAGTAGACGATAATTCATGTAACAATGCACACTAATAATACTAGTAGACGATAATTCATGAAACAATGCACACTAATAATACTAGTAGACGATAATTCATGTAACAATGCACACTAATAATACTAGTAGACGATACTTCATGTAACAATGCACACTAATAATACTAGTAGACGATAATTCATGTAACAATGCACACTAATAATACAAGTAGACGATAATTCATGCAACAATGCATACTAATAATACTAGTAGACGATAATGCATGTAACAATGCACACTAATAATACTAGTAGACGATAATTCATGTAACAATACACACAAATAATACTAGTAGACGATAATTCATGTAACAATGCACACTAATAATACTAGTAGACGATAATTCATGAAACAATGCACACTAATAATACTAGTAGACGATAATTCATGTAACAATGCACACTAATAATACTAGTAGACGATAATTCATGAAACAATGCACACTAATAATACTAGTAGACGATAATTCATGTTACAATGCGCACTAATAATACTAGTAGACGATACTTCATGTAACAATGCACACTAATAATACTAGTAGACGATAATTCATGCAACAATGCATACTAATAATACTAGTAGACGATAATTCATGTAACAATGCACACTAATAATACTAGTAGACGATAATTCATGTAACAATGCACACTAATAATACTAGTAGACGATAATTCATGTAACAATGCATACTAATAATACTAGTAGACGATAATTCATGTAACAATGCACACTAATACTAGTAGACGATAATTTATGTATTAATGCACACTAATAATACTAGTAGACGATAATTCATATAACAATGCACACTAATAATACTAGTAGACGATAATTCATGTAACAATGCACACTAATAATACTAGTAGACGATAATTCATGTAACAATGCACACTAATAATACTAGTAGACGATAATTCATGTAACAATGCACACTAATAATACTAGTAGACGATAATTCATGTAACAATGCACACTAATAATACTAGTAGACGATAATTCATGCAACAATGCATACGGTTTGAGACAGGAATTAACAAATATCTGTGATGTCAACGTGACAGCGACAAATCTTAAATATTCAGTAAAACATGGTTTGACAAAGATTGTGATGAAGCTTTCGTACATGGCAAAATATGCTAAGCGATATTTCAATGAACATCCAACTACAGATAATCTTTCCAATTTCCGTATAGTTTGAACGAAACCTAGAGGAGTTCTTAAAGAAACAAAAGTTACACTTCTAGGAGACTCTATTGATCTAATTCACTAGACTGTGGCGCTGGCTCTATTACAACATACACTTGTCTAATATTTGCCTCAGACGCCCCTCCCCTTATTAGCTATGATCAATATGTGGTCTATCACTGGTAATCCCATCGATTTTTATGGGTTTTTAAATATATATAATCTACATTATATTTCCTTTATTCTGTTTCCACTATGTTCAGCTCGGGAAAGGAATGCATTTCTGTCACGCGGGGACGATCTTCGACCTTGGACTGAATTGCAGATTATATCCAAACTTCGGATCCAATGACATCGATGATGAATTTAAGAAATAGCTACCAAACCTTAAGATGACTTAAATACAATTTTCACAGAGAACTTGTGGAGTCCAACTGTAACAGCATTACATGTAACTAATGAAGGAAGCACACTCCATCCTCTATACTGTTATTACCAGAATAGACATTTTATGACAATGAATATGTACACTGAAGTGTATTATTAGTTTGGAATACCAAATTACAAAATAGAAAATCGAATATGGTGCAACAATTAGGGCTAGGGAGAAGATGCAGAGCAATCTATTAGTGGTCCAAAATATTTCACTAAGAATTACTACAAGAAACTGTCACCGGGTAAAAGAAAGGACACTAGACAATGGTGGACATCTGAAGCTTTTTGTATCAACAATATTTCAGATAATACCTTGGTTATATATATATTTGATATTATCTGAAATATTGTTGATACAAAAAACCTCCAATATTCACCTTGTTTATTGCCCTTTCTTTTCCCGAGTGACAATTCCTTGTAGTATTTCTTAGTGAAATATTTTTAGATTGTTTTGTTATATATGGATATATTTATAAATATAATCAAGGATTATTGATATATATATATTACATGCGTTGTAAATTATATCCGTTGACGCTTCTTCAATAAATGTGTAATATATAATGTCCAGTTCTCAGATTTCTTAAATTATCATGTCACGCTTTTGAACTTCAGCTAGCATAGTCAACAAAAGTCGGTGGCACTACTGGATGTATGTGGATCAAATGTGTGTGAAGAAAATATTAACACCAATTTTGTATCTGTATCATTTTATACGAATACCCTAGGTTACTTTAATATTAAAGACCATTAATTTCATTTATTGTTAATTCTTCAAAAAATTCAGAAGTTCAAAATGTAGTACCATGAACAAAACAAGCATGTAATCTAAGAGTTTGTTATCTTCATTAAAGAAATAACACTGTAATAACATAAAGAAGAAGATATAAAAGTATTATAATATTATGAGGAGAACACCAAACATACTTTATAAGAACAATCAACCACTAGACACTGTATTAATATTATTTATATTAAGGTGAAAGGTTAGAACATAGTGTTACTGGGTAATATAAAAGGAAAAGACTTTCAAATGCAAACATGTAAACAAAATCAGGTTTTTTTTTTCGTGAACGAATTTCGCTTTACAATTGCGGTATTTTTGGACGCAAGACTACCTAATGATTTCTCCGCCGCATGATTTATTGGATTGTAGACAACTATACTTCGACACAAGCCACTTTTACTTTTGTCAATAGGTAATATAAAAAGAAAAGACTTTCAAATGCAAAAATGTAAATCGGTTTATTTTTGTGATGTTTTTAATCATGTATTCCAAGACTGCTTTTCAAAAACACTAATAACACTTCTGATAAATATGACCGGCTTCTGTCCTAAATGTACAAACTAATGTATCCCATATCTAGACTGCATGACTCGTGTCTCATTTTCTACGTTACTCATATGGTACCAGATGATAAATAGGAAATTTGAATAATATATTAAAAGTATAACAGCTCAAATGATTCATGCATTTCGGTAATTATATACTATTGGTAATAGTATAATCTCTCATTGTCATACAATTCTTCAATTGTGGATGAGAATGTAATTGTTGTTTAACGCCAAATGAGCAATTTTGTCAGGTATATCAGGACGAGAACAAGCTACATTCAACGACACGATGATGATGTCCGCTTTGTACCAGACCAACACGCTCAATTGGATCTTTATACTGCCTTCTCACTGAAACAACATTTCGCGGGTAGGCATGTCGTTCCAAGCGGACACATTATCCTGATTCAGAGCCATCCGGAATTTGTTCTTACACCTTAAAGCTGAGTGCTTGGCAAATACTAATTGCATAGTCTTTGGTTTGACCAAACCCAGCTAGAACACACGATATACCTCGCTCGATGTCAGCAAACTAACAATTGCACAACTATCCATGCATACAATTACCAGTAGTAATCAATTGCAGCCGTCCTTGACTATATCTAGTTAAAACCGTTGTCATCAGGTGACCACAAAAATCTGTCTAACGCTGCCAAGGGTGAAGAGGAGACAATACGGATCGTAACCCGTGGTCTGCAAAGATACATGAACTTTGAGAAATCTCAATTTAAGGACTGATGAAGTGATATGTCCATGTGTAGTTTACCTGTACAACTAAATAATTGCTATTAAAAGTTAGAGTCCTATTATAGTCTAAAATATTCTACATTAAAAGTTAGATTCCTATTATATTCTAACACATTCCACATTAAAAGTTAGATTCCTATCATATTCTAACATATTCCACATTAAAAGTTAGATTTCTATCATATTCTGACATATTCCACATTAAAAGTTAGATTTCTATCATATTCTAACATATTCCACGTTAAAAGTTAGATTTGTATTATATTCTGACATATTCCACATTAAAAGTTAGATTCCTATTATATTCTAACATATTCCACATTAAAAGTTAGATTTCTATCATATTCTAACATATTCCACATTAAAAGTTAGATTCCTATCATATTCTAACATATTCCACATTAAAAGTTAGATTCCTATTATGTTCTAGCATATTCCACATTAAAAGTTAGATTCCTATCATATTCTAACATATTCCACATTAAAAGTTAGATTCCTATCATATTCTAACATATTCCACATTAAAAGTTAGATTCCTATTATGTTCTAGCATATTCCACATTAAAAGTTAGATTCCTATCATATTCTAACATATTCCACATTAAAAGTTAGATTCCTATCATATTCTAACATATTCCACATTAAAAGTTGGATTCCTATCATGTTCTAGCATATTCCACGTTAAAAGTTAGATTTCTATTATATTCTAACATATTCCACATTAAATGGTATGCAGCAAATCAATAGTAGATTGCGGGCAGTTAAACCTGTTGCTATATATATCTGCTCCATAGTAACACCAATTGTCTTTGTTTTATGCCATAGCATAGGGTAAATTGATATTATACAGATACACATTTTGTCTCACAAATGAGAAGGAAATGCACATACGAAGCGTACAAGCATAATATAACATAATATAATATAATATAATATAATATAATATAATATAATATAATATAATATAATACAATATAATATAATATAATATAATATAATATAATATAATATAATATAATATAATATAATATAATATAATATAATATAATATAATATAATATAATATAATATAATATAATATAATATAATATAATATAATATAATATAATATAATATAATATAATATAATATAATATAATATAATATAATATAATATAATATAATATAATATAATATAATATATAGTATAATATAATATAATCATTGCACAGAACTGTGAGAAAGTGTTTTGAAAAACAAATAATCTCTCTTCAGCAGAGAAGCACATTACGAACTTCTCAAATGTGCTAGTACTTAGTAAAGGAATATTTAGTTCAAGGTAAAGGATTAAAATTCGTTCCAAATCCATCTGTTAATCAGACAAAGGTTATACTAAAATGTGGTTCTACATGATTCCAATACACTAAGTAGAGAAAATGAGGTGCAATTATGAAGTAGACAAGGCTAATTACAAAAATGCCACCATTTGAAAATAATGGAATTAAATCTTATGTTTTCCATTCCAAAGTAAACATTGACAGCTTTGTTCCTTCAAAGTATTTCGGGTAACCTGTCTTTATAAGACGTAACAACACTACAGTCACTCAAAAGATAATATACAAGTGATATAAGTATTAAAAAGGTTGACAGTATAATACAACATGGGATATATTTACTTTTTGTCGCATTAGACTGAATAACCATAAACTACCTGTTAAATACGGACGATGGAACAGCATACCTAGGGAACTCAGAACTTGTAATTTATATAGCATAGCAAATCTTGGAGATGAGTTCCATTATGTATTAAAATGTGACTATTTCAATGAAAAAAGAAAAACTTGTATAAATAAAAAACACTTTAAAAAAACTGTAATATTCTGAAATTTGGTACTTTAATGAATCTGACAAAAAAAAATAAAAAATAAAAAAAACTTTGCACCTTTTTAGATATATTACTGAAAATGTAACTCTCTCTCTCTCTCTCTCATTATGTGAATATTGTATATAGCTGTTTTCTTATTATGTATTGTATTGTATCTTATTGTGTATTATGTTTGTATTTAATTTGTTATCTGTATACCAATGTATCAACAAAGGTTACCAGAAATAAAGATAAATATATATATATATATAATGGGTCTAGGACAAAAGCCCCCCGGACAAAAGCCCCCCAGACATAAGCCCCCTGACAAAAAGCCCCCCAATAATGAATTGCACAAGTTATTTGTATATTGGTATCTTTGCACACATTCTAGGCTTATTGTACTTCTATTTATGGGTTAGCATTATTTTTGAATACCATTTTTCATAAGTTATTATTGGAACTTGAAGATATCATAAATATTTGTTTAAGAATTATAATAACCCTCATCAAAGAAAGTAAAAATAAAATAATAACAAACAGGATGAGAAAATAACTCACTCATTACTTTTAATAACTTCAAAGGTTATAAATGTAATAACAATTGTTTATCAATAAAATCAATTCCTGATTAACTTTACCTGATTAATTTCAATTTAAACAATCAAACAGATTTTTTTTTTATTTACACTTTATAAATAACCATAACAATGAAAAAATATGTTTTTAAAATAGTTAATTTTTTGTATTAATTCCCCCACTCCTCCTTTTTTAATAGGAGTGAGTATTAATCTTTAAGATATTTTAAATATCAACATCAATATGAAAAAAAAAAATGCAATAAGATTCTATGATTATTTCATGATGGAGGGCTTTTTGTCAGGGAGCTTTTGTCCTAGGGGGGCTTTTGTCCTGTTCCCATAAATAATACATACAACAAACAAGATGAATCACAAATTTACACCATCAACATCAAATAATTAGGTATATTGATGAGTAATAAACCAAACTGCTAATTTGATTCTATTAATATACCCCCATAGTACTCGAGATAAAGGAAACAACAGTAACGGATTCCTCTGCGTCATTTCTTGACATTGACATCAATGGTTAACTTTCTACCATACTTTAGAACAAAAGAGACGACTTCAGATTTGCAATTATACATTTTCCAAACCTTGATAGTAATATACCAACCCCCCCATGCGTATGGAGTTTATATTTCACAACTCTTACGCTACGCTTAAACTTATAGTTTGCACTCAGACTTTTTACAACGTCACCTTATTCTGAGTACTAGACTATTACATATTAAGTCAAGGATTTTTAAAGAATCGTCGCATCTTAACTTTCAAAATTTCAAAAAGTTTTCCAGAAGATATCAGCACCTTGTTGAAAAGTATTCTGTTAGTTGACGAAAGATGGTATTTACAAATATATTGTGGTTCAAAGTTGACTATTGTTTCACTAAATGTGTCTTATGGTGGCGTTGTATACATAAAAAACACTGCTCGGGGTAAGATATTAATATCCGCCAACTCATGTTAAAACTCACAACACAGTATGGCTTCCATGATTATAACGATTCTGATATGTATAATAGTACAAATATGGTAGTATTCTTTGATGGGAACGTCGATAATTTATATTTACGTTTGCGGGCAATGTCGCACACAATTTATGCTGCCAAATTCGAGCAGACGATAACTCATCAACATGTGCTTTTACGACGGGAAAGTCAGCCTTATTGATGGAGCATCCGTAACAATAATATTGTGTTTGCACGTTTTAATTGCACATCGCATATTTTTTAATTTATGATATGTTGATTATTTTCAGTGAATAAAGATGTTTAAAACGTTAGCAACCGTGTAAATAATTTTATATTGTGATTTTATCACCTGGCTTAAATGTGTGCACCGCGCATGTGTTAATGAGATTTTGTCATCTAAATACATCGCTCATTTATGTGCAAAGCAAAAGAAGGGCGTCATATTAGGATATTTAATATTTAGATAATGGTTGAGGCCATCGGAAGGGCGTCATATTAGAATATTTAATATTTAGATAATGGTTGAGGCCATCGGATCTATGTTATATCGTCACGGTATGTGTTTTTGTATGTCATATGTTTTCGTATCATCCATTTTATTTTGATTTCCAGTGCACGCGTTATTTTTGACGTGTCTTCCGGTTTCTATTTATGGAACGTAAACAGGATTCCAACGTGACATCTGTCAAAAATGTTCAAGGTTGCTTTTAAAGACGTAAGTACCAAAAATAGTGAACCTACCTACTTAACCATACATTTTGTAATGCTAAAAATTTACTTCATTTATAAAGTAGCTGGGAAAAAATCCAGAAGGGCTATATATAATTGAACTATGTCGTCTGCCTCTCAGACACCGGCTCTTCCTGTCATGAGGTCACTGGTCGTACTTGTAAACAAAAGAGCTGACTGAAATGTGCCTGTTTCTTATATTACATGTCACCTTGCAGTGCATGTGGTTTCAGCACTAAAAAAACATCAAAAGTAAACATAATTTTGAAAGTGGTCATTTTCAAACATTCTGTTATTTTATTTAGATGTAGTATGATTTGTAGATGGCTAGAACCATGAAATTCTAAAACCAGCCATTTCCGGATTTTATATTCGTTTCCATCCCATATATCAGCCCTGTTTTTACTTCATACGAAAACATATGACGCCATTTTACTTACAGCAGAAGTTGCCAGATAATCGAGAGTATATTAAGATACAAGAATGGCTTTTAAAACAATCTTATGTACAAAGAAATATTTAACTAGCCATTCTTTGAAAATTCCATTCGTCATATGAATGAAGGATTAGCACTGTTAATCGCTATATCGGAAAATCGATAATAGTACGAAAACCCATCACACGATGCTACATATAACAATTTCTATGTCACGAAGATTAGCATCGTGTTATCGGTTTTCGTGCTATTGTCGATTTTCCGATATAGCGATTAACAGTGATTGGAATTTTCAAAGAATGGCTAGTTAAATATTTCTTTGTACATAAGATTGTTCTTAAAGCCATTCTGGTATTTTAATATACTCTCGATTATCTGGCAACTGTTGTTGTCAGTGAAATGGCGTCATCTGTTTTCGTGTAAAATAATAACAAGGCCGATATACGGGATGGAAACGAATATAAAATCCGGAAATGGCTGGTTTTAGAATTTCATGGTTCTGGCCATCTACCAAATCATACTACATCTAAATAAAATAACAGAATGTTTGGAAATGACCACTTTCAAAATTGTGTTTACTTTAGATGTTTTTTTTAGTGCTGAAACCACAATGCACTGCAAAGTGACATGTATTTTATATAAGAAACAGGCACATTTCAGTCAGCTCTTTTGTTTACAAGTACGATCAGTGACCCCATGACAGTTACATGACAGGAAGAGCAGGTGTCTGAGAGGCAGACGACATAGTTAAATTGTATATAGCCCTTCTGGATTTTTTTTCAGCTACTTTGTAAATGAAGTAAATTTTTAGCATTACAAAAAGTATGGTTCAGTAGGTAGGTTCACTGTTCTTGGTACTTACGTCTTTAAAAGAAAACTTCAACATCTTTTACAGATGTCACGCTGTAGTCTTGTTTATGTTCCATAAATAGAAACCGGAAGACACGTCAAAAATAATGCGTGCACTGTGGAAATCAAAATAAAATGGATAAAACGAAAACAGATGACGCACGAAAACACATACCGTGACGGTAAATATATTATGTATAATGTTCAAGATTATAATTGTATAATCTTTATAATAACGCTGTTCGTCCAGTAATATATGAGGGTTGTCATTTTATTCACAGGTGGAAAGCACTTGCATGACAAAATTATTTCACAAAGATGAGAGATTTGAGCCCATAAAACCACAGGCACTCGAATTCCTGACCCCCCTTTTCACCATTTGGTCCCTCCCGCGATTATGGTATGGATGTTTGTCTGGAAGTATATCTTAAAACCATTTATCCATATTTTACAACATTTCGTGTTACAACTCTCTCGTTCTACTAACTTATGTTTCTAGGTCCAGCTGCCGTATTACTTATATATACATAAAGGTATGAAACAATCGTCAAAATACAAAGAGGGAATCCTCGCTTCGACTCGATATTTTACAATAACGCGCCAGTTTTAAAAAGGACCTTCGCTTGTCCTCGTCTCAAAAATGATTTCCCTTCATTCCTATCTAGTTTATACGTACGAACAACAAATATTTATTGACGAAATTCAAGTTTATTCTCGACGACACATCCAACTTTCCTCCACTCGTGCCCATTCAGGAGGTCTGCTGAACATATTTTGTTTCGCGCTATTTCATTGGTCGGAAAGATTTTCGGAACTTTTTTAGCTTGTTCTTCGCTACGCACGGTCAATCCATTTCGTAAGCGGGAGTTTTAAATAAGAATAAAAAAAGAATATAAGTTTCAACAAAAATACTGTTATTTTGGCAAAACTTTCAAAGAACAAGCACGAGAAGTACACGTCAGAATAATCTAGGACTCTGTTGATGACCATTTTTTTTCTTCTTTTTTTTTGAAAAGGAGGGGGGGGGGGGGGGGAGAGTATATGATGTTGTTAGGTATAGATTGGTTTGTTGTTGAAGATTCAAGAAGAAAAGCAGCAATTAATGTGCTGTTCCTTTGTGAAATGGTTGTTTCCTTGTATGTTGTTAGATTTTGTTTTATGTACAATATACATGATGTACATTTACCCATATCCATTCTTTTTTTCAGGTAAATAACATAATTAGAACTTTTCATGAGTATCGCAACAAAGTTTGATCTTTAATTCTTTCTGTAGCTGAAAGAAATATTACAAAAAGTCTGGTTTGAACAAAACTGGGCATCAGAAATTGCATTAAGAGGGGTATTTTTCTTGTTTTTTTTGGGGGAGGGGTGTCATTAATTATTTGTGATGAGCCTAGGTACAAAAATGTTGACATCCCCCCCTCCCATGTAAATTAAAGATTTTTTTTTCTTTCCTATGTTTTTTGCAAAGGCCATTACAGTTGGAATTTTACACGTATCTCCCTAAACAGAAAAGAAATACAAAGAGTAGTTCTAATTCCTTTAATGCAAAAATTTCTTTTGAGGCATATTTACATATACCTGTTTATAAGGACGAAGAGGGCCATTATGAAAGTAAAAATTTACAAGGGGTTTACTTATGTACACTGTCTTTTTGTTGTTGCTGTGATAGGGGATGAGGAGCATTAACTCATTTTTATTTTTTGACAAGCTTAAATAAAAAGGAGATTATTTTGCTTTATGATAACTAGTGTCCGTGTTCCTTTCTCTATGATCATTTCAGTGATCAAATGGTCATCCGTCAAAATTTATGTTTGAAGTGCATTTTTCCATTTCAGACAATATCCTTACCATGTCACTAGGTTCGTCATTTTTTTTTTCTGGTGCCTTTATAACACACTAGCTGGAAAGGTTTACTTTCCACTTTTATTCTTATTTAAAACTCCCGCTTAATAGGCCTCTCGATACGAAATGGATTGGCCGTGCGTGGCGAAGAACAAGCTAAAAAAGTTCCGAAAATCTTTCCGACCAATGAAATAGCGCGAAACAAAATAAGTTCGGCTGACCTTATGAATGGGCACGAGTGGAGGAAAGTTGGATGTGTCGTCGAGAATAAACTTGAATTTCGTCAATAAATATTTGTTGTTCGTACGTATAAACTAGATAGGAATGAAGGGAAATCATTTTTGAGACGAGGACAAGCGAAGGTCCTTTTTAAAATTGGCGCGTTATTGTAAAATATCGAGTCGAAGCGAGGATTCCGTCTTTGTATTTTGACGATTGTTTCATACCTTTATGTATATATAAGTAATACGGCAGCTGGACCTAGAAACAAAAGTTAGTAGAACGAGAGAGTTGTAACACGAAATGTTGTAAAATATGGATAAATGGTTCAAAGATATACTTCCAGACAAAGATCCATACCATAATCGCGGGAGGGACCAAATAAGGAAAAAGAGGGGTCCGGAATTCGAGTGCCTGTGCATAAAACTAGTTTAACCACGCCATATGTTTATTGCCGTGTCTGTACCAAAACAGGAAAGTGAATGGTCATGTATTTGTAGCATCGTGTTATGGGTTTTCGTACTATTATCGATTTTCCGATATAGCGATTAACAGTGTTTTATGTGCATGTGTTGTAGATCGTTGTTTGTACTTTTTCTTTTGGCTTTATGTTGTCTATTCTTCTTCTATTTATGGATTCTGATTGCTCTTTTCGTATCTTCAAACTCTACAGTCGCTATCAGGTTTGCTGCGATAGCATTTGTTATGATTTCCGTGAAATACACATGTGTACTAGACATATATTAAATCTAAAGTGAGCGGTCACATATTTGTGTTTTAGGGGCATTGATTTTGCATCTTTCTACGATTTTGATATTTGATATTAGAATTGTTCTGACAGTGTGATATGGTTGTGTTTCATTTTTATACTTCTTTATCTGATTATCAGTTTGTGTGAAGTCTAATATTTCAAACTATGAATACATCAGTATGGTGTAATTTAGAGATGCTGTTCTTGAATAAGTAGATTAATACATGTGATACGATTAAACCATATGTAATATAATTGTAACGTGGCCTCTGTCTATTTTGCTGATCACAAATTTATAATAATACCAGAATTTGTATAGCGTCCTATCTAAAAAAAAACACCTTACCCTAAGGCGCTTATATGAATCGATAATTCGATATACAATCTTTATTCTCATAAACCATCGTAATACATTGGTATAGAGATACAATATATACAGAAAATAAATAAAAACAATAAATACAATAATAACAATAGTAATTACCCAGGAGGTAGTAAACTAGAATTAATGTTTCTGATCAACTGACAGAGTTTCCTTAATTTTGATTGTGTTTTACTACTTATTATTTCTTTAAATTTCAAAACATTAATTCTAGTTAAGTACCGCTTTTCAATGCATGATTCTCTTTTGTCATAGAAATAACTGCATTGCATTATATAATGAGATTCGTCCCCAATTTGATTTTCTTGACAGAGTTGACATTTTCTATTTTCCCTTGCGATATTATTCCATCTTCCAGTTTCTATGGGTAATTTTGTATTGGTGGTTCTAAATTTGCAAAAAGTGAAAATGTCTTTATTTTCTAAAATATTAATATAGTTTTCAAATTCGAATATTTGTTTATAAAGTCTGTAGTTCAATGCCTTTGGGGAATTTCCTAAATTGCTATTCCATTCTTGTAAAAAATGATCTCGGAGACGTAATTTCACATAAGCGATCACCCACTCAGTATTAAAGTTTATATTCTGAAATGTCCATACATTTGATAAGCCACAATTATCCAATATATCTTTTGCAAATTTTAACCAAGGAGCAGATATATTTCCATTACAAAAAAAAACTATGCAAAAGTTTATAAGATATGGCCGACAGCTTGGAAGCTTTTCCAGTAAGTAATTTGCACCAATAAGATATTACTCTAGTTTTTATATCTATGTAAAGTGGAAAGCGACCAAGCTCGCCGTATATCATAAAATTTGGCGTGCTTTGCTTCAAGTGAAGTATTAATTTGCAGAATTTCAAATGAATTTTTTCAATTACATAATGATCACTAAATCCCCAAACTTCACAGCCATATAGTAATATAGGTTTTACAATTTTGTCAAATAAATCTAACAAGCATTCGATTGATAGATTATGTCTTTTTCCCCTTCTGATAACTTCATACATGGCTTTTGTAGCTTTTTCAATATTTTTTTGTTTTGCTAATTTAAACTTTCCATTTTTTTGTAAAAGTAACACCTAAATAATTAAATTCGGTCACAGTTTCAATTTCTTTTTCATTATACAGGAAGTGTACATTTTCTGCAGTTCGGCTCGTGGAAAAAACCATAATTTTTGTTTTGTCAATGTTTACTTTAAGTTTCCACAATTTACTGTATTCATAAAAATTATTTAGTAAAGTTTGTAACCCATCAGAAGTCTCTGACATTAGAACAGTGTCATCTGCGTATAAAAGGGCGAACATTTTTAAATATATTTTCAATTGTGCTTCTAGTTCGCTAGAAATACTTTCTAAACCTATAATATTTTTGTCTTCCATAAACTGTTCAAGGTCATTTAAAAATACTGCAAATAAGAAAGGGGACAAGTTTTCACATTGTCTAACGCCCACTTCACTTGAAAAGAAATCTGACTTGTTATCATTATAAACAATACATGATTTAATACTATTATACATATTTACTATAAAATTATACATTTTTCCATTTATTTTATTTAATAACAACTTATACCACAATGCTACCCTCCAAATATTGTCGAATGCTTTTTCGAAGTCTACGAATGCGCAGTACATTTTCTTTTTTTTCTTTTCTATTATCTCAAAAAAGGCATGAATACTATATATACAATCTAAAGTAGAATAGCCTTTACGGAAACCACATTGATTTTCATTCAACAATAAGAAACTTTCTGAATAAGTATTTAATCTATTATTTAAGATTGTAGTGAACACTTTACCCAAACAGCTGAGAATTGTAATCGGTCGATAATTTTTGGGGTCATTTTTGTTACCTTTATTTTTATAAAAAGGTTTTATAATTCCTAATAACCAGCTTTCCGGAATAATCCCGGTGTCAAAAATTAAATTAAAAAGCTTTTCGTAAATATCAACAAACTGGTTACTAGTAGTTTTCATATATTCATTGATAACTTGGTCATCGCCAAAGGCTTTATTGTTTTTAAGGTTTTTCATCCCTTTAAAGATTTCATCTTTCGTAATGGGAGAATTTATATTTTCATTTAATTCGGCTGTGATTGTTGGATCAAAGTTCAATGTGTTTTCCGGTTCATTGGTTTCCTTTAAAGTATTCAAGTCTTTGAAGAAATTAAAAAGTTCTTTAAATTCAATATCGGGTTGTTTAGTAGACTTTCCAGTATTTAAAATTTTCCAATATTCTTTCGGATCATTTTTTCGTAAAGTTTTCATACGCCTAGACATTTCCTTCCGGTGTTTTTTCAGATTGCTGTCTAATGTTTTTTTATAGTGTTTTTCAGCGTTATTTACTTCTTCAGATGTAATTTGCCAAGGGTATAATTTTTTCTTTCGTTTTAATTTTCGGTAATTTGTCGCGCAAATTTGCAATCTAAATGAACCACGGTTTATCCCCCTTTACTATATTTGGTTTTCCCTTATAGACGGAACGAGTTCCAAATGTATTCTTTGCTGCCGAAATAAATAAGTGGCATAAATCTGAAGTGCAAGTGTTAATGAAATCCTGGTTTATTTCTTCCGGTTTAATATTATTGAGCTTTTCAGAAAGATCATTGAAATTGTTGACATTTATGCTTTCTATGAACTCTTGGGCCTTTAACGGATTCCATTTTTTTAATATTTTGTAAGTTTTTAAAACTTTGATTATTTGTTGAATCTGTTTTTTCTTCCCTAATCGGTTGAGACGGATTAATGCTAACACGAAACGGTGAATGAACATCGGAAAATAGCCTTGAAAAATCTAAAATACTCATATTTACAATGTTTTTTAAAAATTCTGAGCTACAGATTGTATAATCTACTACGCTTGCATTTCGACATGTCAAATTACCTTCTTTATTGTCACCTATTCTTCCATTTACAATAAACAAATCATTCCCCCTACATAAATTAAGTAAAAGATTGCCATAGGGGTTTTTACCTTTGTCCACATTGTTTCGTTTTAAAGGTAAGTTTAACTGCTGTAGCACATTTGGGGCATTTTCAATGAAACCATCAAAGGTTTCAAAGAGAGTATTTTCATCTAATGTAATAAATTCGTCATCCTCTGCTGTTCTTGCATTAAAGTCCCCGATTAGACAAATATTTTTAAATTTTTCAGTAAATTCTAAGTATTCGTTTTCAATTTGACTAAATGCGTCAGGGGATGGATAACGAGAGTATTCTGGTGGAATATACACTATACCTAATAACAGATCAGAGTTTAGTTTCATCAACTTTGATGATATTTTACACCACAATACAAACTATTTTCAGTTTCAATTACTTCTATATCACCCTCAAACTTTTCTCTGTAACCTAATACTATTCCACCAGACTTTCGACAGGCAAATGTTTTTCTATTTTTCATTTTAAAAATATAACCTGGCAGCAAAATTTCGTCAGTATCATCGGTCTTTGATTCGACTAAACATATAATATCATTAGCACTCAAAAGTTCCTGAAATTCCGGATATTGCAATTTATTTTTGAGTCCACAACAATTCAGAGCCAAGATGTTAAACATGTCAGCTTTAGAATCGTTCTTTAAACATTTATTTAAATCGGGATCAGTGTTGTCACTATTTACACTTTCATTCGAACATTCACCAAAATCAGTGTTATCACTATATATACTTTCATTAAAACAGTTATTATTTAGATCACTGAAATCAGTGTTGTCACTATTTACACTTTTACTCAAATATTTATTATTTAAATTACTAAACTCAAAATTAGTCTTATCACAATTGAGAATACTTTCATTTAAACATTTATTATTTAACTCGACTAAATCATTATTGTCACTATATATGCTTTCATTCAAACATTTATAATTTAAATAGTCAAAATCAGTCTTATCATTATTGAGAATACTTTCATTTAAACATTTATTATTTAAATAGTCAAAATCAGTCTTATCATTATTGAAAATACTTTCATTTAAACATTTATTATTTAAATTGCTGATGTCAATGTGATCACTATTAAAACCTCCATTCAAACATTTATTATTTAAATCAACTAAGTCAGTATTGTCGCTATGTATACTTTCATTCACACAGTAACTGTTTAAATCATTTGACAATTGCATTAATTTAGTATCATTGTTGTCGATTTCACAATCAGTCATTACAATTGACTCACATTTATCTGTTACAATACAAGAACATTTTATATATTTATCAATTTCAATACATGTACATAAGTTTGATACTGATTTATCATTAATGTCACAATAGAAATTACAATGATCAGAGTTGTGTACTGTTAAATCATTATTTATGAGTACATCTCCTGGGCACCCCTATGAATAACGAACAGAGTTTGTATGTGCTTGTTTAGGTGACGAACCCTTTCGGCTTTTCACTTTTAGGAGACGCTTTCGGTAAAGTCTGATGGTGTGCCGCTTCCGTACGCGTAGATCTTATAGGTGTTGTATTTTCGTAGTCTTCGTCTGTTGGTATTACACCTGTACGGGGGACGACATATAGCTCATTATTTATATAGAGTCTATCTCGAACTAATGTTACTTGTTGGTTTGTTCGTTTTGCGTCTTTCATGATCGGATATAAGATTCTTCGTCTTTGTTCAATTTCAAACGGAAATTGTTCTCTAATTCCAAATGGTTTGCCTCTCAGTTTGTTTGCGTTTTTCAATACAAATCTGAGGTCACTATGGTATAAAAATCTAGCTACTATAGGGGGCCTTCTGTTGTCTCCACTCCTTGTTTTAAATCGATGAACATTCCCAAATTCTATTCGATAATTGATTTCGAGTTCATGGTGTAAGAATCCGCGCAATAGATCCTCTGTATCTTCATTTTGGACTCTGTATCTTCATTTTGGACTCTATTCAACCCGGTAAAAATTAAATTGTTTTTCATTGAGCGGCATTTGAGATCAAGTACGCTTTCTTTTAATGATTTGATCTCTTCTGATTCGACGACTGGTTGAATAACTGGTTGGACAACGGGTTTTTCTTCTAGCTTTTTTATTCTGCTATCAAAGTGTATGATATTTCTAGTGTTTGTTTTACATTGTTTCTCAACTTGATCAAACAGATTACTTACACCCTGGCAGCTAGATTCGCATTCGGTTAGCTTAGCTTTCAACTCGTTTGAGCGGTTCTCTAAAGTTCTAACCCTTGATGATACAGAAAACATAGACTGATTTAAGTCATCAATACGTTTTTCTATGTTAGTTTCCATTCTCTGCACTCTAGTATCAATGTT
This sequence comes from Bathymodiolus brooksi, assembly GCA_963680875.1. Taxonomy (NCBI): domain Eukaryota; kingdom Metazoa; phylum Mollusca; class Bivalvia; order Mytilida; family Modiolidae; genus Bathymodiolus; species Bathymodiolus brooksi. The sequence continues at coordinate 41,149,649 of OY804575.1, forward strand.
AGTTACAATTTGTAGTATGATGTTTAACAGAGTATTTGAGTTAGTAGTATCATCTTGACCAGATTCAATGATTTTACGACTCTGTGCAATCAGGTTGGACGTTTCATTCAGTGACATGTTTCTCGTTCTGGTTATCGACTGGTGAACAATAAAGTCAATAGGTCACATTTACTATAATCCGCCGATTTTACTACGGGTCCAAAGTCCAATTTCATTCAGGATGTTATGAACTGTTCACAATGTGTTAATTGGTCCCAGGATAAGTCAAGGCGGGTCACAATAAAAACAAAATGTCTTTCTTTGTCAAGAATTCAAAAGTTCAAAATAAAATTAGGGCACTGGGAACTCCCAAACGTTAAAGTTCACACAAATTCTGATATTATAAAGCAAATATTCACGTTTTGCGAAAAAAGTATTTCCGAGACATAAGTATAACTATCCAAATTCCATGAAACTCTGCAGAGGGAAACAACACTTCATGTTGTCTCAATCATGTTACCGACAAACTATTCTACGATAGCCATAGTCTATGGGACTTTCTGTAAATCAAATAATAAAATCCTCAGACAAATGCATCACCAATGGTTGTCTCTCGCTTTCGGAGCATCTCCATTTGATAGATTGTATGTTGAAGCAAGCCAAACGAACCCTCATTATAAAAGACAAATCATTGTTGTCTGTATTACGCAACCAAACATCCCTCAAAACCTTCTGACGACGATGTTGTTCATCCCATATATTGATGAAAAACAACCAAATAAAATTCAACCTTTTGGCATGGAAATAAAGTCGTGTTGTAAATATCACGTTTTACTATGTATATAGTAGTGAATATTTATTAACTTGTCTGGTAGAGTGTGGGTGGATATATCCAGTGTTTCGTCTTACGTCAAAGAAATCTCTCTTTATTAACTATTCAGAATAACAAAGCACTAAAACATATTAATCTTTATTTAGAGAATGTATATTAAAAAAAAGTAATAATTTTTTTATTAGAATAACGAAAAATCCAAATATCTTTTAAACTATAGATTTTTGAACAGCAAAATAAACGAGTTTTATTCAGAATTAGGAGTGCTAGCTAAAAATGTTACAGTAATGCTTCTTATTGTTTTGACTGAGGCTGCACTCAGATGAAATTTTGTATTTTGGTCCTATTTTGTTGTCATTTTTCGGGTGAGAGTAGATGTACTTTATAGAAGAGCCAGCCGTACGTCAGGTATCTTACCTGTAAAATCTTTCTCTCAGCCACGTGTACATTAGATGAACCTGACACGCATTTCTCTCATAAATTATTGTTATATTTTGCATTTTTTGTAAGATGGGTAAAAAGTCTGACTTATCTCCGGAATGCCAAAAGTTTGTAAGAAAGTTGTTTGCCTTTTTTAGTAAGGAAAAGGCAACGAAGAAGCCAATTGTCTCATTTGATAGGGTATATCAAAGGACATCTAAAGCTTTGGGTGTGTTTTACACTTCAGTGCATCGTATTATGAATGGTAAGAGGCCTTGTAAGTCAAATAGACCCAAAGAAAGAGCTAAAATTTTGGACGACTTTGAACATTGTGTTATTAAAAGAACAATCCACGGTTTATTTTCACGGAAAATTGCTCCGACCGTCTCAATAATACATAAGGAAATAACAGATTCTATTAGAATATCAAAGTCTAAACTCACTAACTCTCATTGATTTTGGATATACTTATAAAAAAAATAGGTGATAATCGAAGAGTTCTGTACGATCAAGTGTCTATTATCAATGATAGGTGTAATTATCTGAGAAAGATCAAATCTTTTAGGGAAGCAGGGTATGATATCGTGTACCTGGATAAAACATGGGTTAACCAAAATCACTGCACAGATTATATGTGGCTTCCGAATGATGGGTCTGATGCCCCAAAAATACCCTAGGGCAAAGGCAAACGTTTGATTGTTTTGCATGCAGGTACGCGAAGTGAGGGTTTGATTGACGGCTGCGATTTAGTGTTTCTGGCCAAATCAAGGGATGGTGACTATCATCAGGAGATGAATAGTTTTGTCTTTCTTGAGTGGTTTGAAAATCAATTGATGCCCTCTCTGAAAAATCCTAGCTTGGTTGCGTTAAATAATGCAAGTTATCACAATGTTAAAACAGAAGATACGGTGTGCCCAAATATTAGTCAGAGAAAAGCTGTTCTCCAAAACTATTTTACACAACACAACATTCCTTTTTCTGCTACTAATACCAAAAAAGTATTATATGAAAAAAAAAAGACCCCAGTAGTTTATAAAACAGATAAAATTGCTAATTTACACGGACATGAAGTATTAAGAACCCCCATTCGACACTGTGAACTTAACCCGATAGAATTAATATGGGCGCAAGTCAAAGGTTTCGTGGCTAAAAACAATACCACCTTCCGATTAAAAGATGTTAAAGAACTCACGTACGCCCTTTTCGGAAAAATTACAAAAAATGTGTGGACAAAAGCAGAAGAACATGTGGTCAAAACTGAAAAAGAATACTGCAAAGAAAACTGTATAGATAGAAGTGTCATATAACTTATTATCATTGCTTTTTGTGATGTTGACTCGGATGACGACACGGGTTGAAGTGTATAATAGACAGAGAAAAAATGTAAAAATCGAATAAATGACACGTTAAAGCCAATGCCGAAAATATTTGGAACATGTGTCTGCCAATTCATTAAGGTTTAAGAACAGTTGTAACTGTTGAAACTATCTGAGGTCAGATGAATTATTTAACTTATATTGATTATAACACATAAATAATACACAAAACCACTTGACACAAAAAAAAAATAATAATAAACAGGGACAGTTTATAATCCAACCGAAAACCAAACACAAAACGGGCATGAAAAGTCAAAACAAACAAACACAAAGGTCGAAACTTCGGATTCCTGTTTTGGATAAGCATTTCGAAGTGGAATAGGTTAAATACATATATTTCCAAACTTTTAGCACACGTTTGAGTTGAAAGATATAACTTGGCTTAGTAGAATAGTTACGTAAAACAATTGCAAGTATCAATGATTCATCAATAATTTTTGCAGTTTTTAGGTATTTTTTTACCAATGATAAGTTGAAGGTTTGGTAAAAAATATCTAAAAAATGACAGTGCTCAATGTCATAATCTACCCCTCCCCCCCCCCCCCCCCAAGAAAAAAATCAATCCTCCAATTGATCTCTGAGGTTCTATAATTTGAAAATGTACTAATTTTACGAGCATTTTATAATTAGGAAGTTGCACAATCTCAAAACTCATGTTTCGTTCCGTTTCCTACATGTATATAAATTTAAAATGTCATACAGAATCGAACAAAACGACAATGATATATTCTTCGTATTATATGATATATGAAGACTTCATTTTTTCACTATAAAAGACAGAAGTGCTATATATTTAGTGAAAAAATAAAAATAATGAAAAATGTCCCCATCCAAGCAATTTTTACAGGTAAAATATTTTACAGGTAAAAATTAATGAACTCAATAGTGCGTGTAGGAGATGGTGACGGGCTCTACGGAGAACAATGAAATCTTTCGGGTGACCGTCGAGTGCCTATTGTCCTCAGCGATTTAAACCCATGGCCGCAGGCTGTTCTCTTTTATAGACTTATTCCCTCCGTATTTCATCAAACTTTGTCAAAATATACACCCAAAAACTCCTTTAAAATGCGATTTTTCTATATGAGCATGGCCAAATACGTTCACTTTCTGGTCTGCAAACTTCCAAATTAAATTAGCATCCTTGATTCTCTACACAACTCTCGTTTACACTTCTACTTTAAAATCTACACCTTAAAAGATATTTAAAATTTTCGTTATTCTAATCAAAAAATTATTATTTTAATATGCGAGCTTAAGCGAGCTCTTTATGGTATAAAATGTGTACTTAGGATTTTTTAACAAACATGGCTGAACATATTGTCGAAGAAAAAAAAATTCTACGTTTTGTAAACACCGGTTTCCGGGTAACACACTAACACACTCAACTAATGAAGATCTTCTTAACATAAAGCGCAAAGGTGATCCTGAAGTCTCGTACCCTCTCTCGTAAGGAACGATAACTCGAATAAAGGAACGACAGCTCGATTGAATGAGACTAGATTCGGCCCTAAAAAAAAGTCGTCCCCAATATATCTCGGCCCAAAAAATCTCGACACTTTTTGATGAAATTGCCAGATAATTTTCAGATGCGCGAGCATTCAAGGCCGTGCCGGTTTCATATTACTAAAATCAAACACAATCGTTCTTCTTCGTTTATTAGATATATAGTAAAAATCACAAGCTATAAAGCCATACATAGATTAATAATACGTAGGGAGCATCTATCGCTTAAAAATGACATTGATACAACATCCTTTAATCATCGTTGTCTATAGACGTTTTCAGAAATCGGTGATTACCTAGTTATCGTTCGTGGACGCTAGGTGGTGTTACTATCGTCCGTCATTACGAAAGTGTAACAATCGGTTGTTTACATTAGTTACGATTAATCAGTATTCTTAATTGGATTAGATAAACACGCTTCAGTTAATATTTTATGGCTTATTCCCGTGATTTTGGCCGAATATTTCGAAATATGGATTATTGAATTGAACTTAAACGGTTATTGTTTAAATTGTTCAGAATCACAAAGTTCAGGACCAGGTCGGACAAATCTATACGGTCATCAATATTATCAAAATTAAAGAATTAGCTAGTCATTTTGCCAGATGTGGGCTAACAGATCGATCTGTAGCTATTCAGATTTTAACCTTGCTTATGTGGCAGAATTTCAATACAAAACGGGGTACACAACAACAAAAACCGGTCGGTATGGAAACCCTCAACACACATTTTTTACTAACGGTATATATTTTGTACAAAAGAACTAAGTTCCCTTCGAATATTGTCTTCACTTCACAAAGTCGCATATTTTTATGATGTAGGGAGCACTTATGCAATTGACCAAAAAATCAATCATTTGCACAATGATAGAGTAGCAAATATGTGGAGGAATAATGTTCCTTCCGTATACGGTAGAGGATAACATAGAAAGGGAAAAAAACTGAGTTAAATGTTGTCTTAAATGAAAGTTTAAATAATATAAACAAAGGAAACGGGAACAAAGTGAGCAGTGTAGGAATTATTGTTTTTCATGTAGAAGCCACATAAAATAATTAACAATTTACAAAGAGGTATCACATTTCTGTAGATAAATCTTGAAATAAATCTTGATTCTGTAAGAAGTAAAAATGAACGACATGATGTCCTGCAACAAAATTCGGCGATTTTTTTTTTCTTTCAGTTTTTTGTCATTATAATTCAGTTATACATATTTTTATCATTTTTAACCCTTTGTGGGAAGGGGGTAGAGTTTAACTGTCATATTGCAAATCAAATACATTTAAGAATCAACCTAATACATAAATTAAATTTTTGTGTTTTAGTGATGTCTTTGCTATAACTTGTTATGCAATACACGGTTAACTATCAGTTATTTCTTATAAGTTAGGCACACTTTTTATCATTATTACTTCACTTTAAATCGTATAGTAATAATTTCAAAAAGCGTATATTATAATTTATATATTTACTTTTTAATTTCATACAAAATATAATTTTGATTACCCCTTTTTTCTTATGCTTGAAAAGCAACAAAAAAAAACAAAAAAGGAAAAAAAGTGCATGCAGTTTTTTATCAAGTAGGATTTATACTGATTTTGTATGGGGAATATAACGGTAATTAAAAAAAAAATACATACCAGGTAATTTATTTGTTGTCATTATATCATTGTTATTATATCTCCGTTTATAAATCACTTCACAGCAGGTGTTATCATTGAATTTCAAGCCGAAATAACAGTATATTGTGACACCTGTACTAGAGAAACCATACATTAGCGTATCGATAAACCCCGAGAACATAATATTTTGGCACTTTACTAATGGCGGTCACACTCGGAAATCGATAATGGCCGCGCCCATGTTTTTAAGAATAAAAAGGTCTATAGTGAAATATGCAAGATATAGGCGAATATAGTGACGTCTTCTGTTCAAGTGCCCTTATTAAACTTACGTTCCCATTATACTTAATTTCCATAACTGAAACTACGATTGTTTACCGTAGTTTCGTAATGCGAATTTAAATGCAACACATTATTGACAATTTGAAATATACGTATATAACATATATGGAAATGAAGATGAGAGACTATCCAACATTACCTTTAGGAACAGCGTTTTAATGCTGTTCCACATTTCACAGTTGCAGTAGAGTTTTCAACAATTGATGGATTATATAATTGAATCGGATTGGATAATTGGTAGAATTGGAAAAGTTTTCCGTTCAAACGATCACCAATGACACCAACAAAATAATATTTTGTTTATTAGGAGATACTGCAAGTTGTTTTTTACAAGAAAAAGAACGCGGCAAAAACATATATAAAGCCAATATTTCTGAAAAATCATTGAAAGTCATTTGATATACCATCTTCCCAAGGTACCAGTTTCCATGGTACCCTTACCGTGACAGATGGGGGAATTGTGGCATGACACAGTAGTTGAAATGTCATTACACGCGCTCAACGGCGACTTTGCATGCATTTACATAGACGTGATCATCTTTCTGTCAACGAACAAACAACGAATGATGTTACTCGGTCTTGTATTAATATATATGTATATCCCTGTTGAATGTTTGTGACCATAATTTGCTTTACAGTAAAGAAATCTTGTAAACGACCTGCATATTGTTGCCGTTTAGCCCCCTTAAGCCGAGTTTACTAAGGGAAATATCAGAAGGTTGACACAGGAACAATTATTTGCATGGATCCTTTGAAGTGGCTATAGGTTGATAAATAAAAATATAAATCAGGATCAGTTTAATTCTACTTTATGTAGATATATATTAAATAGTAATATACTATAATTATTACACAATGATATTTGTTGAACAAACATGTACTGTAATCCCTATGAAGGCTGATTTGTACAAAATTAGATGAAGGCTGATTTCAGCCTTCAGCCTTTAAAAATAGTTATTAAATAATTTAAACACAAAGTTTCTTAAACTTTGCAAAAATATGACTTTCCCGTCAAACTTTACTACAGCTTTACTATATATATATGCCAAATAGCGCGTAAATAGGTTTTTAAGTCGAAGGCTGATTATTAGCGAATCAGGAAAGCTGACCTCAAGAGCAGACAATCAAGCACATGGCTAATTTAAGTATCGGCATCAATTTGGCCGGTTTAAACAATTACCATTCCCAACTGGGTTTTCATTTGCTCAATTCCTTTTTGAGACATAATTGTGAAGGCTGACGAAGGCTGATTTATTTATTTATATTGTTAAGAATTAACGTCTGCGCTGTACAGCAATGAGAAAAGATTCTCCCGAAGGCTGATAAAGACCCCTTTTTATTGGTCCCACCCCTTGTCTCAGCCAATCAAATGTCTGCTCTATAAAATAACGTCTCGCGAGAATTCCCGCCAATACACAAATACGCTACAATATTAATGGCTGACGTAGTAAACAATAAGGTATCTAACTGGAATGTGAGGGATTACAGATGAATAAATGCATTATATAGTTAGCAATTAAGTAATAAATATTCACGATAACTGTCAACCAGTGGTCAAATGGTTCTGTTTGCACAAAACACGTGAACATTTCCGAAGTATTTCAAAAAGTAAACAAACGTGATTACGAGTAAGCGCAAACTCGTAACAATATGTATGCTTTTATATCATATTTCGTATTATAATGGTTCTCAAGTCGAACTGTGTATTTTTGTTTGGTCGTAGCAAAAATATCACAGGTTCAAAAACAACTGACACAATTGCACACCATTAACTCTGACTGGTTTAATTTGTTTCAAAACACTAATCGACACAAAGAATTTCCAATCATATCTTGTCGTATTTACAAGTTTCGATCTGAGACGCTTCTATTGTTTTTATTGTCAGACAATTTCTAGGTGCATTAACCCATAGGGAGTCTCGAGGTCAAACATCCAGTCATGAGGTCTGACACAATCTATTTGTGAATTCTCTGTAATATTTTGGTGAAATTGGTGTTAAGAAACGAATGCGTTGACTTGTAGACAGTCATTGGGGCTTGAACAAACACTCTATCATAAATGTCAACGTATTGCATAGTTCGCACTGTTTCATTAAACAATTATCATGTCTCAATCGAAAGACGACGGGGGTATTCATTGTTTACTTTGCCTGTTTTTCGATACCGCTTTGGTTTCTGTGCTCCAGCTTCTTTTTCCTTTGGCCAAACGTTTTAAATAGTTTTCTAGATATGTTTGACCACAATACACAGATCAGTCTTACTTAAGGCTATTATGTCTTGTACGCTTCCAGAGTTATGCTTACAACTTCATTGAAAAGTTTTGTAGTATTCGTGAACTAACCTTGGTTTCTCTTCACCAAATATATTAAAATCGTTTTAAAATGTTCATTCTGATGCGTCAAGCATAGGTCGTTCAGGTTAATATTAGCTGAAGCGGAGCATATGTGTCCTACTGGCACATATTTCGATTTAACTAATTGTCGACACAAACCCCACCACCCTTGGCGTGCACACTATCAGAACCACTGGTTATTATTGGTATTTATTACATACTTAGTTCAAATAAAGGCATTTTTGTATGACCAATATGCCCGGAAGTAAACTGTCCATATGTTCACACCCCGGGAAAATAACCGGTTATTGGATTACTACAAGATCATTTCCATATCGAGGCCCATATTGGCCCGGGCCAATATGGGCCTCGACTTCGTCTCAGGCCAATATGGGTGTCTCTTTTCTAGATGTCGGAAGTATGTAATAAATAGTTTAATACATGGGCATTTCCATGTTGGCCTGGTTATCATCCTTCGACCCATATTGGCACGAGATAGAGTCTCGGGCCAATATGGGGGTCTCGGGATGATAACCAGGCCAATATGGAAATACCCATGTATTAATCTGTATATAATTAATGACCAACGTGTCTTTGTTTACTGCAACTGTAGTTATAGTACAAAATTGATTCAATATTGCCTCACATGGGTTAAAATATGTGTAAATAAACACAATAATACGTCATTAGTAAACGTCACTGAAGGTGACAATTCTATTACACTATGTGTGAGAACATGACAGGTGTAAACATATTGAGATCACTTTCCATCTCCTAGCCAGGCAATTCAAAGTTCATGTATAGTTGTTTTACGAATGTCCATTTTTGTCTTTCTATGTTTTTTCGATCGTTTTTGAACTGTTCCGACAATAGTAGTTTTGTTTTTCATTGAATAGAGTGTTTACTATGTTTTAAATTCCATTTTAGGTTTGGTTTAGGTTTATGGTGTTTAACGCCACTTTCAGTTACATCGTGGAAGTCAGTTTTAATGGTGGAGGAAACCGGAGTGCCCGGAGAAATCCACCGACCTGCCATAAGTCACTGACAAACTTTATCACATAATGTTGTATCGAATACATCTCGCCTGAGCTGGATTCCACTCACAACGTTAATGGTGATAGGCACTGATTGCATAGGTAGTTGTAAATCTAACCACCATACCAACACGACCACTACGATCCTTCCATTTTAGTAAAAGTAGAGAAACTAATTTGAATATTCTAAGAGACAAAATCCAAATTATTTTGAACACTCTCTCCGAAATGGTAAACCGTCTATATTAAGTATGTTGTCCTAGCTGAACACCAAGAACTGACGTAGCGAGTGAGTGATTGTTGTTTAACGCCAATTTGGTCATTTTTCAGCTATATCATGGAGAGAACAAGTTAATTTTCAATGAGACGATGATGATAAAGTCCGCTTTGTTCTAGAACAACACGCTGAGTTGGATTTTTGCAGTGCTAGCTCACTGAAACAACAGTCTGCGTGTAGACATGTCACTCCACTCGGACACATTATTTTGATTCCGAGCCAGCCAGTCTGCTCTTTCTCCTTAATGTTGCGTGCTTAGCGGAGAAGCAACAAATACCAATTTTATTGTCTTTGGTTTGACCCGACCGGGGCTCGAACCCACGATCTACCGCACTCGAAGCGAGCACGCTAACCATTACGCCACCAACGTGGTCTGACGTAGTGTAAACGGCAATAACAAATCTAAGTATAAAGAAAACCTAAATGAAAAAAGATACAAAATTTGTTGTTCGTGGTTAGATAAATACACACTGCTTGTCTACATAACAGTCATGTATAAAGCGTCTATGGTCCACAATGAAAACTGACACGGAACTTTGGCGGATGTAAATGAACATGAGAGACTATCCAATTTTACACTTAGACACAAATTAAAGTGAAGGAACAGCGCTTTTATTGCTGTCCTACATTTTATAGTCACAATAAGGTCCTCAATAATGAACACAATTCATACCCTAAAATGAGTGTGAGATCGTCCAGTTAAACAGTACAGTACAGTTGTATTCCAGTTGAACAGTACAGTTTACTTCTGTCAATAAACGCTCTGGGAATCTAGTTAGTTTTGGCGGTTATTTTGTACATAGAAATGAATTTCTGAGATGTGGGGTTATCAACAAGAAAACAAATACAGATTAAGTCATCCTACAAAAACCTTCATTTTATTATCATGTTACATATACACACCAAAACAAAAATCAACCACCGGTCTCTATCAGGTAGCAGTGTTATGAAGTTATGGTACGTCAGTCACCCTATAGCAGAGGGATATTTATATCTATTATGATACTCAAATAACAAGACTATTAACCTGAAATCGTTACACAACCTCCTGTCCATTCCATGCCTAGTCCGGAGACTTAACCGATGTTAACAGTTGGGGTCTGGCTTGATGAAGTGTCCATCCTCACGAAAGACCTGAAAATCTATTCAAATTCATGCCACCTCTGTTGTCATCATTATTACGTCACTGACTAGATTCCTTACCTTAAGCACCACTCAACATTATAACAACTAGCAGAGTTGACATTTAAATCTATTATAATATTCTGGATTGGCCAGGCTATTACCATAGTTACGTTATTTATATTATACTACGTTTCTATTTCATTAATAAACTCCTCATTGCTAATAAATGTCATACAGATGAAATTAAACGATTAGAATAAACCTCACTCCTAATATTTAGATAATTAATATATTTTCAGAACCACAGAACAAATATCACTGACCTATCCTCATTCAAATTAAATACATGTTTGTATGGATTATCATTACGTTATTAAACCTCTTCATATTTACCTGCATGTAGCATGCAATGAAAATTATAATTCAAATAAATATTGTTTATTTGTCTCCGTGGTACAATTTGTAACAAATACAATAATATTTTGATATCTGTCAGGAAAAGTAATGAGGAGAGCTACATTTTAAATTTTTTAGTTAATTTTTTTACAAATCTGATAAGATATAATAACATCATGTCATTCCAAATATTAAACTAAATTTATAAAGATTTTTGTAGGGTTAGTGTTATGGGTGTTTAACGCCACTTTCAACAATATTTCAGTTATAAGATTTTTTTTATAAGATACTAATCTCACCAATTAATCAGTTAAATAATCATTTGATAATTGTTTTTTACAAATAATAGAACATGGTCAGTATACACTAGTAATTGTCATGGCATTATTTATCATTATATAGTTCACAATTGTAATATTCTGGTGAATTAATTAATAAGAAGTTTGAAGATGGGAGGTAATCAAGAGTGGTAAATCGAAGAAGGACAGACATTACAATCGTCAAAGAACAAAGACAAAATGACGAATAATGATCTTCACATCAATACAGACAAAACGACATATTGAGCACCAAGAACCACCTACCCCACCCCCCACAAACAGGGGTGAACTCAGATGCTACGGAAGTGTAGGAAATTCCAGCTCCACTAGTGGCACCCGTCGTAGTAATCAAATACATTTAGATGCAATTCACTAGGATAGATACGATTCAGAAAACAACAAAACCGCGCATTATTTAAAGGCAGGACTCATCTATATAACGGAAGCTGAAATTAAATATAAAGATTATTTCTTCTGATTTTTCTGCTTTATTCCATGTAGGAATTTTCATATTTAATATACGATAGGTTGTCTATAAGGGGAGCACGACTAGTACTCATTGGAATGTCAACTGTCTGTGGAAAAAACACAACCCCAAACAACAACTATGTTGTCCATGACAAAAAGTCCAGCATTTTGAAATATCTGAATCCGAGTACTTTTTTTTAGAATCAGACTACTTTTTGTTAGAATCAGACTACTTTTTGTTAGAAACAGAGTACTTTTTGTTAGAATCCGAGTACTTTTTTGTTAGAATCAGAGTACTTTTTGTTAGAATCAGACTACTTTTTGTTAGAATCAGAGTACTTTTTGTTAGAATCAGAGTACTTTTTGTTAGAATTAGAGTACTTTTTGTTAGAATCAGAGTACTTTTTGTTAGAATTAGAGTACTTTTTGTTAGAATTAGAGTACTTTTTGTTAGAATCAGAGTACTTTTTGTTAGAATCAGAGTACTTTTTGTTAGAATCAGAGTACTTTTTGTTAGAATCAGAGTACTTTTTGTTAGAATCAGAGTACTTTTTGTTAGAATCAGAGTACTTTTTGTTAGAATCAGAGTACTTTTTGTTAGAATCAGAGTACTTTTTGTTAGAATCAGAGTACTTTTTGTTAGAATCAGACTACTTTTTGTTAGAATCAGAGTACTTTTTGTTAGAATCAGAGTACTTTTTGTTAGAATCAGAGTACTTTTTGTTAGAATCCGAGTACTTTTTGTTAGAATCAGAGTACTTTTTGTTAGAATCAGAGTACTTTTTGTTAGAATCAGAGTACTTTTTGTTAGAATCAGAGTACTTTTTGTTAGAATCAGACTACTTTTTGTTAGAATCAGAGTACTTTTTGGTAGAATCAGAGTACTTTTTGTTAGAATTAGAGTACTTTTTGTTAGAATCAGAGTACTTTTTGTTAGAATTAGAGTACTTTTTGTTAGAATCAGACTACTTTTTGTTAGAATCAGAGTACTTTTTGTTAGAATCAGAGTACTTTTTGTTAGAATCAGAGTACTTTTTGTTAGAATCAGAGTACTTTTTGTTAGAATCAGAGTACTTTTTGTTAGAATCCGAGTACTTTTTGTTAGAATCAGAGTACTTTTTGTTAGAATCAGAGTACTTTTTGTTAGAATCAGACTACTTTTTGTTAGAATCAGAGTACTTTTTGTTAGAATCAGAGTACTTTTTGTTAGAATCAGACTACTTTTTGTTAGAATCCGAGTACTTTTTGTTAGAATCCGAGTACTTTTTGTTAGAATCAGAGTACTTTTTGTTAGAATCCGAGTACTTTTTGTTAGAATCAGAGTACTTTTTGTTAGAATCAGACTACTTTTTGTTAGAATCCGAGTACTTTTTGTTAGAATCAGAGTACTTTTTGTTAGAATCAGAGTACTTTTTGTTAGAATCAGAGTACTTTTTGTTAGAATCAGAGTACTTTTTGTTAGAATCAGAGTACTTTTTGTTAGAATCAGACTACTTTTTGTTAGAATCAGAGTACTTTTTGTTAGAATCAGAGTACTTTTTGTTAGAATCAGAGTACTTTTTGTTAGAATCAGAGTACTTTTTGTTAGAATCAGACTACTTTTTGTTAGAATCAGAGTACTTTTTGTTAGAATCAGAGTACTTTTTGTTAGAATCCGAGTACTTTTTGTTAGAATCAGAGTACTTTTTGTTAGAATCAGAATACTTTTTGTTAGAATCAGAGTACTTTTTGTTAGAATCAGAGTACTTTTTGTTAGAATCAGACTACTTTTTGTTAGAATCAGAGTACTTTTTGTTAGAATCAGACTACTTTTTGTTAGAATCCGAGTACTTTTTGTTAGAATCCGAGTACTTTTTGTTAGAATCAGAGTACTTTTTGTTAGAATCCGAGTACTTTTTGTTAGAATCAGAGTACTTTTTGTTAGAATCAGAGTACTTTTTGTTAGAATCAGACTACTTTTTGTTAGAATCAGAGTACTTTTTGTTAGAATCAGAGTACTTTTTGTTAGAATCAGAGTACTTTTTGTTAGAATCAGAGTACTTTTTGTTAGAATCAGAGTACTTTTTGTTAGAATCAGAGTACTTTTTGTTAGAATCAGAGTACTTTTTGTTAGAATCAGAGTACTTTTTGTTAGAATCCGAGTACTTTTTGTTAGAATCAGAGTACTTTTTGTTAGAATCAGACTACTTTTTGTTAGAATCCGAGTACTTTTTGTTAGAATCCGAGTACTTTTTGTTAGAATCCGAGTACTTTTTGTTAGAATCCGAGTACTTTTTGTTAGAATCCGAGTACTTTTTGTTAGAATCCGAGTACTTTTTGTTAGAATCCGAGTACTTTTTGTTAGAATCAGAGTACTTTTTGTTAGAATCAGAGTACTTTTTGTTAGAATCAGAGTACTTTTTGTTAGAATCAGACTACTTTTTGTTAGAATCAGAGTACTTTTTGTTAGAATCAGAGTACTTTTTGTTAGAATCAGAGTACTTTTTGTTAGAATTAGAGTACTTTTTGTTAGAATCAGAGTACTTTTTGTTAGAATTAGAGTACTTTTTGTTAGAATCAGAGTACTTTTTGTTAGAATCAGAGTACTTTTTGTTAGAATCAGAGTACTTTTTGTTAGAATCAGAGTACTTTTTGTTAGAATTAGAGTACTTTTTGTTAGAATTAGAGTACTTTTTGTTAGAATTAGAGTACTTTTTGTTAGAATCAGAGTACTTTTTGTTAGAATCAGAGTACTTTTTGTTAGAATCAGACTACTTTTTGTTAGAATCAGAGTACTTTTTGTTAGAATCAGAGTACTTTTTGTTAGAATTAGAGTACTTTTTGTTAGAATCAGAGTACTTTTTGTTAGAATTAGAGTACTTTTTGTTAGAATCAGACTACTTTTTGTTAGAATCAGAGTACTTTTTGTTAGAATCAGACTACTTTTTGTTAGAATCAGAGTACTTTTTGTTAGAATCAGAGTACTTTTTGTTAGAATTAGAGTACTTTTTGTTAGAATCAGAGTACTTTTTGTTAGAATTAGAGTACTTTTTGTTAGAATCAGACTACTTTTTGTTAGAATCAGAGTACTTTTTGTTAGAATCAGAGTACTTTTTGTTAGAATCAGAGTACTTTTTGTTAGAATCAGAGTACTTTTTGTTAGAATCAGAGTACTTTTTGTTAGAATCCGAGTACTTTTTGTTAGAATCAGAGTACTTTTTGTTAGAATCAGAGTACTTTTTGTTAGAATCAGACTACTTTTTGTTAGAATCAGAGTACTTTTTGTTAGAATCAGAGTACTTTTTGTTAGAATCAGACTACTTTTTGTTAGAATCCGAGTACTTTTTGTTAGAATCAGAGTACTTTTTGTTAGAATCCGAGTACTTTTTGTTAGAATCCGAGTACTTTTTGTTAGAATCAGAGTACTTTTTGTTAGAATCAGACTACTTTTTGTTAGAATCAGAGTACTTTTTGTTAGAATCAGAGTACTTTTTGTTAGAATCAGAGTACTTTTTGTTAGAATCAGAGTACTTTTTGTTAGAATCAGAGTACTTTTTGTTAGAATCAGAGTACTTTTTGTTAGAATCAGACTACTTTTTGTTAGAATCAGAGTACTTTTTGTTAGAATCCGAGTACTTTTTGTTAGAATCAGAGTACTTTTTGTTAGAATCAGAGTACTTTTTGTTAGAATCAGACTACTTTTTGTTAGAATCCGAGTACTTTTTGTTAGAATCAGAGTACTTTTTGTTAGAATCCGAGTACTTTTTGTTAGAATCCGAGTACTTTTTGTTAGAATCAGAGTACTTTTTGTTAGAATCAGAGTACTTTTTGTTAGAATCAGAGTACTTTTTGTTAGAATCAGACTACTTTTTGTTAGAATCAGAGTACTTTTTGTTAGAATCCGAGTACTTTTTGTTAGAATCCGAGTACTTTTTGTTAGAATCAGAGTACTTTTTGTTAGAATCAGAGTACTTTTTGTTAGAATCAGAGTACTTTTTGTTAGAATTAGAGTACTTTTTGTTAGAATCAGACTACTTTTTGTTAGAATCAGAGTACTTTTTGTTAGAATCAGAGTACTTTTTGTTAGAATCAGAGTACTTTTTGTTAGAATCAGAGTACTTTTTGTTAGAATCCGAGTACTTTTTGTTAGAATCCGAGTACTTTTTGTTAGAATCAGAGTACTTTTTGTTAGAATCAGAGTACTTTTTGTTAGAATCAGACTACTTTTTGTTAGAATCAGAGTACTTTTTGTTAGAATCAGAGTACTTTTTGTTAGAATCAGAGTACTTTTTGTTAGAATCAGACTACTTTTTGTTAGAATCAGAGTACTTTTTGTTAGAATCAGAGTACTTTTTGTTAGAATCCGAGTACTTTTTGTTAGAATCCGAGTACTTTTTGTTAGAATCCGAGTACTTTTTGTTAGAATCAGAGTACTTTTTGTTAGAATCAGAGTACTTTTTGTTAGAATCAGAGTACTTTTTGTTAGAATCAGACTACTTTTTGTTAGAATCCGAGTACTTTTTGTTAGAATCAGAGTACTTTTTGTTAGAATCAGAGTACTTTTTGTTAGAATCAGACTACTTTTTGTTAGAATCCGAGTACTTTTTGTTAGAATCAGAGTACTTTTTGTTAGAATCAGAGTACTTTTTGTTAGAATCAGAGTACTTTTTGTTAGAATCAGACTACTTTTTGTTAGAATCAGAGTACTTTTTGTTAGAATCAGAGTACTTTTTGTTAGAATCCGAGTACTTTTTGTTAGAATCCGAGTACTTTTTGTTAGAATCAGAGTACTTTTTGTTAGAATCAGACTACTTTTTGTTAGAATCCGAGTACTTTTTGTTAGAATCAGAGTACTTTTTGTTAGAATCCGAGTACTTTTTGTTAGAATCCGAGTACTTTTTGTTAGAATCAGAGTACTTTTTGTTAGAATCAGAGTACTTTTTGTTAGAATCAGACTACTTTTTGTTAGAATCAGAGTACTTTTTGTTAGAATCAGAGTACTTTTTGTTAGAATCAGAGTACTTTTTGTTAGAATCAGAGTACTTTTTGTTAGAATCAGACTACTTTTTGTTAGAATCAGAGTACTTTTTGTTAGAATCAGAGTACTTTTTGTTAGAATCAGAGTACTTTTTGTTAGAATCAGAGTACTTTTTGTTAGAATCAGAGTACTTTTTGTTAGAATCAGAGTACTTTTTGTTAGAATCAGACTACTTTTTGTTAGAATCCGAGTACTTTTTGTTAGAATCAGAGTACTTTTTGTTAGAATCAGAGTACTTTTTATTAGAATCAGAGTACTTTTTGTTAGAATCAGACTACTTTTTGTTAGAATCCGAGTACTTTTTGTTAGAATCAGAGTACTTTTTGTTAGAATCAGAGTACTTTTTGTTAGAATCAGAGTACTTTTTGTTAGAATCAGAGTACTTTTTGTTAGAATCAGACTACTTTTTGTTAGAATCCGAGTACTTTTTGTTAGAATCAGAGTACTTTTTGTTAGAATCAGAGTACTTTTTGTTAGAATCAGAGTACTTTTTGTTAGAATCAGAGTACTTTTTGTTAGAATCAGAGTACTTTTTGTTAGAATCCGAGTACTTTTTGTTAGAATCCGAGTACTTTTTGTTAGAATCAGAGTACTTTTTGTTAGAATCAGACTACTTTTTGTTAGAATCCGAGTACTTTTTGTTAGAATCAGACTACTTTTTGTTAGAATCAGAGTACTTTTTGTTAGAATTAGAGTACTTTTTGTTAGAATCAGAGTACTTTTTGTTAGAATTAGAGTACTTTTTGTTAGAATCAGACTACTTTTTGTTAGAATCAGAGTACTTTTTGTTAGAATTAGAGTACTTTTTGTTAGAATCAGACTACTTTTTGTTAGAATCCGAGTACTTTTTGTTAGAATCCGAGTACTTTTTGTTAGAATCCGAGTACTTTTTGTTAGAATCAGAGTACTTTTTGTTAGAATCAGAGTACTTTTTGTTAGAATCAGAGTACTTTTTGTTAGAATCAGAGTACTTTTTGTTAGAATCAGAGTACTTTTTGTTAGAATCAGAGTACTTTTTGTTAGAATCAGACTACTTTTTGTTAGAATCAGAGTACTTTTTGTTAGAATCAGACTACTTTTTGTTAGAATCCGAGTACTTTTTGTTAGAATTAGAGTACTTTTTGTTAGAATTAGAGTACTTTTTGTTAGAATCAGACTACTTTTTGTTAGAATCAGAGTACTTTTTGTTAGAATCCGAGTACTTTTTGTTAGAATCCGAGTACTTTTTGTTAGAATTAGAGTACTTTTTGTTAGAATCAGAGTACTTTTTGTTAGAATCAGAGTACTTTTTGTTAGAATTAGAGTACTTTTTGTTAGAATTAGAGTACTTTTTGTTAGAATTAGAGTACTTTTTGTTAGAATTAGAGTACTTTTTGTTAGAATCAGACTACTTTTTGTTAGAATCAGACTACTTTTTGTTAGAATCAGAGTACTTTTTGTTAGAATTAGAGTACTTTTTGTTAGAATCCGAGTACTTTTTGTTAGAATTAGAGTACTTTTTGTTAGAATCAGAGTACTTTTTGTTAGAATTAGAGTACTTTTTGTTAGAATTAGAGTACTTTTTGTTAGAATCCGAGTACTTTTTGTTAGAATTAGAGTACTTTTTGTTAGAATTAGAGTACTTTTTGTTAGAATCCGAGTACTTTTTGTTAGAATCAGACTACTTTTTGTTAGAATCAGACTACTTTTTGTTAGAATCAGAGTACTTTTTGTTAGAATCCGAGTACCTTTTGTTAGAATCAGAGTACTTTTTGTTAGAATTAGAGTACTTTTTGTTAGAATCAGAGTACTTTTTGTTAGAATCCGAGTACTTTTTGTTAGAATCAGAGTACTTTTTGTTAGAATCAGAGTACTTTTGTTAGAATCAGAGTACTTTTTGTTAGAATCCGAGTACTTTTGTTAGAATTAGAGTACTTTTTGTTAGAATCAGAGTACTTTTTGTTAGAATTAGAGTACTTTTTGTTAGAATTAGAGTACTTTTTGTTAGAATTAGAGTACTTTTTGTTAGAATCAGAGTACTTTTTGTTAGAATCAGAGTACTTTTTGTTAGAATCAGAGTACTTTTTCATTAAAAAAAACAATTTCTTTACGCAAAATAAGATACTGATATCTACGTTTGCCATTTTTACTAAGACACAGTTGAACCAATATTCAATTTACAATCGTTTTAAGCTTAGTGTTATTAATGGTAGAATATATGGATTTAAAAAAAAATATTGTTGCAAAAGGAGATGGGTGTTGATTTAATGAACTCTAGTAGATCTTTCACATGGTCCACATCAGATTCACACCACCTCTGAAATAGCTATGTCACAGTACTTCTGAATTTCAGATTTGACTGCTGATAATTTTCATTAATTATTTTCCATGTAGCCATCTAAGAATGTTGAGTGACTGTTGGTAGCTTAACATCCAGCGGAAAATAGTTCATGTATATTTAGAACGGGAACAAGTTAGACAATGTATAAATATTATACAGTAGTAACCACTTTTGACTGTTGGATTGGGAAGGGACGCAAAATTTAGCCGTTTGTATCACAATATGCAGGGGCGGATACAGGGGGGGGGGCGCGCCGCCCCCCCTAAAATTGGAAAAAATATGATTTTTTGGCGTAAAATCGTGATTTTTCACACGAAATACCCCAAAAATTTTCGCGCCTCCCTCCGCTCGGCGCAATTTTTTTAAGTGCGCACCCCCTAACTTGAAATCCTTGATCCGCCCCTGTTATGCCTACCTTTTTGTAAAATCTACATAAGAGGTCTTTAACGTTCGGGGAGCATTCTGCAAAATATCAAGCTCCCCGTATATAAAGTAAGTCATATTATGTTTGGAGAATTATTGTTTTTTGTCAGTTTATTACTATGTAATTATTATTATAGTATTTATAGTTAGATGTCTTGTTGTTCCTTAAATACTTGTGTTGGGGCTCCTTAAGGTATATTTTGAGGGGTCCAAACAAGAATGTGTTCTACTTCAGAATCCTATACGTTTATGAGCCTTTTGTATACGGTCACTTTTACACTTTACATATTTGATATATTTATGACAGTGCATTAAGAAGAGTTTGAAGATAACAAAGGGAGGTAATCAGAATCCGTAAAGCGAAGAAGGACAGACAACACAATGGTCAAAGGAAAAAGTACAAACGAACAAACAAGTCACTATTTTTTGCTATTTCACCATTTATTGGTCGTTGTTTGACAAAATGTCACATGTCGCCATTTTATGATTGTTATTAGATGTAATAAAAACGTAGATATCAAATTTAGTGTTTACAACACGTTTCTGGAATAACCTTCAGCAGGTACGCTCAATATAGACATATTGAAAAGTCAAATAATTTAAAAGTGTTTGGGAGCAATAGACCAAAGGACCTAAACACGATAGACAAAATCTGGTATGGTCATCTAAAATATATCTAAATCTAAGTACTGCATATACAGTCTCTAATTCAGGATTAGATGGCAATTAAAACAGGATAGTCAAGATTGTCTAACATCATCTAGTTTTGATAAAAGGATAGTCAAGATTGTCTAACATCATCTAGTTTTGATAAAAGGATAGTCAAGATTGTCTAACATCATCTAGTTTTGATAAAAGGATAGTCAAGATTGTCTAACATCATCTAGTTTTGATAAAAGGATAGTCAAGATTGTCTAACATCATCTAGTTTTGATAATAATTAACATTATTTAACAACTTAATTTCAATAATAAATATATCTAATGAACCATGTTAGTGACAGACTACTGGGCGGTTGATACCATCGGGAACCAATAGTCCACCAGCAGTGGTATCGACCCAGTGACGGTAACAAAAACGTATATATCAAATTTAGTGCGCACGACGCGTTTTTGGAATAACCTTCATCAGGTGACGCTCAATATAGACATATTAATAAACCAAGGTAATTAAAATAATAGAAAAAAGTAGTAGTACCACAATTAAGAATCCAGAAACGTGTGGTGTGCATTAATTTAGATTTCCACAATCTTAGAATAATCTAAATGGATGAGCTCAATACAAACATAACAAAAGAAAAACAAAGGTAAACGAACAACCTTCAATATTTATGTTTGAAGTAATGATTATTTCTAAGGTGATAATATCACGATGTCTATCCTCGGAATGAACAATAAAATCAACATTTTATGACATTTCTAGTAGACAAAACCAATAACAATAATATGTATTATATATTTACCATGTTTTATACAACTTTAATTTCTGTAGTCAATTGTGGGTTTCAGATTTTTTTTTTATATATATTTATAAGTTTTCTAGTAAAATATATTAAAACAATTCCAAATATCCATTGATAAATAATATGTCTTTCATGTCTTTATTATTAAGATGTATGAAAGTATTAATTGATCAACCCTGACATCTTATAATTGTTTGTATTTTATGTCTTTAATTTTAGATATTTTCATTATCAATATCTTTTGAATTATTACTTATAGTTTTCCATGGAAATAGATATAGTAAATTCACAAGACAGAAAATGTTTGGGTTCTGACAGAAACAACGCTTTTAATGCTCTTCTTCATTCCCGAGTCATGCAATAAAATACAAAAAACATGCTAGTAAGGCTAGCCTTGAACATAGAACTTCACAGGAATGATCTTAAGACAACGTGGAATCAGTTTCACTACGTGGGGAGGTTTAGGCCAATAAAACTAGTTTAACATGCAACCTTTTATTGAAGTACCTATACCAGCCCAGGGAAGTGAGTAGTCATGTATTTGCTGACACTTAATATATCTTCATTATTAATATTGTCACTAATGCAGATATGTTCAATTGTGGACAGAGGCCTGCAACGCACATACCCGAAGGTTTCTTCATTTGTATAAGGATGACAGCTTGAATCTCATTTTCGCAAGGAGGGGCCGTCGTGGTTGTGATCGTCTGGTAGTTAGATTTACAACCACAAGTGCAATCAATACCTATCGCCTATAACTTTGTGAGTTCGAATCCCGCGCATGACGAGATGTACTCGATACAACATTGTGGTAAAGATTGTCAGTGACTTGCGACAGGTCGGTGATTTTCTCCTGGTACTCCGGTTTCCTCGACAAAAAGACATACAGCCACGATTTAACTGAAATATTTGTTGAAAGTGGCATTAAACACCATAATCCAATCAATCAGCTCTTTTTCTGTAAATGCTCATTTTTGCCCCTTATGGTTAACCCTTGATTGAAAATAAACTAAACCCATGCATGTCATGAAGGTGAATGCCATTCGTAGTTGCTGATTGATAAAGGAAACAGTTTTATGTTTTTATGTTTTAATTTGTAATATTTGCGGAATAAATATTATATAACAAACGAATGAAGCAATCGTACAAATGACATATTCAATGTCTTCAGCACTATATCAGAAAAAAACAACATTTTAAGTTGACAACTGGCTGCAAATAAGTTCTTAAGATGTACACAAATTACATTTTAAGCATTTTATTTTAAGCGTAATTTGTTGTTGAATTGCTATGAGATCTATGTAGACGTAATCGTGTGATAGTAGGATTAACAAAGATCTATGTAGACGTAATCGTGTGATAGTAGGATTAACAAAGATCTATGTAGCCGTAATCGTGTGATAGTAGGATTAACAAAGATCTATGTAGCCGTAATCGTGTGATAGTAGGATTAACAAAGATCTATGTAGACGTAATCGTGTGATAGTAGGATTAACAAAGATCTATGTAGCCGTAATCGTGTGATAGTAGGATTAACAAAGATCTATGTAGACGTAATCGTGTGAAAGTAGGATTAACAAAGATCTATGCAGCCGTAATCGTGTGATAGTAGGATTAACAAAGATCTATGTAGACGTAATCGTGTGATAGTAGGATTAACAAAGATCTATGTAGCCGTAATCGTGTGATAGTAGGATTAACAAAGATCTATGTAGCCGTAATCGTGTGATAATAGGATTAACAAAGATCTATGTAGACGTAATCGTGTGATAGTAGGATTAACAAAGATCTATGTAGACGTAATCGTGTGATAGTAGGATTAACAAAGATCTATGTAGACGTAATCGTGTGATAGTAGGATTAACAAAGATATATGTAGCCGTAATCGTGTGATAGTAGGATTAACAAAGATCTATGTAGACGTAATCGTGTGATAGTAGGATTAACAAAGATCTGTGTAGCCGTAATCGTGTGATAGTAGGATTAACAAAGATCTATGTAGCCGTAATCGTGTGATAGTAGGATTAACAAAGATCTATGTAGACGTAATCGTGTGATAGTAGGATTAACAAAGATCTATGTAGACGTAATCGTGTGATAGTAGGATTAACAAAGATCTATGTAGACGTAATCGTGTGATAGTAGGATTAACAAAGATCTATGTAGATGTAATCGTGTGATAGTAGGATTAACAAAGATCTATGTAGACGTAATCGTGTGATAGTAGGATTAACAAAGATCTGTGTAGCCGTAATCGTGTGATAGTAGGATTAACAAAGATCTATGTAGACGTAATCGTGTGATAGTAGGATTAACAAAGATCTATGTAGCCGTAATCGTGTGATAGTAGGATTAACAAAGATCTATGTAGACGTAATCGTGTGATAGTAGGATTAACAAAGATCTATGTAGCCGTAATCGTGTGATAGTAGGATTAACAAAGATCTATGTAGCCGTAATCGTGTGATAGTAGGATTAACAAAGATCTATGTAGACGTAATCGTGTGATAGTAGGATTAACAACTACCTTTTTTTTTCGTATCTTACGAAATGTAAATTCTGTAAGATAATTGTAAAATGATCACTAACACACAAATCATTACGAACTTGCCATGAAAAAACCCCCAGACCAGAGGGACTACAGCTGAATCTGAACCAAATGTAAAGAAGTATTAGAGCCATCGCTAGACAGACATAAGCAATAGTTGTGCTCTTTTCATTGATATATTTGCGACCAATACGATATTGTTAGCGTTAAAGTCTATAATTAAGATACATGGGCAGGCTAGTGATATGTTACAGTTTAAACATCAGTTGTCATATCAACACAGCTAAGTCAAACGTTATTTCTGTCTAGGATTGCTTAGCCTATTCTTTTTTCTTCGTCAAGATATACATTGTAGACAATATTGTTTAAAGTAATAGTATCATTCTTTTTCAGATGTGTTTCTTGAAAACAAAATTAATTGAAAGGAGAGTTTGAACCAGTAAATGAAATCAATATTGAGATCATAATAATTACATAAGACGATAAGATACAGTAATTGTGACTAATAACTTAATTTTCAGGGGGATTCTGACGAGATCTGTTACTACAGTCTGCTTCTTCACGGGATCTACTTAAAGGTACCCGAGGCTGATTCCATATGATCTCGTCATATTGTTTATCTAAATGTTAAAAACCTATCATGGACCTGTATATTGTTATCATTTAGTTTTTTGTGTTGACCTTTGAGAACTGGTATTTTGTTTTAGGCTTTAATAATTGAGTTTATTCTTTTTATCCCAGTCGAGTCGGTGTGTGTGTGCTTTGTCAAGACACGTGATCTCTTGTTCTTATTGTCAGTCGAGTCGGTGTGTGTGCTTTGTCAAGACACGTGATCTCTTGTTCTTATCGCCAGTCGAGTCGGTGTGTGTGTGCTTTGTCAAGACACGTAATCTCTTGTTCTTATCGCCAGTCGAGCCGGTGTGTGTGTGCTTTGTCAAGACACGTGATCTCTTGTTCTTATCGCCAGTCGAGTCGGTGTGTGTGCTTTGTCAAGACACGTAATCTCTTGTTCTTATCGCCAATCGAGTTGGTGTGTGTGTGCTTTGTCAAGACACGTGATCTCTTGTTCTTATCGCCAGTCGAATCGGTGTGTGTGCTTTGTCAAGAAACGTGATTTCTTGTTCTTATCGCCAGTCCAGTCGGTGTGTGTGTACTTTGTCAAGACACGTGATCTCTTGCTCTTATCGCCAGTCAAGTCGGTGTTTGTGTGCTTTGTCAAGACATATGATCTCTTGTTCTCATCGCCAGTCGAGTCGGTGTGTGTGTGCTTTGTCAAGACACGTGATCTCTTGTTCTTATCGCCAGTCGAATCAGTGTTTATGTGCTTTGTCAAGACACGTGATCTCTTGTTCTTATCGCCAGTCGAGTCGGTGTGTGTGTGCTTTGCCAAGACACGTGATCTCTTGTTCTTATCGCCAATCGAGTCGGTGTGTGTGTGCTTTGTCAAGACACGTAATTTCTTGTTCTTATCGCCAGTCGAATCGGTGTGTGTGTGCTTTGTCAAGATATGTCATCTCTGTTTGCGTTTCAACTGAGCTGAAGATTACGTTTTTAATTTAATTTCTTGTCTAGACCATGTGAGCCATCATCTGCCATCATCTGTTGTCGTTAACATTTTCACATTTTAATTGTCTCCTGTTAGACCAAATTGAACATCATCTGGCACTTAGGATGATTCAGAGTTGTACAAACAGAGTTGATACTCAATAGGCAAGGGGGAGTGAGGGGCCTTCGATGAGGGAAATTAAGTTAATATTGTACACTTTTCTTCTCAAATCCATCTGTGGAAATGCTGTAATATTTGTTGTGCATCTTCATTGTTAGATGTGGTTCATAGTTGTACAAACCGATGTCCTACGGTCTGTATGACTCGATCGCTTGGGTCTAATGCTTCACATAGGCTGCAGTGGGGGACAATTATTTTTTTTAGAACTATACAGTGAGGGAAATACAAATAAAAGTAACAAGTATCATTATGTTAATACAGATTCTAGCTTGCGCAAATAAAGACGTCTATAATATGTGGGGTCCATGAACTGGGGTCCAAATATTTTACAGAAAGCAATGGTAGGGGAAATGCAATACTAGTAATATACATAACGAATCGTCTTTGAGGTGTGCAGATTGAGGAAGGTTCCCATGTTGTCTGACCCCTGAAGATCAAAATTTTTACCTAAGATGCATTGGATAAAACAGTATTTCCTTGCTAAGAAGAGTTTGAAGATACCAAAGGGGTAATTAGAATCCGTAAATCGACGAAGGACAGACAACACAATGGCCAAAAGACAGAAGAACAGACAACACAATGGCCAAAAGAAGAAGGACAGACAACACAATGGCCAAAAGACAGAAGAACAGACAACACAATGGCCAAAAGAAGAAGGACAGACAACACAATGGCCAAAAGACAGAAGAACAGACAACACAATGGCCAAAAGAAGAAGGACAGACAACACAATGGCCAAAAGACAGAAGAACAGACAACACAATGGCCAAAAGAAGAAGGACAGACAACACAATGGCCAAAAGAAGAAGAACAGACAACACAATGGCCAAAAGACAGAAGAACAGACAACACAATGGCCAAAAGAAGAAGAACAGACAATACAATGGCCAAAAGAAGAAGAACAGACAATACAATGGCCAAAAGAAGAAGAACAGACAACACAATGGCCAAAAGAAGAAGGACAGACAACACAATGGCCAAAAGACAGAAGAACAGACAACACAATGGCCAAAAGAAGAAGGACAGACAACACAATGGCCAAAAGACAGAAGAACAGACAACACAATGGCCAAAAGAAGAAGGACAGACAACACAATGGCCAAAAGAAGAAGGACAGACAACACAATGGCCAAAAGACAGAAGAACAGACAACACAATGGCCAAAAGAAGAAGGACAGACAACACAATGGCCAAAAGAAGAAGAACAGACAATACAATGGCCAAAAGAAGAAGAACAGGCAACACAATGGCCAAAAGAAGAAGAACAGACAACACAATGGCCAAAAGAAGAAGAACAGACAACACAATGGCCAAAAGAAAAAGGACAAAAAGACAAACAACGATCTACAAAACACTACATAGAAAACTAAAGATAGATTAACACGAACCCCACTAAAACCGAGGGTTAACTCAGATGTTCCAGAAGGGTAGGCAGTTTCTGCTCCACTAGTGACACCCGTCGAGCTAATTTAGTTACAAACCCGGTGATAAGTCATGAATAAGGAAAGGACCGAAAAGTGTTTACGACAATTGGAACATATAAGGTCATTTGTGACACAAATATTCCATGACGGTCAACCAAGTAATGGTGGGACCGTAAAACTTTCGAAGTGATGATTGCAACTTACCCAATAAGAACCCTTGGTGCAGTATATTTGTTGTTAGCAGCAACCCTCTATCAAGAAAATCCTGATAGAAACCACAAGAGCTCTGGAATATCGTATCAACTGAGAGATATATACTCCATATGCAGGTGTTGCTGGAATGTTGCTACATGTTAATGGAAAGTTCATAATGGGAAAATCGAAATCTTCTCTTTTGTCGTAAAGTTTCGTTCTTAACCGTGTCGTTTGGGTCTAAAGTTTCTCAATGACTGCAATGGAAAAAAATAAAACATTATATTTATTTGACATGAATTCTCATTGTGAAAATGAGAGGTTAGGGTTATTATGGTACTTAATGCCACTTTAAACAATATTTCAGTTATATTGTGGCGGTCAGTTTTATTGGTGAAAGGAAACCGGAGTATCCATAGAACACCACCGACCTGTCGTAAGTCACTGACAAACTTTATTACATAATGTTGAATCGAGTACACCTCGCCATGAGCGGGATTCGAACTGAAAACGTTAGAGATGATAGGTATTGATTGTACATGTAGTTGTAAATCCAACTACCATATGATCACGACCATGACGGCTCCTTCTTGTGAAAATGAGGGAAAAAACTGTCATCCAGCCCGTTGCCCACAATTCAACATATCTGCTTTAGTGACAATATTAATAGTGAAAATATACGAAATTAAAGTGTCAGTAATGTTAGCACTGTTTGGTGGTTACTAACGAGTATGGTGGATCTACATGAACGTCAGTGTCGTACTAGGGAGTAAACAACCGCTCGAAATACCATTTTACCGATTGACCCATAAGGCACAACATTTTTGACGATCCCACCATTAGGCTATTAAAAAAACTGGTATTCATTGAGAAAAACAAATAGAAAAGCACATCTCTATGATAAGTGAAAGGTGGTGGTTGGCTTGACCAGTCGATTGATCAAGCCGAGTCCAATAGACCTCCTGCATAAATGAAGTAAGGACCAAAGAGGGGTGTACTAACAGGTATCCGTCCTCTACCGACACCGGTCGCAACAGATGGCAAGTTTTCACATGTGGGTCTACAACAAATAAAACTGAGAACCATAATATAACTGAAAGTGGCGTTAAACTCCAATGATTATAATCCTGAATTTTGAATATTTTACGATTGCTTGTTTGTTTACCTCCATTATTCGTGCTTGATCATTTTTGTTTACCTTCAATATTCGTGTTTGTTAACTTCCAATATTCGTGTTTGGTCATTTTTGTTTACCTTCAATATTCGTGTCTGGTCTTTTTTGTTTACCTTCAATATTGGCGTCTGGTCATGTTTGTTTGCGTCCACTATTCGTGTTTGGTCATTTTTGTTTATGTTCACTATTCGTGTTTGGTCATTTTTGTGAACTTCCACTGTTCGTGTTTGATCATATTTGTTTACCTTCAATATTCGTGCCTGGTAATTTTTGTTTACCTTCAATATTGGTGTCTGGTCATTTTTGTTTACATCAGCTATTGGTGTCTGGTCATTTTTGTTTACTTCCACTATTCGTGTTTGGTTATATTTGTTTACCTTCAATATACGTGTTTGGTTATATTTGTTTACCTTCAATATACGTGTTTGGTTATATTTGTTTACCTTCAATATACGTGTTTGGTTATATTTGTTTACCTTCAATATACGTGTTTGGTTATATTTGTTAACCTTCAATATACGTGTTTGGTTATATTTGTTTACCTTCAATATACGTGTTTGGTTATATTTGTTTACATCAGCTATTCTTGTTTGGTCATTTTTGTTTACTTCCACTATTCGTGTTTGGTCATTTTTATTTACGTCCACTATTCGTGTTTGGTCATTTTTATTTACGTCCACTATTCGTGTTTGGTCATTTTTTTACCTTCAATATTGGTGCTTAGTCATATTATTTTACCTTTAATATTCGTTAATGTCGATCACATTACTAAATAAGGGTAATAACAAAATTACCGAACAATCTTCCAAAGGGAAAGTCAAAACTCATAAGTATATAAACAGACAAAATCAGTCAACAACCGGAAAACTGTGAAACTCGTAATGACCCTGACTTGGTACAGGCATTTCTAAAGAAATGGTTGGTTGAATCGGATTTTAAAGGCAGATGTTCAAGTAAGGCTAACTATATATGATGAATTTTAGAATAGAAATACAGAAAACTAATTTAGAGTGTAGGAATCCTTGCTTGAAGAACCTTCAGCATGTGTGTTAATAGTCAAAAGATTAAAAGACAAGAACAGGAAAATTAAAGGACCTTAACAGAATAGTCAAATCGTCACCTATGCCTTAGTGAAATTTACTTCAGCTTTAATAATTTTTTCATTGAGGAACTGCAAACATATCTTATACACCATGTCAGAGCCGAAACACTTTCTACTGAGTGGATACCCTCAGGAACTTATAGTCCATCATCAGAAGTATTGACCCAGTGGTCCATCATCAGAAGTATTGACCCAGTGGTCATAATAAAAATGTAGATATCAAATTTAGCGTACAAGACATATTTCTGGAATAATCAGGTAGGCTCAAAGTCACAAGATTGGAAACCCAAGTAATTATTACAAATGAACTAACGATACAATGTGATGAACAACAAATACACATTGAATATGAAGTTAGAAAATTCCTTAAGCAAAACGCACATACCAGTACTAAATGGTCAATCGACTAACGGATACTCATTTCATCGGAGGGGTTGAGCTTCACAACTAGGTCCCTTTTCTATTCCTCGGGAAATGTTCGGATTGATCGCGTGATGTGTCAGACAACATGCAACTCGATATGTCAAGGGTAAGAGATAATCGAGTTGATTAGGTTTTGTAAGTAGCCCAAGCTAAACGTTTTAAGATGTAACGTGTATTTTAAGGATATTTTTGCATTGTTTTTTACAATTGTATTTAACACATGTATTAAACATTCAGAAAGTTATTTCATCTGCATTCCCATATAACAAAAAGACGACAAGTTTATACATTGAATCGTATTGTTTTACCTGCTAGTGCCACTCACTATCCACCTCCACGTCTCGGGACATTCATGCTAGCTAATTTGTACAAGGAATATAAATAAAATGTGATGGTGCAGTTTTGTTACGTACTGTGTCTACATGTTTCTGATGAGGGATAAGTTAATTAAAGAGGTGTATGACAAAAACAACTTCTTAAATTCGTATTGTCTATCTAAAGTTCATATCCATTTGATCATTTTGTGCAAGCCTTTGGAATGATAAAATGCTTGATCATGCCATGATTCAATGCCTCCTGTTTAAAAATATCACAAATTCCAGTAATTAAAGCACGTTTTCTGGGAACAGTCGCTAATGGTTTGTTACACGACAATATTTTCTGTGACATCCGTGCATCCCAACGCAGCCTTCTGATTTATTCTGTGTAAGCTTGTTCTTGTTATGAAGATATCTGAAATACGGCTGACTAATTTGACGTAAAATAGCAACCAATGTATCTTATTTGTAGTGAACTAAAGCATTCATGGGACTTTACTGAATAATGAATGATCTATAGGAAAGCTATTAAACTTTAAAGGTAGATTCTCAAGAAGAAAAAGAACTGGTTAGACTTACCCTAAACTAACACAAAGACAATAACATAGCATATAAATGATGATTAACTTCTTCTTATGGACCTGTTTTCTACGTGACTTTATAATATTGAAAAATGTTGTTATCGTCAAATTGTTTCACGTTAGATCTCGTCTACAAGACTTCCGAATCTTCACATACCTTAAAACTATTCTTATGCATTATACAATTATTGTCGGTAAAAAATGTCGCGGTGTGGCCCTGCATACAATCACGAAATTCAAATCGAACAATTCATCAATCTGGGCGAGTATATGGTGGTTAAATTGTCATATTTCCAGACGGTTTAGGGAAATTTGTCGTGTAAGAGGTTTTACAAGTTTGCTTTTACATGGTTTTCAGTAGTCATAAATAACGGCGATAACGCATGTACCTTTAATGAAAAACCTTACCTACAAATTAATAAATCAATTCAATGTTATACTTTACCAGAATCTCTTATTATATTTTCGTGTTTTTTAAATTTATACATGTGTTATTTGATTAATAAACATTTACTGCAAAACTTTCAAAGCACATTATAATGTGTAGAATGTTTTCTCTATGAGTGTTTTGTTGATTTTTATTGTCTGGAGGAAGTTTTTTTTTATTATTTAAATTTGTAGAATTTTTTTGATTTGCATGGTCATATTTTGTGAAAAGTGCATTGAAATCAGTAAACATCTTTACAAGGTTAAACTATGATATATATATTAAAGTGAAAGACATTCATAGGTGGATTTTCATGAGAACATTTTATTTAATTACCTCGCAGAAATTGTTTCGTTTAATTGTGGAAAATATATATTTTCCTGTATAATTACGTTTTTGGCACCTCATGTGTTTATTTTAAATTGATATCCAAGGATACCCTGGGTATAGAAAAAAGACCTGGTTTCTCCGCTTCGGATTACAATCCCCCTCCTAAAGAGGATTCCACTTATTGTGAGTGATAAAACACATACATGTATAGAACTCGTTCTAAGAACGGGACGTAAATGAATGACTATTGTTTAGAGAATGTCAACTTGAGCAGCTCCTGAAGAACAACAGTTTGTTAACAGTGGTTGTGTCTAGTCCGTTGTCATGCATAATTTTCTGAATGACCTTAAATTTCAACTGAAAAAGTTTGGTGAATTGACAAACAACGAAATATTTAGCCCTTTGTATCGGCTACAATGGCTAAAATCTACAAGAGGTTTTTATGTTGCTTTGGGCGTTACACTTTCAAAATATGTTACTTACCATGGTCCATGGCCCGACAGTCCCATCCCCTTCGGCATCAAGACGACTCCCTCTATTCACCACATGGAATAGTGCTGAGCAACTGTGTGGGTTGAGCTATAGGAACTGTCACCAATTCTCAGGATCTGTTATAAGAAGAAGATTTCTGATCCTGTCATTATCCTGTTTTACCGTGTTTTGGCAATCCAAATGACCAAACGCCAATTTTTAATTCGATATAGATTCGTTGTTCGAAAACTTGTTCTCGTAATAAATATAGCTGAAATACCACATACAACGCGGAACAACAACATAGCTGAAATAACGCAGACAACAACATAGCTGAAATACCGCATACAACGTGAAACAAAAACATAGCTGAAATAACGCATACAACGTGAAACAACAACATAGCTGAAATACCGCATACAACGTGAAACAACAACATAGCTGAAATACCGCATACAACATGAAACAACAACATAGCTGGAATACCGCATACAACGTGAAACAACAACATAGCTGAAATAACGCATACAACGTGAAACAAAAACATAGCTGAAATAACGCATACAACGTGAAACAACAACATAGCTGAAATACCGCATACAACGTGAAACAACAACATAGCTGAAATACCGCATACAACGTGAAACAACAACATAGCTGAAATACCGCATACAACATGAAACAACAACATAGCTGAAATACCGCATACAACGTGAAACAACAACATAGCTGAAATAACACATACAACGTGAAACAACAACATAGCTGAAATACCGCATACAACGTGAAACAACAACATAGCTGAAATAACGCATACAACAACATAGCTGAAATACCGCATACAACGTGAAACAACAACATAGCTTAAATACCACATACAACGTGAAACAACAACATAGCTGTAATACCGCATACAACGTGAAATAACAACATAGCTGAAATAACGCATACAGCAACATAGCTGAAATGCCGCATACAACGTGAAACAACAACATAGCTGAAATACCACATACAGCGTGAAACAACAACATAACTGTAATACCGCAAACAACGTGAAAAACAACAACATATCTGTAATACCGCATACAACGTGAAACAACAACATAGCTGAAATACCGCATACAAGGTGAAACAACAGCATAACTGAAATACCGCATACAACGTGAAATAACAACATAGCTGTGATACCGCATACAACGTGAAACAATAACATAGCTGAAATACCGCATACAACAACATAGCTGAAATACCACATACCATGTGAAACAACAACATAGCTGAAATTCTTTCATGCAACGTGAAATAACAACATGACCGTAATACCGCATACAACGTGAAATAACAACATAGCTGAAATACCGCATACAACAACATAGCTGTAATACCGCATGCAACGTGAAACAACAACATACCTGAAATATCACATACAACGTGAAATAACAACATAGTTGAAATACCGCTAACAACGTGAAACAACAACATAGCTGAACTACCGCATACAACGTGAAATAACATAACTGAAATATCGCATACAACAACATAGCTGAAATACCGCATACAACATGAAATAACAACATAGATGAAATACCGCTTACAACGTGAAAAAACAACATGGCTGTAATACCGCATACAACGTGAAACAACAACAACATAGCTGAAATACCGCTTATAACGTGATACAGCAACATAGCAGAAATGTTGCATACAACGTTAAACAACAACATGGCTGAAATACAGCATACAACGTGAAACAACAACATGGCTGAAATACCTCATACAACGTGAAACAACAACATGGCTGAAATACAGCATACAATGAGAAACAACAACATGGCTGAAATACAGCATATAACGTGAAACAACAACATGGCTGAAATACCGCATACAACGTGAAACAACAACATGGCTGAAATGCTTCATACCACGTGAAACAACAACATGGCTGAAATACCACATACAACGTGAAACAACAACATTGCTGAAATACCGCATACAACGTGAAACAACAACATTGCTGAAATACCGCATACAACGTCAAACAACAAAATGACTGAAATACCGCATACAACGTGAAACAACAACATTGCTGAAATACCGCATACAACGTGAAACAACAATCAATCGAGTGGAATTTGTAATTTCTCTCTGTGGTATGTTTTCTTTTATTAATAGAACATTTGATATCAGTCATCCCATTGAAGGAAACATTATATATGAATTAATTTCGCTGTCTACAAAATTAGGGTAAATTATTAGTTTGGAATTCTTAACATTTTCTTGTGTTCAAGTGAAACACTAATAATATGAATGACTTCAAACGTTCTATTTTGATTTGCAAATTTTGCATCTACTCAAATTAATTGAGAAATTCCATACGATAATATTATACATACTTGTGAATAAAATGGGTGTAATCGCTTGAAATTAAATATATAGTCAAGTTAGATTAACTGTATACCGTGTCCTTGGTCCAATTCTTCTATACTAGCATTATAATTGTAGGCTTACTATTTATTTTATGTATAAAATACAGTTTCATTTAATCTTGGAGATTAGATAAATATATTTTCAATTGTATCATCCAATCAAAAAACGACCACAGATGAAAAGATAATTGTATATGGGACTGACAATATTATATTTCTGTTGATAATAAACAGTTAGTAATCAAGTTTTAAAATCATTTTCAATTAAATAAATTTAATGGGAACCACAGATGAAATGGTAGAAAACGATAGGTGTGGTAAAATATAATTATTGATTAATTTCTTAACATTTTTAAATATTTCACAAGATGGTTCATGCTATATATGTGAAAAATAAAGATAAAAATAAAATTTGTAATAAATGATCTGGACAAAAAATCAATTCCGTAAAATACAGAAATGTATATGTTTAATATTTTCCCTAATCTACTCATTTATAACAAAGTTCAAAAGCACACCAAACATTTTGTTTTTAGATTTTTACGATATTATCTTTGAATACGTAATAGGCATAGGTGACCTTAGACGATTTTGGCGATCCTGTTTACTTGCTCTTAAATCGTTTTAAATTATTTGGGACACCTGATGAAGGTTATTACAGAAACGCGTCGTACCTGATGAAGGTTATTACAGAAACGCGTCGTACCTGATGAAGGTTATCACAGAAACGCGTCGTACCTGATGAAGGTTATCACAGAAACGCGTCGTACCTGATGAAGGTTATTACAGAAACGCGTCGTACCTGATGAAGGTTATTACAGAAACGCGTCGTACCTGATGAAGGTTATTACAGAAACGCGTCGTACCTGATGAAGGTTATTACAGAAA
The DNA here is from genome assembly GCA_963680875.1 of Bathymodiolus brooksi. NCBI lineage: Eukaryota > Metazoa > Mollusca > Bivalvia > Mytilida > Modiolidae > Bathymodiolus > Bathymodiolus brooksi. The sequence goes on from OY804575.1 coordinate 41,184,925, forward strand.
CCCGTCGTACCTGATGAAGGTTATTACAGAAACGCGTCGTACCTGATGAAGGTTATTACAGAAACGCGTCGTACCTGATGAAGGTTATTACAGAAACGCGTCGTACCTGATGAAGGTTATTACAGAAACGCGTCGTACCTGATGAAGGTTATTACAGAAACGCGTCGTACCTGATGAAGGTTATTACAGAAACGCGTCGTACCTGATGAAGGTTATTACAGAAACGCGTCGTACCTGATGAAGGTTATTACAGAAACGCGTCGTACCTGATGAAGGTTATTACAGAAACGCGTCGTACCTGATGAAGGTTATTACAGAAACGCGTCGTACCTGATGAAGGTTATTACAGAAACGCGTCGTACCTGATGAAGGTTATTACAGAAACGCGTCGTACCTGATGAAGGTTAGAAGGTTATTACAGAAACGCGTCGTACCTGATGAAGGTTATTACAGAAACGCGTCGTACCTGATGAAGGTTATTACAGAAACGCGTCGTACCTGATGAAGGTTATTACAGAAACGCGTCGTACCTGATGAAGGTTATTACAGAAACGCGTCGTACCTGATGAAGGTTATTACAGAAACGCGTCGTACCTGATGAAGGTTATTACAGAAACGCGTCGTACCTGATGAAGGTTATTACAGAAACGCGTCGTACCTGATGAAGGTTATTACAGAAACGCGTCGTACCTGATGAAGGTTATTACAGAAACGTGTCGTACCTGATGAAGGTTATTACAGAAACGCGTCGTACCTGATGAAGGTTATTACAGAAACGCGTCGTACCTGATGAAGGTTATTACAGAAACGCGTCGTACCTGATGAAGGTTATTACAGAAACGCGTCGTACCTGATGAAGGTTATTACAGAAACGCGTCGTACCTGATGAAGGTTATTACAGAAACGCGTCGTACCTGATGAAGGTTATTACAGAAACGCGTCGTACCTGATGAAGGTTATTACAGAAACGCGTCGTACCTGATGAAGGTTATTACAGAAACGCGTCGTACCTGATGAAGGTTATTACAGAAACGCGTCGTACCTGATGAAGGTTATTACAGAAACGCGTCGTACCCGATGAAGGTTATTACAGAAACGCGTCGTACCCGATGAAGGTTATTACAGAAACGCGTCGTACCTGATGAAGGTTATTACAGAAACGCGTCGTACCCGATGAAGGTTATTACAGAAACGCGTCGTACCCGATGAAGGTTATTACAGAAACGCGTCGTACCTGATGAAGGTTATTACAGAAACGCGTCGTACCTGATGAAGGTTATTACAGAAACGCGTCGTACCTGATGAAGGTTATTACAGAAACGCGTCATACCTGATGAAGGTTATTACAGAAACGCGTCGTACCTGATGAAGGTTATTACAGAAACGCGTCGTACCTGATGAAGGTTATTACAGAAACGCGTCGTACCTGATGAAGGTTATTACAGAAACGCGTCGTACCTGATGAAGGTTATTACAGAAACGCGTCGTACCTGATGAAGGTTATTACAGAAACGCGTCGTACCTGATGAAGGTTATTACAGAAACGCGTCGTACCTGATGAAGGTTATTACAGAAACGCGTCGTACCTGATGAAGGTTATTACAGAAACGCGTCGTACCTGATGAAGGTTATTACAGAAACGCGTCGTACCTGATGAAGGTTATTACAGAAACGCGTCGTACCTGATGAAGGTTATTACAGAAACGCGTCGTACCTGATGAAGGTTATTACAGAAACGCGTCGTACCTGATGAAGGTTATTACAGAAACGCGTCGTACCTGATGAAGGTTATTACAGAAACGCGTCGTACCTGATGAAGGTTATTACAGAAACGCGTCGTACCTGATGAAGGTTATTACAGAAACGCGTCGTACCTGATGAAGGTTATTACAAAAACGCGTCGTACCTGATGAAGGTTATCACAGAAACGCGTCGTGCGCATTAAATTTGATATCTACGTTTTTATTAATAGAAATCAATAAATACATATATCTTTGAATTTAACCAGAAAATGAAACACGAGTGAAATCATATATATATATATATATATATATACAACGTCTGAAAAACCAGTCAACGATCAATCTTACGGGGTGTTGGATCGTTACGGTATAACGATACTATACAAGTAAAACAATTATAAACGTCTAAAATGGTTTGTAAAACAACACCAAGTACACAAAACAAAGTGATAAAGAATTAAACACTTCGTAGAATGACAAAATTTTCGTCCCACCGAGGGACTTTATCAATGTCTAATTAAATAAAATCTCGAAACAATATGGTCGCCATATTGTTTCGAGATTTTATTTAATTAGACATTGATAAAGTCCCTCGGTGGGACGAAAATTTTGTCATTCTACGAAGTGTTTAATTCTTTATCACTTTGTTTTGTGTACTTGGTGTTGTTTTACAAACCATTTTAGACGTTTATATATATATATATATATATATACGTCCTAGTCGACATTCTTTTCTTCTGACGGTGTGGTAGTTTTTGTTGTTCATTTCATCTGTTTTACTTTCTAATATGCTGTTTTTGAAGAATACACACATGATTTTACGAATATTCAGATACAACTTTGCATTTTATGTATATGTCAAAATGCAATGGTGCATTGTGGTAATATGTGAGCACCGGAAGACAAAATACAGTTGATCTGGGCTCTTGTACAACTCTGGGTAGTAAGACATTACGAAGCATTCCTATTGCATTATGCAACACGAAAACGAATGTTCGCTTCATTCATGCCCGATATATCGGTTTTAGAATGGTCGTTTTATCGATGTATTTATTGATATTGAGATTTAAGACGTTGCTAAAAATCTTCTATTCTAGCAGATCAAACAGTGATCAGTTATCATAAAAGTGGTTTATTTTTACATGGCATACAAGTTTGTTCTAGTAATATAATTGGGTTCAAGATGTTTTGTCACTGGAGTTTAAAATGTATAGGTAACTTTGGTAGAGATTAATCCAGTTAATTTTGTAGTACTTTAAGTGATATTCTTTCTTATAATCAAGCAGCGTGTGATACATGATCAGACAGCACTCAAATTGATTCTACATGTTTGTGTTATAATTCAAACACTAAATCTAATTATAAATTATTTTAATAAATTTCATTGAAAAATCTAAACATTTCTATTTCTATTCTCAGAAATATTATTTGTCTTTGTATGTTTTCCTGATTAGACAAAATATTATGTAATACGCATTTACAGATTGAGAAAACATAGCAGTAAATGTGCTGACTGCAGTGGGAACAAAATCATTTACATAAGCAATAGATGACAGCAGCGATCGTGATGAATAGCAAGTGTATCCAATGGCTGTAACAATATGAGACCTTGATGCCGAGACAAATCTGAAAAGAGTTAAATCAAGATCTTTGGATATGGGATTGTCTGTACACAGTACTTCTCAGGTTATCGATGTTGCAAAGAACAAAGCAAAGTTTCGGGCTAATATGCTACAATAAACTACAATCCTATCAATAAGTGTAAAATGAACATATCTGATGAACATTCATGTTACAAATCTAACCCTGTGAAAGCCCCTCATAAGCATTTGTCTGACCAATTTAATTTTTACTTTGTATTGTGTTCTGGTGTATGCTTCCACTTTTTGTGGTTTATTTTGTGGACTTGTTCAAAGAAACTGTTGGCCCGTGATATCATGTTCAACATAAACCCAGTTTTTTTTTAATTCTATGTTAAATTCGTTAACATCTCTTACAATTTAAGATCATCACCGGAGAAAGATTATTTGCATTATATTTAGATTTTTTGTTCCAGTTAACTACTGAGAACAGTGTAGAAATAATATATGTACAGAAGAATTCTACTGTATTAATTGTTTCCATGACAATATATAATAAAAACGTAGATATCTAATATATTGCATTCGACGGATTTCTAGAGTAACCTTCATCAGTTACGCTCCAAGTCAAAAGATTAATAGCAAAAGAGTTTAAAGGTCTAAACGAGTTTAAAGGTCATAATCTCTAACTACAACTCGGCGAAACAGCAAGCTTGTTCTGCACTAGTTGATTGCTTTGCTATATATTTCTGTTGCTTTGCCAAATATGTATCTGCTTTTTATGAAACTTTCTTATGATTTTATGCTTGGTCCCTGTTTTACTTGATATTCCACAGCATGTACACACTATCTGGATTTTGCAGGATTGCTGATGACGACCAAACTGGCACAGAGGTTCATGACCGATGGATTGAATTCTTCATTTCGGACGTTTTACGGTCATCATCATGAATTGTTTGACAGCTACAGTGTGTCTTTCATTCCCTAATACGTCATTAATGACATTTATTGGAGTTTGACCATTACCCTGCGTAACACTGCTGGTGCCACATATTTACATTCCTGTGTTCATTTCTGAGTGGGTCCCGTTTGCCCACGGTGTCGGTCTTTTTCTAAATCCATGACCACATGTCTGTCTATTTATATACGATTTTTGTTTTGACATTTTGATATCTTCTACGTTTCATAGACCATGTATCAGAAGTAATCAGTTAAAACAGACAATTTTTTCACAATTACACAATTCAATACTATATTTTACGTTGCGGTCACTCAAGTAAATGATGCAATTGAAAAATAGAAGAAATCAAATCGATCATAAAAGTTAGAATGCAGTAGACATAATTGTTTAATATCCAACCAAACACGAGGCATGTCTATAGGTGTCATAATTTTGATTGAAATTTAATATATTAGGAATGAGAGTTTACTCAACTTAAGAGTTGCTATCAAAAGTGAAATTAATGTTTCGGGCTAGAATTGTCTGTCTTGGTCTATGATCTCATGATTTTCTCGTCATGGCGTTTTGTGGTGAGGGAGAGCGATAAGCAGCCGTGTAACAAGTCAACATGTATAACATTGTTGACAATTGTCAACATTGTGTACTTCTACATGTATGTATATTCTTTTCTTGGTCGCGCTTGGGGTACATGTATTGATTGATTGACGTATCACAAGTCGATGAAATATACATGTGTTATTCAGTTCAAATTGTACTTACCTATGCAACATCCCCATGAATTAATTAAATCCCAACATCTAATCAAGCTGCGGAACCGTAGCCCTTTATGGTCCTTTTTTTTTTTTTTTTTTTTTTTTTTTGGCGAACCATAGGGCTACGGATTTCACCCTATCAAAAATTTGCGGAACTGCGCCAAGAATTCGTCGCGCCTTTCAACAGTAATTTTCACAACAAAACGCTTTGTGAGAGCGGAGTCATGTGGATAACTCGTTTCGTTACATATTTATCTATCGCTTTTCATATTTACTTACTTTAGCACACAGATGTTTCATCGACTTTTGAAATTTGCATTTTTCGTTCTATTGTATGTTTTTTTTCTTCGTCTTCATATTCTGAACAAATATTTTATTATTATGTATTTAATGCTGTTCTGATTATATGTAAATTGATATAACTAGCGGAGAAGACATTTCTAAGTTGTAAAACTTGTGTCTGATCCATTTGTTGTTATTATGAACAATAAAATAAACTTAAATCAGATGAATCAGAATCTGTCTACTCTTTCATTCCCTAATACGTCATTAATGACATTTATTGGAGTTTGACCATTACCCTGCGTAACACTGCTGGTGCCACATATTTACACTCCTGTGTTCATTTCTGAGTGGGTCCTGTTTGCCCACGGTGTCGGTCTTTTCCTAAATCCATGACCACATGTCTGTCTATTTATATACGATTTTTGTTTTGACATTTTGATATCTTCTACGTTTCATAGACCATGTATCAGAAGTAATCAGTTAAAACAGACAATTTTTTTCACATTTACACAATTCAATACTATATTTTACGTTGCGGTCACTCAAGTAAATGATGCAATTGAAAAATAGAAGAAATCAAATCGATCATAAAAGTTAGAATGCAGTAGACATAATTGTTTAATATCCAACCAAATACGAGGCATGTCTTTAGGCGTCATAATTTTGATTGAAATTTAATATTTTAATTTTTTAGGAATGAGAGTTTACTCAACTTAAGAGTTGTTATCAAAAGTGAAATTAATGTTTCGGGCTAGAATTGTCTGTCTTGGTCTATCAGAATACCACAAATACAGTTTTCAAGGGGAACAAATATGGTGTCGGTCAACAATTCTAGCAATTTGACAATATCTGTATCATGTGTATTGTACGTGTGGTATTAACAATATGTTATTATCTACCCACAATTGCGAGATTGAACAGTTCCATTTTCGAAAATGCAGGAGTGGTGGTTCAAGAAATGTGGCTGCTTATTTGAATATTAATATTAACAATTAAATGAGAAAAAAGTATATTTTATTAAGAAAATGTTTATAAAATGGGTTTTTAATCTTATTAAAGAAAATTAATATGTTTTGGTATCATTTTAATATGAATCAATAACCTTACTCTCGTAAAACTATACAGCACATAGTTATTAATACAAGCATACAAAATAACATATTTGTATAAAATGAAGAAAAACAAATAGAGCACTATCGGAATAGCCCACAATTCAATTGAAGAGGCGTTGGAAACTGAGTAAGTGATTGTTGTTTAACGCCAACTCAGCATTTTTTTCAGCTATATCATGGCGAGAACAAGTTAATTTTCAATGAGATGATGAGATCCGCTTTGTACTAGCTAGACCAACACGCTTAGTGGGATATTTATAGTGCTAGCTCACTGAAACAAGTCCGCGGATAGACATGTCGCCCCACTCACCAACCAGTCTTTACTCTTTCTCCATAATGCTGCGAGTTTAGCGGAGAAGCAACAAGTACCAATGGTATTGTCTTTGATTTGACCGGACCGGGGTTCGAACCCACGATCTAACGAACTCGAGGCAAGCACGCCAACCATTACGCCATCGATGCGGTCCGTTGGAAACTGAGGCAAAATCCATACACTTTGCACGTGTATGACCGCTTTTTTCTGGCTTGGTACAGGCAAGTGTTTTCCACGGTGAGTAAAATGCCAACACTTACATACCTAGGTGAACAGCATTGTTGTAAAGAACTCAGAGTCCTAATCTTGAACTTTATATATAATATTTTTAATCTTCGTGACAGAGTTTGGTATATCTTATGTATTAAAGAGGGCAGTTGGCCATAACCATCATTTAAATATATATTAAGATAGTACACAAGGCTGTCGGAAGTCGTAACATATACATGTATGAACAATGGCGTCATTAGTATTGAACACTAAACAGATTGATTATCAAATAGTCTTACAATGGTCGGTGATCGAACACAATCAATACCTGTGCACACTATATAATTAAATGTATTCTACTTGGTACGGGTGACGGTTTGGAGAGCTGCTCAGTGGGTCATCAGGAATGCCGCCTTGATGGGGTCGTCATGTTATAATAAGAAAAATGACTTGACCATAGTGGGTAACGTGCTTGGAGTGTCCGACGGTCCTTGACTGTTAAATATAGGCTCTGTAAATTTCGCAAGAGTATACGCATTGTAGCTTCACTAAATAATTTTAAGTTGGATGATCTTGTTGATGGCATCTATCCCATTGAGCTTGAAATAAACGATACAACAGATACAACTAGATCTGATTTATACCTCGAAATTGACAGTGGGGGCCGGCTAAAAATGAAATTTACGACAAAAGAGATGATTTCAATGTTCCCATTGTGAACGTTCCATTTATATTTAACAGCATTCCATCAACAACCGCATATGCAGTATATATCTCTCAGTTGATACGATATTCCAGAAGAGCTTGAGAGGGTTGCTGATAACAAGGAAGCTACTGAACCCACGGTTTCTAGTAGTCAGGTTGAAGTCATAGTTTCGAAAGTTTTACGGTCGCCACCATGACTTAGTTAACCATTACGGAATATGTGTCACAAATGACCATGAATATGTTCCGTTTGTCGTAATCACAATCCGGTCCTTTCTTATTTCACGACTTAAAACCGGATTTGTGACAACAGTATCAAGACAGGCGACACATATGTAGCAATAACTACCTACCCTTCCGGGGCACCTGAGTTCACATCCGGTTTTAATGTAAATCGTTGTGCTCGATCTTTAGTTTTCTGTGGTGTTTTGTACATCAGTTTGCCCATTGGATTGTCTGTCCTTCGATTTACAGATTTTGAATAACCCTTTGGTATCTTCAAACTTTGCTTGCAAGCAATGGGAACGACAAGGTGAATGCCCGCCGTCTGTAGGCTCAAGAGATTAACCAAAGAGAAGACAGACATATAAACCTTTGTGCCAAACGACACCCTTTGCTACATCAGCTTGTCTTTGTGTCAATAAAATTGATATTGGCTGCCTCTCTGTCAAGTATATATCACCAAGGCGAATATTGTTTGTCAAGGAATGTGTACCAGTGAAGGGACATGTCTACACTTGACTATTGTATCAATGAGATAGCACTATAAAAATCAAACTAAAGAGTTCTGATCTAGTACATAGCAGTCATCATCATCTCACTTGTTCTCACCATACTATAGCTCAACATTAATCACCTGGAGTTAAATATCACTCACAACACACTCACCCTATCCCCACTTAAGTTGCAAGTTCGATGTTTAGATTCCTACCCTTCGGGCGGGAGGATACTGAAAACCGTATTGTGGCCGTTTGTGATTTGAGACAGTTTCGTTGCTTTATCTGATTTCCTCCATCAATATTATCATGTAGATATTATAATACATCCATGATAAAACTGACCACGTTCAGATTTCTCTTTACTCATAACCCGTTATTTTTGTGTTTTTTTTTAAACAGCAAATCGGAAACAATTGCCAAAAGAAAAAGAATGAAGTAAAAGACTACACAAAAAAAAGAAAAAAAAAAGAAAGAGCAACACGAACCCCACTTTGGTTTCAATCCAATCAGTGCTTCTTAAGTAGATCATATATGAAATTTTACGACAGGTGATGGCAATAGCTTACAGGACGAGCTAACACAGGATTTTCTCAGCACCAGCTTGATATAACAACTACATGTCCATTTATGGTCTCATGGGAATTACTTTTTTAAACCAGGTTGGTCTAGAATCCCCAAAATTATTCCAAACATTTTTTCTGTGCCAATGACATCTTGTCTTGAAACTACAAAACTAGAATGCAAACTGTCAATTTTAACCTTTATATTGTGCCAACGATGGGCTTCTGGTTGTACAACACTAGAATACAACCTGTCAATCTTGACCTTTATATTGTGCCAACGATGGGCTTCTGGTTGTACAACACTCGAATACAAACTGTCAATCTTGACCTTTACATTGTGCCAACGATGGGCTTCTGGTTGTACAACACTAGAATGCAAACTGTCAATCTTGACCTTTATATGGTGCCAACGATGGGCTTCTGGTTGTACAACACTAGAATACAAACTGTCAATCTTGACCTTTATATTGTGCCAACGATGGGCTTCTGGTTGTACAACACTCGAATACAAACTGTCAATCTTGACCTTTATATTGTGCCAACGATCCTCATGTTCAAATACCAGAAGGATCAGTCAATTAAAACTGAATTTATTGTGAAAAAACATTTTCCCCACAATGACCACAATATACCCATACCATAATACGACCACAAAAGATTTGTAATGTGAACAAAACTAAATATTCACAGACACCAACAATGTATCATTTGTCCACATTTCTACAGTCATATTAAAATCAAAGAAACGCTGTATCCCAGACTGTCATCATAAACAGACAATTAAAAAAATTCTGTATATGTATGAATGATGTTATAACAAGATATATCTTTATTTTATATTTGATGTTTCTACCAAGACAAGAAGTGTAATAACAAAATGATAGAAAATATATTGTTAACTACAATTTTAAAATTTCTTTTCTCCAATGCTGAAGAACATTCGTAATTTTACAAAACTTAGAGATTCATTTGTATCTGTAATTTGTTTACACTGAAATGGTTGTTGTGTAAGGGTTATGGTGTTTAATGCCACATTCACAATATTTCAGTTATATGGTGGCAGAAAAGGGTTGTCGGGACTTTTATCATCATTCCTTGTTATACGAAAAAAAAATACAGTGGAATTATTTCAGTGTATAGAAAGATACCACTACATCAGATTAGAAAGATAGAAATCTTAAAAAAAAACCCATAAAACTTGTAGATAAATGGTCAGTCTGACATTTAATATTAGGACTGAACAGATAGTACCAATTATTACTGCTTTGTTTATACAACCACATATTTGTGGGATATTACTGTTATAGTCAGATAGATTCCCTTTCAACAAATATAAATATAAACTTTCTATTATATATTTCTTTAATTGGAAGTAATTATGCATTAATTAATCAATAGAACTAGTATCGCTTACCTCGTAAAAAATGATTTATTGAATCATTACCTATCACAGTATCTGTTAAAAGTCTACCCCCAGGACTTAAACATATTTACCCATGGGAAATTCATTGGTATAAAATTGAATATGCACCACATAATGCTCCTTCATGCCAAATACAATATCTATTTCTGGTTCTTAAGATGATGTACTTTCTACTTTTCCCCATTGCAGCCTACTTTCAACCATAATGTCTTTAAAACCACAGACACAGGGTCTAAATTTCTTAAAAATTCAATGTACATATCACAATAGTTTATGCCACTTTTTACTTTTTCTAAGATGAGGTGTATGTTAAGCTTTGGACACTAAAATATACACATACATATATATATACGGAGTATGTTTAAATCTCTATATCACAATAGTATTTTCATAACTGGTTCTCAAGAAAATGATTTTTTTTTTAATTTCCGTATTGATTTAAACTTATTTTATTGTTCGTAATAACAACAAATGGAAGTCTTTGTTAAATTTTGGACCTCAAGGGCTTAGACCCCTTGGAATCTGGGATCTTATTTTTTTTTTTTAAAGATTTATCTCTATTTCACAATGATAATACATGCCAAATACAATTACATTTCCATAGCTGGGTCTTTAGAATACTGTTCATTTATATTATTCCATTGCAGTCTTTGACAATCTTTGGACCTAATGTATTCTTATGTCTTCATTGTATAAGCTTGAAGCTGCATATCATAATAATGATTAAAGCTATTTACAATAACATTCCCTTGTTTAGATCTTAGTGAAATATTTTTTTGCTTCCTCTTTGTAGTTTAAGTTAAACTTTGGATCCTCCAATAGCCATTACCTTGAGTCATAAAATTATGTTTCCCTTTCTAATCTTGAGAATACCATTTTGTGTTTATGTTTTGCTTATTTTTTCAATGTAGTCTATTTAAATGTTAGATCTAAGGTACCTGAAATCTTTACTTGTACAGCCTTAATATGTTTATTAAAATGCTGATTCTTTCCATTTATACTTGCATTACCATAACTGATTCTAAAGAAAAACTTTCCACAATGCCTACTAGTCAACTTTGAACACCATGCCCCTTAGATCATGGACATTTGTTTGAAAAAATCTAAATGCACATATCCCAATAATGTCCCACAGCATATATTGTAGCACTGCTCGTTCCTCGGAAGAATTGTTTCCCCACTTTTAGGCCCCATAATAGCCCCTCTCCTTGGAGGATCAATTTCATTCCAACAAATCTGAATCTCCTCTTCCCTGCCAAAGATTTTTCATCTGTAATGTGTGATGTATTAAATATGTCATTTCTAAACAATATTACAGAGCGTTAATGTATTTTCAAAAATGATATTGATAGACCATATCCCTTTAAAGTTTTGGGTACACAGAACCAAAAATTGCCAATGGCAGCCAAATTTTTGGCTAGATCAAGATGTGATGAAGAATTTTGTAGTAGAGGATGTCATTCCTGCTCAATTAGGTTTCACTGGAGTAGTGGACTAGTACTTTTGAAGAAGAGTTTTGAAGCTTCAGCCAATCAGAACCAAGAATTGTCCATGGTGGCCATGTTTTTGACTGGATCAAGATGATAGTCTCACAAAGATCATTTCTGCAAAGTTTTGTTCTAATTTGCCCCAAAGTTTAGGAGCAGATGATTTAAAAAAGTGAAATGGCAACGACAATGACACAAAATGATGGCAATAGTTCACATTACTCTTTGGGTCAGGTGGTAAATCAAGACTTCTTTGTGAAAAGAAAGCAGGTGAAAAAGTGGGACTATATAATACAGAAAAAAATTGACAAAAAGAAGAAGACAAAACTGAATTTTTGGTAATATTTAAAGCATGACCATCAACATGCAAGGACAATATATAAGTAAAATTTAAATATCGTAATATACAATCAATAACACATCACAATTTACTTGTGCCACAACGATATTTAAAAAAAATAATAAAAGCAAAAATATTAATTTTATTATTCAATGCTTCAAATCGTGCTTATATTAGATAAATAACACCTTCTACATCATTCCAGCCATTTTCTCATTTTTCACCAAATACTTTTATTCTGTTCAGAACTGTATTTCAAAACACATGAAACCATACAATACAAAAATTGAGCAAGACAATACAATAGGGGAACAACCTTTCTTTAAGGAGGGGGCAGGAGGAGGGTATGTTTTTCCTGAAGAACATTTTGTTGCCAAATTTTATTTAAAAACAAAAATTACTTGACCTAAGATTATAAAAAAAATAACCTAACCTTGCAATTGTTAATGAGAAATTTTGCTAGAATTTGAAAAATGTATAGATTTTTCATGTCTAAAAAAGAAATAATCTGTTGTTTCGTGTGATAAAAAAAATTGTCTGGCTCAGAGGAAAACATACCACCATCCCCTCCCTCCTAAGAGTTCAATGGTTGGTCCATAAAAAGAGAATTTATTAGGGTTATGGGCATTTAACACTACATTCAACACTATTTCATTTATATCATTGACAGTCAGTTTTAAATAGGAATGGCTTATCCAGAAAACATCTCCAACCTACTGCATGTAACTGACAAACTTTATCATAAAACATTATGTACTGGTAGTAAGTTTAAAGTATGTCCACAGCAAGGAAGAGCCCATAGCAGAAAAAAATGAAAGGAATGGAACATACAGGGCCTTTTTTTCCTTCATATGGCAGTAAACCTTTCTTTTAACAATTTCAGCATAAAACAGTTTAGCTACATCTTATTTTTGAAAACTATATAACTTTGATATTAAACTAAGGGTATGCCATTTTATCATACTTCTAACTCAAGGAAGCAAACTTACAACACCATTATCATTGGGTCATTCACAGTTGGGTATAAGTTTTCATGAGTTTATGTAATTCATCCAAATCTTATAAGAATTAGATGTTTGTTGTATCTCTCTACATTATTTTTTGTCTGGTAATCTACCAGAAACATGAGATACCCATTAGTTCTCATTCAGAAACTTTCTAATTTATCTCTAACTTCAATAAACATAAAAAAAACTCATCTCTGTTTGGGCCCATATAAATATACCTTTAACAGCCTCAACACAAAAACAAAATATGTAAGGACCAACTGGACATCCAGGCCTATAATAATTTTAAACCTCATATATATTTGACTACGATTTCTCAGAAATGCAGGAGACATCTTCAGAAGGAAGAAAGAAATAGCAATAAGAAGAAATGGACCATATCAGCATAAACCATACAAGTTCAGTTATCTGACAAGCAGGAAGCTCTGGATATTCTTAATTCATAAAACAAAACAATAAAACACAATTTGGATATCAAAGGTATACCACAAATATATTTCTCCCAAGAATTAATCAATCCTGCTAGAAAACTTGTAAGTGAAACAAAATTTAAAAAAACAAATATAGTTCATGAATCAACCACAAAAATATAAATTATTGTCCTTGAGATACTTTATAATTCAGAATCATTATTCCTAAAGGCAGTTACAAGGTATCTGAACTATGTTTGAGAAATTTCAAGCAAAAAAATATGATTTTCCTATATTCAATCATTAGTTGTATGAGTGTTTTCTGGTCTTAAACTTAATTTACGGGGTAAAACTCAAAATTACCCCCCCCCCCCCCCCCCAAAAAACCCTGACTCATCAGTACATATCGTCTAGTTTATATTATTGTTTGTGCATGCTTTACACTTAATATATTTATTTTGGCTAAGTTAAATTTAACAGTGAGACTTGACTTTCTTCAGCAAGAATTGTTATCTCTAATTAATATAGATTAATATTATGGGTGTTTAACACCACTTTCAACAATATTTCAGTTGATATTGGAAAAGGTCACAACCTGTCACAGGTAGCTGACAAACTTTATTACATAAAGGTTTATTGTTATATCAAGTTTACCTCCATATTAGAGGAAGAGATCCATGTGAATGTGACTTCAACTACCATTTAATTGGAACCAATGGCAGTCCACATCTTAAATGTTGTCAACAAATCCAAAAATATAATAACAACAGGTACTATACAAATTAATAATAATAATTCAATTCTAGTGTATGTCTCTATTGAAACACAGTAATTATAGTATCATAAAAATTCAAAGACAGACGGACGGATGCCATTTAAAGTCAGGGTAGCTAAAAATCAAATCAATGTTTAACAGTCAGAATCTTCCAGAATACTACATTTTTTTTTATTCTGATATGTAAATATTTATTAATTGAATTTAATTAAGCATTAAAAACTTAATATCAATCATGTTATTTAAGAGTATTTACATCTATCAATGTTCCAGAATGATCCTTTCTATATAAACGTGATGACAAAACACCCCAGCAAACAGAGTGGTGTAATAAATAAATAAATGTTGGAAAGTAAAAATTTAGTTTTCAAATGCAGGATTTAAAAAACAACAAAACTAGAAAATTTCACATGTTTTGTAGACTGCCATGTCTATTTCAATAAAAGACATACACTGGTAAACATATAACTAGTTTCTTCTTTCATAATAAAAAAGCAAAATATAATATATTTACACATTTCCTACTCTCTCTAGCACATTTATATGTCAATAAACTTATAATAGACATACACTCTTTATATATGTACAAATACATGTTTTGTGAAAATGTACAAATTCATCTCATAAAATCATGAATATTACAGAAAAAAAGAATTCACATATTAAAAACTGTTTAAAAGGTATCAGATCTGTATCCTAGCACTTATTAAATCATACCATTTGTGTACTTCTAATATAAAGTATTTGGTACATTTAGTTGGTACATAAACATATCATGTTATATTCAGTTTAATTATCTATTATGTACTGTTAATCAGTGCCTATCACCACTAACGTTGTGTGTTCGAATCCCGTTCAGGCGAGGTGTACTGGATACAACATTATGTCATAAAGTTTGTCAGTGACCTGCGTCAGGTCGGTGGTTTCCTCCACAAGTAAAACTGACTGCCACGATACACCGGTAACTGAAATATTGTAGAAAGTGGCATTAAACACCATACCCCATACTGTAGTACACTGAGTGTAAGATGAACAACATTTATACATGTAAACAGGCAGATAAAAATGTCTAGTATGGAGAATAACAAAGCTGAATGGGTCTATTGACGAAATTACATGTATCTATCATGAATAGTGTGGAGATCTAAGTTAAATGACAGGTCTGTGACAAGAGTATTCTTGAATTTAATACAAATGAATTGATGTTCTCTTTTTCAATCACTGGTCTGAGACATGCATCTTTTTTAACAGCAGACCAAAAGTGAAATGTTATTTTGGCAAGTACATAAATATCAGTGCTAAACTCAAAAAATGTACACATATGCAAAATTTAAAATCTTACTTGTCTCTGATTGAAGAAACAACAAACTCCATGAATAATTCCCTATGAATGACAATTGAGATTTTATTTAAAATTACTGGCCAAACTTTGCAATATTCAGACAATTTCTGGTAACCATGGTAACAGATTAAAACTATTTACAAAGTACTGTACACACCACTTTGTATCATTTACACATTCTATGTAGCTTTACAAATCTTACAGACTCACAATTTTCATATTAACAAAATACACATGAATTCTGTAGAAATATACTAATATTTACATCTAAACAAGACCAAATTCTGGTCAGGATCTGCATCACTGCACAACACTGACCTCATTTAAACCAATTGATTGTTTGGTTGTTTAATGTCTAGTATAAACTATTTTATACATATTCAGGATGAGATCAAGTTCAACAAGATGAATTGTGAGCATGCTCACTTATGATACCCCCGCATATATGTTCAATGTGTATAAAAACCAACCAAGTCGGCAAACAGGAAGTAGGAATGTGACGGGTCCAAAAATGCTTCCCACGATATGGGGTACCTATATGAAGCTTGTGACCAAATATCAGATTTCTGCCATCAATAGTTGCTGAGAAAAATGTGACGAAAAATATCTTGGGACAGACGTAAAACAGTATACCCCCCCCCCCCCCCCTCCGGTGGAGCATATAACAAGTATAACAATTTCCAGAAACCATATAAAAGTAAGGGAGGGATAGGACGACTGTTACTGGAAATTTATTGAGAATTGGATAGACAAAATGTTTAGCCTTTTGAAGAGGTTAAAATGTGCCTACTCTTTATTTGGGGGAAATCATTATGGTTTACACATTAAAAATAAAATAAATCTTTCTTCAAAATATGGGCAAGAGGTGTAAAAATTGGAAAATAAGATCTTTTGTGAAAGACAAATATTCTATGTCCCCCATTGACATGTAGATTGAAAAAAAAAGGTTCTTAACTTAGACAGACATGTCAGTAGTTTCAGACTTTTATTTAACTAAGGGCAAGAAGTTGATTTGATTTACCGTGATAATCATAGTTATCTATGTACATCAACACGAGGTATTTTCCATTCTAAATCAACTGAAGAACAGTGTTCTGTTGCTATTATGTACTTAATGGAGGCGGTAAAATGGGGCTGAACTATACCTAATGCCTTGTATTTATACAATAGTTCCTCTCTTATAAGGCCACTCCTCTGAAATGAGGGGAGACCTCACATGAGGAGACAATTCAGAAGTATATTACTATCTCATAGCATCTCAAATTTGGCCTGACAAGACAAGTAAGAGGGTGGCTATGATGGGAGTGCCCTAGTAATAAGACAAGTAAGAGGGTGGCTATGATGGGAGTGCCCTAGTAATAAGACAAGTAAGAGGGTGGATATGATGGGAGTGCCCTAGTAATAAGAGGGTGGCTATGATGGGAGTGTCCTAGTAATAAGAGGGTGGCTATGATGGGAGTGTCCTAGTAATAAGAGGGTGGCTATGATGGCAGTGTCCTAGTAATAAGAGGGTGTTTATGATGGGAGTGTCCTAGTAATAAGAGGAGGACTACTGTATATATATATATAAAATAATGCACTGTACCGACTTGTAAAACTAGAGGCTCAGCTCACTGAGCCTGTATCGCTCACCTGACAATAGAATGATACTGAAGGAAATTTCAAAGGGAGATAATCATTACCTTAAAAAACAGCAGCCATCTTGAATGGAGGGTGGGGCTGTCGGACACAATTTTGAAAGGGACACACCCAGGGACCATCTATGCCAAGTTTGGCTCCATTTGGCCAAGCTGTTTCAGAGGAGAAGATTTTTTTAACATTAGCCAATCAGAAAAAAGAATTAATCTTGGCGGCCATGTTTGTAGGCCGAATGGAACCAAATGAAGAAGCTTTATAGAGGATCTTACATAGATACTTCCTGCCAAGTTTGGCTCCATTTTGCCAAGCAGTTTCAGAGGAGAAGATTTTTTTAAACAGTAGCCAATCAGAAACAAGAATTGCCCTTGGCGGCCATATTTGTTGGTGGAACGGAAGGAAATGGAGAAACTTTATAGAGGACCTTACATAGATGCTTACTGCCAAGTTTGGTTTCATTTGGCCAAGTTGTTTCAGAGGAGAAGATTAAAATATGAAAAAGTTAACGGACGGACGACGGACGCCAAGTGATGGCAATACCCCACATGGCCCCTTGGGTCAGGTGAGCTAAAAAATGATGAAAAAAGGGCAATAACTCCTAGACGGGTAATCAAAATTGCAGGGCATGTAGATCTTGACAAGCTGAACATGTTTTCAGTTTACACTCAACATCTATCTCTTATAGTTTTTGAAATAAAGGATGAAAAGTATTAACATTTTTAAAATTTGATGAAAAAAGGGCAATAACTTCAAGATGGGTAATCAGATTTACTTCAAAATTGCAGGGCACGTAGATCTTGACATGCTGCACATGTTTGCTGTTTAAACTTAACATCTATCTCTTATAGTTTTTTAAATAAAAAACGAAAAGTATTAAAATTTTGAAAATTTGATGAAAAAAAGGGCAATAACTCCAAGATAGGTAATCAGATTTTCTTCAAAATTTCAGGGTAGTTAGATCTTGCTGTGCTGATCATTTTCACCACTGTCATATTTCTGATATTATTAACGGTTTTTGAGTTATTACCAAAAACGTGTAATTTTACCATATGTTCTATTTTTAGTAACAGCGGCCATGTTTGTTGGCCGAATGGAACCAAATGAAGAAGCTTTATAGAGGATCTTACATAGATGCTTCCTGCCAAGTTTGGCTCCATTTGGCCAAACAGTTTCAGAGGAGAAGATTTTTTTAACATTAGCCAATCAGAAACAAGAATTGCCCTTGGCGGCCATATTTGTTGGCGGAATGGGACGAAATGAAGAAACTTTATAGAGGACCTTATATAGATGCTTTCTGCCAAGTTTGGTTCCATTTGGTCCAGTTGTTTCAGAGGAGTAGATTAAAATATGAAAAGTTAACGGTCGGATGACGGACGCCAAGTGATGGCAATACCTCACATGACCCTTTGGGTCAGGTGAGCTAAAAAATTGTACAGGTTAGTGAGGTTACCAAATTGGCATAGAAAATTGTTTCACATTTGGTATTCACTTTTATTCTTTATTTCATTATCACAATTTGATAAAAATTCAGAGTACCAAAACATATATATAGTTTTCCATGTAAGTGAACATGTATCGAACTACATTTAATAAAGATCATTATAATAACTAGTGATGGGAATCGGTCACATTTTCAAGATCGATGATCGTTATACCAACATCGACCGATGATCGATCATCAGTGACAATTACCTACTAAATCTATATACTGACTATAATTACTCAGATAGTCTTTATTTCAAGAGTATGCTGGACAAAAGTAAAGATTTGAATAAAATCCTATCATATTTTTACAAACTATAATTTTTCTATTTGTAAACATTAACAAAACAAAAGATCGTTTTCTATATGTGGAACACCCGACATCAAATGGACTATTCCGGACAGTAGATAAATAATAGACCAGTCCAAATATGTGTTTGACAAAAGTAAAGGTTTGAATAAAATCGTATGGTATATTTACAAACTACAATTTTTCCATTTGTAAACATTAACTTAGAACAAAACATAACATTGGTTTCCATATGTGTAGCACCTGATATAAAATGGACTATTCCGGGCAGTAGATAAATAATAGACTAGTCCAAATATGTGTATTGACTGGGTGTCAAAGGTACGCTGGGACAAAACTGCAAGATGTTTGTCAGTATGAGGAAAAAAACAGCTGGGATAAAGCTGCAACATGTTTGTCAATATGAGGAATAAAAACAAAGAATAAAGTGTAGCATATATATTTTAGACACTAGGAATCAGAATCGACCACAAGGTATAAGAATCGATCATCGGATCGTATGATGACGTCCGACTGATTAGTCGATGTTTCCGATGATCGGTGCACCACTAATAATAACTGATGAAAATGAACAAAATATACACATAATACAAATGATAATGAGGATGTCAACAGGTTAATGATCAAATTAAAACATATCAATGATGATGATGATGATGATTCTCCATTAAAAGATCCTCTCCTGCACAGTTACTTCCCCCTGAAACAGAAGAATTGTCACTATTGTCAACCTGATTGTTTGTTTCTGTAGAAGTCCGTCTTTCTTTCTTCACGGTTTTAGGAACATAGTCTGTTATTATCACTGTAACATTATTCACTGTGACGGACATTTTCTCTTCAGATCTTTCTAATTTTTCACTTTTCTTTACTTTTGGGGCTCTGAAATAAACAAGTATGAGTATTATGAATGAATCAATATGTGTCCACAATGACTGCCTTCAGTCCTTTGTTGAAACAGCATACCTGTAGGTCATTATCGGATGGATGAAGTAAGTAATTACTTGTTTTAAATAACATGAAAACCAGAAAAGTATGAATATACACCACCTCATATTAGAGCGAGCGAGTGATTGTTGTTCAACGCCAAAAGAGCAATCATTATATCATGCCATGGCGAGAATAAGTTATTTCAATGAGATGATGGTGATGTCCGCTTTGTACTAGACCTACATGCTTAACTGGATTTTCATAGTGCTAGCACACTGAAACAACAGCCCACAGGTAGACATATTGCTCCACTGGACATCTTATCCTGAATCAGTCGAAGTCTACCAGTCTTTGCTCTTACTCTTAAATGCTGCATGTTTAGCAGAGAAGCAGAAAATACAAATTGCATAGTCCTTGGTTTAATGAGAACAAGCCATGATTTACCACACTCTAGGCAAGCACACTAATCATTGTTAGAAGTTTATGCAATGGCTTCTTTTTTGAGCTTAGAAAATGCCTTGGTTTTTTTTACATATTTTTCATTCCCATTCAGTTGCCTAGCCTCCTGTCTGAGGCATGTACTGAGTACTGGTATTGGTTCCCAGTGCTCAAACCATACATGTAGCTGTCTATCATATCCCTTAATTTTTTGCAGTCATATAAGAATTACTAATTTGACCTTGTAGCCAAAGGTCAAGTCAAAATCAAAAGACCTCATTCTTATATGAGACACTCTCTCGTGTCCGAATACATATACAAATGTACATACAAAATAAAAGAACATTGGGTCTGTAGAAAAAACGTTCTAAACACTGGTAATTAATTTCTTTTTTTCCCCCTCTTTCGGTAAAGGGGAGACATAATTACAGGAGACTGCAATCATATGATAATCATAATTGATGAGTTCCTGTCATATCTTAAATTTAAATGTGCAACTTTGATTCCAGGTGTACTAGTTACTATTTTGTGCAATGAATTCAAAATTCAGTGTCTTTAATCACAACAGATTCAATGGGATACAACCAAGCAGTCTATAGATATACATGTACATGTACATTTAAAAAAAAAAACCAAAACATAAAAACATTTCATAATATTTCATTACCATTTTAAAAATATAAATTGTCTTATTTCATGTGGTAAAATCTTCTTTTGTGTGGTCCATTTTTCATATTTATATCAATTATATATCTTGACATAAATTACTACATGTACCTTTAAATCTGATTAAGGTTCTTTATGATAACACTCCTTTGACATAGAAGATTATAGCTACTGGATAACAAATATCGACCTCCCCTCCCCAGACAGATGTGCAGGCAGGGAGGCCACCCAAGTAAATTTGGTCATTGGTTTTTGGATCAAAGATTCTGATATTGAAGAAAATGTACAGACATTATACAGATAAATGTTCTATCCTTCAATAGAGGTTGCTCATGTGTTTAGATGTAATAAAATTTCAAAACCTTAATGAAATAGTATAAATCAGATGTTGAAATAGACGTGTGTGATCATCAGCCTTTAAAACATTAATGATATTAATGTCTTCTATCAATTCATTCTCATTTTCAAACAGGTGTCACTTTGCAGATCCAATCCCCTTTCTACAAACTTTAACTGTCAGACAGTAATAAAACATTTAATAAACCTTAAGTAATTATTTAAATTATTTATTATATTTAATTATTAGGGAAACATGATTAAAGACTGGTTAAGATATGACTAACATAAAAAAAAATTTCAATTTTTATTGTTAAGACTCATATCTTAATCATTACGATTATAATTTACAAGGGCAAGGCTTTTAATTATGATTTTCTGCCAGATTTTATAAGACCATAGATATTCATTACATAAGAACATAAAGGTAACAAATGTATGGCTGTTAATAATTGATATTGTTTATATTGTGTCTATTTATTTTCGCTACATACCAGCTGGTATCTCATTAATACAGGCTAAATATGAAAGTGATCAAATTAGGTTAATTCTTAGAATCATCAAATGAAGGTGTACACATAGTATGTACCCATTGACATTTTATAATACATCAGTTATCCAGAAAAAAGCAGAAAAGAATTCCATAATTCTTTGAAAAAATCTATGATAAAAAAAATAATTTGCATGTGTATATGGTTTCTGGAAAGGAAAGGAGGCAGTTTTTTTTTTTTTTTTTTTATTTCAATATCAATTTCATTATTTTCAATATTCATTAAGAGTCCATCAAAACTAAAAAATAATCTCTTCCTTAGATCTTGAGCATAAAAATCGTCATTGAAATAAAATGTGTTTCAGTGAACCCTTATTACTTTACACTTTTAGGAACGAAAAATAATATGGCAAAAACTAATACCAATACGGCACAACAAATATATACCAACAGGAAACAAGTAGAAGAAAATAACTACAGCAACATCCAAGGACAGAAATTAAAATATTCCTGTTTCACACTTACTGACAATTCTAAATATTAGGGCAAGGTAAACAAATATGGTTCCTTCTATAAAAAGCATTATAAATTAAAAATGAGAAGTATCTGGTTTTCAGAAACCGTTTTGATTTATGTGGCTTGATGTAGTATAGTCATGCAAAATTTCTCATGGATATATATCTCAAGTATTCAAAAAATTAGGTCAAAATATGATGCCAAAATTGTCAGGAGTGCAACATGTTTGTGTGACATTTTGAAAAATACACTTTTTTTAAAGGTGAAGTTTATTGTTATATGAAGGTAGGTGCACTGGATTTTTATTTATTATTTAAACTCGATATGTTGATCATCATTTGAGTACATTACACAGCTCTTAAATTGTCAAATGATTTTAATAAAGGACAAAGTCCTTCTAACGGTAAGCTGTCCGATTTTTCCTTCTATATTGATAGCTAAAAATATGATCACCGGAAGTTTAAAAAATAGATCAATTGATAATTTAGAAACGCAAAAGAAATCTATTTCAATGAAAAATTCCCAATTCTTTGATTATTTACTCTATGCAAAATCGAAATAAACTTTTAATAAAATTCTAATAAAAAAATCTCTTTCTACGAAACTCCCGATGGAATAGACTGACTCAATCTAGCCGAGGTACGAGCCAGGGGACAGAACTCGTCAGTTTACCGATGGAAGAGCGGCGTAGGTAAAATGAACGCCATAACAAATCGGCTACACAATTCATTCAACATAAAAGATAATAGTCTCACCGGACGCAATTACGAACGAAATAAAAAGTATGTCTCCTAATTGTTCCTTCAAAACATGAATTAAAAAAATGCTTTTATAAATAGATACCCCGCTAAATTACTCGTGTTTTGGGAGAATATTCATGCGCAGTTGTTGAATGTTGCAGACGACGGGTTTTCATATTTGTAAACAGAAAACGATCGACAATTGCACTTGGAATCTATCGCTAAAATTCATTGAGGTTCGCATATTTTGTTATCTTATGCCTGTAATTGGAAAGAATATGATCTCCTGGTTCTATGCATATGTAGAACACATTGAAATTAAAACAAAAACAGTCAATATAATACATTTTCCTTACCTTGATCTATCCCAAAATGTCAAACTCCGTGATGTACCTTATTCATTGAAGAGTCCAAGGAATTCCGAATGCAAACTGGCACACATTTATGGTATGAATAAAGGAAAGGTTTTTATGGCATGTGTATTATATACAAATAGATATGTGAACGTAAATGAATGAATGCTCATTCAATTTTAACAGTTGTCATTAAATAATTTACACTAGAAATGTTATTATGATGTCGTTCGAAATTGTGTCTGAATCTAGGTCACAGAGTGACTAGAATGGGGTCATGAAAATCTGTTCCAAGTTAAAACCCATAACAATGCATTGAATAATATATGGGCTATGATTCAAAAGGAATATTGGTGCTTAATCTGAAGTATGAACATGCAATCAGCTTCATCAATTTGGTCAAATTTATAAATTATTATCAAATGGCACGGTCAATATCATCGAAATTGTTCGTAATTGCGTCCGGTGGCGGTGAAGCTAACGTGCACGGATCATCGTATTATTGAAATTTTAGGACTTCGTCCTTCAAACAGGTTGCCTGTCTCATATTATGAATTTGTTTTTACAAAAGAGATTGCTATGTCAGGAGTGCAACACAAAAATATGTAATTTCAAAAAGAAAATTGAATTTTGAATCAATGACTCAAACAAATCAGCAAATATTGTAACTATTAACACAAATGTTCTTTCATGAAAAAAACCTTAATTTGCCCAATTCATACATGGTTTAACCCTCAGTGGTCATTAAAGAACACCTTGGTCCCAATGTCAGGAGTGCAACTTTTGAAGTTTAGAGGCTCACAATTAAAAAGTACCAAAGCCAATACATGATTTTGTTTTATTTTTCAGGAAAGACTATACAAGACACCTGATTGCAGTGATAAAGTTGCCTGATAGATATGAATATTTTTTCAGATATTCATTTCTTTGCTGTCAGGAGTGCAACACTTTTATAATGATATACATGTATTTATAGAATTCAATTTTAAAGTAAAATTAATTATCCAATAATATGCTTAGGCCAAAAAAAAAATATATGTGTTTACGGTCACCCGACGCACCCTATTTTTCAGCCGCCGACCCTAACCTTTTTTATTGGCAATTATTCCACCCTAATTTTTGCTAACGACCCTATCAATTTTTACACAGAATTCGGATAACCATTTTTGTTGTTTAATCAGCAGCAATGTTTTATTCATTCAACCGCTAGCTTTTTGTCGAAATTGAGAGCAAAGAAGGTAGAAAAACTGTGTAACTCGTCATAAAACAAATGACGGCTTACCGGAAATTTCGAAAATGAATTACCGGAATAGGTTTCCGGAACCGGGCACGACTATTTCCGGTTTTGCCGATAGTAAAAAAAAAAAAAAATTAATGCCGACCGACCGACCCTAGATATTTTTGACATGTGACAGTAAACACACATATTTTTTTTTTGGCCTTACTTTCAAAACTGTTTCTTGCAATACAGAATACCTTACTAAGCTATTAAAACTATTTCACTTGGCAATGTTATAGCACCATTTTGTCACAAGATTTACTTTTACTAGTTAGATTCATTATTATTCAAGTAATTTTTACTTTTAAGAAGAAAATGTTTGCTAACTTGTAATTCAGATTAACAAATAAGTATGTTATAATGATATTGCTTGTTGCTATACCAATTCTTTAAAAAATACTTTCAATGAAAACCCATAAATTATGTTGCACTCCTGACATAAATGTACCATTACAAGGAATTCAGTAAATATTCTGTTTCTTTTCAGCACCAACCTTTGAATGAATGAGTTAATTTTCAGATCTGACCTGGGATAATGGCAAAGATAATTGTAATTGTAATTAATGAGGACTATTTTGATGATTTATTCCAGTTTTTTTTTTTTATATGTATGCATTATGTCAGGAGTGCAACATTTAAACAGGAGATTTAAAATATCTTATATTTAGTTGGTTTTTTTTTAAAAATAACAGTTCAGTAAAATTTTCAAATTTATAGGACTTTTATTAAGTTGTCTTACTACAATCACTAGCTTAATGCTGCTAAGTATTTAATAGGATCTAACTCTTTTTATTGTAACTACACCCTATTTTATCTGTAAAATGCAAAAAAAAAAAATATGTTTAACTTTAATTATATACTGAAGAACATGAAATGTATCAGATAAAATTAAAAAATCACCTGATTTATAGCCAAATGTCTTAATTTACAAGTAAAACTTTCATATTGAAAATTGAATGTGTATTTTTTGTGGTTTATGCATTGTTTGTCAATGTGTATAATTATGTCAGGAGTGCAACAAAACATGAGATTTGAGGTGTCTAATTTAGGTTATTTTTTTTTTAATTAACAGTTCAGTGAAATTTTCAAATTTATGGGACTTTCATTAAGTTGTAATTGTAATTGAGGACTATTTTGATGATTTATTCCTGTTTTATATATACAAAAAAAAAATGTAATATGTCAGGAGTGCAGCAAAAACAGGAAAAATGGGACACATTTTCAGCTGGACATAACTCCTTTCATTGAAATGATAAATCTACTCTTGGTTTTTTTTCAGTGAGTTTTAAAAAGGCTAAATTTTAGTATGAAATTATTTTTTGGTTAATTTCTTCCGGCTTTTTTTCTTATTCAAAACTTTTTCCTTCAACAAAAAAATTCATGCATACAAAAAATGAAGAAAAAAGAATAAAAACTAGAGGCTCAGGTGAGCCTGTATCGCTCACCTGACATAAATAAGTCCTCTTAAGAATGTCTGCATGCCGAATACATCTAAGTTACTATTCAAATCCCATACTGCCATAGGGTTCTATGCTAAAACTATGTCTGCTCATGGCAGCCATCTTGGATGGAGGTCGTGGTCACCGGACACAATTTTGAAAGTATACTACCCAAGGACCATCCATGCCATGTTTGCTTTAAATTGGCTGACTGGTTTCAGAAGAGAAGACTTTTAAACAATTTTCCCATAGGGTCCTATGTTAAAACTATGTCTGCTGACGGTGGCCATTTTGAACCGAGATCGGGATCACTGAACACAATTTTGGAAGTTGACCACCTAAGGACCATCGATGACATGTTTGCTATATTGGCTTACTGGTTTCAGAGGAGAAGATTTTAAAACATTTTTTCCCATAAGGTCCTATGTTAAAACTACATTATGTCCGCTGAATGCGGCCATCTTGGATGGAGGTCAGGGTCACTGGACACAATTTTGAAAATTGACCACTTAAGGACCATCCATGCCATGTTTGCTTTAAATTGGCTTACTGGTTTCAGAGAAGAAGATTTTTAAACATATTTCCTATAGGGTCCTATGTTAAAACTATGTCCACTGATGGTGGCCATCTTGGATGGAGTTTTGGGTCACTGGATATAATTTTGAAAGTTGACCATTTAAGGACCATTCATGCCATGCTTGCTTTAAATTGGCTTTCTGATTTCAGAGGAAATTTTTTTTAAACATTTTTCCCATAGGGTCCTATGTTAAAAATATGTTTGCTGATGGAGGCCATCTTGGATGGAGGTCGGGGTTACAGGACATAATTTTGAAAGTTGACCACCTAAGGACCATTCATGCCATGTTTGCTTTAAACTGACTTACTGGTTTCAGAGGAGAAGACTTTTAAACATTTTTTCCATAGGGTCCTATGTTAAAATTAAGTCGAGTCATGGTGGCCATCTTGAATTTCCGATCAACAAACGATTCACAAATTTAGTACAGGACCACCAAATGATCATTCCTGCAAAGCCACAATTCAAGATTTTTAAAATTTCGACCAATCAGAACACATTATGGGCCCTGGCAGCCATGTTGGATTTCCGATCAGCACCAAAAACACAAATCTTGTATATGACCATCCAATGAACATTTCTGCCAAGTTTGGTTCAAATCTTTTTGTGGTTTCATTAAAAAAGATGAAAATGTGAAATTCCTATAGGGTACAATGTTAAACTAAGTCGAGTCATGGCGGCCATCTTGAATTTCCGATCGGCAAACGATTCACAAATTTAGTACAGGACCACCCAATGATCATTCCTGCAAAGTCACAATTCAATTGGCTTAGTGGTTTCTAACAAGAAGATTTTTTAAAATTTCGACCAATCAGAACACATTATGGGCCCTGGCAGCCATGTTGGATTTCCGATCAGCGCCAAAAACAAAAATCTTGTATATGACCATCCAATGAACATTTCTGGCAAGTTTGGTTAAAATCTGTTCAGCGGTTTCAGAGAAGAAGATTTAAATGTGAAAAGCTAACGGACGGACGACGGACGCTTACCCATGACAAAAGCTCACATGGCCTATGGCCAGGTGAGCTAAAAAAGAAAAATTCAAGTAAAGTAAAAGTTATCTGTGTACCAAAAGTAATGCCTATGCCTCTGCCATCAATTAGTATGAAAAAAATGTTGCTATTTGTTATATGTTTGTTTAAAATTACATTTGTTGTATATTCTGAAAATTTATACTAAGTTCAAATTTGAATGGTGATTCATGTTGATAAAGGTTCAGAAATATTTTATCTCTTTATTCTCAGTTATGGCCATCTGGATTTATTAACTTCAATGTATAGTTATCAAGATGCAACAAAAGAAAATATGCATAAACCAACTTGAAATTAGGGAAAATTTTCAATTCTGGAACCATTTTTTATTTACTTTGCCCAATATATAAACATGTTCAATGGAGAAAAGTTTGAAGGGGTAATCTGAAAACACAATGCCATGGACAAGAGAAAAAGGAAAAAAACACAAACATGGTACACAAAACTATAGAGTAACTTGAGCACCATTAAAAACCAGTGGTGAAGTCATGTGCTCATGGAAGGGTAAGTAGTTCCTGCTCCACTAGTGCCACCAGCCGTGTTTGACATCATTAAGAACATGAATTCATATGTCTGTTGATAACAGTTATTCAGGAGGCAGGAAGCACTTATATAATTAAATCAAATATATACTAGTCCCCTCTTATAAGCTCCTTACCCTTATAAGAGGCTACATCTTTACAAATATGTATATGGCCAATTTCAGAGCACTAGATAGGTAAACTGCTTCAAAATCAACCACTGATCAGTGACCACTCCTCTTGTAAAACAAGTTTCCATAGCAAACAGGTGGCATCACAAGAGATGGACCACCTGTACCTAATCAGAGTTGGATAAAATGTTTAATGAGCTTAAACACCGTGCATGAACACTTTTCCTCAATAGAATGAATTACACAAGATTTTTTTTTACTAATTTTCAAGTATCTTAATTTTTGTTGCTATTTTTTTTATTCTCATATAAGAATTTGAACTCATTCAACTTTTAAATGACTGCCATGTATATCTACATACAATGTATTAATCCTGGATAACATCACTACTGTTACAAAGTTGATACAAGTTCCTCTAATGTAACCATTTCAGTTACAAAACATCATACCGTACTGAATTTCTCAGGAAAATTAATGATAAAGTTGATTGAAACCCCTAAACAAGATTGAACTACTGTCACAAGTGTGAGCAGAAGTTTGACATGTTAGAGTCGAGCATGCATTCATTTGTTAGTTGACAGTATAATTCTGATACTGCAACATACATGTACATAACATTATGCTGCTGCATATATATGTACACATGCATTTGTTCGTGTAAACACTTACTAACACATTTGCAACTTTTCCAGATGATGAAATTAAAAAAAAAAAATGAAGAAAAAGATGCAATTAACACATGGTACCTAAATATATATATTTTGGGACAAACATATGTGAAAGGCTTCATGAATGATTGAAATTAATTGACATAAAATGTCAACATGTTTGTCAAAAATGTACAAATATATAACAGTTGTTTTGCTGGAAAATACAAACAAATCTATGCAAAAGAGAATGACTCAACCAAGTATTTAAACAATGTTGTAGATATATTAGACAGAACAGGTGTCTCACTACCCTATTCTTAATTGCTTACATGTCATCATGATTAAAAAATATCTTGTAAACACATACATGTGTATGTAAAATTGCATGGGAAATTTAATTAAGATGAAGATAATTAACGCTGCCATGTCTCTTTGCCTGTCCCAGGGCTTTCAATATTTTTCAACTGTACCAGTACTTCACTATTTACAGGCAGTACTTTTTATTAAAATTCTAACAATATTTATGAATTTCTTATACAAGTCTTTAAAATCAGGAGGTACTAAAGACTATTTTAGGTGGGTAAAAGTATGTGGTACCGAAAGGCCTGCCGTCTTAGACCAGGACCTACATCTCCACAAACTTACATACTTTCTTTGTCTTCTTTTTCAATTGTGTTTTGAAGTATTAAGTAAGAAAGCTACATGTATATAGATGAGTGGTTTGTGGTCTTGTGGTTTGTGAGATTTGTGACCACCATCATCTAAATTATTCTTTTTCTTCAATAGATACTTTACAAATTGTATATTAAGTTCATTCTACTTATATAATATTTAATTAGACATACCCTTTTTTTTAAATTTATTTGCCAATTGTAACCTTAAGAGATAGAGCAAATCTCTCAATATCAGAAGCACTCAGCACAATCAATTTATAGAAAAAACACACATCAAAATTGGATGAAAAATAAAATTCCATTTTATACATTGAAGGTTCCAAATATGTGAAATTTTGGAAAGTGGGCCCTTTTAGAGACCTTTTTGAAACAAAATAGCTAAAATATTCTGTTTATCCTGAAATGTCAAACATGCTACAGATTAAGAAAGAAAAAGAAGGTCACAAATTACATTCAAGAAATTTCAAAAACAATTTTAAGGAAGTTCACATTGTGGTCCATGTTACACGAGTGGCAGTACTAGCCTATAGCTAGCAGCTTAAGTTCTTACATGAGAAAGCATGGTGACCAGGAGACCTTATACAGTCTGACGTCAGTGACTATGCATCACAAAAATGTAGTCAATACAATATGACTGCTCAAATAGAAGAATTGTAGAATCAATGTACTTACTGTCAGAGTAATTGACATATTAAGTATATTTCATATCTATCAATAAAATATATATAGCTACATCAAACCTTTTTTCAAAGTAAAATTACTTCTAATTTTAATATTGTTTATAATTCAGGAGCAAATTAAATATTTGTCATCTCTTAGTCAAAATTTGTCATCAAATTTGTCAACATGTACTTGTTTGAGCTAATTTTCTTAATTTCTCCGATTACAAAAAAGTATGTGTACATTTATAAATAATTAATATGTTCACTACTGGTACAAATTGTTTATTGATGCTCTCATCATCAACTGTACTTGGTACACATGAGTAGTGAGAGGTGATCTACATAGCTATGTATATAGGGAATAGTATCTACATGTGTTCTGCAATTTATATCTGTACAGTTATTGAGTTAATGTACAATATAAACAATATGTGTACACAAGTACAAAATGTATGTATAATAAACACACAATACAATAAATGTACAATTATGTCAGAGTAGCAGAATTACTGACTTTAGTTTCATTAAATTATAAATGAGTAAGAACAAAACAAGATTTGTCCCTGAACTACAATCATTTTGAATCAAGTTTTTCTTTTCTATAATGTTTAGTAGTTTACATCCCATCAATAATATATACCAGGAGTACTATTAACCTGTAAATTTGTACATGTAGCATTCATGACCACTTGTATGAATCTGACAGTTTGGCTACAATCAACCCTACTTTGAGCTTAAATCATCATAAATGGTTCCCTTTCCTATTTATGTTTTTTATGTTTTTTTTCTTTTTTTTTATAAATAGCACAAATTGTATGGGTTACCACTAAATCTATTATTTAATCAACTCTCATCTGTATTAAATACCCCTCTACTTTCTATATTAAACAGAATATCTGTTGTAAACCCCTTTTTTTCTCTTAAACACAGTGAGTTTGATGCACATAAAAGAGTTTCTGTCAAAAGCAGACAAGAATGTCATACTATATGGACAGGTCCATAACATGTTACATGCAACTATAATTAAATCATGCATTTTGGCCAGTAGCCATGCATTATGGTCATACAAACACTTCCAGAGAACAATTTTTGTATCAGTATATACTTCAGTGTTCTAATTGGAAGATTTTGGAGCACGAGTATAAAACGTACTCAAAAGTTTCATGGGAGTTTGAATCAATTGCCCTTAAATCAGTCAAAGGAGACAAATTTTAGCTTCGACCACAATATATACCATGGTTATAAATTAATGAACTAATAGTAATACTACAAAATATGAAACCCCTCCAAATAAAGACCTTAGGGCCACTCTGAGCTGTTGTGCAATTCTTCAGGACAAGCAGAAAAGAAAATTGTCTGAAATTAAGCTAAATTGAATTATTGAATACTTAACTTCCAAATTTTATTGATTAAAAAAATATAGAAACTGATAAGAGCTTTGTTTTCATAGCTAATATTATATATATTAGACAGCAAAACAGACCTTTTTACTGTACAAAGTATGTATTTTGACTCCATTTATCTGTATTCAACTGGGCACTTTTTTAAAATTTCAATATGTTCATATTGCATAAATGTCACTAAAATTCATTTGATTTTACTAGTATATATACACTGTATGAATGTAAATTTGAAAGTCAATCATGGATTGGTGAAATATCCCCAGTATCTCTGTAGTCATAATACTAAAGCCACAAGTATTTTATCATTGGATACCCACACACAAAGTTTCCCTTTATTGTTTCATAAACTTAAATGGATGTCAACACGAAAAACTATTGCTATGTTACATGTAAAACCATGCTGTACAAGGTTGTAAAAGCATGTTACTTATATCTGTACCATGTTAAATAGCACATTTCTTGTGTTATAAGGTGAAAATGATTCATGTTAGTATGGCCATGAAACAAGCTGGATCGCTAATTTGTTAACTGTATGTGTTAATCAGACCTGACTAATTTAGAAACTTTTCCTGGTCCAATCTTAGTGAAGGGATTCAAGGAAGTTGGACTAGAAATGTACTTTAACTATCTGAAGTCAAATCTAGACAATTTTTATTGGAGAAGTTTTTTGGTTATATTTAAATGTCAATAGTTGATGTATACTATAACACATTTCCTGTATTTTCAATCAAATGGTAAATCATATTTGATATATAATATAATATCATGTATCATGACAACAGATACCGTAGTAGGGACATGTCCTTTCAAAAAATCATCATATTATGATGACCTCATTATTTGAAAGTCAAGGTCAAAATTGTATTAGTTTTCCATGACTTGTCCTATATTTACATACATGTACATGTATCCATAGTATTAATTTAAATAATGCAAACACATTGCTTTCGTGACTAACCAAATAAAATACATTGTAAAACATGTTACAACTGCTGCAAGTCAACAAGGAGTTCCTCCTGCACTTGTTTTACTGAAAATGATTACAATATTATCAAACAGAAGACATCATTGGGTAGTTCTGTTTAAAACATACAGGAATGAATTGAAGAGATATAAAACCATTAAAATTTGATTTTAAAAAATATTAAACATTTTGGGCATTGGCCCCTCATATCTTAGAAATAGTAAGAGCGACAACAAATCTGTTGGATGACTATATAGAAGATTTTTTAGAAATCAACCAACCAGAAACAAGAATTGCCTAGGCCAAAAAAAAAATATGTGTGTTTACGGTCACCCAACCCACCCTATTTTTCAGCTGCCGACCCTTACCTTTTTTATCGGCAATTATTCCACCCTAATTTTTGCTAACGACCCTATCAATTTTTACACAGAATTCGGATAACCATTTGTGTTGCTTAATCAGCAGCAATGTTTTATTTATTCAAACACTAGCTTTTTGTCGAAATTGAGAGCAAAGAAGGTAGAAAAACGGTGTAACTCGTCATAATACAAATGACGGCTTAACGGAAATTTCGAAAATGAAATACCGGAATGGGATTCCGGAACCGGGCACGACTATTTCCGGTTTTGACGATAGTTATATAAAAAAAAAAAAAAAATAATGCCGACCGACCGACCATATATTTTTTTGACATGCGACAGTAAACACACATATATTTTTTTTTGGCCCTATGGCAGCCATCTTTGTTAACAGATCGGGATGAAATTAGCAATCTTTATAGAGGACCTTCCATAGATGCTTCCTACCAAGTTTCGGTTCAATTGGCTAAGCAGTTTCAGGGAAGAAGAGTTTTAGAAATCGACAAATCAGAAACAAGAATTGCCTGTGACGGCCATGTTTGTTAACAGATCGGGACAAAATGAGCGATCTTTATAGAAGACCTTCCATAGATGCTTCTTAGCAAGTTTTGGTTCAATTGGCTAAGTAGTTTCAGGGAAGAAGATTTTTAGAAATCGGCCAATCAGAAACAAGAATTGCCTGTGGTGGCCATGTTTGTTACCGAATCGGGACGAAATGAGCAATCTTTATAGAGGACCTTCCATAGATGCTTTCTACCAAATTTCAGTTCATTTGGGAGAGTGGTTTCAGAGGAGAAGATTTATTTAGAAATCAACCAATCAGAAACAAGAATGGCCTGTGGCGGCCAGGTTTGTTAACAGATCGGGACGAAATGAGCAATCTTTATAGAGGACCTTCCATAGATGCTTCCTACCAAGTTTCGGTTCAATTGGTTAAGTAGTTTCAGGGAAGAAGATGTTTAGAAATCGACCAATCAGAAACAAGAATGACCTATGGTGGCCATGTTTGTTAACGAATCGGGACGAAATGAGCAATCTTTATAGAGGACCTTCCATAGATGCTTCCTACCAAGTTTTGGTTCATTTGGCCTAGCGGTTTCAGAGAAGAAGATTTTTAGCATTAGTTAATTTCTAAGGGAGATAATAGAGTTATCTTTCTTTTAACAGAAGGAGAAGTTTTTTAGAAATCAACCATTCAGAAACAAGAATTGCTTGTGGTGGCCATGTTTGTTAACAGATCGGAACAAAATGAGTAATCTTTATAGAGGATCTTCCATAGATGGTTCCTACCAAGTTTCGGTTCATTTGGCCAAGCGTTTCCGATGAGAATCTTTTTAAAAATCAGCCAATCAGAAACAAGAATTGCCTGTGGTGGCCATGTTTGTTAATGGATCGGGCTAAAATGTGCAATCTTTAGAGAGGACCTTCTATAGATGCTTCCTACCAAGTTTCAGTTCATTTGGCTGAGGGGTTTCAGAGGAGAAGATTAAAATGTGAAAAGTTAATGGACGACAGACGACGGACGCCAAGTGATGGCAAAAGCTCACTTTGCCTTTGGCAAGGTGAGCTAAAAATCTAAATTTTGAGGTGTTGGTCCCATTAGACCTGCTCGTGTCTTTCAAATGGTAAGAGGTACAAGCTGGCTCCATACTGACACTTACAACAGACATCAAGCATAGTCAATAAATCAAATGCTCTAAACCACCTGTAAAACCTACTTATTGATCTTCTTTGGCTTTTTTTCAGGCTTTACAGGTTTTTCATGCTTAACATTATGTTGTTTCTCTAATTTTTCCTTTTCATGTTTTTCAGGTTTGATATATTCAGGAACAACTTCTGCATGTTCGGTGGAATCCAGATCGTGATCTAACATATTATTGTTGCTTAAGTTGCTTAAAGGCTCTTCAAATAAATGAGAAATGTTTCCTTGGTTACTGTTATCACTAAACTCAAAATCACTATTTAACTCTGGACCAGCTGAGTTTCGTTCCCGTTTTGCTGGTGGTGCTACTGGTGTAAATTGTTGGGCCGCTTGCTGTGCAACCAACTGAGAATTCAAACGAGGCTTCCTAAAACGAAAAAAAATCTTTCATTGTTAATTAAGTGCATATACCTAAATAGGAATAACAATTAACATACACATGTAATTCAATCAGGACAAATAAAAAATACATGTGGTTCTGCAAACTCTACTGACCATCAGTTTTTGTGTCTGCCCTTACGTTTTTATTGCCATTTTGGACAAGCACTGTTCAAGTCACATCTTTGTCCTGTATATTATCTAGATAATGTTAGCAGACATTTTTTTTCTGCTGGGGAATAGGATGTGATAAGTTATTTGCAAGCTTAAAAGAAAACACATGTACTCCTAAACCCTTCTTAATAAAATCGTTATTCTATGAAGTTTTTGCTTACTTCATAAAAGTATAATGATTTTAGAAGGAGTAGCAGTTATCAGTTCATGGTACACATATAAATATAAATATATTTTTCATAAATATATGGAAAGTTCACTAAATCATAAATAATAAATTTCCTTCGAGTGTCGAGTGATAAATAAGGAGGATTACTGAACAGCAAGGTTCTGTCCTATATAATTTAATAGAGCTGAAGGCTGCCAGGTACACAGTGCCAGATTTATGACATATGACTGAGGCCCTGTGCTAGTTAAGTTATGAGGCCCCTTACTTGGGCCTTGAAGGAGGTAGACCCAGCAGGCCTACACAAGCAGTCAGGCATACATGCTCCGGAAATTAGGAATAGTTAAAATATTACGTTATATTAGGTCAGACATGTACATATGTACACTGCGTCTTCAACAAACTAGAAGCTATTATATATTACCCAAAGCCCCAACCCGCCCAACACTGTCTTACACAGGTCACATAATGAAACAGTCAAACTTGATAAAAACAGAACAGACAGGGCGGTCATTACAGTCAACAGTAAAATTAAATCTAAACATCATTTAACGCAGTGGTTCTCAACCTTTTTTCCCCCATGGACCTCTTTTACTCTTAATTTTTTAGGTGGACCGCCATAACCATTTGATGAAAAAGCTTATTTTATTTTTTATTAATAACAATTTTAGGAATTGTATTATAGAAATAGTAAATGCATGTTTGAAACAGACTATTGGGATAAAGTCTCATAAATCTGGAAAGACAAAAGTGAAAACCATCAAAAAGATATAAAGATACCGAGACCACCATTCCTAACAATATCAAGTTTGAAGAAAGAAAATAGATCAAGGCAGGTAGAGTAAACATGTGACATGTTCATGGCCGACAGACAATGGTATACCATAATATGTCCCTTCTAAAGACGGGCCTATAACAAATAATGGACACTGCTTATTAAGGAAGAACAAATGTAGGATTGCCCGTACGCGTTAATTAAACAAATCTCAAATCTCTTAACTGAATGGTATAAATTTATTTTTTAATTTCTACCTTAAATGCATGTCTTTGCCCAATTAATCAGAAAAGTAAATTAAATTTTCAAAGAAAGTTTTTACTGCAAGTTGTAGGCTATCATACTTGTCCCTTTATAATTTGTCATTCATTTTAAATCAAGTTAATATATACTGTAGTCTGTATACATGCATGCATTCAAGCATAGAAATTCACTCGAGCATGGTGACATGTACAGAATAAAAGTTGACATAATAAAAATGTCATTACTGTATTTAATTTAGTTATATAATTACCCAGCATCCTTTATCATCCCATTCATTAATACAAAATTGTCACTATGAATATATAGTAAACTGTAGTGTAGAAAATCTATGTAAAAAATTCAGACGCACGTCAACGAGGTCAAACCGAACCCTTATATGCCATGATATAGCTGAAAAATTGCTGAATTGGCACTATAACAATAATCACTCACTCACCTCCAAACCCTTATAACATATACATGGTAAATGTATTAAATTTGAAAATATTGAAGATATCAAACAAAATGAAATAAAATGACTACATTGATTTCCTATACATGTCATGTAACATACATTTTTTAAGCTTTTAAAACTGTAGACATTTACAAGTCCAATACAGCTGTATAGCAGTTTTAATTTTTTGTTTCAATCGCAGAAATTCTGGTTTTACGTGCAACCAGTTATACCGGTACCTATTGCTTAATGCAGATGAAGTGTTAGGTTTTGCAACTGGTGATACATTACAACCACATGTCCAGGTCCATTTTTGTGTACAAATGGGCCTCTTGTTTGGAAATGGCTAGAATCCGGAAAATAAATCCCAACCTTTTTCCAAATTTCAGAAGAATCACTCTAATGGAACTTAAATTATTGTCAAAGAACTTTGTGTCTTTAGACAGATAACAACAGACCACCAATATCCTAATATGACTGCAAAATAATTGTGGTCTATAAAAATGGACATCATTCCCTTATCGCATGATAGATTTGTATTGTGTAATATTGTTTGTCAGTTATACATGTATGTGGCAGGTCAGTGGTTTTTTCAAGGAATCCTAGTTTTCTCTACCAATAATACTTTTATACTGCCATGATATAACTGAAATGGTGTGGACAATTAGGTGTTTAATTTGCCACCCATAAAATAAGACAGCCATATGAACTGGTTTCTGATGCAAGCCATCAGTCCAGAATCGAATATCGATGAAAAGGATACTGGACTGAGTCCCCCATCCCTCCCAGTAAAAGGTCAAGAGAAATAGCTATAGGAAAGTCTTCACTATCTCAGAGTCCCCCATCACTCGCAGTAAAAGGTCAAGAGAAATAGCTATAGGCAAATCTTAACTATTGATGTACATAAAACAATATATTGTTGACAATGTTCATACAATGTACAGTAAGTATGAAACTGCATGAGTTTATAGTAATAAACCCAATTATTTGTCTGAATGAGGACAATTTACTCAACGAACTGTCTATCATATACTTTCACCACAACAGAAAACCTCAATGAAAACCACAGAGAGTACTAGAGGTCAAAGGAACAGTTTAACAAGCTTTGCCACAATACACATTCCCTTTCCCACTTCCCGTTGATATTATAGCCATTATAGCCATTATAACCGTACTCTACTCACACCTCACACACCACTGCCTATGTAAACTTATTTAAATATGACTTCCGTTTATTATTACTACAAGTACTACAGTAGTAACAAAATACTATACAAATATAATTGATGATACTTCAACCCAGCATCAAAATCAAATGACCCGTAAGATTTCGTTCATAAAACCATATCACTCCCTATTTTATCTCTTCAATGATCTTAGCATTATTATCTATATTTAATTAGGTTTCATGTTTTCTTGTAATAAAAAGTACAATATAAATCCCTTACCTAATATATTTTTATATAAATAAAAACACTCCCTAAGCTTAGCTTACATTGTATATATTACTAAAACTTGCAATCCAACACAAAATTTTATTTTACTTAAAAAAAAAATCAGGAAAATATATATATTCACATATGTTTAGATCCTTACTTAGAAAACGGGGAGCAATGTTAGATATAAATTTAATCAGATTGTAATATGATGCTTGCCTTTAAGTGGAGAAGCAGCAAATACTCCCACCAATTTTAGTCTATAGTTTTATGTCTTGAGATTGGAACGCATGATTTTCTACAATTAAGCATGTGCTTAAAACTCAAATTTGTGTTTCAATTATAAATTAGTATAATGCATACTGCAAGTATATATATATCATAGTGAGTGATTGTTGCTTAATGCCAAGTGCACAATTTCTAAGCTTTATCATGGTGAAAAAAAGTTACATTTCAATGAAATGATGTTATGAAAAGAAAGTTTAAACAGTGATGGTCATCAATTCCACCAATATCAACAAAACAAACAATCACCTCTCATCTTAACTGAACTCACTGAACACAAAAAATACCATGACATATGATGTCTGCTTTGTATTAGATCAAAACACTTAGTTGGTTTAATCAAGCTGGCTCACTGAAACAACAGTTCACAGGTCGACATGTCACTCAACTCGGACACATTTTTCTGATTCTGAGTCAACCTGTCTTTGCTCTGAGTGCTTATTTATATATTATAATGCTGCATGCTTAGCGTAGAAGCAGTAAATACCAGCTTTATAATCTTTACTTTGACCCGATTGGCGCTCAAACCCACGATCTACCACACTCAAGGCAAGCACACTAACGTGGTTCTGCAGGAATATATACTCAAGATACCAAAAACCATTTATGTTACAGTCATGTTGTTCAAGATATTTATATTCTACATTTCAGCCATAGGCCTTCATCAGTGAACTTCTCAAATATTGTCTTAATATATGGTATATGTCTACATTTACATAAATGTACATCACAACATGTACATGTAGCAACATATATTTGTTTCTTTATCTTAGGGGTTAGGGATGTGGTGTTTAATGTCATTTTCAACAATATTTCAGTTATATCATGGTGGTTTTTTTATTATAATTATTAACAATAAATTGATTTTTTTTACTTTGTACAACAATAAAGATACTAACAAGGCTATAATATACAAAAATATAGTTACTACATCTATTACTGACTTGACCTGAAGACCCACATGTACATACATTTGTATTAAATAGGTCAATTTAATTTAATACTCATCAAAGTATTTTATAACTGTCAATTACATAATCCAATGTTGAGCAGCTAAGGTGTACATGATGGTTGAAATAACACTCAGTATTTTACCTGTTTTTACAGGTAAAAAGGGTGATCCAACTAATTAACTAGTAAAAAACAAATAGTACATCTAAGAAAAATGCTGACTTTCCAAATCATCTCAGATTTTTTTTAAAATAAAATTAGCAAACCTGTGACAACAGTTACATACTACAATGTCAACACTATCATTGGTTGATGTTTTCCACAGGGCACCATTTTCTACTCAATTATGGCAGATGAGGGAAAAATAAAGACAAGAAAGATCATGTTCTTCCAACAGCTTTAATAAACCTTTCCTTTCCTTGAAAGTATAAATGGATTTGTCAAGGCCATATAACATATTATACATGTATATAAGATTTAAATACCAAAAAAAAAAACATCATACATGTTAAACATGAAATTTGCAAAATACCCAGATGGGCACAAAGTAAATAGGTGGACTTCAAAGGAAAGCGAAGAGAAGCCAACTACAACCTCCATTTTCATTCCCTCTAGTCATTGGGAAGTCTTTCAGAACGTTTACCAAAGTTGGAATTCTTCATACTGTATTAACATTCAACAATTTATGAAAATGGTACATGTATTCTTGAAGTTTATCGTCATCATGAGATTATCATACATGTGATAGAGTTGCTATGCTACAACTGGAGATTTGGTCTCCTAACTGGAGATTTTTTATCGATGTATTTGATGCATGTTTTTATTGTTTATTAATGTTTTCCTTTTCAAGGCTTTTGTTTGTTTCAGTATTGAACCAACTGCATCCCATTTCAATATATATTGTTTACATTTGTCTTATTAGTAGTGTTTCATATGATGAATGAAGGATTAAAACTGTATTTATAATTTATTCATAATCATAAGGTTATAACAAAGCAATAACAATGAAGACAGAATATTCTGAACAATAAAGTCATAGAGCTCTAAAATGAAAAAGTCACTTTGCTGCTGGTGCGTTGGGTGATAGCATACATTTCAGCATTTTTGTGGTTTATCAATTCCATCCTGGAACTTAGTCCTTTTAAATAATACTTTGATCGGCTTTGGTCCCAAACAAGCCATAACAACTAAATCCGAGATGAATTCATTGCACGTTTGATCGAAATAAGAAGCTTTCCTCGGCATCAAAGGTTGTCCGACACCTGTTTGCACAACGGTTAATAACTATTTTTAATTGCCGCTATCACACTTCTAATCATCTAAGCGTGTGCCACAAACCCACTTCCTTATCCCCAATTAACTGTCAATCAGTGGATAATTGTTGTATAATCATCAACACCTTAATTAATCACCATGACCCAATTTACCTGTAACGGTGTCATACAGATCAACAACCGGATATCATTAAATATGACATTCACCTTTACCATTTGCATCTCTCGGCGTTTTTTTGTCAGCACGGGAGTTCCAAATAGGGAATTTCCAGAAATATTGATCGCTAAATGTAGGTCAAGATTTTATTGTACTTGATTTTTTTCATGGGCGGAAGATTTTGAAAATTGACGGGAGGGACCCTCAAAATCGGGAGAAAAATGCTCCCGCCGGAAGGTTCACATGTATGGATTAAGTCATTAATGTCAAAAACTTGTAATATAGTGTACAAATACATGCAAAACAAACTATTCACTGAGAAACTTAAAGGAAGTTTACCACAGTTGGAATTCTAAAATTTTGAAATTCTATTGTTCCTTGTTGCAGCTAAGCATACGGTTACTATGTACTTTTCCAAAAAAATAATACGTCTGAGACTATGAAAAGAAAGTTTAAACAGAGATGACCAACAATTCGACCAATAGGAACAAAACATGAACCACCTCTCACCTCAAATCATTGCACACAAAGAAAGATCATGCTTAGTATAAGGCATTGAATATCCAGGTCCTGGCTTGGGACACACAGAAATGTGGCCTTGTTGGTACCTGACTTGGGACACACACAGAAATGTGGCCTTGTTGGTCCTGGCTTGAGACACACACAGAAATGTGGCCTTGTTGGTCCTGGCTTGGGACACACACGGAAATGTGGCCTTGTTGGTCCTGGCTTGGGACACACACAGAAATGTGGCCTTGTTGGTCCTGGCTTGGGACACACACAGAAATGTAGCTTTGCTGGTCCTGGCTTGAGACACACACAGAAATGTAGCCTTGTTGGTCCTGGCTTGAGACACACAGAAATGTAGCCTTGTTGGTCCTGGCTTGGGACATACACAGAAATGTGGCCTTGTTGGTCCTGGCTTGGGACATACACACACAGAAATGTGGCCTTGTTGGTCCTGGCTTGGGACATACACAGAAATGTAGCCTTGTTGGTCCTGGCTTGGGACACACAGAAATGTAGCCTTGTTGGTCCTGGCTTGGGACACACAGAAATGTAGCCTTGTTGGTCCTGGCTTGAGACACACACAGAAATGTAGCCTTGTTGGTCCTGGCTTGGGACATACACAGAAATGTGGCCTTGTTGGTCCTGGCTTGGGACACACAGAAATGTAGCCTTGTTGGTCCTGGCTTGGGACACACAGAAATGTGGCCTTGTTGGTCCTGGCTTGGGACATACACAGAAATGTGGCCTTGTTGGTCCTGGCTTGAGACACACACGGAAATGTGGCCTTGTTGGTCCTGGCTTGGGACACACACGGAAATGTGGCCTTGTTGGTCCTGGCTTGGGACACACACAGAAATGTGGCCTTGTTGGTCCTGGCTTGGGACACACACAGAAATGTAGCTTTGAAGGACAAATTAAATGCCACACAAGATTCTTCTGTGATGTTTTCACAAGATTCCATTTAAAGTTTCTTCAATATGATAATCGTCACAATAATTAACCATCACTGATGAACAAAGTGTTAATGTTTCATCCCTGGCCATTGTCTTTTGCCACTACATGGAGATCAGTCCTCGAAATGAAAATTTCAATTTATTGTCTGTATTCACTATTGATTATAAATATACATTTTTGTATCATCGCAAGCATTCTTACATTCAAATTCTTGAATTTATTTTATATATATAAATGCGAATGGTGCTGCAGTGTAACAATGGTGTGGGTTCAAATGCCGTCGAGGGAAGAACAAAAATTTGACAGCTCTAAAATCTAATTCTAACACTGTTTGGTTTAATTTTCAGACGTATATAATATTTAGTATTAACCTAGTATCCTTTAAAGTAACTTTGAGATCCAGTGGGACAGATATATTGTATGGTTGTCACTTGCTTCTAGACGTTTGTATAATATACTTTATTTCCTGTGACTGTATAATGAATAATTCTTCATTATCCTATCCAATATATTAAAAATTGCTGAGTTAGATTGCTGTCAAATTATAATATTAAGTATATATGTACCATCTACACACGCTTATACACATGTCTTACGTCTATCCCTAGATTTTCCTTACGAGACAAGGTAACATTACGACTATTGAAGCTCCTTTTTTAGGGAGTGGATGTAGTCGAGTGGTCTAGGGCGCTGGACGTAAGGCTAAGCGAATGGTGCTGCAGTGTATCAATGGTGTGGGTTCAAATCCCGTCGAGGGAAGAACAAAAATTTGACAGCTCTAAAATCTAATTCTAACACTGTTTGGTTTAATTTTCAGACGTATATATATATATATATATATATATATATATATACAGTACAGAAAGCGACATACCGTGATTGATCACTCCGAGAGACATAATTTTTAATCCTTTAGACATATCATCACGGACATAAACCCACTGTGATAAGACCTAAAAAGGACCATAAAACAAGGTGGTGGGGATTAAATTTTATGGCTCTCGGTCACCTGTGCGCCAATTGATATTTTACCGCCAATTAAGAGATTAGCGTTACCTGTTCTACCTGTTGACTTTTAATATCGTAAGCCGTAATTATTGCTACTGAAGGATGTATTTTTGACAATTAATTTTGTATCCTCTTGCTGTTAATATTTGACTGTTTGTTGCTTTTCATTGCCAAAGAATGTCTGTCTTGTTATCGTTTTCGTTTGTTTTAGAAAGTTCTACTTTATGACCTCGAATTCTATATTAAGAATTTTGTTGAAACCGCAACTGAACTTTATCTTGTTTAATTTTAATTTCTCATTTTTTTTCTACTGTTGGGTTGTATTCAGTATGTATTGAAATATTCGTAAATACGGGCTACTTCATCAATGTATTTTTTGTTTATAAGTTAAACCGCAGTCGCTGGTTTTTGAAGCACTGACTTTGCAAGCGTGGGTTTTTAAGTGTTTAGAGCAGACTTAAAATTGATTATTGGTTTATTTTGCGTTTTGGACTTTTACCTCTCGTATTGAAAAAAAATTAACAATTCAAGTAAACTGTTTTACACACATGGCTTGTTACGTAATTTCGTTATAGATGA
This sequence comes from Bathymodiolus brooksi, assembly GCA_963680875.1. Taxonomy (NCBI): domain Eukaryota; kingdom Metazoa; phylum Mollusca; class Bivalvia; order Mytilida; family Modiolidae; genus Bathymodiolus; species Bathymodiolus brooksi. The sequence continues at coordinate 41,229,277 of OY804575.1, forward strand.
AAATAATTTTCTTTAAAATTGCAAACAAAAACCTATAACAATCCAAATTTACATAGCCTAATGGCTACAAAATGAACAATAAGCGGAAAACTATGAGCATGCTTTTAATTTGTTCCATGAACTTTGAGTTTTTTTTACTGTATTTTGTCATAAATCTATTGGGTTGAAAGCCAATTAAGATTTGAATTTGAATAAATAAATAAACTGGTGACATTTGATTTTGGTCAGATACTGTGTAATGTCAAACATTTGTAGGGGTAAAATCATGATAAAGGTTAATTCCTTATTTCCTTTCACGTTTCTAAACTTTCTGCAGATTAGTCGCTAATTTCCAAAATATATCCGTAAATTTAGTGACTTTTGGACATGTAGTACTTCTTTGAACGATCTGTTTATAAATATTTGTTTCGTTAATTTTTAATCAAATTCTTCAATGACCGTATACAGGTATAAAAATTATTTAGTACGTATTTCTACAACGAAAAGGGTTTTAACTGGGTTTTCTACGAAGATTAAAATAAAAAAAATTACTGAACGTATAAAAAATATTAGTGAACTAAAATGTAATATTGAACTGGAAATACGCTTTAAAACGTAAAATATTAGTGAACTAAAATGTAATGTTGAACTGGAAATACGCTTTAAAACGTAACAAATCATGCATATCGTGCATGTGTTTATGCAACTTCATTTGTGCACAAGCCAGGTCACGTGTACACGTGTCAATAAAATACTAGGTGTAGATACGCAATACACAGCCAAGGTTAAAAATTTTTGAAACATATTTGCACAACCCATGATTTCACTGAATTGAAGTTGAATAATCATTTATTATTTACATTTTATTCATCAATTCAAATGAACTCTTCGTTCTCGTGCTATTTTCTCAATCTCGGGATTTCATTCCCGGGATTACGTTTAAGGATGTTTTACGTTTTGAGGAAAGAAATAAAAATGTTTTTTTTTTAATTCTGAGGGGAATCGGACAGTACCTGAAAAAAAAAATAGGCGATTTAAAAACGTAATTTCACCTGTACATCTTATCTGACTAGTTTACCTGTAAAACGACACACTTGATTACAAGATTAACACCTGGTGTTTTATTGCCCCCCTGATCACCGACATGAATTAAAATTTTTAATCCCCATCACTCTCCTAGACATGACCACTATCACGGTGATTGATCACGGCATGTCCCTTTCTGTACTGTATATATATATATATATATATACGTCTACTTGTATAGTATCGTTATACCGTAACGATCCAACACCCCGTAAGATTGATCGTTGACTGGTTTTTCAGACGTTGTATATATATATATATATATATATATATCTAAATATAAACTGAAAAATTTACTGGTCCAAACAAAGTTTTACTGGTCTTGGGCCGGAGGAGCGGTGCTCATCGTCAGGACTGTGAGATGACATGATCAACGACCATCAGACTTTCTCTGATTTTGGATCACAATTTACAACCCGAGGCTCACAAGAGCCTGTATTGCTCACCTAATTATCATTCTAATAAACTGGCAAATTAATGGATTAATTTGAACAAGGGCTTATTTCTGCACCAATTTTAATGAAAATGATAATTATATGTAAGTTCATAAATACAACATGCATCAACGAAGTAACAGTTTGTCTGTATTCACTATTGATTAAATATATATCATCGCAAGCATTCTTACTTTCACTATCGAAAATTCCTCTTTGATGTCAGGCAATGTTATCGACTATTTATGATTATATTTGTATTTACACAATTCCTCACATTCACAAAAATATATATTTCTTTGTACGAGGACCTGATTTGTTTTAGTGATCTTTTCATCATTGTCCGTTGGGTCTTACAATGCTGCTACTCCATGTGGCAAAAATTTTGACCCGGGAATGTAACCTTTTTTCAGGTTTTGATAAATATGTATATTTGTTTTTTATTGCACAAAATCGAACAATTTTTTTCTGGCCTATAAATCTGCATTGGTGCCTGCAGATTTCATTAAAATAGAGAATTAAATTTTCTGTACTTGAAAATTATTATTAAACAGACTAATTTCTCATTGATTCCAAAGTAACAAATACCAATAATGATGATACAGGTTTATATTATAGTGCTTAATGCCACTTTCAACAATATTTCGGTAATATCCTGTCAGTCAGTTTTATTGGTGGAGGAAACCAGAGTACTCGGAGAAAATACCGACCTCTCGCGAGCCAACGACAAACTTTATCACATAATGTTGTATCGAGTACACCTTGCCATGAACGGGGTTCTAACTCATGATAGTGGCGATAGGTAGTTGAAAATCCAAATCAGAACCACGACATCCCCTCGAGATGATATGTACATAATATTACATTACTTCACTGCTTTATCACAAAATACCTTGTAGAGGTTCCCTTTCTGATATCACACATATCACATTTATAAGCTTCTGGCGAGTTTCTAAATGTGCATACACTGCATTCCCAAAATCCATCTTCTGGAGGCTTTTGTCGCTTAGATCTGTAAATATAAGAATTATGCTTTGTTTATTTGGACAAAATTAAGTAAATATTCTCACGTTCAGTACAAAATTAGAGTATGACAGCAAAACATTAACTGCGTCGCTCATCTGGACAACAAAACTAGAGGCTCATCCGGGTCTGCATCGCTCACCTAGTTCATGCACTGTGAGGGATCAAACCAATTTGTAGTTTTTGAGAAAAACTTTTCATTCATATTCTGTTAGTCAAAGAATGCCCTGTGGTGTTGACCAAATTGAATTTCTGATCCACACACACCCAATAAAATACAATCCAATGACTATTCATGTTGAATTTCTGATCCACACACACCCAATAAAATACAATCCAATGACTATTCATGTTGAATTTCTGATCCACACACACCCAATAAAATACAATCCAATGACTATTCATGCACCATTTTAAATAAATATTTTCTTTTTGTATTTTACATTGTAGAAAGAAATGTTTATCTTCTTCCCATAGGCTCTTACTGGTACATGTATATAGTATTGAATTAAGTTAAGCTGACATATGCATATATATATATACAGTCAAACCTGCCCTAACAGTCACCTTTGTATAGTGGTCACCTGGTCATAACGGTCACTTTCGTGCTCTCCCAGTGCGTTTTACTATATATTTTAATTCGATATAGCGGTCACCTGTTCAATGTGGTCAGCGGCCACCATTTATTGGTAATTTTCAGCATAAAACCTTTGTATAACGGTAATTGGTTTTTTTAAATAATACCGGAAGTGATTTCGAAAGATCGGTATTTTTCTCTAATGTACTAAAAATGCCGAGGTGTTACAAGTGTAACAAAACATATTGATTAATTTAATTAACTAAATAAACAAACTCTATTTTACATTTTGTGAATAATAAATTACTTGAAGAACAGGTAATACCCGGGGGTTATTTGAGATTTTTATTCACTACAATGAGAGTAGAAATTCACTCATCAAAAAATTTTGCATCGGAAAGATTGTATTACGTATCTAGTGCATCATGTCAACATCCGTAACTAGGAAAACTTTAAATTTAGACGATAAAGTGAAGGCTATAAATCTGTGTGATGGTGGGAAAAGTTGTCGGGCTGTGGCCGAGGAGATGGGTGTTTTTTGTCGCACCCAGATCATGAACATTATAAAAAGAAAAAGTGAGATACTTGACGATTTTAAAAACAATATGCCCGGTTCAACAAAACGTCAACGTCGTGCGACAGGAAATGAAGACATTAACCAATTATGCTGGGATTGGTTTCAAGAAGCAACTGGCAGAAGAATAAATATTAGCGGCCCATTGATACAGGTACAAGCTCTCAAGTTTGCTAAGGACCTTGGAGTAGATCAATTCAAAGCTTCAAATGGCTGGCTACAATCTTTTTTAAAGAGACATAACATCGTTTTTCATACACTGTCAGGTGAAAGTGGTGATGTAAATGTCACAATTGTATCTGAGTGGAAATCAAAATTACCAAATCTGATAAAGGATTATCATCCAAGAGATATTTATAATATGGATGAAACTGGTTTATTTAATATCACTTTGAGATAACTTCATCAACAATAAATGTAAACAAGAGTAAGTTCAGTAACATGACCACAAGAACAAAATAACAAGCAAACATAACAGGTAATTAAAAAATGTTTATTCACAACAAATGTACAATATCTTGTCGAAAATTCAAACCCTCCATATAAAGGTCACCTGTATATAGTGGTCATGTTGTCATTCTCCCCCAGGTGACCACTATAGACAGGTTTGACTGTATCTGTATATGCACATGCAACCTTCATCATCAATGTGTGGATCGAATATGGTGAGCTTAAATTGTAGTTAAACAGTGAGTGGTGGGTCGAGTCATGCAAATCGTCACCAGTAATATAGTTTTTCTTTTAGCCCCTGAATTTTTTTTTTCGACAAGTAATATTTTGGGGTTTCTGGCCCATTTGGTTGGCTTTAAAATGTTTGTATTGGTTGCCTAAATCTTTTTGACATTTTTTTGGGTGAAAAATTAATGAAAAACGACATTGGTCAAGGGATCTTTATTAATGAATTTAAAGCCTTATAAAGATTATTATTCTATCAGTCCTTCACGGCACATTGCCCTGTATACTCCAGCTTCACTGGAGTATACAGTATACATCATCATCATCAGAATAATCAGTCTTCACACGCCTCCACCTCTTTTCAGAAATGCCCACCCTTCTTTTAACTCTGCTATGTTTATGCTACCACCTAGCAATTTTCTGATCTTGATTATATATGGCCGCGATCATCTAGACTAATAAATTCTTGCATTCGTTACATTCTCTTAAATAAAGGTCAATCCGTCCCAATACTTATATGTAAATTGTGGATGTTACATGGGCCGAAAATGAACTTGGTACGCTACGAAATGAAAGCAGCTTCTGTGAAAACTTCAGAAGAGTGCTCCTATGGAAAGGAGTGAGTGACGAGTGATTTTTGTTTAATGCCAATCTGTGTTAGCGGTAAGGAAAAATTTTCTTTAGCCACAATGAAAATGTTGTAGCCACCAGAATATTTCTTCACTTTATATATCTGTGCAAAAACTGTTAACAAAGGAACACAGCAGGTTAATTAAACATTTTATTAAACATATTAACTGAACAAATGGAACAACAAGAATACAATCAAAAAATATATCAAATTAAAAAAAATCATAAAATAAAATAAGAAAATTTGCACTTGAACAATAAAAATAAAGCTTTGAAAAAAAAACTTGAGTTAATATCACACAACATACAAAAATGTACTAAAATGTAAAAGGGAAATAATAATATGAGTATTTTTGGATTGTAAGAAATATTTGTACAAGTAGTTAAGTGACAACAGCAAAATAAAAATAACAATACAATACGAATGGTACTACATGCACTACAATGTCAAGAGATTCTGAACAGACCAGTTTTTGTGCTAGATATTCTGAACATAGATTGAACAGATTCTGAGCATTACTGAAAATTCTGAACATTGACTGAACAGATTCTGAACATTACTAAAAATTCTGAACATGGACTTAAAATTCTGAACAGAGTCTGAACATTCTGAACATTAACTGAACAGAATCTGAACATTTTAAGTAAATATATCATGTGATATTTCACTTATTAATTACTTTTTTTTTTTTTAAATCAAATTACAACAGATATATTATTTCATTTCTCATTTTCTCTATTTCAATTTTTCTTCTTAAATCAATATATTTTACTTCATTTTCATTAGATTTTAACCAGAGTTTTTGAGAGAAAAAAATTATGACTACAGGACAATAGGTACTACACTATATCAGTTTCTGCTGGACCTAAACACTTGAAAAGAAATTTCTGAAAGCATGTAATTTTTATTCCATACCAATCTACATGTATTGGGCATATACATAAGTGTTATTAAGATGTAACATTTTATTTCATTCAATACATTTAATTCAAATAAATTCTCTTTCATGTAAGATATTAAGATACAAATCGTCATCGGTACATTCGTTCTGCGAAAAATACAGTAGTAGAGAAAATAAACATTTTAAATCATTGCTGGTAAATTAAAAAAAATCAAAATTCAAAACGGGTAAAAGGTTTTGATGATGGTGAAGTCAATAAACAATCTGTTACAAAAATAGAATCACTTTTTTTTTAGAAATCGACGTCATCGCCTTCAAGCAGTTTCCATTGGTCAGAACTAGTTTTAAGTTCTATATTTGGTAACTGTCGGCAATCACAAGATTGTAAGCGATATTCTTTAAAGGGATTCCCCTAATCCCACCAATCAACGATAATGTTACAGAACGACTGTGGATAACTATGTTTACCGAATTTGCTTTTAATGAAACCTGGACAAATACGACCATTATATTTAGAATCAAGGTTGCATAAGCAATCTGTTAAACAAGAAATCAATAACCGCAGGACATGTTTGGCAAAGCCATTACATACAAAACAACAAAAAAATGTTTGACGGATAATAGAACCGCCAAGTAATTGAAGTATGAAGCTTCTGTCGAACCTGCCGAAAATCTGCCCCCTTCAGTCCGACGAATTTCAAAAACTCTGATTTTAACTAAATATAGAAAGTGATATTTCACTAATCAATTTTTTTTTTAATTAAATTACAACTATATTATTTCATTTCTCATTAAATTTGACATTTTCTTTATTTCAATCTTTCTCCTTAAATCAATATTTTTTATTTCATTTTCATTAGATTTTAACTAAATATAGAAAGGGATATTTCACTAATTAATTTTCTTTAAATTAAATTACAACAACTATATTATTTCATTTCTTATTAAATTTGTCATTTTCTTTATTCAGACTTCCCGAAGCAGTAGGACAGACGATTTCAAAATATATCAGACCGAATGTCCGGGAGAATTGTCTGAACCCACGGAAACAAAAGTTTGTTTTTTTACGCCATGTTTGTTTATTATACTTTTACTACCTCACTTGTGGAGCTTGTTTTTTGGCGCGGCTTAATTAAAAATCGGTATCGGATCGGAATCGTTTCCGGGAACATGTATCGATTCATGGATCGCAAAAGAAAATATTGTGATGCATCGGTGTTAATTTGACCAACTGCAGGGTTCTACCAAAGGTAGTACCCTACACCAGGTAAAAAGCACTCAATACTTTTAACAACAACAAAGAAAAGGTCAATTTTACCTTATTAAAAGGCTTGTGTACTGTATGTATATAAATACATACATGTATGTAGGTATGCTGGAAAATACAACATATATTACCCATTGACAATTTTTACCTAGCATTGACATTATTGAACCTATATGCTCATCCCCCCCACACACATTTCTTTTGGCAAAAACATAAGAAAAAGTTGTAATTTCTAAGACATTTTTTCATAGGTGTTGTTAATTATGTACATTAATTGTAAGGTTTTAGAAAAAGATGCTTTGTGGTTTTTCTTGATTATTTTTCAGAAGATGATGGTATAGATGATGAGTGCTATGACTTCCAAGATGAGGACTTCAATTTTGAACAATTATTGTTTTATTCCAGAGATTGATGTTATTAATATATTATTTGAATTATAAAATTTTACACAATCAGAATGTCGTCAAAGATACTGTCTGATGGTAAAAAACTTGCATTCGATTGATTGAAACAAGGCCAAAGACAAGACACACACTATAAAAGACATAACATATACAATTCTAAACAACACTAAAAACTAAAAATTGAATTACTTTAACCTCTATAAAACCCAGAGGTGAAATCAGGTGCCCAATTGCTAATACTATGGTAAAACACTCTAAAACTTTTAGTAAAAGGCCAAACTAAACATTATGCACATGGCCGTGAATTTTTTGGGGCTTTTTTTTCGGACCAGCAAAATATTTTTCGGTCCGACAAGATCTTCATGTCTGTCAGTCCGAATGACTGACAACTTCTCAGCAAGTTTCGGGAAGTCTGTTTATTTCAAATTTTTCTTCATTTTCATTAGATTTTAACTAAATATAGCATGTAATATTTCACTAATTAATTATTTAAAAAAAATTAAATTACAACAACTATATTATTTCATTTCTTATTAAATTTGTCATTTTTTATATTAATTTTTTCTTCATTTTCATTAGATTTTAACTAAATATAGCATGTGTTATTTCAATTATTAATTACTTTTTAAAAATTAATTGAAAACCTTTAACATCAATCTACACTATCAGTAAGTATGTAAGAGCAAAATAATTGTATTGACCTGTATATCATAAAACAGTATGGTATCAATTGCCAATTGATAAACCCACATCCAGTTTAAATGTATTAGAGGTGTCATTTCCCTGCATGGATTCTGCTGAAAATTCTGAACAGATTATGAACATTTTAACTAAATATATCATGTGATATTTTACTTTTTAATTACTTTTTAAAATTAAATTACAACTAATATATTATTTCATTTCTCATTAATTTGACATTTTCTTTATTTCAATCTTTCTTCTTAAATCAATAGATTTTACTTCATTTTCATTAGATTTTAGCTAAATATAGAATGTGATATTTGACTAATTAATTATTAAAAAAAAATTAAATTACAACAACTATATTATTTCATTTCTTATTAAATTTGTCATTTAAAAATGTCAAATTTAATGAGAAATGAAATAATATAGTTGTAATGAATTTTTTTTTAAATTAATTAGTGAAATATCAATTTCTATATTTAGTTAAAATCTAATGAAAATGAAGTAAAATATATTTATTTAAGAAGAAATATTAAAATAGAGAAAATGAAAAATTTAATGAGAAATGAAATAATATATCTGTTGTAATTTGATTTAAAAAAAGGAATTAATAAGTGAAATATCACATGATATATGTTCAGAATGTTCAGACTCTGTTCAGAATTTTCAGTAATGTTCAGAATCTGTTCAGTAATGTTCAGACTCTGTTCAGAATGTTCAGAATCTGTTCCGTCAATGTTCAGAATGTTCAGAATTTTCAGTCTATGTTCAGAATGTTCAGACTCTGTTCAGAATATCTAGCACAAAAACTGGTCTGTTCAGAATCTCTTGACTTTGTAGTGATGTATACGTAGTAGTGGTTGGATGAAAAAAGATGCCACATTGCAACAAAAATCTCAAATTACAAGTCAAATAAAAGAATACTTTTAGTTTACAACTACAATTTGAGAACATGCTCAGATTATAAACTTGGCATACACCACTGTTTTAATACATACCGGTATATGTATTAAATATTGTCAATACTTTTTTACTTCTCTCATTAACAGCTCTTCCAACCTTTTTATTTTGGTTTCAATATGATCAAGCTCAGTCTGTTTCACTTGCATCATCCTGATTCAGTACATGTTTTACATCTTTCACTACAGTAGGCTCCTTCAATACAATGGATTTGCACTCTAAGTCAAACATTGCCTTAAAGGCTCTCCTATCCCTCTTAGAAATCCAAACATTGCCTTATGGCTCTCCTGTCCCTCTGAACATTGCTTTAAAGGCTCTCATGTTTCTTAGAAATCGAAACATTAAAAGCTTCTTTAAATTTGTACTCAGAAAGTGGGGAGCTCTCAATTGATATCATAGCTAACTGATTAACATGATTTACTTTCAGCAAATTTCTGTGATTTGTTTTGACAAGAACCCTCTTTCGCAGTCAAGTACTGGGACAGACCAAAGCAGCTTCATACAAAACCTTCAGATTGGGATATGCATCTGCATTTTTGTAAATAATTTGACAATAAAACTTTTCCATACCATGTTTTCATTTTTATTCAAAATGCCTTCCAGTACAGAATACTCAGCTCTAGCTGCTTTTTTGTCTTAAAAAATATTCAATAATGTGGTTATAATGGTACACCCAGGGCTCACCAAACCAGGCAAAGTGGGCGACTTCTTCGCCTTGGTTTCAATGAAGTCGCCCAATTTCTGTCAAAAAGCGAAGTTTTAGTCGCTGTGTCAGTCTTTTCTTCAAGTCCGTATTTTTTTCACCAATAATCATACTTTTTCTTCAATATTCACATAAAATGATCCTCAAATGTGACCCATACAGGGTTTGATGTTCAATATTTTATTCCAAATTCGTTAATTGCATCCTTATAAAATCATTGTTCGTTTTTGTGAAAGGTAGGAGAACATGAGGTAACGGGGAAAGAAACGTTAAAATTTGGAATGATTTTCGGAAGTCTCCCAGATTTTCCCTCACTTCGCCCTGAAGTCAAGTCACCCTGTTTTTACTATGTGTGGTGAGCCCTGCATACAGTTAATTTTCGGAATTTGACAAAATCAGCAGGCCTGTAAAACATTAGTTAACTCATAATATACTATAATCGTCTCGAGTGACTCAACAACATGTAACTGACAAGAGGTTTTTTTTTAAAGGAATAGATATTATTTGTCAAACATTCTGAAAATCTAGGTTCCATCATAATTTTGCCTTTTGTTTTGCAGATTATATCTATGAATAAACAGGATAACTAAATGTAATTGTAGAATCCAAATAACTCTGATGATCGTGACTGAACAACACTTTAAAATTCACTTGTGTGCAGGGTACACTGTTGAATCATGGTGTTGCTCGGTTGAATATTTTACGTTATTCCGATTCTACAATTAGTTATCCTATAATTATTCACAACTTTCACAAGGGTCATATGTCGATATGATTTACTGGGCCTGCAAGGAAGAGTCCAGAAAGTGTAAATATTTTGTTGGTAATTTTTTTTCTATGGGCAAAATAAAGGCCAGTTAATTTTTTTCTGGCTGAGAGCAGGTGAAAGTATTTTTTGGTCAAATCAGTATCAATAAATTTTAAGACATTTGTTGGTCTTTTTCCCGTCGATGCAAACTTGGCAAAAGAACATCGAATCCTTATGTTGTAGCCATTGGAATTGACTGAACCATTCCGACTTAATCTTCCGTTTATCATCGCGATCGTATGCATGGTGTGATTGGTTTTCCTCAACCTTGGACTTTTTAATATGATCTAGACTTTTTGAAATTTGTTTTCAATATGCAGGACATAGGTCCTGTACCCAATAATTTTCTGCATGACCTACTGAAATTGTGCAGGACCTGAATCTAATGTTTTAAGAACGACCACATTTTTCATTATTTTGAGGTTATTTTTAAAACCGGAATTTACAAAATTCTAAAATTTAAACGGAATCGGTGATGGGAACAATTAAAACCAGACCTGCCATGTTTTCAAATATAAACACACGAAATGGTCACGTTGATGCTGCATGTTTAAGAAGCAAATGTCATTTGAAGCAGAATCTAATTCCGAGTTGACCGTGATCGTTCCGGCATACCAATTGCATTTCCGATTTCCGATGCAAAACAAAATACACAAACAAAAAATTTTGTCGGACAGCCGGACCGGCATACTTGGCAGTATTGCCGGTCCTTGTGATTTTCTGCGCGCTCGGTCCGACGAATTTCAAAAAGTCTGATGATCTGGTATAAACGAAAGCATGGACATCTGTCGCTTCGCCATGCCTTTCCCCCAATGTCAATAAACTGGAAAATAGTTGATCGAGTCGAAGGAAAATAATTGATCGAGAAGGGGAACCAGGTCAAAAACTATTTCATTAATCAATTTCGGTCACGGACCTAAAAATCCCGGAATCAAAAGCTAAACCAATCATTATCGCGAGAATTCCGGAAAGACTACATAACCGCACCGAATTTCCGTATGACTTTAATATTACTTTTCTTTATTTTTGTTTTCGCCACTGTGACTAACGGGAATGAAAATCTTCTCGCCGCTTTCAAGTTGGATTACCATTTGTCCGACTTCGATTTTTAAGCCGTTTTGTTTTTGATTCGTGTAGGGTACCTCAGCAGTTCGGAGGCCTACACTAACAATTGGGGTCTCTTTGGAAAGGAAAATTACTTGGCTTTCGACTGGTGGAAACATTTTTTGTAAATATTAAGGCGTTCCAAAGTTACGATCAATTTAACACGACCACTTAAAAAAATGCAAGCATAATAGGTTCTTACATACGTTCTTGGGGAAGATCACCCGGGCTTTCCCAACAACGCATGAAAGTACCTATTTCTTCCGTAAACCAACAACTTTAACTATCGCGAAATCCTAGAGACGCCCGCCATTGATCAGTAACTAATTTGCATACATTATCAGATCAATATCATTGAGCGTTATGAAATACACATCACATAAAATTGACTTTTGTGACACCAACTAATAAACTAAGTAGCTTTCTACTGATATTTGACCTTTTCTCACTAATATTTTATTGCAAGTACAGTATTTTACTTCATGAGACACCGCATACATGAAATATGACGCGACACATATTTTGACGTCATTGAAGAATGACGTCAAAGGTACGGAAAAGGACATCTAGAAATACGAAAAAATGAAAATAAAAGACACAAATATATATTTAATACGGTTGGAATCTGTATTTGAAAAAAAACCAATGGTTAAATCCGTAATATATCTGTTATTCAGCTATCATACAGGGTATATAATGTGACATTCCAGGCTTAGGGTATATATTTAAACGATTTTTTTTCTTGTTAGTGGCGTTCTGATTGGATGTCACAACGAGTAAAGACGAGTGCACGTGGACTCGTCTTACCTCGGTCGTCTTCACCCGAAAACGGCCATCTACGGAAGAAAGTGAGTTCTTCCCCTTGTTGTATTATATAGTAAAAAAAAATTTGGATACACCTAGCCCCTGTGGCTGTGTTTACAACTGGTAATATAAGAGCTGGTAGTAGATCCTATGCTGATGTAGTCAAACTGGTGCTCTGTGTGACCATACCTACTGTGACAATGCTACAATCCAGAGCATAATTCATAAGGAGTAACAGGTGCTTTGCTGGCGCATGATTATTATGATTGTGATTCTGAGTTCCCAACTTTAGGCAATCTCCAGCAACCTAAACATCACAATCCCAGCACGCTTGTTTGACCATGGAATGTACACATATGATCCAATACCTCTCCCTCAGTTTAAAACCTATGAAGTCATTTCACCCAGTAAAATTTTGAATATTGAACAATCTGATTCTACAGATAATATTTCCCTATCAGAACTCATACATGTGATAGAGTTGCTATGCTACAACTGGAGATTTGCAAATTTTTGGCTGGAGATTTGGTCTCATAACTGGAGATTTTTTATCGACGTATTTGATGCATGTTTTTATTGTTTATTGATGTTTTTCTTTTGCTTGTTTCAGTATTGAACCAACTGCATCCCATTTCAATATATATTGTTTACATTTCTGTCTTATTAGTAGTGTTTCATTATCATATGATGAATGAAGGATAAAAACTGTATTTATAATTTATTCATAATCATTCATAATCATAAGGTTATAACAAAGCAATAACAATGAAGACAGAATGTTCTGAACAATAAAGTCACTTTGCTGCTCGTGCTTTGGGTGACAACGTTTCGACATTTTTGTGGTTTATCAATTCCATCCTGGAACTTATAGTCCATAAATAATATTTTGATCGGCTTTGGTCCCAAACAAGCCGTAACAACTCAATCCGAGATGAATTCATTGCACGTTTGATCGAAATAAGAAGTTTTCCTCGGCATCAAAGGTTGTCCGACTCCTGTTTGCACAACGGTTTATAAGTATTTTTAAGCGTGTGCCACAAACCCACTTCTTTATCCCCAATTAACTGTCAATCAGTGGATAATTGTTATATAATCATCAACACCTTAGTTAATCACCATGACCCAATTTACCTGTAAAGGTGTCAACCAGATATCATTAAATATGACATTCACCTTTACCATTCGTATCTCTCTGCGTTTTTTGTCAGCGAGGGAGTACCAAATGGGGAATTTCCAGAAATATTGATCGCAAAATGTAGGTCAAGATTTTATTGTACTTGATTTTTTTCATGGGCGGAAGATTTTGAAAGTTGACGGGAGGGACGGAAGGGACCCTCAAAATCGGGAGAAAAATGCTCCCGCCAGAAGGTTCACCTGTATGAGAACTTCCAACTCATGATATGGATTCACTCAAAAATCATGAACAACCTACATGCACCTCAGGCAGTCTCTCTGGTTCCTCTAAAAGTGTCAAAGCTAAGCTTGGAGAAAATATGGATTTGAAGTCAGGAAATACCAGTATTGCAAAGACTGGAAAACAAATAGTTTTGGCTGATTTTACGCTGGCGAGGATATTTTGTAAACAAGAAGAAAAAATACTGTTCTTCGGGAGCATTTCAGGTTGCACCTGCCTCATATTAGGTGAGAATAAGAAAAATAGTACTACTCTGAATGGTAATAATTTGTTGAATTTCGATTGCAAGGTTTCAATTGATAAAAACCAAAACAAAGGAACTACGTCGATAGGGCGATGACTTCTTAACTGTGATACCTGTAGACTCAATAGAATGTATAGATCTATTTACTGTGATACCTGTACTCAATAGAATGTATATACATTGTCATTTGGATTTGTACCTGTTGGATGGTCTTGTTTCATCCATTTAAATTCATTGAAAGAAGATATATTACAGTTTTCTATGTTGTCTGCACTGAAAATTTTATTAAAATGGCGAAAATGTTCATGTGACGTTTCTGACCAATCAAGTTTTTCGTACTAAAATCTATTTCATTCGCGGGAAAACACGATTAAGAATGCTAAATTGTGTACGACGGCTTCGAATATCTCACTCTATATCGATTTCAAGTGAGGCTTTTTGTCTTATAAACAGGGGCGGATCCAGGATTTCAAGTTAGGGGGGGGGGCACTTAAAAAAATTGTACCGAGACGAGGGAGGCGCGAAATTTGTTGGGGTATTTCGTGTGAAAAATCACGATTTAACGCCAAAAAATCTTATTTTTTCCAATTTGGGGGGGAGGGGGCGCCCCCCCCCCCCCCTGGATCCGCCCCTGATAAAAACATTTAAAATAGCGACTAGATGTGTTCCGCTGATTAAATGTTTCGGTCACCAATTAATCGCATAAAATTAATCGTAGGAAATGCAGTGAGTGATCTGTAAAAGTCCCTAATGACTAATATGAAGTGAAGGATATTTAGAGTATAGTAAATATATGTGGGTGTCCTCAAATACAACTAGATTTGTTTGTTCTTGGCGTCATATTGTTCATCACTTAAAGATCCCGGGGTCTCACTGGGACATTCCAATCTGCTTTCTCTACAGTTTCCGAGTCATGGATATGAAGAATCAAAAATGGATGCAACAAAACAGGACAATCGGAATATTAAAACCGTATGCTACACAAACGTGAAAAGAAAACAGAATAAAACGCCGGTCTCATTTGTCTGCAGGAATGTGAAAATTATAAAGTGCTCTGTGACGCAACAAATGTTTGTAATATGAGTGTAAAGCGAAATGTATTGGTAGCAAATTTTTATTTCCAGCTTAATCAAATACCGTAACAAATTTCACGAGTTACCAGATTCCTTTTTTTGGGTCATTTCACGCTACTGTTCTGTTCTGTTCTGTTCTTTCTTCACCTCCAATATTGAAGATCCGTGATCTTTGTCACCCAATACAATCATATATCCATAATCCAAATTGATAAAACTATGTACACAACATACATCCTTTAACCCGAATATCACAATTCCATCACCTTGAATTAAAATCTATATAATCGGACTTAGTATCCTCCTGAGCACTATATACATTTGAGTTTATAAGATATTGTCTCACTTTAAAAATAAAATGTTTCAAATACTCTATTACTTAAAAAATCCTGAATTCTAAAATGACACATACACTATATCATTTAAAAGCCTTTAATTCCAAAATCTAAAAACTCTTAGTTTTAAAATTTAAAAAAAAAAAAAAAAAAAAAAAAAAAAAAAATCTTAATTTTAAAATCCATATAAAAGCTACTGCCTTTCCCCGTTTTCGTGATATTATTTTTCACTTTCCTGTGCCACGTTTATAAAAATTGGTTAATTCCACGTCGAGCTTAGACCCCGATGAAGATCCACTTAAGGGATATTAAAATTCCCTTCTTACTATGTTACATCAGTACCTGTCAGCAATGTGTAATTCATATACATGTAGCCTCGACAGTTTGTCAGCAATGTGTAATTCATATACATGTAGCCTCGACAGTTTGTCAGCAATGTGTAATTCATATACATGTAGCCTCGACAGTTTGTCAGCAATGTGTAATTCATATACATGTAGCCTCGACAGTTTGGTACTAAAGTTTAGTATGTCATTTTATCCTAAAATTGTGTGATTTTGAATACAAATAAAAGGGTGAAATAAATTTCAGTGATATTTAGTCATGGACCTAAAATAAAGCTTTTCTGGAACCTGATTGATGGGGAGTAATGATAAGTAATGATAGTAGTATAAGCACGGGAACCTGATTGATGGGGAGTAATGATAAGTAATGATAAGTAATGATAGTAGTATAAGTAATGATAGTAGTATAAGTAATGATAGTAGTATAAGCACGAACATAGTAGAGGACACCATTGAAAACCACTAGAACGAAGCTTGCTTCTGTTCTTTTCACACAATTTGGCAGTCGGATTTTGACTTTTTGACATTGCAGAATAAACACAATTACGTACATTGACGGCAAATATCAATTTATTTCTACTCACTGCAAAACAGTGAAGAAAATCTCGCCAAAGACCCCTTCTCTATCTATTTCTAATGTTAGTATAAATATAATTTATGTTTTCCGACATGATGTAATAATGTCTTGCGACAGGTTGATGGTTTCCTCCGGGTACTCCGGTTTCTCCACCAATAAAACTGACCGCCAAGATATAATGAAATATTGTTGAAAGTGGGGTTAAGCACCATCAAACAAACAAACAAACAGACAAGACAATGTACGTATATGTATATTGTTTATATCTTCAACGATTTATGTTACGGTAAACTGACTTTTTAGTACATAACTATCACTTAAAACTGTTGTAACGTTTCCAAATATTTTTTTTAAATCACAAAATGAACGTTAAAATGAACGTAACATCAAGTTAATAATATAACTGCTTGTATAATGATGATAATGACGTATCGTGGGTGGACGAGGGATTCTGCGTATGATGAAGCATCAAGAGTTTATTTAGATGGATGCAATAACAATGTGTTAATATGCCTTTTATCGACGTAGTTGTTTCAGATGGAAATATGAATATATCAATATTCACAGCGAACCAGTTCAAATAAGTCATGACAATTAACAGTTCAGTAATTTTTACAAAATAATTTTGTTAACTGTAAATAAATTGTTTTAATATCTTCCCGCAATTTTCTTATTTGAGTGTACGATAAATACACCTGTACAATTTAAAAATGTTTTAATTGACAAGAATAAAGCACCGCACAATTAATTGAGGTACTTATACGACTAAAAGAATTCTAGTCTGCATTGGACTAAAATCTAAGTATAGGATGTTGATTCTTTTACCATTTGGACCAAAAATTAATTATATAAATACATGAAGAATTAGTCAACTACAGACACATTTTTAAAGTATTCCCACAATTCCAATATTCCGTATATATTTCATATAAAGCTACATATTTTTAAAATATTATTTTGAATTCAATTCATGTCAGATTTTGACATTTTTTTATCAACAAAAGCAGAAGAGTGCGTACCGTAGTTTATAGTAAGTAATTATTTTTAGATAAATTTAAGAATCATATTTTTTCCAAATCTTCATTATTTAGAAGCGGCTTTAAATTATTTGTCTACAAAAGTACTATCTATATATATTTTTTTGGACGAAATTAATTGTGTCCTGTGTTTAACTTTTATTTTCTCAAATTATATAGTTTTTAAAATTATCTAGGAATATAGAAAAAAAATACATTTAAATCTGCTTTTGTTGATATATATTTTTTTTTCTTTTATCAAAATCGGACATGCATTAATATTGTCCTTTTTTTTTCTTTTTTTTTAATCTTTATATGAAATATATTTGGAAAATTGTAATGTGTGTAATTTTTGTCCAATGTTTGTATTTTTACATTACATGTGCATCCTTATAATACGACAATTAACTAAAATTCACAGTCTCGATCATTACTGAAATATAGTCAAATATAAATTACATGAATACATGTGTAATTTTATTTTATTTTATTCTATTTTTGAGAATTTAATATCATAACGAAAAGAAAGTGCAATAAAATTCAGATAGAAAAATACATGGTAAATTGATAGGATAATAATGTGAAACGAATATTTTTTAGAAAATATTGTTAAATATATATTTACATTTTTCTTCAGAAAAACCCCCGTAATGCATGTAAATCAAAATCCCTCTGCAATCGTGCAAAAAATTCATAAGCATGATAAAAATCTTAAATATTTGAATAATATTTTCACAAGAAATGGACTTAATTTTAATAAATTGCATGCAGTGAGATATAAATACATTTTTTATATTAAATTTCAAATATATGGCATAGATTTGAAAAGATCTAATAACATGCAACTGTATCATTTTAAAGTCTGGAGATCGTATCTTCTTGTAAAGGAAAGTAAAATATTTTGTGGACGATTTACGTCTCAATAAGTCTATTGACAAAATTCTTAATTCAGCTCATTGGTAGAAAATTAGAAAATAATTAATCTTGTCCAATTTAATACTTTAAATTCGAAATTAAAATTTGTGACTTCATTTCAACAGTATTAAACGACTAGAATTCTTAAAACTCAAATTTGATTATAGACCCTTTTCACTGGATAATTACAAGAAATATTATGATTCAAGATTGTGTTAAATTCAATTGATAAAAATGTTCAAATTATACACTCGAGAGAATAACATTAAAAATGTCTAAATCATTATTCATCGGAATCATTGAAAACTTGACATAAACACCGTCATGGTCCAAATAGGAATGCATTTAACAAAAATTTCAATTGACAAAATTTAATCCATTTTGATTTCGCGTATTACTTTTATTGAAATAAAACCTGGCAATATGTAGTGAATTAATATAGCAGGGACTTTAATAAACACATCTTCTGATATTAAAACTTTGACTTTATACCTCGACTTTCTCGTCGTAATTCCTTTGTATAAATGATTAAAATATCACCTTAAATGTAAAGGAAGAAAATTTGATGATTACCAATACAGTGTTATAATAAAATCTTACCAAATCACTCAATTATTTATTCTTTTATAACTAAAAAGGGATTTTAATCACATTTTATTTAATAGAAATTCAATCTCATTTTCATTTAAACAAGAATTCAATCAGACTTTGAAAGTCAATTTCAGAGATGTAGAAATGCAAACAAAAAATATAAAAATATAAATTGCCTCATTTGAAATTCATATAAATAATATATGTTACTTTTAAAATCAATCTAAAATTTTTAATAAGAAATAGGGCGGTCTTCGTTCAGTTATGCAATAACTTACAATAAGTCAGCGAAGGAAAAAACACCTTTGTCAAGTTCCATAAAAAAAAAAATCCAAACCACACGTGCTATAAAATTGTTCTACGTCATTGCATGAAATATGCCTTGTTTACGAATATTTTTTGTGTGTGAGTAATTAATAAAATAAAAAATCCTCTATTCGATTTCCAGCAGGATTGTTTGTGCAAACTCACTTTTTTTTTCAATTCAATAGTTAATAAATTTATTCAAAATAACAGCACGTGCATCTATTCCAAAATGTCGAACATAAAATTTGCTAAGCGACTTCAAGACTTGAAAGGAACATATATTTTTCAATTTAATTGCGGTATGCAGTTAACAAAGATACACTGACTTCCTTATCTCCACAATTTCCTCTCGGTGTCCATTCTCTAAAACAATATATGTAATGTCGATGTGCTCTGACATAGAAAATGCATAACGTCTTGAAATAAAAACTAACAACCATTTATAACCTTCCCATCACAAGAAACATTTGGAGATATCAAAGGAGTAACCAGAAGACGTAAATCGAAGAAAGACAGACAATACAATGGCCAAAAGAAAAAATAATAACCTACAAAACCTTAAGAAGAAAACTAAAGATCGGGCAACACGAACCCCACGAAAAACCGGGGGTGACCTCTGGTACTCCGAACGGGTAAACAGTTCCTGCTCCACATATAACATCCGTTGCGTTACTCTTGTTACAGACCTGGTGATAAGTCATGAATGAGGAAAGAACCGGATTGTGATTACGACAAACGGAACATACCCGTGGTCAGTTAGGACACAGAACATACCCGTGGTCAGTTAGGACACGGAACATACCCGTGGTCAGTTAGGACACGGAACATACCCGTGGTCAGTTAGGACACAGATATTCCGTAACAGTTAACCAGTCATGGTGTTGACCGTAAAACTTTCGACGTGATAACTTCAACTTAACAACTAAGAACCATTGATTCCATTTTTTTTTGTTTTCATTGTTTTTTTCTTAAATTAGTTTTGTTTGTTTTGTTTTCCGCGCCTTGTCTTGTTCTGTTCATTGTTTTGTTTAGGTTTTCATATTTTTGATTGCTCACTTTTTAATCCAATATTTAACATGGAGACAATGATCAAATTTAATATAAAAAATGTTTGAGGGGAGAGACATAGAGAAGTACAATTGCACTGCAATCGTGGTATATCAACTCTTTTAGTTACAATGCGTAGTACTAACTCGCTGAAACTACATTCCCTATGTAGACATTTATATTATATAATATAATTGTGTTTTAAGTTCATTGTATTTAATTGAATATTTATCAAGCAAACTATTAGTATAAAACAGCAATAAGACAAATCATTTAAGACAGGAACCACAATGGTAGTGTAATGGTTAGCGCGTTGGCATCGAGTGCTGTAGATCGTGGGTTCGCTAAGCACACAGCATTAAGAAGAAAGAACAGAGGCTGGTTGGCACGGAATCAGGATAATGTGTCAGAGTGGGGCGACATGTCTACACCAGGGCTGCTGTTTCAAGGAGCTAGCGATAGAAACTAAGCGTGTTGTTCTAGTACAAAGCGGATATCATTATCATCTTATCGAATGCAACTTATTATCCCCATGACAACTGACAAATTGCTCGTTTGGCGTTAAACACCAATCACTCGACCACTTTAAGATTAGAACTTGAAAGCAAACCTCGTAGTATAAATGCCTGCAAGCTCTTACGAATCAACATTTGTATTAGCTTACGAATCAACATTTGTATTAGCTTACGAATCAACATTTGTATTAGCTTTAAATAAACTAATTAAAAACAATACCAAAGTATGCTATTATCTCCTCCCCTTAATAAAAAGTTTTAAACACACGACAAATTACTCTAAATTCTGTAAATAGATTCGTGATATTGATCACAACATGTTTAGTGACGTATGATCACATACACTGAACGCATCTATCATTTTATATAGACTAACCAACAGAAGAAAAGATTCACGACTTTAAAAATACTATTTCTTAAATATTAGCAAAAAGGCCATTCCATTCCTTCATTCATTAATTTCTTTTATGTTCCATCCAGACTAAGGGTATACAAAATGCACAGAATGGAAATCTTCAGACCTTTCCCCTGGCCACAGCTCGGCTAGTTTTTGTCAAGGGCTTATTGATAGTTAACACAGTATCCAGTTTAATGTCATTTATTAAATGACGTAATTCTTTCAAAACATAAAAGAACATATATACAATGAACAGGGAGTGTTTTATAAAATATAAAAACAATGTCAAAAATTAACAGTAGAGACAATCCATGATCGATATAACAAGTGCCTATGACAAAAAGGGCAGTGGCGCTCAAAAACGCCACAGCACCAAAGATGAAATCTGCAGGGGCAAACGCCATACCCCGAGATGAGGCAGGTATTGTAAGTGGTAATGACTAGAAATACGAGACATATTACACAAAATAATAATTAGTAATAAAATATGTAGACCTGATCTGAAATACACAGCCAGTCCAATGCTGACCCTCAGATGAATAACATATCAGTTAACATAATTATGGAGTCACCAGCTACATATATGTGTACTTTAACAATAACTAATATTCATTAATTTCTTTATTTCCTCATTACAGAGATTACAATGAAATGTGTGATTAAGGTAAAACAATTCTACAATAATTAATAATAGTAGTATGTACAGTATATAATACAAATTTATAAACATATATCAGGGGCGGATCCAGGATTTCAAGTTAGGGGGGGGGGGGCGCACTTAAAAAAATTGCGCGGAGCAGAGGGAGGCGCGAAAATGTTTGGGGTATTTCGTGTGAAAAAATCACGATTTTACGCCAAAAAATCATATTTTTCCAATTTTAGGGGGGGGGGGGGGGGGGCGCGCGAAATTTTTGGGGTATTTCATGTGAAAAATCACGATTTTACGCCAAAAAAATCATATTTTTACCAATTTTAGGGGGGGGGGGGGGTGCGCCCCCGCTGAATCCGCCACTGTATATAAACATGTATCATGATATTATACAAATTGAAAATTGAAATTGGAACGAATCAACATTAAGTGAAAAAGTTTATAATCGATCAACATGCACATAAAAATTAAAGCTAACAACATCAAATGTCGTTATCAAACAAAAGACGAACAGAATAAAACTCAAGTGCGCATTGTCAATTTACAGTTTCTTTGAGTGGCCACGACTTCTTCGCATCTACTACGCACAGGGCAGATCATTCAGTTACTTAACAAACAAATCAGTGTTAAGCCTACTAGTATTAAGACCGAGGACACGATGAGAGGAGCTGCTGTTCAACTGGTTAATATGTTTTTCTACATCTCTACAGTTCGAGCGGACCGTCAAAGACGAATGAAAGGTTCTCTGACATGACCTCTGATATGACCTCTGACATGATCTCTGACATGACCTCTGATATGACCTCTGACATGACCCATTATGGAATTAGATGTTAGTGTATCGAAAAATAAAAATAAAAATTACAAATACATGTAAATAAATAAAATCAAGAAAGATGCAACAGACATCTAACTTTGATTAGATTGGTTGAACTCATGACGTCGAAGTGCGGGATTATTCCAAGATAAAACACAGCAAATACGTTCTTCATGGCCTACTGATTCGATTGCGGTCCTATATGGTACGTGTATATCAATCTTGATATAGAGTGGTTAGCGACTTTAGCAGGATGCACACTAGCCCGCAACACACCAACTCCTCGTTCTCGCTTTGCATCACATTCCGTGTCAAATAAAACATTTCTTAAGTTGCTTTCAGCTGTTTACAGCACAATGATTGACCTAGGATACATTGAAAAATAATAATTGTTCTCATTGGGGTGAACATCGATTTTTGGTGGTTGGGTGGGGAGGGGGGAAATGGTAATTTCTTGGAATGTGAGGTATCGTCAACTGAAACAATCTTTTCAAACATGGCATTGACTCCTATTTCAAAGATTTTCACGCAGATGAAAATAATTTTATAAATTTTAAATATGCACGTTGACTAGTATATCTACATATTAATAATAGTGATGTAGATCTCATAGACTATGACAACACATTCACCATGGTTTGAAGTTAACAGGGGACTATTTTTGGAACAGTAAAAGCTAAATATAAATTTGTTATTATTACATGGTCTGTCATTGCAGTTAAATTTTACAAGGCAAAGAGAAAATGGTTATGACTGGGTTATTTATTCAAACGTACAACGTGCACTTTGTCACGGGCAAATGCACACGTTAGTGTCTAAATTCCATACAGTCCACGTCACATGCAAACGTAAATAGAACCATTAAGCAAAAAAAAACAATATTTAGAAACTTTGCTAATATTTTGTTTTAATTTTCAACTTCCAACATTCGTATAATTATAATGCACATTACCACTTTATAAAGACCAATATATCTGTTATTGTCCCAAACCAAGGACCAGGAATTATAACGATATAGGTAGTGGTCTTTTTGAGAGGAGAGGTTGTTTTTTGTTGACCATCACTGTTAACTTTCTGTTCATAATTACAATGATATTTAATACAAATTTGCTTTGCATTCTGTAAATTTGACCAGTTCAAATCTATTTAAGTATTCTTTCTTCTTAATTTAGATAAGAAAATATAATAGGGAGGGAAGGAGAAAGAAAGATATGCAGCATAATTTTTGTGTAATTTGTTTTCATTTTCAACGACAAGCGCTTCGTTGAAAGTTCTAGAAGGGTTGCGATAAAATTAGAGAAACATAATTCATAATCATCATCAGTCGATGATGTATAAATTTAAAATGTCAAATAGTGTACCATGAATTGACAATTATGTTGTGAAATTGTCATGCATATACATTGTATATATATATATATATATATATATATATATATTGTATGCTTTGCTTATGTAAGCAAAACGTTATATACTTTAATGTTTCTGATTATCCTTTTGGTATATTCAAACGTTTCTTATATTGAGACAAATAATTCGTACATTTTCGACTTTAATACTTTTTATTTGTCTCTGGAAAAGCTATTTAATTTAGAAAATGAATTTACCAACATTGTGACTTGTATACTGAACTCATATCTGGAGAACCGTAGCTCTTGTGGTCTTTTTTTATGACTATAGATTATGTGGTCATCAAAACTAATTATGCTTTTACAAATGACATAAAGAATGCACCTTTTACGTTTTCTCTGCTGTTACCAAAGATGGCGTTAAACAGAAAATAAAAATAAATTTAAATAAGCGTTTGAAAATAATAAAAACAAAACAAACAAAAACATTTATCAATATTACTTTCTTTCCTAAATTTAAACATAAAATTCACATTAATGGTATACATGTTTTTTTTTTTATTTGAATACAGTTTTACTACATTTTGTATTGTCACGACTACACTCCCACACCAGAGCAAGGTATTAGATCAATTACTATGATCATCAATCAAGTATCTAGATCTCGCCACGGGCGGTCCAAATATAAGGACAATACTATTTAATCGCATTATAATATAAAAAAAACATATTTTATATGACATTTCTGATTAACCAGTGGGTAAACTACATATTGCGATTTCAACTATTAGTAGACGTAATACATTGTATATGCATTTGCTATATACAATCTACACAGCTGCTTGTTGAGTGTTAAAGTTTCCAGACAACTACTCATGGCCATGGGTTTCACCGGTCTTTGCGTTATAACTGTCCGCCCAAGATAGGTTTTTACTACAAGTGACGACGATATTAAGCTTCAAACCCATAATCCTAACCATTGTTTGGAAGATAATATGTTCTATTTTTAGAAACTAAACTAGTTATATACATACTGACCCCCCCAAAAAATGCCATCCAAATAAATGTCAATAAAACGTTCGCAATCCCTTAGGTAGCAACACCATATTTAGTGCACACTGACTTAACCGTGCACGAATTGTCCAGTGAGTTTCAGGCCCAGGAATGGAACAGTCTTTGTTTTACACCATCTCTAAATGGTGCTCCAGTTGTTCCCGACGGCGTACAAGCACACATTAGCACGACACACAAAATATATGACTGAAAACATATTTGCTGTTTTATGGACGTGTTTTGCAACAGACGGCATTCCTATGCATACAAACTGTGCTCCTTTACTCATCGACTTTATTTGTATGAGGAAACTTTCATGGAAGGGTTTCTCGACAAGAAAACGACAAGAAGCTAGCCCGATCCTCTAATACAATCTTCGTTATATAGATGATAACATTTCACCAAATAAGTCCACATTTGGTGACTAAGTAGATCGCATCTATCCCAGTGAGCCTGCAATGGAGGATTCCACAAATACAGCTATGTCTACATCGTACACTGACTTACACACATAACTTGACAATGGAGGTTTGTTAAGAAAATGGGTTTCAACCTTCCCATTGTGTACTTTCCAATTGTTTGTAGCAACATTCAAGCAGCAGCTGCATATGGAGTACATGCCCCTATAGGATTTCCTTGATGGAGGGATGTTATTGACAAGGAAGCTTCTAGCTGAGCCAATGGTTCCCAATTGGCTCGATTGAATTATCACTTTGAAAGTGTGAAAACAGGTGATCGTAATAAAGATATCATTAAACTATAATTGATCTGATGAACTGTTCATTTTTTCTGTCTGTTTTTTTTCACAACAGCATTGTATTTGAAGATTTATATGCATCAGTTGTTGATTTGATGGTTGTGAACTGAATTCTAGAATACACTTCATCAGTTACGTTCATAGTGAAAGGGTAAGAAAGCCAAATAATTTAACTAATTCACAGATATGAACAAACAGTAACAAACCATGCACAGATTCGCATCCACTCAGAAAGACCACACGCTATCACAAAAACAAAATGAATGACAACATAAACATGGACAGTACAATAACAGGACCAGTGAATGCATGTAATAGCTAACTATTAATATCTAATATTTAGATGATGGTTGAACTAAGGGACCGACCATTTAACTTGAAGGGGGGCGGGTTATGGTTTTTTGTATCGTTCAGAAAAAAAAATTCGGACAACACAAGAGTTAGAATATTTATTTTTTTTGTCGCGCAAAGCACGAATTCTTTTTCCAGAATTTAACATTAGGTTATATGACAAAAACTCTGAATCAGATTATTTTTTTTCAGAATATTTTTTTAGAAAAAAACCCACTGTTTATTGAAGTGCCTGTATCAAGCTATGAAATTGTATTAGCTAAGAAGGTAGAATCTGTTGATCTAAAGATGATCACTCTTAGAACAAAACAAAAAAATCATAACTGTTATTTCTACCATATTTGATATCAATCACTCATAAATATCTAAATAAATTAATGGTCTTCATGGGAGACCAGAATAAATAAGTCATCAATTTGTTGGAATAAAATATGTATTTAACTATAAGTAAACTCACAAAATCACACAAATAATGAAGAAGTGATCCCTAAGCATTCGAGTAAACCCTTCTCCTTACAAGTAATGATATAAGATGTAATTTTGCTAATTTGTATTTCCATTTGATACTATTATAAGTATTATATATACCATGGATCTTACGAATTAACTTATTTAAACCAACGAATCCGAAGGATGAGTTGGTTTAAATAAGTTCATGAGTAAGATCCATGGTATATATGATTCATAACAGAAATGACATGATTGACAGATCTATGACGTCAAAATCAAGGAATAACAGATCCTATGACGTCAAAATCATGGAATAACAGACCTATGACGTTAAAATCATGGAATAACATCAAGATCTTCATGTTAGACCATGGTTTGTAAAAGTTCACTATTTTTAAGTGATTATTGCATATAAACATCAAAGGAAAAATGCGTATTTATGTTACAATGATATATAATTTTCGATTATTACAATTTATGAATCATAGATTTTAATAAGACAGGTTTGCTTAGCCATTCGTCGATGAAAATATACACAAAGGAATGCAACAATGATATCCTATGTCTGTTTGTTTGCATTAATTATATTATAAATGTGTCATATGGATGCCAAGAACCTAACCTAATACACATCTAATTTTCAAAGTATGGTGTAAGGTTGTATAACACTGGAATAAGTAAAAAATATGCAATTAATGAAATTGTGTTTTATAAAGTAACAATAATGACAATTAAATAATTAAGACATGAATCCGTATATCAACATTTAAAGCAAACGCCATTAAAAATTCAATATATTAGTTATCTTTTATTAAATAATTAATCTGATATTTAAAAGACAAATTACCTTGACATAATTTGACTCTTATTGTATTTAAATTTTAAAGGAAAAAAATCCGTCTCGTTTGCATAATCAATCTTGTCAATTTGATCAAACTTTAAAAAAAAAAAGAAAAAAAAAAAAAAGCGCAATACATGTACAGTAATTGGTCTACAATATTTCCACAGTATATTATTTTCTATATATTTCAAATAAAACCATAAATATTTATATCTTAAATTCTCTCCAAATTATGTCTTACTCTATTTTCATGAAATTTGTAACATTAAAAGCAGAAATAAATATAGTATCTTCTTCTTATAACTGTCATACAATTCAATATTTATTTTCCCTTAAACTATGATCCAAACACTAAATGAATTGGTTTCAACAAATATTTTATATTATCATAGAAAATTGTGATGTCGATAATTTACAATTATGTTTAAACATATATATGTAGTAAATAAAAGTTCGAAAAATTTATATGAAAATATAGAAATTAACTCTTATTAATTCTGCTTTTAAAGGTGAAAAATTCAAGAAAATCGGATAAGAAGTCACTTCAGAATTATTATTTTTAACGTGGTTTTATATGAAATATATATATGACAAAATCGCACCGCGGAAAGACTTTGGACCAGTGATTGTATGTTTTAAAAAAAAGATGTCAAAATTTGAAACGGAATTCACTGAAACATAAGTAAAATATATTTTATTCACATTTGAAAAGTAAATGTTAATAAAACAAAAACAATAGAACAATATTTTTCTTTAATTCTAAAAGTAAAACACCATTATTATTTTTGCTTGTTATTTCCTATGGCTATAATGATAAATAAAAATTAATAATAAAAAAAAACAAAAAAAAACAAACCAAAAAACAACACGAAACAAACAAAAACGGAACAGAAATGAAGAACAAATTTCAAAGAAAAATTCACAACCGGCATAGATATACAAAATATATACATGGATATTATATGTTTGTTAACAGGAAGTCTCATACTCGCCATTTAGCAGATCTATCTAATATGTCGTAAATGTCTCTTAGATTTCCTTTTATCACTTGTCGATAAGTGTTCATTATTTTTCGAACAATATATATGAGCCGGTGTTATCTTGAATGATAATTATCAATCTTACCTTATTATTGCGTTGCTATGGCTATTCAATTAAATGTAGGCGGGTATAGTGCCTTGTATTTCATCAAGACCTATCTATATAGTCATTAATATCAATTTATCGACAATAATTAAATAATAAGTATTTTTTATCTTGTATTTTATTCTCTTCGGAGAATAATAATAATGCTTTCATATTTTTTACCATATCATATAAGGCTAATTATAATTGTATACAATCAGTAAAAATTAAGAATTTACTTATGTACGCGTTCTTGTGTTTTAATACATGATCTAATTTAATTTCCGTCAACATAAACAACCTTTTATTATTATTAAATGTCGGTTTATCCCCACCCCCACCCCATACACACGCAAATACATGTCACAAGTCTGGACCTAGACTCCTACTTGTTTCTGCCTTGAGGTTTAGATTCGCTTGAGAAGTGGTTAGTGCTTGTTATTGGGTATATTGTTGAATGTTAATTTTTAACTTGTTTGTTCCACCGTGAATCTTTTACGCCAAATACAATATAACAGACGACATCAACGAATATGTATAGCAGAGCATAGTTGAACTTTAAACTGCATACCTTCTATTACAGAAAAAAATATATAGCAACTGCAAGAAATATTGCATCGAAGGCGACGTCTGAAATGCTATATTATGAAAAAAGTTGATGTCTTCAAAATAAAAAGCGCTATTAAGGAATATGAATTGGTGAGTGAGCATCAACGAATCATGGCAATTCCTCATTCAGTGAAGCTGTTGGTTATTTTCTAACCGCGTATATGATATAAACTACACAGAGATCAGTTTAATCGGGCAATTCTGTCTTCTGTCGTTTGTGTGTTAATTGTATTCTCTCATTTTTCAGCATTGGAATAACTGTATTGTGGAAAGAAAGTTTGGAAAATGATGGTCAACAATTCCACCAATAATAACAAATCGAGCAGCTATCCGAGTTCTCTCACCTCAAATCACTGAAAACAAAAACATCACGACGTATGTCGATAGAAATCACAGTTATGGTTTGGGACAGGCGCAACCATGTGGACGGGGGTGGGGGTAAACTGGTTAATAGGATCCAAACCCGTCCTCATGATTATTGGATCTACAAAGGCACCACAATTAAAACCTGCACAAATTCGCTCCCACTCAAAATGACCACATACTATCACAAACATGAATAACATAAATATTGTTATCAGTTGTGAAAAGGTTTCAAGAACAGCATATGATAAAATACCACCACATATTGAGGAAGAATTTAGCACATTAACGCCATATAGCAAAACATGACAACACTTTCTAAGCAGAATGTAAACCCTCGGTGTTTTTTTGCGATTTATACGCCTCGTTGTTGAGGTAGGTGGTATTTATTTTATACCATCATGTTACAATTATCAGACACGTTGCATTTCTAGAAATCAATATGGCGGCTCATTCAAAGTAGAACCCTCAGTCAATTGTTGATTTGACAGTAAAAACAGCAAATAAAAACACGCATTACATACAATTTGCATCATAATGCAAAATATCACGACAAGTATTATGTAACGCCACGTTGGTAATTTGAAACAAAGGCCATCTAATTTAAACAAATGACGTCATTTCGGCATTCCGAAAAAAAGGTAATTTTAATATGCTTCCTTTTTTCCTATGGGTTTTATCTAGTTTGGGTTTCTAATCATTTGATTATGAGCGTAGCTGATGAATGTTAGAAACGCATCATGCACACCAAAAATCTAGAAATATGTTTATATTGCAACATACAAAGCCATTATTTAAATAATATTGACGTCCCATCCGAAATCCCTGTGTATAGGTGTGTCGCACTCATTCATGTAAATGTTCCTTGTCGGCATGACGTCAGTTCGATGCCCGCCGTTATTTATACAAAGGATACGAACCAAACCGGCATAACATTTTCATATCAAGGGCAGCCTTGTTAATAGATCTATCAAGGCAAAAGATGAAATAAAAATTTAATAAATTATCGATAATAATTATATTTATCTTTAAACACATCACGATTTTGAAGTATTTAGCATATTTCCAACTTGATTAAAAAATTATACGTTTTATAGCAATTATTTCCCTTTAATGTAGTTGTCTTAATGCAAAGTTTAATGGAAAAAAACCATTTTGTTCACAATCTGTACGAAATTTAAACGTTAAAACGTCAACTATTGAATATAAAATTACCCTCTGATTTTGTAGTTGTACGATTCAAATATCTACAAGTTATTAGAAAAAAAAACCCACTCAAATTCCCTGTCCTTTCCGTTGCTCTTGCATGCAACGAGTACCATTTTACCACCAGTAAAGGAAATAACTGGTGTATAAAAAAGACTTACTAAAGACATACAATATGAACGTGCACATGTTCTATTGTTATATATGTGATGCTATATTGTACACATTGTCAGTTGTGCCTATGATAAACAATACAATTTAAAATGGCAAAAAACCTATATTTTTTAACAACTTTACAATTTTTAATTTACTGTGGACACTTCTGTTACATTATGAAGGAGATATTACAGTGGTATAGAACTTCCGTTACGGAGAACATACGATGTCTATATACCATAATTTTATAAAACGATAGACCACCGTGAAATAATCTTAAACTGTGACTATGCTAGTATTTGATAGTTTTTGACTTCTAGTCAAAAGTCAATTATCTTGTCTTTATGTTGTAATTCGGTCATACCTCCGCGCCAAATAAACACAATTGTACATATCCATGTATATTCAGACAAGATACCACGTTTTATTTTTTATTTTTTTATAATATCAAGATATAGGCCGTCTATCAGGTTTTTTTGTATTCTAATATATAAATTAATTAATGCCAATACACAAGTCAAAAAGCATATGAAATTGGACATATTTAATACCGAACTTGAGGAAACCGTCACATTTTGGGTTGATAAAGCGAGCATGGTGATTATGACAAAAGCTATAAAATAACTGTCATACTTATGATTGATAATGACTTGTAATAATGGAAAACAATTAATGACTATAAAAAAACAATAATGATTAGACTTGTTTTCTACATTACCGATCATCTAGGACGGAGCTAACCGTGGGAACTGACAAGTGGTCAAATGTTTTACGATATCAAGTCAAAATATGTAATGTACAATGATAAACAGTGATAACATTAAAACCAACAATAATTTTAGAGTACCAAGAAGAGAGAGAGAGAGAGAGCTTACAACAAATTCTAGCTAACTCAACGATTATCACCGTCAGAGAGAGAGAGAGAGAGAGAGAGAGAGAGAGAGCATACAACAAATTCTAGCTAACTCAACGATTATCACCGTCAGAGAGAGAGAGAGAGAGAGAAAACATACAACAAATTCTAGCTAACTCAACGATTATCACCGTCAGAGAGAGAGAGAGAACATACAACAAATTCTAGCTAACTCAACGATTATCACCGTCAGAGAGAGAGAGAGGACATACAACAAATTCTAGCTAACTCAACGATTATCACCGTCAGAGAGAGAGAGAGAGAGAGAGAGAGAGAGAGAGAGAAAACATACAACAAATTCTAGCTAACTCAACGATTATCACCGTTAGAGAGAGAGAGAGAACATACAACAATTTCTAGCTAACTCAACGATTATCACCGTCAGAGAGAGAGAGAGAGAGAGAGAGAGAGAGAGAGAGAGAGAGTATACAACAAATTCTACCTAACTCAAAGATTGAGAGAGAGAGAGAGAGAGAGAGAGAGAGAGAGAGAGAGAGAAATACCTTAATTTTACGATATTTTCAGAGATTATAATATCTGTAAATTCGTACAATCTTCTAACTTTGACTTATTATGGTTATTAAATTTTAATTTGAGACCATATAGAAAATGTATTACAGCATGTTACCTTTATTTCCTTTTTCATTAATACATTTGATGATGCTGTGTTTATCAAACATACTTTACCGATGTTATAGGTTAGTCTGAACCACCAGTTGTTTGCAGGAGAGCTCATGTCTTATTTACGTCATTTGTGTTTGTGTTTACTTGTGTATAGTGGTGTCCAACACATATTGTGTTGTGTTTTTGCTTTGTTTATCTTCGTCTTGTGAACTCTATGTTGCCAGTTTCTCTGGATTGTCTATTTTTGATTGCGCCATTAGTATTCTCTAACGTTTATTTACATTGAGGTATTTGGCTTGGCTATGTTTATGGAGGTATTTGGAAAACAACTTTATTTCCGTGTGGGATATTAAATGTACATTTGATCAACAAATAAAATGGGCTTAGGGTTATAACTAACACCAGGAAATCATTCCCTATGAGCTTGTTGTCGATGAAAGTCATTTTCTGAACTAGTCAATTTATTTTTAATTATTCTAATTACTGGTGACGGTCACCAGGGCTCAACCACTAGTGCTGCACAGCGTGTCCCTAGGTGGTGGATGCCGCGCTCCATGCACGTTAAAGACGTCTTCTGTAGATTTCAAAAAAGAGTTAAATTTCCCGTTCATGCCGAACTCACCATATTTTTTATATGTAGTGTTTTGTAGATCAATATTTGTCTTTTATTCTCCTTTTCTTTAGCAATGGTACTACCTGCCCTTCAATTTTATGTTTTTGATTACCCATTTTGCATCTTCAAACATTCTATTAAGATGGTGAATATTTCCTCAAATCGATATACCTCCAGGATTGTTTGTAGATTTTCGACGTCAATACAGACCTCTCTTGTCCAGCCTATTTTATAACAACATTTCGTTTTCATGTATATATTTCTGCTTTTATATTGAAGGAAAATATCTTTTTGTCGCAAACATGAATGTAAATGTATCTAAGTATACATATGAGCTATGCAAGCAGTGTCTATCATCACTCTATCCAACGTTGTTGTCAACCACTTACGGTAGGTGTCCATCACCACTATACAACGTCGTTGTCAATCACATACGATAGGTGTCCATCACCACTATCCAACTTCGTTGTCAACCACTTACGGTAGGTGTCCATCACCACTATACAACGTCGTTGTCAACCACTTACGATAGGTGTCCATCACCACTATCCAACGTTGTTGTCAACCACTTACGGTAGGTGTCCATCACCACTATACAACGTCGTTGTCAACCACTTACGGTAGGTGTCCATCACCACTATCCAACGTCGTTGTCAACCACTTACGGTAGGTGTCCATCACCACTATCCAACGTCGTTGTCAACCACTTACGGTAGGTGTCCATCATCACTACCCAACGTCGTTGTCAACCACTTACGGTAGGTGTCCATCACCAATATCCAACGTCGTTGTCAACCACTTACGGTAGGTGTCCATCACCACTATCCAACGTCGTTGTCAACCACTTACGATAGGTGTCCATCACCACTATCCAACGTCGTTGTCAACCACTTACGGTAGGTGTCCATCACCACTATCCAACGTCGTTGTCAACCACTTACGGTAGGTGTCCATCACCACTATCCAACGTCGTTGTCAACCACTTACGGTAGGTGTCCATCACCACTATCCAACGTCGTTGTCAACCACTTACGGTAGGTGTCCATCACCACTATCCAACGTCGTTGTCAACCACTTACGGTAGGTGTCCATCACCACTATCCAACGTCGTTGTCAACCACTTACGGTAGGTGTCCATCACCACTATACAACGTCGTTGTCAACCACTTACGGTAGGTGTCCATCACCACTGTCAGCCATTTAAGGTAGGCAGGTGGTCGCCCTTCTCACCCGGTACTTCGCTTTCCTTCACAGATAAAACTAGCCATGCGCACGATATATTTGAAATATGTTTAAAGGTGGTATTAAACATTCGTAATCATAACAATTTCTTTAAAATGCAATTTTTAACATGTATTGGTACAATATATAATATCACAATCGATTAAAACTAATCAAGGTTTGTTACATGTTTGAAAAAAAAAAACAATTGAGAGATATAAAAAATGTAATGTGGTTAAAACTTGTAAACATCGATCGAAATTAGCAAAATAAAAACGAAATATTTTCTTAACATGTTTTTAATCTTAGAACAATAACCAATAGTAATGAATGTCATTTTCTTTCCATGTTTCGCATCAGAAATGTTTTTGTTGATTGATATTTACAAGATATCTTCAACACCACCTACCTTTAATGATCAGTCTAAAGGATATATATCTATATATATATATATAAAATACAAGCATTTCCTTTAAGTTGGTAAGATTTATTTTGTTTGCAAGTTATTAAAAATAAATTTACACAGTATACTAATGACACTTTTTTAACTATGCTTCAAACATTTTTTTTTCGGATGAAATCGAGTTGCCCTGTTCCTTTCAGCTGATAAAAAAATAATTACAGCGAAAATATGCGAAGAATTTTCACTTTTTGATCTTGACGGAACCTACACGTAATAACACAATTTCTTAGTTTTATAAAATTTTTGTTTTTGGAAAAAAGAACATTTGTGAGAATGGTGTTATAATTTTCTTTAGGAAATAAATGATTTTTTTATTTTATTTTGATCATATTGAAGAAATTAAATAATATTTCGGTGAACAGTAGAAACAGTAACTGAATGTCAAGAGTTGTATACCTGAAGGTTCAATGTTCACTGAAATATGAATTGTAGAATGTAACTGCCAATACAATGTTTATATCAAAGAAAACTATCACACGTACGAGGTTGTGTAACAGGCATTAATTCCTATCATTTTCAGGTTTTTTTTACATTATCATGTCCTATAATTTGCAAAGAACTATTGCTTCAAAATAGGAAGCGTAATTCAGGAATAAGGGTAATAACAAAATTACCGAACTCCGAACAATCTTACAAAGGGAAAGTCAAAACTGAATCGGCAAATCAGCGTCCATAGAAAAGTTACTGTAACGCTTAATATAGCTATTAAAGATGTTGTTTTACACATACATCTACAGAGATCAGCTTAATATAGCTATTAAAGATGTTGTTTTACACATACATCTACAGATATCAGCTTAATATAGCTATTACAGATGTTGTTTTACACTTACATCTACAGAGATCAGCTTAATATAGCTATTAAAGATGTTGTTTTACACTTACATCTACAGAGATCAGCTTAATATAGCTATTAAAGATGTTGTTTTACACATACATCAACAGAGATCAGCTTAATATAGCTATTACAGATGTTGTTTTACACATACATCTACAGAGATCAGCTTAATATAGCTATTAAAGATGTTGTTTTACACATACATCTACAGATATCAGCTTAATATAGCTATTACAGATGTTGTTTTACACATACATCTACAGAGATCAGCTTAATATAGCTATTAAAGATGTTGTTTTACACATACATCTACAGAGATCAGCTTAATATAGCTATTAAAGATGTTGTTTTACACATACATCTACAGAGATCAGCTTAATATAGCTATTAAAGATGTTGTTTTACACATACATCTACAGAGATCAGCTTAATATAGCTATTACAGATGTTGTTTTACACATACATCTACAGAGATCAGCTTAATATAGCTATTAAAGATGTTGTTTTACACATACATCTACAGAGATCAGCTTAATATAGCTAATAAAGATGTTGTTTTACACATACATCTACAGAGATCAGCTTAATATAACTATTACAGATGTTGTTTTACACATACATCAACAGAGATCAGCTTAATATAGCTATTACAGATGTTGTTTTACACATACATCTACAGAGATCAGCTTAATATAGCTATTAAAGATGTTGTTTTACACATACATCTACAGAGATCAGCTTAATATAGCTATTAAAGATGTTGTTTTACACATACATCAACAGAGATCAGCTTAATATAGCTATTACAGATGTTGTTTTACACATACATCTACAGAGATCAGCTTAATATAGCTATTAAAGATGTTGTTTTACACATACATCTACAGAGATCAGCTTAATATAGCTATTACAGATGTTGTTTTACACATACATCTACAGAGATCAGCTTAATAAAGCTATTAAAGATGTTGTTTTACACTTACATCTACAGAGATCAGCTTAATATAGCTATTACAGATGTTGTTTTACACATACATCTACAGATATCAGCTTAATAAAGCTATTAAAGATGTTGTTTTACACTTACATCTACAGAGATCAGCTTAATATAGCTATTACAGATGTTGTTTTACACATACATCTACAGAGATCAGCTTAATATAGCTATTAAAGATGTTGTTTTACACATACATCTACAGAGATCAGCTTAATATAACTATTAAAGATGTTGTTTTACACATACATCTACAGAGATCAGCTTAATATAGCTATTACAGATGTTGTTTTACACTTACATCAACAGAGATCAGCTTAATATAGCTATTAAAGATGTTGTTTTACACATACATCTACAGAGATCAGCTTAATATAACTATTAAAGATGTTGTTTTACACATACATCTACAGAGATCAGCTTAATATAGCTATTAAAGATGTTGTTTTACACATACATCTACAGATATCAGCTTAATAAAGCTATTAAAGATGTTGTTTTACACTTACATCTACAGAGATCAGCTTAATATAGCTATTACAGATGTTGTTTTACACATACATCTACAGCGATCAGCTTAATATAGCTATTACAGATGTTGTTTTACACATACATCTACAGAGATCAGCTTAATATAGCTATTAAAGATGTTGTTTTACACATACATCTACAGAGATCAGCTTAATATAGCTATTAAAGATGTTGTTTTACACATACATCTACAGAGATCAGCTTAATATAGCTATTAAAGATGTTGTTTTACACATACATCTACAGAGATCAGCTTAATATAGCTATTAAAGATGTTGTTTTACACATACATCTACAGAGATCAGCTTAATATAGCTATTACAGATGTTGTTTTACACATACATCAACAGAGATCAGCTTAATATAGCTATTAAAGATGTTGTTTTACACATACATCAACAGAGATCAGCTTAATATAGCTATTACAGATGTTGTTTTACACATACATCAACAGAGATCAGCTTAATAAAGCTATTAAAGATGTTGTTTTACACATACATCTACAGAGATCAGCTTAATAAAGCTATTAAAGATGTTGTTTTACACATACATCTACAGAGATCAGCTTAATATAGCTATTAAAGATGTTGTTTTACACATACATCTACAGAGATCAGCTTAATATAGCTATTAAAGATGTTGTTTTACACATACATCTACAGAGATCAGCTTAATATAGCTATTAAAGATGTTGTTTTACACATACATCTACAGAGATCAGCTTAATAAAGCTATTAAAGATGTTGTTTTACACATACATCTACAGAGATCAGCTTAATATAGCTATTAAAGATGTTGTTTTACACATATTATCTACAGAGATCAGCTTAATATAGCTATTAAAGATGTTGTTTTACACATACATCTACAGAGATCAGCTTAATAAAGCTATTAAAGATGTTGTTTTACACATACATCTACAGAGATCAGCTTAATATAGCTATTAAAGATGTTGTTTTACACATACATCTACAGAGATCAGCTTAATAAAGCTATTAAAGATGTTGTTTTACACATACATCTACAGAGATCAGCTTAATATAGCTATTAAAGATGTTGTTTTACACATACATCTACAGAGATCAGCTTAATAAAGCTATTAAAGATGTTGTTTTACACATAC
Source organism: Bathymodiolus brooksi (assembly GCA_963680875.1). Lineage (NCBI taxonomy): Eukaryota > Metazoa > Mollusca > Bivalvia > Mytilida > Modiolidae > Bathymodiolus > Bathymodiolus brooksi. The sequence goes on from OY804575.1 coordinate 41,267,714, forward strand.
ATCTACAGAGATCAGCTTAATAAAGCTATTAAAGATGTTGTTTTACACTTACATCTACAGAGATCAGCTTAATATAGCTATTGAAGATGTTGTTTTACACATACATCTACAGAGATCAGCTTAATATAGCTATTAAAGATGTTGTTTTACACATACATCTACAGAGATCAGCTTAATATAGCTATTACAGATGTTGTTTTACACATACATCTACAGAGATCAGCTTAATATAGCTATTACAGATGTTGTTTTACACATACATCTACAGAGATCAGCTTAATATAGCTATTGAAGATGTTGTTTTACACATACATCTACAGAGATCAGCTTAATATAGCTATTAAAGATGTTGTTTTACACATACATCTACAGATATCAGCTTAATATAGCTATTACAGATGTTGTTTTACACATACATCTACAGAGATCAGCTTAATAAAGCTATTAAAGATGTTGTTTTACACATACATCAACAGAGATCAGCTTAATATAGCTATTAAAGATGTTGTTTTACACATACATCTACAGAGATCAGTTTAATATAGCTATTAAAGATGTTGTTTTACACATACATCTACAGAGATCAGCTTAATATAGCTATTAAAGATGTTGTTTTACACATACATCTACAGAGATCAGCTTAATATAGCTATTAAAGATGTTGTTTTGCACATACATCTACAGAGATCAGCTTAATATAGCTATTAAAGATGTTGTTTTATACATACATCTACAGAGATCAGCTTAATATAGCTATTACAGATGTTGTTTTGCACATACATCTACAGAGATCAGCTTAATAAAGCTATTAAAGATGTTGTTTTACACATACATCTACAGAGATCAGCTTAATATAGCTATTAAAGATGTTGTTTTACACATACATCTACAGAGATCAGCTTAATATAGCTATTAAAGATGTTGTTTTATACATACATCTACAGAGATCAGCTTAATATAGCTATTAAAGATGTTGTTTTATACATACATCTACAGAGATCAGCTTAATATAGCTATTAAAGATGTTGTTTTATACATACATCTACAGAGATCAGCTTAATATAGCTATTACAGATGTTGTTTTACACATACATCTACAGAGATCAGCTTAATATAGCTATTACAGATGTTGTTTTACACATACATCTACAGAGATCAGCTTAATATAGCTATTAAAGATGTTGTTTTACACATACATCTACAGAGATCAGCTTAATATAGCTATTAAAGATGTTGTTTTACACATACATCTACAGAGATCAGCTTAATATAGCTATTACAGATGTTGTTTTACACATACATCTACAGAGATCAGCTTAATAAAGCTATTAAAGATGTTGTTTTACACATACATCAACAGAGATCAGCTTAATATAGCTATTACAGATGTTGTTTTACACATACATCTACAGAGATCAGCTTAATATAGCTATTAAAGATGTTGTTTTGCACATACATCTACAGAGATCAGCTTAATATAGCTATTACAGATGTTGTTTTACACATACATCTACAGAGATCAGCTTAATATAGCTATTAAAGATGTTGTTTTACACATACATCTACAGAGATCAGCTTAATATAGCTATTACAGATGTTGTTTTACACATACATCTACAGAGATCAGCTTAATAAAGCTATTAAAGATGTTGTTTTACACATACATCAACAGAGATCAGCTTAATATAGCTATTACAGATGTTGTTTTACACATACATCTACAGAGATCAGCTTAATATAACTATTAAAGATGTTGTTTTACACATACATCTACAGAGATCAGCTTAATATAGCTATTAAAGATGTTGTTTTACACATACATCTACAGAGATCAGCTTAATATAGCTATTAAAGATGTTGTTTTACACATACATCTACAGAGATCAGCTTAATATAGCTATTAAAGATGTTGTTTTGCACATACATCTACAGAGATCAGCTTAATAAAGCTATTAAAGATGTTGTTTTACACATACATCTACAGAGATCAGCTTAATATAGCTATTAAAGATGTTGTTTTACACATACATCTACAGAGATCAGCTTAATATAGCTATTAAAGATGTTGTTTTACACATACATCTACAGAGATCAGCTTAATATAGCTATTAAAGATGTTGTTTTACACATACATCTACAGAGATCAGCTTAATAAAGCTATTAAAGATGTTGTTTTACACATACATCTACAGAGATCAGCTTAATATAGCTATTAAAGATGTTGTTTTACACATACATCTACAGAGATCAGCTTAATATAGCTATTACAGATGTTGTTTTACACATACATCTACAGAGATCAGCTTAATATAGCTATTACAGATGTTGTTTTACACATACATCTACAGATATCAGCTTAATATAGCTATTAAAGATGTTGTTTTACACATACATCTACAGAGATCAGCTTAATATAGCTATTAAAGATGTTGTTTTACACATACATCTACAGAGATCAGCTTAATATAGCTATTAAAGATGTTGTTTTACACATACATCTACAGAGATCAGCTTAATATAGCTATTAAAGATGTTGTTTTGCACATACATCTACAGAGATCAGCTTAATAAAGCTATTAAAGATGTTGTTTTACACATACATCAACAGAGATCAGCTTAATATAGCTATTAAAGATGTTGTTTTACACATACATCAACAGAGATCAGCTTAATATAGCTATTAAAGATGTTGTTTTACACATACATCTACAGAGATCAGCTTAATATAGCTATTAAAGATGTTGTTTTACACATACATCAACAGAGATCAGCTTAATATAGCTATTAAAGATGTTGTTTTACACATACATTTACAGAGATCAGCTTAATATAGCTATTAAAGATGTTGTTTTACACATACATCTACAGAGATCAGCTTAATATAGCTATTAAAGATGTTGTTTTGCACATACATCTACAGAGATCAGCTTAATAAAGCTATTAAAGATGTTGTTTTACACATACATCTACAGAGATCAGCTTAATATAGCTATTAAAGATGTTGTTTTACACATACATCTACAGAGATCAGCTTAATATAGCTATTAAAGATGTTGTTTTACACATACATCTACAGAGATCAGCTTAATATAGCTATTAAAGATGTTGTTTTACACATACATCAACAGAGATCAGCTTAATATAGCTATTAAAGATGTTGTTTTACACATACATCAACAGAGATCAGCTTAATATAGCTATTAAAGATGTTGTTTTACACATACATCTACAGAGATCAGCTTAATATAGCTATTAAAGATGTTGTTTTACACATACATCAACAGAGATCAGCTTAATATAGCTATTAAAGATGTTGTTTTACACATACATCTACAGAGATCAGCTTAATATAGCTATTAAAGATGTTGTTTTACACATACATCTACAGAGATCAGCTTAATATAGCTATTAAAGATGTTGTTTTACACATACATCAACAGAGATCAGCTTAATATAGCTATTAAAGATGTTGTTTTACACATACATCTACAGAGATCAGCTTAATATAGCTATTAAAGATGTTGTTTTACACATACATCTACAGAGATCAGCTTAATATAGCTATTAAAGATGTTGTTTTACACATACATCAACAGAGATCAGCTTAATATAGCTATTAAAGATGTTGTTTTACACATACATCTACAGAGATCAGCTTAATATAGCTATTAAAGATGTTGTTTTACACATACATCTACAGAGATCAGCTTAATATAGCTATTAAAGATGTTGTTTTGCACATACATCTACAGAGATCAGCTTAATAAAGCTATTAAAGATGTTGTTTTACACATACATCTACAGAGATCAGCTTAATATAGCTATTAAAGATGTTGTTTTACACATACATCTACAGAGATCAGCTTAATATAGCTATTAAAGATGTTGTTTTACACATACATCTACAGAGATCAGCTTAATATAGCTATTAAAGATGTTGTTTTACACATACATCTACAGAGATCAGCTTAATAAAGCTATTAAAGATGTTGTTTTACACATACATCTACAGAGATCAGCTTAATATAGCTATTAAAGATGTTGTTTTACACATACATCTACAGAGATCAGCTTAATATAGCTATTACAGATGTTGTTTTACACATACATCTACAGAGATCAGCTTAATATAGCTATTACAGATGTTGTTTTACACATACATCTACAGATATCAGCTTAATATAGCTATTAAAGATGTTGTTTTACACATACATCTACAGAGATCAGCTTAATATAGCTATTAAAGATGTTGTTTTACACATACATCTACAGAGATCAGCTTAATATAGCTATTAAAGATGTTGTTTTACACATACATCTACAGAGATCAGCTTAATATAGCTATTAAAGATGTTGTTTTGCACATACATCTACAGAGATCAGCTTAATAAAGCTATTAAAGATGTTGTTTTACACATACATCAACAGAGATCAGCTTAATATAGCTATTAAAGATGTTGTTTTACACATACATCAACAGAGATCAGCTTAATATAGCTATTAAAGATGTTGTTTTACACATACATCTACAGAGATCAGCTTAATATAGCTATTAAAGATGTTGTTTTACACATACATCAACAGAGATCAGCTTAATATAGCTATTAAAGATGTTGTTTTACACATACATCTACAGAGATCAGCTTAATATAGCTATTAAAGATGTTGTTTTACACATACATCTACAGAGATCAGCTTAATATAGCTATTAAAGATGTTGTTTTACACATACATCAACAGAGATCAGCTTAATATAGCTATTAAAGATGTTGTTTTACACATACATCTACAGAGATCAGCTTAATATAGCTATTAAAGATGTTGTTTTACACATACATCTACAGAGATCAGCTTAATATAGCTATTACAGATGTTGTTTTACACATACATCTACAGAGATCAGCTTAATATAGCTATTACAGATGTTGTTTTACACATACATCTACAGAGATCAGCTTAATATAGCTATTAAAGATGTTGTTTTACACATACATCAACAGAGATCAGCTTAATATAGCTATTAAAGATGTTGTTTTACACATACATCTACAGAGATCAGTTTAATATAGCTATTAAAGATGTTGTTTTACACATACATCTACAGAGATCAGCTTAATATAGCTATTAAAGATGTTGTTTTACACATACATCTACAGATATCAGCTTAATATAGCTATTACAGATGTTGTTTTACACATACATCTACAGATATCAGCTTAATATAGCTATTACAGATGTTGTTTTACACATACATCTACAGATATCAGCTTAATATAGCTATTACAGATGTTGTTTTACACATACATCTACAGAGATCAGCTTAATATAGCTATTAAAGATGTTGTTTTACACTTACATCTACAGAGATCAGTTTAATATAGCTATTAAAGATGTTGTTTTACACATACATCTACAGAGATCAGCTTAATATAGCTATTAAAGATGTTGTTTTACACATACATCTACAGAGATCAGCTTAATATAGCTATTAAAGATGTTGTTTTACACATACATCTACAGATATCAGCTTAATATAGCTATTACAGATGTTGTTTTACACATACATCTACAGATATCAGCTTAATATAGCTATTACAGATGTTGTTTTACACATACATCCACAGAGATCAGCTTAATAAAGCTATTAAAGATGTTGTTTTACACATACATCTACAGATATCAGCTTGATATAGCTATTAAAGATGTTGTTTTACACATACATCTACAGATATCAGCTTAATAAAGCTATTACAGATGTTGTTTTACACATACATCAACAGAGATCAGCTTAATATAGCTATTAAAGATGTTGTTTTACACATACATCCACAGAGATCAGCTTAATATAGCTATTACAGATGTTGTTTTACACATACATCTACAGAGATCAGCTTGATATAGCTATTACAGATGTTGTTTTACACATACATCTACAGAGATCAGCTTAATAAAGCTATTAAAGATGTTGTTTTACACATACATCTACAGAGATCAGCTTAATATAGCTATTACAGATGTTGTTTTACACATACATCTACAGAGATCAGCTTAATATAGCTATTACAGATGTTGTTTTACACATACATCTACAGAGATCAGCTTGATATAGCTATTAAAGATGTTGTTTTACACATACATCAACAGAGATCAGCTTAATATAGCTATTAAAGATGTTGTTTTACACATACATCTACAGAGATCAGCTTAATATAGCTATTACAGATGTTGTTTTACACATACATCTACAGAGATCAGCTTAATATAGCTATTAAAGATGTTGTTTTACACATACATCTACAGAGATCAGCTTAATATAGCTATTACAGATGTTGTTTTACACATACATCTACAGAGATCAGCTTAATATAGCTATTAAAGATGTTGTTTTACACTTACATCTACAGAGATCAGCTTAATATAGCTATTAAAGATGTTGTTTTACACATACATCTACAGAGATCAGCTTAATATAGCTATTACAGATGTTGTTTTACACTTACATCTACAGAGATCAGTTTAATATAGCTATTACAGATGTTGTTTTACACTTACATCTACAGAGATCAGCTTAATAAAGCTATTAAAGATGTTGTTTTACACATACATCTACAGAGATCAGCTTAATATAGCTATTACAGATGTTGTTTTACACATACATCTACAGAGATCAGCTTAATATAGCTATTAAAGATGTTGTTTTACACTTACATCTACAGAGATCAGCTTAATATAGCTATTAAAGATGTTGTTTTACACATACATCTACAGAGATCAGCTTAATATAGCTATTACAGATGTTGTTTTACACATACATCTACAGAGATCAGCTTAATATAGCTATTAAAGATGTTGTTTTACACTTACATCTACAGAGATCAGCTTAATATAGCTATTACAGATGTTGTTTTACACATACATCTACAGAGATCAGCTTAATATAGCTATTAAAGATGTTGTTTTACACATACATCTACAGAGATCAGCTTAATATAGCTATTAAAGATGTTGTTTTACACATACATCTACAGAGATCAGCTTAATATAGCTATTACAGATGTTGTTTTACACATACATCTACAGAGATCAGCTTAATATAGCTATTAAAGATGTTGTTTTACACATACATCTACAGAGATCAGCTTAATAAAGCTATTAAAGATGTTGTTTTACACATACATCTACAGAGATCAGCTTAATATAGCTATTAAAGATGTTGTTTTACACATACATCTACAGAGATCAGCTTAATATAGCTATTAAAGATGTTGTTTTACACATACATCTACAGAGATCAGCTTAATTTGGCTTTTCTGGTTCCTATAGTTTCAGGTTAAGTATATATATATATTTATTACATGCACATTGTATTATGAATAAAAAGTTTAATCGTCAACATTTCTTTCAATATCAACAAAACAAACAACTACGACCTCTCACGATGACAAAACACGTCCTGGCTTGATATATATACATGTTGTCATAGCAATGAGTCTGACGGTATAATTTTATTATATGTTTGTTATATACAATATAATAAAATGGTACAAGGAAAATAAGATGTCCTTGTGCCATTCCCTGATGGAACTCCAGGGTCTAGAAAATTGACACACTTCTCTGTATGCTGCTGGTATTAGTCAGTGGTGGTGAGGTGCCAGACACTATTTTTCGAATATATTTGTTGTTTCCATCATTGGAAGAACACATTTCAAGACCTATATTTTTTTAACATGGTGTGTCGTTTGTATTCCTGTCATAATTTTAGCATATATACTGTTCACTTGAAGTTAAACGGCAATCAATCAATAAAAAAAGAATGTAAAAGAAAAAGACGGAATACATTCTCATTCTAAGATTTCGCGGCATAATTTTATACGTGTATGAAAGTGCTATGTTTCTAATTTAGGAAATAAACCATTTGAAAATTCCAATTTCTAAAGTGACAAACATTACAAAACTATACAGCACTGCATTTTCAATGTTTCATTAGATTCTTAAATGTCACCATATTAAAACTGAAAGATAAATTGCAATTTTAATATAAATATGTATTAAAGAGTCATAGCACCACCAGTAACGAAAATCTACTAAAGGAAATAGGACCTGTTCGTGATGTAAATCTATCTGAATATATTTGTATTGCATTGTTTTTTTTTTGTTTTTTTTACAATATCGTGCATTGTTTTAACTCGTCGACCTTTTTATTCCATTTCTCGCCCCTGTAATACATGTTTATATTTAGAACATCCATTTTTTTTGTTTGAAACACTGGTAACAGTAATGCACGGTGTATATTCAAACCGAATCCTTTGAGGTATATTGACGTTGCTCGGTCCATTTCAGCCGAGAAAAAGGAATCCCGTTAAACGCAAGGATGTAAACAAGCGTTGAAAAACACATTTGTTTTATCAATATCAAATAATATATGAATGAAACGTTCAATGACGGGATACTTAGTTGATTAGTTAGTTTGTCTATTACTATGCGAGTTTTTATATACACTGTACATGTACATGTAAAATCTTATTCGTAATGATTTTAACTTGCCATCATTAGTCCAAGTGTGATTGATTTAAGCTATATTCATGACGAAAACAAGCTTACTGACATATAGATCATGTAGGTAAAAAAGGTGACACGGAGATGGACCTTCGACCGAAAGTTTTAGATTGCCACAAAAACGAGGATAGGTAGGAAAATGTCGCCGTGCAACAAAAGACCACTTCTAACGAGTAACTGCTCATTGGGAGGTGTGAGTTGTCTTTTACCTGTAAAGAGCGTGACATTGCCATTACTCATGGTGTAAAGAGCGTGACATTGCCATTACTCAAGGTGTAAAGAGCGTGACATGGTCATTACTCAAGGCACTAGTTTCCATTAGTTGTGTATTGGGAGGTGTGAGTTGTCTTTTACCTGTAAAGAGCGTGACATTGCCATTACTCAAGGTGTAAAGAGCGTGACATTGCCATTACTCAAGGTGTAAAGAGCGTGACATTGTCATTACTCAAGACACTAGTTTCCGTTAGTTGTGTATTGGGGGGTGTGAGTTGTCTTTTACATGTAAAGAGCGTGACATTGTCATTACTCAAGGTGTAAAGAGCGTGACATTGTCATTACTCAAGGTGTAAAGAGCGTGACATTGTCATTACTCAAGACACTAGTTTCCGTTAGTTGTGTATTGGGAGGTGTGAGTTGTCTTTTACATGTAAAGAGCGTGACATTGTCATTACTCAAGGCACTAGTTTCCGTTAGTTGTGTATACATTTGATTATTCCCACATTACAAGCGGACCCTTACCACACGTCCCTTTCTTATTAATAATCCCTTTATATATATTATTGCTACGGAAATTGTAATTTTGACCAACCACTTATATTTATTATCTACAAGTTCCCCATATATAATCAGCTAAGTAATGTTTTTAGTAAATATAAATTGTCAATCAATATTTGAACTTTCATAGCAGCATTTTTGCTAAAGTGAATATTATTAAAAAAGGGACTTGTCGCAATTCTAGCGATCGCTCTCGCAGCGGGAAGTAGGTCCTATTTCTATATCCCGGGGTTACGGTGCCTGAGCAATATCTTCTTTGTTAAATATTTAAATAATTGGATAAATGAACTCAATAGTCACATATTTCAAATAAATTATTACAGTGATTCTTATAGTTTTATTATCTCATATAGCGAAGGGTTCCTATTGGTTAAGTTGAAGTCATCACTTCGAAAGTTTTATGGTAGCCACCATGATTTGTTACAAATGACCATGGATATGGTCCGCTTTAGCGTAATTATTATCCAGTCCTTTCCTCGTTCATGAAATATCACCAGGTTTGTAACTAGAGTAACACGACGAGTATTGTCAGTGAAGCAGGAACTGCTTACCCTTCCGGAGCAACTGAGTCCACCCTGTAGTGGTGTTCGTGTTGCTCGACCTTTAGTTTTCTGTATAGTGTTTTTTTAGATCGTTGTTTGCTTTTGTTGTTGTCCTTTTTCATTTGGCCACTGTATTGTCTGTCCTTCTGTCTTTTGGCCACTGTAGTGTCTGTCCTTCTGTCTTTTGGCCACTGTATTGTCTGTCCTTCTGCCATTTGGCCACTGTATTGTCTGTCCTTCTGTCTTTTGGCCACTGTATTGTCTGTCCTTCTGCCATTTGTTGCTTCTGATTACCCCTTTGATATCTCACAAAGACGATTTATTTATTTGAATGTCTACAATAAACGTTTGGGGAATACCGAAGGGACAATCGAAAATTGACAATCTAGAGAAACAGGTAACATGGGGTACACAAGACGAAGAAAAACAAAACAAAAACACAACACCACGATTGTATTGTAATTGTAATATTAACATTTCAAATAACATTTTAGGCCGTTGTGGTGTGCACCCGATGCAACTTTCTGTGATCAAGTTTGTCAGTGACTTGTGGCAGGTCGGGGTTTTCCCCGGTACTTCGGTGTCTATGACTCACGACAGGTCGGTGGTTTCACCCGGTGTCAGTGACTCACAACAGGTCGGTGATTTCACCCGGTACCCCGGTGTCAGTGACTCACGACAGGTGGTTTCACCCGGTATCCCGTTGTCAATGACTCACAACAGGTCGGTGATTTCACCAGGTACCAGGGTGTCAATGACTCACGACATGTCGATGGTTTTCCCCGATACTTCGGTGTCAATGACTCACGACAGGTCAGTGATTTCATCTTGTACCCCGGTGTCAATGACTCACGACAGGTCGGTGGTTTCCCCCGGTACCCCGGTGTCTTCCACAAAGACTCCCACGATATAATTGAAAAACTGTTGGAAGCTATGTTTAGCATCTATTTGCTAAAATAACATATGCGTGATTGATAATAGCCCCTTTGGTATTCTCTAAAGTTTATGATATAAATAATTATGTTTCTGTTTAATATCGCAACATTTAAAATACCAAAACGTGGGAAGAGCTGGTAATAGAAATAGGATTTAGAATCCCCGTCGTGGGATAAACCTTCCCAGACAAGGGATATGTTGGTTGTGTATGACGTAGATGATTGCACTGTGTTTATAGAGTACCACGCATTCCTTTCAAGTAGACGACGACAGGTGACTTGGAGTGAACGTTGGCGGTTCTTAGCAAGGCAAACAATTCAGACCATATTCCTGACTTCTCCTTGTGCAGGGATGATTTTTATTTAGTTAATTAACTGATTTCAGCTATTTCCCTCTGAAACAACAATTCTGAAAGTTGCAGGATACAGTCAGAACAGGTTAAAAATGTCATTTTTAAAGGGGGTGTAAATGGTTTCATTTATTTTCATTGATTTTCAGTTATTCTATATTCTACCCATAGTCATCCCTGCTGGTGGCAATCGAGGGATTCGTCCATCCCAGAGCTACCCGTTACCTAAATGAATTACTGTTTGTTAATTTAATCACGACATTAACATAGCTAAAATACTGGTCTCTGAACATTCCTTAAAATACTGGTCTCTGAACATTCCTGATTGATTGATTGATTGTTGTTTAACATCACGTGATCAGCATTTCAACTATATGTATTACATACTATACTTCTTTAGAAAATTTAGATTGCCCCAAGAACAGGATGATATAATGGATAACGTCACAACGGTACAACAACGACAACTCCTAACAAACTTTGGTGCTGCTGTAATCAGTTTAGGTGCAATGATCGTAGCATTCTACATATAAATAATTATAGGTAGAAATGATGAAAATAGCTAACGGAATATGAAACACAATGTAATCTGTTAGTAGTACTAGCTAGTAGTCTGTTAACTACGACCATTTATTGACCTTGCTATTGTGCTGATCATGTTTATGTTGTCATTCAGTTTTGTGATAGTATTTGGGTTTTTTTTTAGTGGAAGCGAATCTATGCAGGTCTTGTTGATCTTTTGTTTACACATGTATTGCCGATGGAGATCCAGTTATCAAGAGGGGAGGGTTGGAACCCCCTTTACTGGTTTAGCCCTGCAACATCTCCATGCCTATTGCAAGGCAGAACCTGCATTTTCAACGTCATATGTCGTGGTGTTTTTTTATTATTCAGAGAGTTAAGGCGAGAGGTGAGTGTTCGCTTTGTTTGATGTTGCTGGAATTCTTGACCACGATTGCTAACTTTCGCTGAAAGCTTAAAATATATATTCTTGACGATGTTGTAAACAAACGAAGTTGATGATAATACTCGAATGTAAACCTAGACATGTAGAATCATATACCGGTACGGACGTTTTTGTCCAATATTGTTGACTCGGTCAATTGCCTACGAATCCATACTTCATCAAAAAAACATGATGGCTAGTCACCTTTACCTTTTACTCTATGTCCCAATGGTGCTATACGAACAACGCAAATGCTTTATGCAAGGGTACATCATGTCAACTTCAATGATTGTGATCCAAATACTAGACAGTTTCGTAACTGGTCAATATTATTTACACCACAAATATAGAAAATATTTTATTACGTATTAACTATATGTCACGAAAAGTGACAAGCGGCAGCTCTGTGTGTCGGTCTCTGGGAAACATCACCAAGACAGTCTTCTGGAAGAGAAGATAGCATAGATGATCGTATTGGAAATAATTATCAGTATACTGTACATAATAATGTTAATTGCTTTATTGCCTAGCATGAATATTTTATAGCAATGTATAGGATTCAGCCTTGGTATAAATGTACAGAATATACACCACCCGTGGGACCAATGCATCGGTATGATATTACATATTACAAAAGACTAAAATTCTGTCATGTTCATATTTATTAAGAAGAGTTTGAAGGGGTAATCAGAATCCGTAAATCGAAGAAAGACAGACAACACAATGGACAAAAGAATAGACAAAAGGACAAACAACGATCTACAAAACATACACATAAAACTAAAGATCGAGTAACACGAAGTTTCAATTAGCTTCTGTTGAAATTAATATTTCTCTTCCCTGCTTTCAGTTTCAATGCACAGGAATTTGATCCATGAGGGAATAGGTATATCATATTAGTATTTTCTCCGCTGCAGGGTAACGTATTTTCTATTTTAATCTCACGACAGAACGTAAATGAGTGCTTCCTGTATGGATAATGCTGCGCTCCTTAAACGTAGAAGACAATCTGCATCACTTGATAATGACGAACATTTCATAGGACTGGCCAGTTACAATGCAAAAATGTCCGATCCTATCCAATATGCCTCCTTTGAATCAAAACATCCGTACCCCAAGGTAATCATTTTCCTACTTAGGGTTACAGAATCTCATCCTTTACCAATGTAAACATGCCCATGGCCATTCGTCACCTACATAGGTTCAACCCAGTTCATCCTTTACCTACATAGGTTCAACCCAGTCCATTCGTTACCTATATAGGATCAACCCAGTTCATCCTTTACTTACATAGGTTCAACCCAGTTCATCCTTTACCTACATAGGTTCAACCCAGTTCATCCTTTACCTACATAGGTTCAACCCATTTCATTCGTTACCTATATAGGTTCAACCCAGTTCATCCTACATAGGTTCAACCTAGTTCATCCTTTACCTGCATAGGATCAACCCAGTTCATCCTTTACCTACATAGGCTCAGCGCCGTTCATCATTTAGCTACCTAGGCTCAACACAGTTCATCCTTTACCTACATAGGCTCAACCCAGTTCTTCCTTTACCTACATAGGTTCAACCCAGTTCTTCCATTACCTACCTAGGCTCAACACAGTTCATCCTTTACCTACCTAGGATCAACTCAGTTCATCCTTTACCATCATAGGCTCAGCCCAGTTCATCCTTTACCTACATAGGTTCAACCCAGTTCATTCGTTACCTATATAGGTTCAACCCAGTTCATCCTTTTACCTATATAAGTTCAACCCAGTTCATTCGTTACCTATATAGGTTCAACCCAGTTCATCCTTTTACCTACATAGGTTCAACCCAGTTCATTCGCTACCTACATAGGTTCAACCCAGTTCATCCTTTTACCTACATAGGTTCAACCCAGTTCATTCGTTACCTATATAGGTTCAACCCAGTTCATTCGCTACCTACATAGGTTCAACCCAGTTCATCCTTTACCTACATAGGTTCAACCCAGTTCATCCTTTACCCACATAGGTTCAACCCAGTTCATTCTTTACCTACATAGGATCAACCCAGTTCATCCTTTACCTACCTAGGCTCAACCCAGTTCATCCTTTGCCATCATAGGCTAACCCAGTTCATCCTTTACCTACATAGGTTCTATCCAGTTCAGTCGTTACCTACATAGGTTCAACCTAGTACATCCTTTACCTACATAGACTCATCAATTACCATCTTTTACCTACATAGGGTCACCCAATGTCATCCTTTATTCACAGATTAGACTGCAGTTTGCTATGTCTTTCTCATGGTGACCAATATGTGTTTACAGTGGTCCAGACGTCTAGGTAATACATATCTTATATTATATTCTGCAATAAAGGTGTAAATTATTGATGGTTTTGATAATTGTTCCATGGATTTTCCCCCCAGTGTAATTGTGTTTGGGCTGCCACGTTTTATTTACGGATTCTGATTACCCCTTTGGTATCGTCAAACTCTTCTTATTGAAATGCATGTTACAGTCCAGAAGATCTAGAGGAAACGTTTATGTGTGTTAAAGGTATCGATGTTTTCTGATTGGATTTTGGATCTGTTCCGACGGTATCCTCATTTCATTCCATCCTCCCTTGACCCGTATTGTACTTCGCAACAGATGATAGTTTACTCGATCTTTAGTTTTATCCTAAGTACAGATTGTCTAGTATTATATGTGACGTGGCGTCCTTTCGTCTTTTTAAACCAGTTCGATCTGAACCTCTTCATGATAACAACAGAAAATTCCTCCATATTCCGTTTGCTAACAAAGGAATCGATGCTATTAACATCAGCAACATTCTTAATAGAAAAGAGGTCGTAAAAGAAATTCCACCATATTTCAAAAATCAATCTGTTCCCATTGTCTCCTATAGCTACACTAACAGCATTGGCCGTAAAATTTTCAACTGCAAGATATTAACATAGAAGAGTACCTTAAGAACCCTCTGACTTGTGACTGCTCCCACTCTCCTTTTCAATACAACCCATCTGGACATGTAATTACTGGTGATCTGAATATCATTCAACATGAGAGTCTCCGAAAGGTGATTTCTCATGGTCCTAAATTCAGAGAACCTCAACACATCAATTGGAAACATAATTTCAAGATAATTATGGATGCTGTTGAAGATTATGCCAGAAGGTGGATAAAGAGAGAAGTAGACCAAGATCCTGAGTTAGAGTCCTTGTCAGACTGGGTTAGAACAATTAGGTCTCTAGTACAAGGTCGGATTCACAAACTCAAAAATTGCGTTAATAGTCGACCTAAGTCTGTATTTAAAGACCAAGAAGCTGTTAAGTGTCTTTCCTCTCTTCATGACAAATATGTTATCGTTCCTGCGGACAAGGCTTCCAACAATATCGTGTTTGTATGTAAATCATATTACTTCGAATGCCTAATCAAGGAATTGGGCATAAATAGCAACACCTCTAGTAATACCACATACAAACCAACTTCGTTCGACAAAGATGAAATCCTAGCTAACCACAGATCATTCATGACCTCTTTAAACATTCCCTCTGGTAAAGAGTCTGAGGATTTACCCTATTTATATTGGATACCTAAACTCCATAAGACACCATACAAAGAAAGGTACATAGCGGGATCATCAACTTGTTCGACGAAAGAATTGTCTATTCACCTGACAAAGATTATGTCTGCAGTAAAAGAGGGACAACAGAAATATTGTGAAACTGTTTACTCGCGTAGTGGCATAAATCACATGTGGATTTTGAAAAACTCTAAAGATCTTTTGGATAACCTGAAATCAAGATCTTTCTCTCAGGTATCCTCCATTAAAACTTTTGATTTTTCAACTCTATATACCACCCTACCGCATGACAAATTAAACACCCGCTTAAAAGAAACAATTCATAAAGCTTTTAGTCATAGAAACTATGGCTCAAAATTTATTGTGTTAGGCTACAATTCCACATATTTTTCAAACAAAATTCAAAAAGGTAAAACATGCTACTCCGAGGAACAAGTGATCAGTATGCTGGAGTTCCTCATCGATAACATATTTGTCTCCTTTGGAGGGACACTGTTTCAGCAGGTCGTCGGCATACCAATGGGTACGAATTGTGCCCCTCTTCTAGCCGATTTATTTTTATACTCATGAGTCGGAGTTTCTTCAAAAGCTTGTAAAAGATAAAAAGATTCATGAGGCTAGAGCCTTTAATTTCACATACAGGTATATTGATGACGTTTTATCTATCAATAATTCTAGATTTGCAGAATTTCTTCCATTGATATATCCTCCAGAGCTGGAAGTTAAAGAGACTACAGATACAGCTTCGTCCGCATCATTTTTGGACTTATACCTCGAATTTGACGACAGTGGTCAACTCAGTACTAAAATTTATGATAAACGGGACGACTTCAATTTTAAAATCATAAATTTTCCAAACATGTGCAACAATATACCAGCTGCTCCTGCATATGGTGTTTACATCTCGCAATTGATTCGCTATGCTAGGGCCAGTAGCAATTATTCTGATTTCCTGAAACGTCATCTTCATCTGAGAAACAGGCTACTGGACCAGGGCTATAAAAAGATTCGCCTTATTCGATCTCTTAAAAAGTTTATATTCCGATACCAAGATCTTGTCGAAATATATTCCTTCTCTGCAGAAACGATTATAAGCGATGCATTTTCAAATAGTGAAAATGTATAAAGATAAAGAAATCAAGAAAAATGTCAAGGATATTTTTTTATCAATGTGTGACGTAAAAATATTTTTGACATTTACGTCACCGAATATGGTACTGCTTTTACAACTATTCTACCTATTTTGTTCCTGTATTTAAATACTGTAATAGTGACAGCCGGAACCTTTGAATCGTAATGAGAGCGGGAGGTTTGGCGCCTTAAAATCTGATTCAACCCACCATTTCTTTAGAAATGCCTGTACCAAGTCAGGGTCATTACGGTTTTCACAGTTTTCCGGTTGTTGACTGATTTTGTCTGTTTATATAATTATGAGTTTTGACTTTCCCTTTGTAAGATTGTTCGGAGTTCGGTAATTTTGTTATTACCCTTATTTATGTGTATGTTTTGTTGATCGTTGCTTATCCTTTTTCTTTTGGACATTGCCTTGTCTGTCCTTCTTTGATTTACGGATCTTGATTACCCCTTCTTACAACAGAGGGATGGGGTTTAACCATGGCAGAACTTTATCTTACTTTGAGTGCTAGCAATTCGTGTAGGTACTGTGATTTGAGTACTAGTAGCTCGTGTAGGTACTGTGATTTGAGTACTAGTAGCTCGTGTAGGTACTGTGATTTGAGTACTAGTAGCTCGTGTAGGTACTGTGATTTGAGTACTAGTAGCTCGTGTTTGTGCTGTGATGTTCAATGCAATGTATAATGCAGCTCTATATAATTAGTCTGTGTTCTTTTATCTTACTACACAATTTTCAGATATGGAGTTCATATGTCAGGTGTTAATTTAAGCGGATTTATTTGTCCCATAAAACATGTTGGTTGCAAGAACGGGATATTCGTACCTTGCGTTCCGATACCTGGCCTCGTGATAATAAATCTTTCTGGTACGATTTCTGTACCCTAAATCAGTACACAATATATATATATATAGGATTATGGTGTTTAACGCCAATATAAGCAATATTTCAGTTATATCGTGGAAGTCATTTTTATTGGTGGAGGAAACCAGAATATCCGGAGAAAACCATCGACCTGAATACAATACTTTGGTCCTAATTATTTTAATAATACCAAAACATCTATATTTTAAAAAAAGCTGGGTTAGGGTATGATTTTTAATTATGCATAACTTATATGTCTCTGCTGATGCGATATTCCAGAACTTGACAAAAAGCCAAGCCTATCTTTTAACTTTACGTTCAGTTATATAAATGAAGACCTTTCGGTAAAATATTTTAAATATCGTGATTATGTTGGTCGGACTGAGCTTGAAATAACGGATACCAGTGATACAGCTGGGTATGCTTCATTCCTAGACCTACATCTAGAAATTGACCGGTGAAGGTCTGTTAAGTACGAAACTTTACGACAAAAAAGATGATGTCAATTTTCCCTTTGTGCACCTTTCATTTTTATGTAGCAACATGACAGAAGCACGTGGATATGGAGCACATTTTTATACATCTCAAAGTTGATGTGATATTCCAGAGCTTGTTGGTTCCTATCATGATTCAAAGGAGCTTCTAGGGTTCCTAATGGTTAAGTTAAAGTCATCTCGTCGACATTGCTACCATCGCCATGATGATTTGGTTAACCGTGATGGGATATATGTGTCACACATGAAAACGTATATGTTCCATTGGTCGTATTCACATTCCTGTCCTTTCCTCATTCATGACTTATCACCGGGTTTGCAACAAGGGTTGGTGCCACTAGTGGAGCAGGATCTGCCTACCTTTTTGGAACACCTGGGTTTATCCCAGAGTTTTTAGTAGGGTTCACGTTGTTCTTATTGTCCAATCACATCGGAACGCGCTTAGTCTGCCTGATCTTTTAATGATTTTCTTAAATAATCAGTGACACGATCTCCTCTGAAAATTAGGCACAATATATATTTTACACCTTTACTCAATATTCGAAGAATGTGATAAATTTTCTCATTTAATTAGCCCCACGTGTGATTGGTCTTTGATCATTGAATCATTTTGCCATCACCTGCTTTTCCCTAAGAGATTATAACAAACATGTCTACCATAGCGTTGAAACTTTACTTGAATACTTGGGAACCCCGAATTCAATGCCTTGCTCCCAATTATTTTAGTAATACCAAAACATCTATATTTTACAAAAAGCTGGGTTAGGGTATGATTTTTCACTATGCATAAGTTGTATGTCTCAGTTGATACGATATTCCAGCCAAGCATATCTTTTAACTTCACGTTCCGTTATATAAATGATGACCTTTCAGTAAATAGCTCTAAATGTGTTGATTATGTTGGTCGCACCTATCCCACTGAGCTTCAAATAACGGATAGCACTGATACAGCTAGGCATGCTTCATACCTAGACCTACATCTAGAAATTGACAGTGAAGGTCTTTAAAGAATCAAACTTTACGACAAAAGAGATAATTTTCAATTTTCCCATTGTGAACTTTTCATTTTTATGTAGCAACATGCCAGCAGCACGTGCATATGGAGCACATCTGTATACATCTCAAAGTTGATTCCAGAGCTTGTGGGTTCTTATCATGATTCTTCTTCCCTATTCCTCTGTTTATAAGCTTTGAACATTTTATATTACCTTATGTTTCTTTATTATCATAGTCTAAACAAGTTTATTATTTTTTGTTTATTTTCTTTGTGAATAAAGAAAAAAGGGAAAGGACTTCATTAATGTTATAGCAACCTGTGTCGAATCCCATTTGCTACTTTGTATGAAAATAAAATATGCTTAAACTTTAAACTTGTATGCTGACAACATAGACAATCTGCTGGTAGAGCTATGGAGTGGGTCGTACCAACCATTAAATCAGTAGTTTTATATTGCATTTACTATTATCTGACTATATTATATTCGATATTTAATTCCAACAAACTGATGACCTATTTATTTTGGTCACCCACGAATACCATTAGTTTCTTTAGATAATTATAACTAATTGTTATTAAATCTGTTAGAAGTTTCAGTTATGATTTGTATCTAATGGTCGTTACCATGCTATCTAGTAGTCAGTACAACCATTCACTGACCAGGCTATTGTACTGTCCATGTTTATGTTTTCATTCATTTTTATGATAATGTGTGGTCTTTCTTGAGTGGGTGCAAATCTTTTTTTTTTTATTGTTTGCTTATATCTGTATAGCCGTTGAAGAACCAATTATCAAGAGCGTTTTTGGGATCTCATTAACCGGTTTAATCCCGTCATATTTTTGTGTCCGTTCCATGCCAGGATTTGAATTTAATCGGCATATGTAGTGGTTTTTTTGTGTACAATGATTTGAGGTGAGAGGGGGTTGTTTGTTTTTTTGTTGATATTTGTGGAATTGTTGACCATCACTGTTTAACAACAATGTACAAACAAACAAATGTAGATATCTAATTTAGTGCGCACAAAATGTTCCCGGGGTAACCTTCATTAGGTAAGGTCTAGTCAAAAGAGTGCAAAGCAAAGCTATTTTAAAGTCTTTGGGTTCAAGAAAACTAAGGGCCTAAATATGATAGCCAAAATCGTCGACGGTCAGATATGCCTGAGTGTGGAGACACTTACTTTATTAATAATTACATTAGTTAGGAATAGCCAATTTCAATAACTAATAGACATATCTAAAATACCCTGATTACAGGGTGGATGGTAGTCATGGGGAATATAGTCCGCCATTAGAGGCATCACCCAGTGATAATACAACTCTCTTTTCATAATTGTATTTTGTAAGGAAGTAGTTCATGAATAATGAAGACAAATTATTTATTCAAGTAAACGAGTGACTCGTGTACTTGAAAAAGCCACCTTCTTCGAGGGTGAAATAATATCATTATAAGCAAGACTTTGCTGAGTGGTCTTTAATGGGCCGTTGGAAAGCACTATTGTCTGGTCCTGTCCACTATCTGCTCTATTTTTTGTGGCAATCAAAACATCTGTCAACATGTTCACCTTTTACCTACCCTATTAATTGTTGATAAACTTATTCTCGACACGAATCCTCACCTGGCGTTAAGCATTAATCAACAATCAATCCTTTTCTTTATTGTCGATCTCTGCAACTGGACAAACTTTGTATTTATTTTGAATGTGGAATTATTCTAACGACCAGGCAAGTTGATATTCTCACGACCAGGCAAGTTTATATTCTAACGAGCAGGCAAGTTTATATTCTAACGAGCAGGCAAGTTTATGTTCTAACGACCAGGCAAGTTTATATTCTACCGAGCAGGCAAATTTATATTCTAACGACCAGGCAAGTTGATATTCTACCGAACAGACAAGTTGATATTCTAGCGAGCAGGCAAGTCTATGTTCTAACGACCAGGCAAGTTTATATTCTAACGAGCAGGCAAGTTTATATTCTAACGAGCAGGTAAGTATATATTCTAACGAACAAGCAAGTTGATATTCTAACGAGCAGGCAAGTTTATGTTCTAACGACCAGGCAAGTTTATATTCTACCGAGCAGGCAAACCTATATTCTGACGAGCGGGCAAGTTTATGTTCCACATAATTTTTGTTTTCATCAAATGATGGTTAAGGCCATTGGCAATAGTAGTATACACAGCAACTTTGTATAATGTATAAAGTTCAAGATTGAGATTAATTATTCGTACAGTTATGAGAGAGTGGACATTTTACTCACATGTAGAAAGCATTTTGATGGCGGCATCATTTCATTTAAAGGAGAGGTCTAAACCCTTAAAACTAACTTAGCTAACAACTCTTTACAGAAGTATCTGTACCAAGAAAGGATAATTTAGTGATCGGTCATGTGCGTGGGTAGCTGCGGAACCGTAGCCCTTTATGATCCTTTATATATATATATTTTTTTTTGCGGACCATAGGGCTACGGTTTTCACTCTATCAACAACTTTCGAAACTGCGCAAAAAAAATCTTGCGCCGCTTTTTTGCCAATTTTTGTCATGAAATCGGGTGCGAGAACGATCAAACATATATAT
This sequence comes from Bathymodiolus brooksi, assembly GCA_963680875.1. Taxonomy (NCBI): domain Eukaryota; kingdom Metazoa; phylum Mollusca; class Bivalvia; order Mytilida; family Modiolidae; genus Bathymodiolus; species Bathymodiolus brooksi. The sequence continues at coordinate 41,289,440 of OY804575.1, forward strand.
TTCGTTTCGTTACATATTTATCTACATTCTTCTATTCTTACTTACCTATTAATATTCATTTCCAGTTCATTATCATAACAAATATCTCATTTGTGACAAATCCCGCCTACTTCGTCCGCCATCTTGCTTCTCCGGTAGTCTCGTTCTGAGGTCACGTGATTTTTCCAAATATAACCCTATATTAACTTGGCCCAAAATAGGGGGGTGGGAGATGTCAATAATCATTTTCAAAAATGTTCAATGAAAGTCACTTTCAGAAAAAGAAATTTAAAAAAAATATTTATTTATTCAGATTATTTATTGAAAAATATATGCCAAGAAGATCCAAACTCTCATTTCTCCTTATATAAAACCGCCGAAAACATATTCGGTAAAACGTAAACAAACCAAACACGTGTTTGCGGTTTATAAATAAATAGGGTTGTATTAGAACGAGACTACCGGAGAAGAAAGATGGCGGACGAAGTAGGCGGGATTTGTCACAAATGAGATATTTGTTATGATAAGGAACTGGAAATGAATATTAATAGGTAAGTAAGTATAGAAGAATGTAGATAAATATGTAACGAAACGAAATATATATGTTTGATCGTTCTCGCACCCGATTTCATGACAAAAATTGGCAAAAAAGCGGCGCAAGATTTTTTTTGCGCAGTTTGGAAAGTTGTTGATAGAGTGAAAACCGTAGCCCTATGGTCCGCAAAAATATATATATATAAAGGACCATAAAGGGCTACGGTTCCGCAGCTAGTGCGTGGGTGCCGCTTCAGCGATTTTCCGATTGGATTTTGAAGCTGTTCAGTGTGGTAATTTTTTGTTTATCACTTTATTGTATATTATTATTTTAATTTTTGTTATTCTAGATCTGTCTACTTGCTCAAAAGAAAACAATAAATATGACGAAAAGATGTCTTTGAAATTCTACGCGAAAGAAAAAAATACATATATATTTTTACCAGAAAACTTAATAATATTGCATTAATCCGAGATGTCTTTCCTAGATTAGAAATTATACAATATAATCTTAATCTGCTATATGATAAACTTAACTCGTTGCGTGGTCTTTGATTTGGTGCACTACAGAATAACAAATGTTGCTGCTCTTCCTGGAGTCTCTGATTATTAAACTTCAACATGCCATTGCTAAATAAATGATCAATATTTGACATTGTAAGTAAACCACAGTAACGAAACGTCTTCACCATTACTGAAACTTCTTCATCAACTCTGATACCTAGTACGAATTGGTGGTGGTCTCATCGTATAAACAGAGTGGCAAGAGCTCCATTTACGTTTAACAAACTAATGACATGTTGAAAAACAAATATTCCAATGCTTAGATAACGAACTATGGTTCGCATATTCATAAAACTTATTTAAGTTTTGAATAAAAACATCTCAGTATGGCCATCTCAGTCAACAATCTGATACTTGAACGTTTTACGTTTAGCAATAACCAAATGCTATTTTAATGCGTGTTGTAATTTGTAGAGAAAATTTAAAATGTTTTAATAGATTGTAGGCGATCTTATTTTGCTTTGATAATATACAAATAAAATATATTGACAATCAAACAATCGGCCAATAAATCTGTTAAAACACTGGACAGAGGAGAAATTATTAGTATGTGACCCTATTTGGCAAACATCCTCACACATATATTGTATATAGAACATAATTGTGACAAACAAAAGCACACAGAAAGTGGGATATCATATGGGATTGTCATATTTTGCCTTACAACGGAACACCAACGACCACTCTTGATGAACATTTGGTCGCTTAGAGCATTGTATTTCCCATGTACGAACATAATCATTTGCGGAACGCCGACTGAATTATGTAGTTAATACATCACGTTGAACTAGCGGGGTTTATGTCCACCAGTGGAGAAAACAATTTCGTATATCTGTCACCTTCGTTACGTCATGTGACTTTTAAGTTGCTATTTAAATGAATTTCTATGTATTTTTAATTCTGTTAAAATCGACAAGATGCATAAATGAAATATCACTTTTTGCATATAAGTTTCGCCTCTCTCTGTCTTGGTTTTCTTTTTCTTCTTCTTCTCCTTTTCTTTTATTTTTCAGATCTTTTTCTTTCTTAATTGGATATATTATAAACTGAGTGTATGAAGTCAAGTATAATGCTATGATTGTAGTCTTTTGTCTTTCAAAACATCGCGTATGCAAAGCATACATAAAATTGTATAATTTTCACATGTTGGTTTAATGTAAGCAGGGGCGGATCCAGGATTTCAAGTTAGGGGGGGGCGTACTTAAAAAAATTGCGCCGAGCGGAGGGAGGCGCGAAATTTTTTTGGGTATTTCGTGTGAGAATTCGCGATTTTACGCCAAAAAAGCAGATTACAGAATCTCTCTCCTACCCCTAACCTCCAATTCTAAAAATAAAACCGTGATGAGCAAACTACATTGTATGTCAAATTTGTAGTTTAAGTTTCACTTCAATCCATTGAGTGGTTATTTAGGAGTTGCGGGTTGCAGAATCCTCCTCTTACCCCCTCCACCCGGCCTTCAATGAAAATTCTAAAAAACATTGTGCACAACTACAATGTATTTCAAGTACATTATATAGTTTAAGTCAATCAATTGCGTGGTTACAGTCAGGGGAGTTGCGGATTGCAGAAATCTTACAGACGGACGGACGAACGGACGGAGATCAAGTGTTTGAGCAACGGGCGTAAAAACCTCATTACACTAAAAGGTCAAACAACAAAAATGTATCAAAGTTCTCGAGAAATATGCTTACGGAAGTCAGGTGTGAGATGTGCATAAACCATTTTGTCGAGATTATTTTCACACTTTCATGTGCAGTTGTAGATATTAATTTATTACAAATAAATTGTAGTCAGAGAATTTTTTGTTAAAAATGTGTAAAAAAATTGTCCAGACATCCATTGGTAGATATAAATAATATAAACGTATACAGACAAAGGATTTGTACACACTTTCTTGTGCAGATACCTCGGGCAGATGCAGAGATTGTTACAAATAAATTGCCGCTATTTTTTTTATTTTTTTTTATTAATATGTTAATTTTGTATTTTAATGTACAATATACCAACGCGTATTTTTACTGATCTTTACTTGAAAAGTAAAAGGCAACATTTTCGGGTATTTATATACAAATCAAATTTATATTTTTTTTTCATATGAAATTGCAGAATTTCGAATTCAAGAACTATTTGAACCATTATTTAAAGAGAAGTGACCATTTTCTTGGGACACTCAAGTTTCTACACACTGTCTCAGTTTCATCATCTGATTCTCTCGTTATAGGTTTTCGTTGTATGTTTTATAAATGAGATCAATTGTTAAATTAATTATTCGAAGTATTGATTGAATTTACTTTTTAGTTTACCTTTGACTTTTCTCCTCTCGTCGAGGAATAAGAAATGTATCCAATCTTGCTTGTTTTCTTGGCCTAGAATTTTCGTCCATTTTATAATTTCTAAATAGCACGTGTAAATGTAGTTGTAAAATTGACTGCAGAAATAATGTTTAATTAGCGTGAGAAAATAGTTGATGTCTGGTACCTCGGAACAAATCAGAATGGAATAATCTTTGAACTACTGACGGCGAATACATATATGAATCAGCGAACACATCCAACGTGTATTTACAATGTGTAAGAATATTTTACTACAGGTCACGAGTTAACCATTCATGAAAAAGTTATTTATTGAACTGCTTAATTAACGTTGTATAACATATGCTTTGCGAATTTTAGGGGGGCGCACGCCCCGCACGCCCCGCACGCCCCCTCTAAATCCGCCACTGGTAAGTGGTCCCCATTCAATAAAGCCGAGGTTCCACCAGTGGCGAGATGTATTTACTGCTTCTGATAGACCGTTGGTATTTTCAAACTTTTCGTACTTATGAAACATTTATATGATTTTCTTCTTCTGGTACTCTAGTTGCCAGTTAGACTGCTATCTACGATATAACTTAAATAATGTTGAGAGTGGCATTAAAAACCAAACTCGTAACCCATATAATTCAAACCCCTTCTGGTGAATTTCTCGTGACAATAAGAGTAAAGCATATCATGTTTAATATAAATTTATTATTTAACAAACTTAACAGCTTGCTGTTTTGATAAGCACCAATAGACAATATACATATCGAGTTGGACGAAATAAATAAAAGGTCAACAACCAGTACAAAAAATGCCAAAAAATAAGAAAAAAAATGTTTGCTTGTTTGATTCAAAATGTTCGTCTGAATTCATATATTATGCCTTGTGGTAAAAGTCAGAATTATTGAAAAAGATAATTATTTGACTCCAAACAAGCAAACATGACAAGTAATAAAATATAACATGGTGGCAAATTTTACCGTTGTTGCCTTGCAAATAAATAATATGATATTTTTTTACAGATGGTTACATGATAGCTATGCAATGATATGAAAATGTTGGAAAATAGCACTTTGTTATAAAAAAATATGAAATGGAATATTCAACATTTGTTAAATTAATATGATTATAACATATCATTTGGAATGTACAACCTAATTTGGAATGTAACCTAAATTTGGTTAACATATAAATAATTTTGGCAGTGATCAAAATTCGAAATTCAGCTCTCCATTCCAATCATAACAAAATGTATTTAATAAATTAATAATGAAATGTTTGATCAAATGGAAATGGTTCAGGTCATTCTATAAATACTTGGTGAAATTAACGCTCAAACTTTTTTTCATACTCACTCGCGCAAACACGACTCTTCACATTTTAACATTTGACTCACTTATTCACATTCAATAACAAACAGTACCATGCACATATAAATTAACAACTGGAACTTCCCTCTTGGTAAGGCAAACACATATATTAAGCGTTCAAATTAACACTCGACTTTGCATACACACATACATACACACATATGTTTTTCAAATAAACACGAATGCGCATTTACCCGTATAACAATCTGGGAAAGACTGCACTAACCTTGTTTAAATATCACAACAATCATACAAAAAATGTAAATATGATGTATGAGTAAGTGGGGACTTTGTTTCTATTTGTATAAAAAATAAAATCTGCACATAGTAATAACATATCAAACATTACTCCTCTGATATATGCTGGACATAAATAACATATCAAACATTACTCCTCTGATACATGCTGGACATAAATCACATACATTAATAAATTAAACAGTTTCGAGACGTGTCCTTTTAAATGCAACAGTTTTCCATTATGTTATACAAATGATAATTTCTCAATGTTTTGTCGGAGTTTGTATCGTACTTGCACTTCTTTGGTTGGCGGAAGGATTTCGTGTCCATAGTAGTTAATATCAGGAATCGTTGATTCACCACTACAAAGTTCCATATCAAATGAATATATACACGATAACAAAAACCATTTTGACTGTGTAATTGCGTATTTTTTTCCTGGACACAATGAACCGAACGCTATAATTGGATTTTTAATCTGCCTTCCGTATTTGTAAAATTTAGCATCTATGAATCTGTCAAATTTGTATTCCTGAAAATATAAAAAAAATAGATATATTATAATTTAGTCGGAAATATTATTTTGTATATTTACAAGTTATGACAAATTACAATTAGGAAATGTGGGTGATGACTAACGGGAATAGTTGAATTGTTTTTTTTTATGTGAATTCATGATAAATTATTTTGATATACATATAGATGAAAAATTAAATGCCGTATAACATTTTTCTACTTGATAAAACTTCCTATTTTCTTGTTATTCAAACTAAATATAGATAATAAAAATAACTAAATACAAGTTCCGGGGATTCCCAATGAATCTGAAATACCACTATCGTGAGACATGTTTTTTTCCCTTTTTTTCTTTATGAAATGACTCGGCTTATTGAAAACAAAAACTAGAAAATCAACGCACCTCAGGGTCTTCAAATATTTCTGGGTCTTTATGAATTGTTGGTGGATAAATGGCAACTTTATCACCCTTTCGCACTGTGCGTGGTGTTCCGTTTGTTGTTGTAAATTCTGTATCTTCAAGAACTGATCTGACCATGAATACACCACTAGCAACTCTCAGTGTTTCCTGGATAATGCTGTCTGTAAAAGTGAAAAATAAAAGGTCTTAATTTCATATTTATTACGAAGATTATTATTTTAACAAATTTTAAAATTCTTAATAGAAATAAAAGAATATATACAAATGTAATTATAATCTATATTGTACTATCCATAAATTTTAATTTTCAATATATTGATATGTTTATTTATTAAATGAATTTCTCGTATACAATCATGTAGTTCTATACAGGCAAATACTTGAGATTTGAGAATAGTTGAATTGTAAAAATAAAAAAGCATAGATTATTATAAGCTAATAAACATTTTACATCTACCATTCAAAAGGCTATTTCTACAAATAACTTCTGATTACTTACCAAGCACTTTTAATGAATCAATTTCATCCATGCTGAATACAATTTCTTCGTCATCATCATCCATTTCAGCACGCTTGCAACGAATTACTTCTTCGACTTCCCGACGTAGTGCTTCCATTGCCTCTTTATGTTCCAACAGCTTGTATACAGTCCAGAAGGCTAATCTAAATGTGTTGTAGTTCACATGGAGATATACCAAATTATGTCCAATGATGTCCTGTTCGGTTTGGTTGTGATTTAACATGAATTGAGTAGAAAATCTGATATACTCTGAAAGGTCTTCTCTCTCAAGAAGTTCGCTTGAACACGGTTGTTGGCAAAGTCCTTCCAATGCTTTAACTGCTTTTGGGAACATTCTGACCGGCATTCCAAGCCATAGAAAGTTGAAATATTTGTGGAAAAGATCAAAATCCTTGTAAACATTCATTGGTTTGAATCTTGGATCATTAACATCGCCCTTTCCGAAAATTGTATAAAACAGTGAAGCAAAGAGCGTCTTCGAGTTGAAGGCACGAAGACCGGACGTTTTCCATTCACCAGATTGCTCGATGGAGTCGCATTGAGTAACATCTTGGAATGTCTCGTTAAGATATGACGAGAATTGAGACATTCCCTTGTTTAAGTAAGGTCCTTTCACGGTTTTGCCTGCTTCCTTTATCATTTTTCTTGCATTTACCAATTCGAAGCTGAATACGTTGTGATTAACTTGCTTCTGAATAACATCAAAGTCAAAGTTTCTCTCTTTAACAAACGATTCATAAGAATGAGGATCCATGATAACTGTCATATGTTGATTAAAAAGTCGAATTGTGAATATATCTCCAAGTTTCTTCTGAGACTTGTGTAGAAAACTGACCGCATTCTTAGCAAAATCTTCACCGTTGCCCCAAAACCAATGACCTCTTGGTATCGGAGGCTCATTTTCTCTCCTGTAATAAGAAATATTAAAATTATGTAATTGTGTTACAAGTTTCAAGATAATTATCTATCTTTAAACAAAATCTAACATTTTCATATCATACACGATTAATACGCTTTACCTACACTTGAAAGTATTTCTATAGGGTTGTGTCATGTATATATACTTATATCGCTGTTTGATCGACAGGACTTAAAACAGATTATCCCTTAGATTTTAAATATTTACTGATGACTAATAGATTAATGCAGTAACAATTAAAAAAAAAGAAAGAAGAAAACAGCGAAATCGACTAAATTAAATTTGTTACAGAAAAAGAAATAGACTGATTCTTACCTTCGTCTGAATAAAAATTTGAAGTAAGCTGCAACACACACTATCGCTAATACCAGTAGATACGAAGTTAAAGCCACCATTCTGCTTGTTTAGAAGTTTTTCTCAAGTCTTGCTTTGTCTTTTCTATGTAGTAATTTGCTGTATTTGGTTTGTGTAGTAAGTGTTTCTCTTTTCAACAACTGACGTAGATTTCAGTATAAATTGTTTCTATCAAACTAAAGCTTTTGCTTTCTGAAATGAAAATATAATAAAATGTTATTTTGTCACATTATAACAAACTTTTTGTATGTACAATATACACAATTTAAGAATAATTATCAAAAAGAATAATTAAAGGTACTATTTACCTAAAGAATGTGGCCACACTATAGAAAACGTAAGTGAGAAATAACTGATTATTTGAAAAAATTTCAAATTCTTGTATATTTTCAAACAACTAAGCGACAAATGATTTCCTTATTAAACTATTTATACCGATATACAAAACGTTTTGTCTCAGGCAATCCAACCAGGACGTTTCGTCATTAATAAAAAAAAATCACTTTCCCATTCATAACGTAAGAATGAGAGGTTAATCACAGGATTAAAAATAAAGAAACGTTTGCAGATAAATTATATGGGAATTTCCCCCATCAATGCTTGACGATCAATGCACAGATATATATTTTATGAATGACAGCTCTTATCTATGTAATTTCCTTAAAATTTTGAGTAGATTGATTATATCATATAATGATGAATTATTATTGAAGAGGTTTGTTTCCCCACCTACTACAAACATTTCACGATTGGTAAAGAACCGTAAATCTAACCACATGTCAACATCTTTGTTAATCAATTACGGGTTGATCTTTATATTATGTAATAAGTACAGGTATCAATAACAATTAAAAAAACAGCTGATGTTATATGACACTGTATATATCAATGACAACGTAATTATCACTAATGGTAAACTATACCGGAAAAGATAGTTTGAACTACGTAAGCAGAGAACAGCTTTAATAATGCCTTTCAGAAAAAAAATATCAAAATAAATTACAAAAATGGTACCGATGACATTATTTTGAAAAAATTTGACATTATTTAAAAAAAAACGTTAACTCTTAAATTCAAACGCGAAAATGTCATACAAACCATGTACGAAAGTATATGTCATATATAAATCCTAATTCCAATGATAATTTAATTCACAGTTATCAAAATAAAGCACAAGTCCTAAAATCACACATATCCAAATATAAGTTCCAGTTCTGTTACTTACTTTTTAACTTTAAACCCAAGATGCTGCTTCTGAATTTTACGACGAGTGTAACCGTATTATATACACGTGGAAAACATTGGTGATTCACTATTGGCTATGAATTGCCGGAAAAAACCTCCCATTGTTGTCAATCAAATCAAGTATTAATCTTTATGAATGAACATACGACTAATGACTCCTCCTATTTTCTCACGCAAAAAATCTAACAGGTTCTATAGTTGTAAAAATCTATAGTGTCTCGTTGCCGTTAAATGTTCAAAGATATACAATTATGATGTATCTATGTTATAACACTATTTTTACCTGGAATTAAAGGATAAATATATTATTAACACAACATGTATGTACAATCAATTCATGTTTAATTTTATCGTATTAAGGTCTGATCGTCTATTTCTCACATTTTTACTGAAAATAGATTTAAATCAGTTGTAAAATTAAAGATTTAAGGTAATTTTATTCTGTCGCGCGTATACGCGACGACGAAAATGTGATGTGTCGCACTTTCATGTTGGTATTCTCTCGCATGCCTTTTCTCTTTTTGTTTTGTTTTGCTACATTGAAAAAAGAGACATTGAAGGGAAAAGGCATGAGAGGAAATTTCGTTTTGTAGAATTTAGCAAATAAATTAAGAGTATAGAACTCTATTATTTCAATATACAATCGCATATCCATAATTAAAACAATATGTATGGTTGTGATATTACGTCGCCTTCAGCAAGATTACTGCTATATCTAGACTACCAGAGTTACCGGGGGATGAAAGTCAAGATTACTGCTATATCCAGCCTTCCAGACTTACCGGGGGATGACAGTCAAGATTACTGCTATATCCAGCCTTCCAGACTTACCGGGGGATGACAGCCTAGATTACTGCTATATCTAGACTACCAGACTGACCGGGAAGAAAAGCCAAGACAGATGTGACGAACTGACCAGTGCAACTTCCCGGCTTTGCGTAGTTGTCTGGAAACCTTAATGCTTGGGTTGGGTACATGGGCTTGACCCTTACCACGCAAGACATCCAGGCCATGAAGCGATAAGCACGGCTCATATCCATAAATGGGTGGTGGAAGAGATCGCTAGCATTGACCAGTAGCAGTTTTAATGTTTCTTGATATGTCATAAGTAAGACGTATATATTAAATTAAAGTACATTTTTATAGTAGGACTACAGATGACATTTGTATTGTATTAATTTCCGACATTTCACCAAACTATGTATAGACATTTTGCATAATTTAGAATTTTTAGTACTAATTTTTTCATTCATGCGTGTAACTGCTGTCGGTATACATGCATTTTGTACATGTAAATTTATTTCTATGTGTCATCTTTAAATGTATGTCACAAAACTTAATAATTTAATCATAAATAAAGATCATTGATATTTCCTATATTAACTGAGTATTTCCAGTTTTGTCCAAACACATATTTTGTTTTAATAAAAATTTAATTTTGTTTTTCAAAATATTGTATAGAATATTAAAAAATATATAGGTGACTAATTTAATAATTCAAATTATTTATTAATGCCAGGATGACTCTGATATTAATAATGCCTAGTCCTTAAAATAATAAACAAATCTTATAAGTATTGAAAACGTAGACAATAAACAATAATGGTAAACAATGTTACAGACCGCAACAACACAAACAATTCCTGTGACAAACTCTATAGGACACACACACACACACACACACACCAAAAGGGAAAACATGACAGAAACCGATGTATAATAAGTATGAATAAATATTACACACACACCAAGCAAACGGAGAAAAATACAAAAACCGATGGATATAGACTATGTTTTTATTCATATGCTACCTCCTCTTGTCTGTGTTATAATCTGACGCGGGATAATAATTAGTGTTCTGTATTGTCCTTTACAAAATCATGTCATTGACATTCACTTTGATGTCAACAAGACTTAAATAGAAGTCTTGATATAATAAGCTGCAGGTGAACCACTCAAATGTGTATTTGAGAGAAAAATGTATACCACGTCAAAGATATTTCTATTCCTGAAGTCTGTAATTAGAATTAATATAGAACTGTGAAAATGACATTTGTGTCAAAACTTATACAGTAGGAAACTACTTAATATTTGCATGTTGTGAATTTCCTGGCAAAGGTTAGGAAATTAATGCGAGTTGTAGCGCACTGGAATGGGATGGAATTTGTTTTCTATATGTCACAGATTTGTATTTTCAGTTTCAAAACAAAACCAAAAAAGCAGTAAATTTCAGATTCTACTACATTAGCTCAATGATATTTAAGGAAATTAAGTATTGTATGAGTGTTGTTTTTAAAATGTTTTAATTGTACTAATATAACAAGTGTACAGTTTTAAGAAGAAAGCAAATATTTCACTCTCCAATAAAATGAAGAAGAAAAATACCACACTGTCGGAACAGTTCCAAAATCTAAAAATAGTAGAAAGCGGCAAAATCGACACCTCTAACATACAAAAAACACGACCGCTCACTTTCACGATGAGATGTTGACTAAAAAGTAGACTAAAAAATAGATAAAAAAATATGTTAATAATTCACGAATTTATGCTAAATCATAAAATCTATTGGAAACGAGTGGGTCTAAAATCCCCGAAATCAAACAGAACCGTTATGTTCCAAGGATGATTATGGTAAAATTGCAGAAGGATCTTTAACAGACTTAAGTTGTCATAAAATCATTGTCTACAGACTGAAAAGGTCCAGCAGATATTATTTAGAGTTCGTATAAATAAACGTTAGAGAATACCGAAGGACAATCAAAAAAGACAATCCATATAAACTGGCAACATAGGTTACACAAGACGAAGACAAACAAAAGCACAACACAATATGTGTTGGACACCACTATAGGCAAGCAAACACAAATAACGTTAATAAGACATGCGCCCACCTATAAAATGATTCTTTCGTATGTATTCATCATGTTCCACACATCGTATCTCTCTAGGACTATGTCAAACCACGATTGGTGAGCTATGTAAAGTGTTTTTAATCAACTTAAGTTTCTCATGGAAAGGACTTCATATTAACAACAGCGTTCAATACATTCCTTCGATCTTTTCCAAATTTATTATTTTCAAATTAAAAATATGATATGATTAGTTTTAAATCATGACTTCACTTTATCACTATTATTTTAATGCTATTAAGATGTATTTGAACATTTTATTTTATGTCTTATATTATCTGCGCGCTATTTTCCTATGTTACAAACATTTTGTGAACGTATATTAAAACAGTCCCCTAGCGACATTTATTATTTGCAGTGAAATGGCAATTTAAAGAATAGTTTTTATATTGTGTTCATTTAATGAAAATATTCGTCGATTATTAGTAAGGCATCAACAGTACCCAGATGATGATGGATATTCACATTTAACATGTCCGCCATTTACTGTTACAATGTCATTTTCTCAAAGTCAAATATATTAAACGGATGTAAGATATTTTTACCCTGTATATAAATATTTGACCTTCTAATAATAATAGCTTTGACTACCGATTATTTATAAATACGCCTTAAAAATAAAATAAATACTTTATGCAAAAAGTTATATTTTGACCCAATTTCTGTCTGTGAATAAAACCAGCACCTTTAAAAAGAAAACGTACTTGTAACTAGTTTGCTTTGATAAATATTACATTTGAACTGGAGAAACTCTTCTTTTCGAAGCATCTTGCTTCACATATTTATGTGTTAGTTCTTGTTATCCAAACCATGGTTCTTTTATTTAATATTTGAGTGTTGTCTGTGAGTTTTTGCATTGTTCCCTCCGGATTTCAATTATGATAGATCATATCGACGGAACAAGCGTCCTCTTCAAATTTACAAATTCTATATCAAAACGTAATTCAGATATTCCATTTCATTCATAAATATAGATAATATTTATTATTTATTCAATGGATCAATTGTAATTGTTGTATTATCTCCCACGCGGAAACTGATCTTCCGCTTATTGTGAAACAACACGTAATTATGAATAGTAAGTTCGAAGAATAATAATGGTCACCAATTCTACAAAATATCAACATAGCGAGCAATCACCTCTCACCTCAATTCATCGAACACAAAAAGGACTCTTGTCTGTATCATAGCAATACTATGACATTTCGTCTCGTATATATGAAATCATTGGATTAGTCCACAAACAATATCTAATATAATCAAGCACAAAAACAAACAAGTTTTTACACTTCAATATGTAGGTTGTTATAATGTTCTAAAAATCAAATTATACAAATAAGGCAGTTGGATTGTGTAGGTTATGGAGTTTCCATGGCACTTTAACTGGTTGACTGTCCTATCTTTTAGCTATTAAGGTACCAGATAAAAGATTGTCCTGAAGCTCATTGTGTTCACTAAGTTAGATATCTACGTTTTTATTTCAACAATATTTCATTTGTATCGTGCAAGTCAGTTTATTGTTGGACAAAAAATGTGATACAGATATTCCGTAACGGTTAATCAAGTCATGGTGGTGACCGCAACACGTTCGAAGTGATGACTTCAACTTAACTACTAGGAACCCTTGCTTTGTTAACTTTCTTGTTAGCAGCAAGCCTCTCTCAGGGAGATCAGAACAACAAGCTCTGGAATATATATATATTTACTCTGTTTGTATGCGCTGCTGGAATGTTGCTACATGTAAATGGGATGCTAGCAATGAACAAATTGAAATCATCTCTTTGTTGTAAAGCTAAATGTTACTACAAGCGGAACAAGCTAAGGACTTACCAGAGTTCGATATATACGAGGTGTGATTGTGGGTAGTCATATTGTATGTATATAAATACAGTTTGCGTTTGAAAGAGCTTAAAACACTTGGAGGGGAGGTTTATAAACTAATTTAACCCCGCCACTTTTTATTGAAGTGCCTGGTACAGCCAGGAAACTGACCGTTCATGTATTTGTGTTAGAGGTATCGATTTTGTCTCTTTCTACGATTTTGATGTATGATTTTGGAATTGTTCCGACAGTGTGGTATTTTGGAATTGTTCCGATAGTGTGGTATATTTTGTTTTTCATCTTATTTATATAATAATAATAATACTTTTTGAGATATCATATTAGTTGATGAATATAGTCAATAGTCAGTATAATAATGTTACTGCTGTACTTAGCATTGGCTATGGGGAAATAGTGGTCATGGAGCAAGACATACTGAAATTCCGTCAGGTTTAAGCACTATTTCTTCCATCCAGGCTACCATTTTCACATTGTCAATGCTAAGCACAGTATTGTTATATAATTATACGGATTTTATTTCTGTTTTTGATAGATATTTTAATGGAGATTTAATTTTTTCTTCATATATTTGATTAGAAGATGGAAAGGTTAAGAGTTAAAAGTGCTTATAATCTGAGAGATATGACTGGTGTAAAGAAATCTGTGAAATTCTCCACAATATTCACAAATCTAGAGTAACCCCCGCAGAGAAATAAATTCCTATTTGACACCCATGGTGCGATTACCCCCTACGAATATCTAAGTATATGCATAATATATTGATGTAATTTCCCAACGGTGAATTGATTGACTGACGAAATTGGTCTACCTGTAAGTTAGAAGGTCTCAAAAAGGAATACAAAATTAGAAGAAGAAAAAAAAGATAATCGAAGCAATTTTCTTAATATATTGTCGCAAAGATATTAACAATTACATAAAAAATCGAGCAAAAAAATGTAGGAAAAGTTTACCCTTATTATAACTGATTTCGAGCATATTTAACAAAAAATATATATATTGTGTCAAATATTGAAAAACACCTAAAAGAACCTCCATTTAAACTGTTATCGAAAGAAAACATTAAACAGCTTTCAATGTTCTATTGTTAAGGTTTGCTATGCGGAAACCATTCATGTGATGTTGTTTGTATCGTTTACTTATGATTGGGTTTGAAGTAGGACGAATCATTCATTATACGCTCAATATGAGCATTCACATCTTTGATCGGCTATCCTTGATTAATCACCAAACAAATCAATTGGTCAATCCCAAGTGAGGGGGTGAGATTGATAGGTCTGATACTGCATTCAAAAATTATGGCGGGGATTAAGAATATAGATGTATGCGGGGGATAGTATGGACTCAATTAGTCTGAATATATATAACAACAAAATCATAATACTTTGCATTTTCGTAAACAATTACTCAGCACGCATTATATATGCATACATTGATCATAAGAAAGATAAATTGTACTTCCGATGCACTGCATGGGTCAATACCTCTTGGACTCTGCTACATATAAAATAATTTTCTGTTTCACACTTATTTGATTGCATTGTTATAGAATAAAATTCAATAACCATCATGAATAAGCAATAAATCAGTTTGGTTATCAAGTGTACATAAATGTGGGAATAGCCATGTTGATGATATACTATACTGTTAACAGATTAAACTTAAAATAGAAACATGTTGCAGCAACGAGCAACACAATTATTGTCTGTTGAGTCAGAAAGGGGTTAGTACTGCTTTTAGGGCTATGCAAAACGAATTATGTGCATATTATAATACCGAAATAGGCCATTGATCCGGTAGAGATATGTAGATACTTCTTTGGTTCAGAACAAATACTATTAAAACTATATCCCTTTTGAAGAATATTTCTAATGAATTGCATAGACGCAAATTAAATTTTAGAACTTATTTTAAATTGATGTCCATCTACCAGTCTCATATGATATTAGCTTGACTTATCTGTAATTTTTGACATTTTAGAGTGTTTCAATAGACTTCAATGATCGGACGTTGATCTGTTGTTTCCACTCTTCCACTGGATAATACCACACTCATTGTAAGTATAAATCTTGCAGTATATTAAAATATATCTGATTAACCATATTTTTAGTAAAAATTTTATAGCGTTCAGCAAATAAAAGGTGCGATTAAGTCTCCTCCAAAAATTAATTACAGACGTAGCATTTCGTAATGTTTACATGAAAAGTTTGAACATACCAAAGGGGAAATCAGAAACCGTAAATCAAAGGACAGATAATACAATGGCCAAAAGAAAAAGAACAACAAGATAAAGAATGATCTACGAAACACTTCACAGAAGACAAAAGATCGCGGAACACGAATCCCACAAAAACAGGAATATGTCATATAATGCATAATTATATAACCAAGAGGAATAGTGAAGTTCATAAGTCTGTCTCTGATGACCATGTTAAACGTGAATTTGATATTTTAGAAATATTCAAGAGACAAAAATATTAAATACTGAACAATATTTTTATTGAAAGTTGCAGTTCCTAAGATGTGGTGATTATCAAAACTAAGGTTCATCTCCGTCAGATATTGAACATCTTAGCTGGTTTGATTATTGAACCTCTTAGCTGGTTTGATTATTGAACATCTTAGCTGGTTTGATGATTGAACATCTTAGCTGGTTTGATGATTGAACATCTTAGCTGGTTTGATTATTGAACATCTTAGCTGGTTTGATGATTGAACATCTTAGCTGGTTTGATTATTGAACATCTTAGCTGGTTTGATTATTGAACATCTTAGCTGGTTTGATGATTGAACATCTTAGCTGATTTGATGATTGAACATCTTAGCTGGTTTGATTATTGAACATCTTAGCTGGTTTGACGATTGAACATCTTAGCTGGTTTGATTATTGAACATCTTAGCTGGTTTGATTATTGAACATCTTAGCTGGTTTGATTAATGAACATCTTAGCTGGTTTGAATATCCTGCTTAGATCTTTGGATTTCTTCCTTTCAAAGACTTTCAAATTATCAAGCTTTTCAAGTCGTTTGAATGTGAGCGTACCTGATGAAGGTGATACCAGATTCCTTTTTATTCCATATACTAGTACTTAGGAAATATACCATAATTTGACCACTGTTGAATATGAACACTTGTTGTTTTCATTTTTGTCATATTTTGTGGTTTATGAGTTTTTTGTTTCAGTTATATTCTGTTTTGAAGTTTACGAATGAGTGAGTGTGTGATATAATTGTTTAACTCACAGTGAGCAATTTGTCAGCTATATCATGGTGAGAACAAGTTGCATTTCAATGAGATGGTAATAATGACGTCCGTTCTATACTAGACAAGCAAGCTTATGTGGATTTCAATATTGCACACTTACTGAAACAATAGTCCATGGGCTGACATGTGGACCCACTTAGACATATTATACCGATTCCGAGCCAGCCAGGCTTTGCTTGTGCTCCTCAAATAAAATTTCATAGTCTTTCCAATCCACAATATACTGTATCCGAGGCAAGCATGTTAGCACCAATGATGCTATGAATTTGGTGTTTTGTGTACTACTGTAGCTACATGTTGTTAAGCCCTATAGGTGTAAAATAAAAACAATATTTTTTATATATACAACTCGGCGGTATTAAGACTACACCTTATTCCGTCTTTTGTCTGTCCTCTTGTTTGTGTAGACATAGAGTGATTTGTACATTACTTATATTTACATAAAGTATACAATGAATTTATTTTGTGGTATAGTATGGTATATATTATAACCATTTTGTTTATATTATTGTTCTATTTTCGTCACACAGTATAGACAATTAACACTCATATTACTTCCATACAAACACAACCGTTTTTCAATTCATTAAACTAATCAGCAAGATATTTATTTTAATGTCACACAAGGAAGATCAAAGAAGATCATCGAATTAGGTCAATTTATTTTGTAAATATTAGGTTTTCATTCATATATAGAAAGAACAGGACTTCCTGAAATGTCATAGACTGAAATGTATATCCTTATTTAGATAAACTAAATAATACACGATAAGATATTTGAATGGAATTATAAATATGTATATATATATATTAAATAGGTTTTTGTTACATGTAACACATCTTAAATGTGTTTATTAATAACTTTTAGACAGGACATGTGTATTAACATACTTAATAATGAAACTGGGTCAAATCTTTTTTTACATAAAGTTGAATGTGTTTCAAGATCTAATTAATAACAAAAACTGGGTCACCTTGTTAATGCATTCTATTTATTAACATGTTTCCGGAAATATCATTCAAAGCATTGAATAAGAAGTTCGAGTGTTATACAAAAAGTTATTTTTGACACGTATGAAATGAGCGACTGGATACTGATGACGGTTCCTCGGCTTAACTTACAGAGTTGTCCAGCGCGTCCCCCAGATGTCGGATAGGAGTTACCTCCGAAATGGGGTGGGGGGTATAGTACGTAAAGTCTGGTCGTCGACCATAAAACGTTTAGAATCGTCCTTTCACAACTATCCATACAGTTCCAGTGGCAGTCATCATTCGTTGCCCTCGGTTGTGTTTAGCCCCCCCCCCCCCCCCCCCAATTGCTTTGTAGTTTTAAGGTATTACTGATCTTGTTCTCGTCCTGAATAGCCATGGTATAATTGACGTCAGACGTTTAGTGAAAGAAATAAACGACGTCATTGAGAGTGTTGAAAATGGTCTGTCGTTTGTCACTGTTGTGACAAAAATAAAAATAATATATTTGAATAAATCTTACAACAGTTCTGACCATCTCCCCTTTTACTGTTCGCTATCAAAGTATCCGTCCATGGGATCACCAGAGCTGTATCGTTTTACCTATATGAATTATAGTATTATAGTTTGCATACTAGTATATGTTCTCGTCATGATTATAGTTAAAACATTCCTCATTTGACGTTAAATAACAATCATTTCATTCTATCTCACGCATTATATTGATCGATTGTGTCGGCAAGTGTAATTACATCTGCATTTTCTGTAAGACTTATATCTCAAATCAAATATACAACTCCTTCCTCAGGCAAATATGAGCTTAGCCGATTTTGGCTTTTCTCTCTAGGCCTTTTGGTTTTGGAACTTTAAACTTCCATGGCCTTCCAATTGTTTAACTCATGAATGTTTTTCCAGAAACACAGTACAATAGACATCTACATTATTATTGTTTTAACTCCCGTTTTCCTTGTATCAATCAAGACATCCATTAATAGACATACCCATCACAGTGTAACATTTTCACCTGAATGGTGTGGTATTTGTAAGCTTGTAAGTGTCATGAATGAAGCTGAGATACTGTTCATTGATCGTTGAAACAAGCATAACTGTAAATATAGAATATTGAATGCATGTCTCTATTTCAAGAATATATTCCTAACCATTGCTAACGTAAAACATTGTAGAATGTCTTATATTTGTATTTTGCCTATGATACCAAGAATTCATTCACGACTACATAGAAATCAATATCCATTAATTTCATTCATCTTGGATGTGACTTAATGTAATCAACATTAACAGTTTTCTACATAAAAAAATCTTAATTAACAATTTTATGAATGGTGTTGTGTTGGGTTGGGTATGTAAGACATGCTATTGTTATGTTGACGCCTACAGCTTATAGATTACCACTGTTCAAAAGTCGAAAACTAAGATTTGTTATTGTTTTAATTTGTTATTGTATCTTCTAGAATTGAAATACATATCTGTTCGGATTGTAAATATCAGTGATATTTCTTATGTCACGAATACATTTCATGCATTATGAATTTCGATACCATATAAGGAAAAGATGACATTGATAGTAAAGAGATTAACATACATTAAATCGGATGAATGAATTTAATGTATTAACAACAAATATATGTATATATGCTCTATTTTTAAACACCGCATCAAGTTACGTTGGATAACATTTTAATTTAGAAAAAGGTCAATGATAGATAAAAAAAATATAATAAAAATAGAATTGACAGGAAAAAAGGTATTTTTTTATTTGTTTTTTTTTATTATTATTAACAGTTTTTCTTTCAGAAATAAATTGTGCAATTTTGTTTTCTGAGGTATAAACTTTTTTATTTGCAATAATACAGCCGTAAGGGCCAAACAAATACAATAATGAAATGAAAACAAATTTATATTTATTACTGAAATTTACGGTTCCTAAATAATTGTGTAATTTGGTTTGCCGATCTTTTGACTATGAGCGTACCTGATGAAGGTTATTCCAGAAACACACAGTGCGCAGTAGATTAGATATCTACGTCTTTATGATTATCATTAGGTCGATATCTTTACTGGTGGACTATTAGTCCCCTAGGATGTCAGCCACCCAGTAGATCGATATCTCTACTGGTGGACTATTAGTCCCCTAGGATGTCAGCCACCCAGGAGGTCGATATCTCTACTGGTGGACTATTAGTCCCCTAGGATGTCAGCCACCCAGTAGGTCGATATCTCTACTGGTGGACTATTAGTCCCCTAGGATGTCAGCCACCCAGTAGGTCGATATTTTTACTGGTGGACTAATAGTCCCCTAGGATGTCAGCCACCCAGCAGGTCGATATCTCTACTGGTGGACTATTAGTCCCCTAGGATGTCAGCCACCCAGTAGGTCGATATCTCTACTGGTGGACTATTAGTCCCCTAGGATGTCAGCCACCCAGTAGGTCGATATCTCTACTGGTGGACTATTAGTCCCCTAGGATGTCAGCCACCCAGTAGGTCGATATCTCTACTGGTGGACTATTAGTCCCCTAGGATGTCAGCCACCCAGTAGGTCGATATCTCTACTGGTGGACTATTAGTCCCCTAGGATGTCAGCCACCCAGGAGGTCGATATCTCTACTGGTGGACTATTAGTCCCCTAGGATGTCAGCCACCCAGTAGGTCGATATCTCTACTGGTGGACTATTAGTCCCCTAGGATGTCAGCCACCCAGTAGGTCGATATCTTTACTGGTGGACTATTAGTCCCCTAGGATGTCAGCCACCCAGGAGGTCGATATCTCTAATGGTGGACTATTAGTCCCCTAGGATGTCAGCCACCCAGTAGGTCGATATCTCTACTGGTGGACTATTAGTCCCCTAGGATGTCAGCCACCCAGTAGGTCGATATCTTTACTGGTGGACTATTAGTCCCCTAGGGTGTCAGCCACCCAGGAGGTCGATATCTCTACTGGTGGACTATTAGTCCCCTAGGATGTCAGCCACCCAGTAGGTCGATATCTCTACTGGTGGACTATTAGTCCCCTAGGATGTCAGCCACCCAGGAGGTCGATATCTCTACTGATGGACTATTAGTCCCCTAGGATGTCAGCCACCCAGGAGGTCGATATCTCTACTGGTGGACTATTAGTCCCCTAGGATGTCAGCCACCCAGTAGGTCGATATCTCTACTGGTGGACTATTAGTCCCCTAGGATGCCATAATTGTCTTTGTCATATAAACCATCTTCAAGAGGCAAGTATAATGTGTTAACAATGTTTGCGTGATAAACACGGAAGCCTTTTGGACACATGACCCTTTTCACGGACACATAACATACAATGAATGCAAAAAAATGAGAGCACAACGTACATAAATAAAAAATGTACTCACAATATCAATAATGACTATACTTTTATCAATATACATGGTATATAGTAAAACAGAATTATGATGGTTGATATTTAATATCAATTAGACTAGTTTTATTGATGAAGGTGGCCGTGGTATAGAGAACGACCAAACTGTCAAGTATATTATATCAACTACATCTCGTCAGGAGTGTGAGTCTAACTGTAATCATTGTGTACGTATCCGACTTTTAGTTTTTAACGCTAGATTTTAAGCTAAATTTGTCAGCCCTTCGTGAAACTGGGACAACAACGAAAATATATGTTGAATTTGATCATCTGCATGCCCTACATCTAATTGTTTTCTTAAGCAGACCGGAATAACAGTCACAAATGAATGACCGATAATCACAGTGTTTAATCACCATTATTTACGTCTGAGTCTGGTGACTACGTTATTTCGTTTTACTAAGCATTTGAAAATAGTACAATTAAATACTAGAACTACGATATTGTATATTACAACGATCTCCTATCACTGTGGACTTTTGTCATGCACTGAAAAACCAAATTATTATTACCATTTGTGAAGGCCTATTAAGCGAACAAGTGTACATGTGGTAATCGACTGTGCAGGCTATCATATGGTAGGTTTACATCTACATGTACAATGTATATCACCACTACAGATCAATTGCCAGTCATAGCCTGGTGTACTCGACACAATCTGTTGATGATAAAGGCTAGGAAGGCCAATAGTTTTCTCGTGGTACCCCGTTTCGGTTTACTCTACAAAGAAAACTTATCGCCACAATATAATTGGAATATTGCTTTAAAGTTGTGTTAACCACTCATATTCTTTGAAATGTGGCAGACAAATACTAAATCTGTAATTGTTGCATGTTCTCCGGTTTACCAACAAAAGTTGCTCCATTCTGTAAGGACGTCACGTTAACGTCACAGTGTGTTAGTATTGTTGCTTCAGTTTGGTCTAGATGATGTTTTTTTTACGCGTATATCTCTTTAGATCTTAGTACTCTACGTTGAACTTTACTCCAGTTAGTCGTCAGTTATCTCATGTGCTAAAGTCTGACATAAGGTCATTGCCATTCTTCGGTCGTGCCACCCCGACTAAAATTGTCATGATGACTACACTGTCATTGAAAATGTAGACAGTGACATACATTCACAATTCAGAGCGCACACTGTGAATTCAATATTATTAGCGGTATACCAATTTTCGTTGATTTTGATATATGTACTGACTATGTGAGATCCATGATTTACCAACGTATCCGCAAAAATCCAAATCTTCCTGAAACCACGGAAATTGCTATCCACGAATTTCAATGAATTCACAGTAGTATCGCTCGGTATTAACAGTATTTCATGTTGTTGGATCTTTTGTTAATATGGATCGTAGTTATTTTATGTTTCACTGATGTATTTTTGTCAATCGGTATTTTATTTAACTGTACGGTTCCTTTTATCACTCTTTTTTAACAATCGTTCTTCCCTTAATGCTAGACCATCTTTATCACGGAGAGATACATTTCCTCCTACTGTGTATTACGTGCTATGTCTCACAATAATAAACACAAACAGGATATATTTTCTTGTAACTATATATCTTTCCGGATAATGATAACGGTAATACGTTGTAAATACGTGTGGTTTTAGAAATCCGGAAATATTAAATAACATCGTTCAAGCAATAAATAAATAAATGTTAGAGAATACCGAATAAGTAATATAGCTAACATTGCAAACTTTCCCGGTGGCAGTCGAAAGTCGTTGCCCGGATTGTCCAATCCCTCCTTCTCGTTTCTATCTAGTTTGTATATATTGTTCTCGTCCTGAATATAGCTGAAATACTTCTAGCTGACGTGGTCCTGAATATAGCTGAAATACTTCTTGCTGACGTTGTCCTGAAAATAGCTGAAATACTTCTTGCTGGCGTTGTCCTGAATATAGCTGAACTACTGCTTGCTGACGTTGTCCTGAATATAGCTGAAATACTTCTTGCTGACGCCCTGAATATAGCTGAAATACTTCTTGCTGACGTTGTCCTGAATATAGCTGAAATACTTCTTGCTGACGTTCTCCTGAATATAGCTGAAATACTGCTTGCTGACGTTGTCCTGAATATAGCTGAAATAGTTCTTGCTGACGTTGTCCTGTATATAGCTGAAATACTTCTTGCTGACGTTGTCCTGAATATAGCTAAATACTGCTTGCTGACGCTGTCCTGAATATAGCTGAAATACTGCTTGCTGACGTGGTCCTGAATATAGCTGAAATACTGCTTGCTGACGTCCTGAATATAGCTGAAATACTGCTTGCTGACGTGGTCCTGAATATAGCTGAAATACTGCTTGCTGACGTTGCCCTGAATATAGCTGAAATACTGCTGGCTGACGTTGTCCTGAATATAGCTGAAATACTGCATGCTGACGTTGTCCTGAATATTGCTGAAATACTGCTTGCTAACGTTGTCCTGAATATAGCTGAAATAATGCTTGCTGACGTTGTCCTGAATATAGTTGAAATACTGCTTGCTGACGTTGTCCTGAATATAGCTGAAATACTGTCATCTTGTCTTACACTGTGTTTTATACTCTCAGTTAACATACATCATTTGATACAAATAACATTGTAATTAAATGATACTAACGGACCTTTGTTGATTGTGTTTGTTATTGATATGCATAGGATGGTCAAATGTAGGGCATGGCCTGGTTTATTTATTTATTGAATGCGGAAAAGGCTCATAATATGAAATCCTTTTATTGCCGTTCTAATGGTACCTAAAGTAAGTCAGGTAACGGCCAGTTGTCTTGACGTCATTTCACCTCGTTATCACCAAACTCTCCAATTATAGAGTTTACCCTGCTGTTAGACGATTCCTAATGAAATGATGGGAACGAGGCTACAGCATATGTAAGATGGAATGTTCGAAGGAAGTACTAAAAGATCAAATCAAACAAACCCAGACTGACCTGCAAAAGATAATCCCATAAAATGAATCGGAAATGAACATTTGAAGATTATAAACAGATAAATCCAACCATTTACGTCATAGAAATATTACCAATATTATCAACCATACATTTTTTCAGAAATAATCAATAGTCACTCAAAGCTATTGTATTATGAGTTAAATGAAAATATTGTAGTAGAAAAATATGACATTAGTACATACATTTTTTAAATATGGTCTAAGAAAAGGTACGTTTCACCAAGTGTTTGAAATGGGAAGTAATTTTGATAGATTAAAACCACTCTTATCTATTGTAAGATAACATCATTCGCCTTTTGCTGAAGGTTGCAACACCTTGTTGACAGTAACCTTGAGTTATGTATTATGTCAGTTAAAGTTTTCTATATGTTCTTAATAAAGGTAATAACAAAATTACCGAACTCCGAACAATCTTACAAATAATACATCGAGTCGGAGATAAAATCTAAAACTTTCGCCCATTTCTTGTTGTAATTACGTAAATTACCTTAATGAGGTTCGTTTACTAGTATTTGTTGAAACCTTTTACATTCATATAATATTGACTTCAGAAGAATTAATTTAAATAGAGTAAATTTATTTTGTTATCCATTAAACTTTTAGTGTGATGATAATTTTAGTAAATGATCTAAATACTTAATATTGTCATTTTTTGTACTTTAATACTAATTTGTATAATTTGTTTGACATATAATTGCATTGTAGTTATATTGGTCGGTTCTTCAAATATACAAAAGGTACGGACTAATATTCCTTGAATAGTAGTTTTAACATTTAACAACAAATAAACAAACAATATGGTGTATATGATATTTTTAATATAAAAAAATACAGTTCATAAATAATGTAGTTCTTATTAAAACTAAACGTCTACCACGTAGGCATAGGTGACCATAGATTCTTATATCCACTTTAGTCCCTTCAGTTTTCTTGCTCCCAAAGACCTTTAAAGTATTTTAATTTCCAATCTGTTGTCTAAGAGTGTACATGATTAAGTTTATTCCAAGAAACGCGTCATGCGCAATAAAGTAGATATTTACGGTTTACTGGACAAAATGAAACCAGAGCACACAAGCCCAAAGAGATTCTAGGGTAAACTGATCATCTGGGACGAGTTTAGAAAAGTCCACACTATATATATATATATATATATATATATATATATATAAAATACTAATCCACACTACGCTCAATCGTAACTACTCGGCCATTCTCGCTACCCTGTGAATAACCTCGTATGCATTAGGCGTATAAATCGCACTACTTTTCACATGTCAGTTACATGAATGTTTGGTAAAGTTATATTTTAAACAATTTTCTATATTTCGATTAAAGTTTTAATTAGTTTTGCATGATTAGATTTTATTTAGTATGTCTTCCATATTGGATTTTCGTGGACTATATTTTAGTGCGGCTTAACTTAACTTAACTTCCGGCAAACAATTTAAGAAGAATTTCTACTATGTACGTACGAGGTTATTTGCAGGGTAGCGAGAATGGCCGAGTAGTTACGATTGCACTACGCTAGCAGAACTTAATTACGATCTAATTGTTCGCTGTTAGCCATTTTTGTCTTATTGTTATATGCAATCTCTTTCTACTGTTAGATGTGTACATGTACAGTATACTGGATTCGATCAATAAGTTTTCTGATACAATTTCACTTTTTGTTTTCGATGCAGTAATTGTACGTATGAAACATATATAGACATACACACATTAAAGGCATTACCTATATATAATTATGTAAGAAAATATGAGGATATCGTAAACTTGAAATTATCAAATAAAGAAATACAAGTACAAGCAGTATGTACAAAACGTGTAATCTACAGAAGGAATACAGAGAGTAGTACTCGACTGCCTAAAGGCAGCCACAGATGCAACACCTACGATCATCCCTAGTACCGTCTGTATATGTTGACGAGTATTCAGATCTTTCTGGTCATATTTCTTCTTGTGGCCGAATTATTAGTGGATTAGTATAAAACTTTTTTATTCTTAAGAAATTCAATATTAAATGTAGGTTTAAGATTTAACCATGGAGGGTTTTGCGGAATTCCAACAGGTGCTTGTTAATTCATCCAATTATATTTAATGAATGTGGGTAAAAATTAAAAATCAATAAATACCCAGTCTTATCGGTTTATTATGCAAATTCTGCAGGGCACGATTAAAACAACCCGGTAGGCAATTGACCTAAATGAAATCATGAAATGTTATTACCAAGCGGAATGCAAAGATGAATGGAGATGTTATTATCCTGCTTTTAGAAAGCAATTGATCAGGAAACGTGCACCATTCATATTAGAGTACAGAAATGTCACAAATATATTGTAGATATAATACAAAGAAAAACAAAACAAAAAATACCACACTGTCGAAATCAATAGAAAACTCGTGGAAATGGTCAAAATCGAGACCCCTAACACACAAATACATGACTGTTCACATTCCTGACTTGGTACAGGCACTTCAATGAACCGTAGCGGAGTCAAAACAGGTTTTATGGACCCAAATCTATCATAATGAACCGAATGATTATTGCTTAACATTATACGAAACAAAATCACGTATTATATAAGTAATAAACTTCACACAAACGAAAGTACAAATGCATATCACATATATGGTTGTTCTCTAAGAGAATACAATGATGAATGCATATCACATATTATATCGTTGTTCTCTAAGAGAATACAATGATGAATGCATATCACATATTATATCGTTGTTCTCTAAGAGAATACAATGATGAATGCATATCACATATTATATCGTTGTTCTCTAAGAGAATACAATGATGAATGCATATCACATATTATATCGTTGTTCTCTAAGAGAATACAATGATGAATGCATATCACATATTATATCGTTGTTCTCTAAGAGAATACAACGACAAATGCATATCACATATTATATCGTTGTTCTCTAAGAGAATACAACGACAAATGCATATCACATATTATATCGTTGTTCTCTAAGAGAATACAACGACAAATGCATATCACATATTATATCGTTGTTCTCTAAGAGAATACAATGATGAATGCATATCACATATTATATCGTTGTTCTCTAAGAGAATACAATGATGAATGCATATCACATATTATATCGTTGTTCTCTAAGAGAATACAATGATGAATGCATATCACATATTATATCGTTGTTCTCTAAGAGAATACAACGACAAATGCATATCACATATTATATCGTTGTTCTCTAAGAGAATACAACGACAAATGCATATCTCATATTATATCGTTGTTCTCTAAGAGAATACAACGACAAATGCATATCACATATTATATCGTTGTTCTCTAAGAGAATACAATGATGAATGCATATCACATATTATATCGTTGTTCTCTAAGAGAATACAACGACAAATGCATATCACATATTATATCGTTGTTCTCTAAGAGAATACAATGATGAATGCATATCACATATTATATCGTTGTTCTCTAAGAGAATACAATGATGAATGCATATCACATATTATATCGTTGTTCTCTAAGAGAATACAATGATGAATGCATATCACATATTATATCGTTGTTCTCTAAGAGAATACAATGATGAATGCATATCACATATTATATCGTTGTTCTCTAAGAGAATACAACGACAAATGCATATCACATATTATATCGTTGTTCTCTAAGAGAATACAACGACAAATGCATATCACATATTATATCGTTGTTCTCTAAGAGAATACAACGACAAATGCATATCACATATTATATCGTTGTTCTCTAAGAGAATACAATGATGAATGCATATCACATATTATATCGTTGTTCTCTAAGAGAATACAATGATGAATGCATATCACATATTATATCGTTGTTCTCTAAGAGAATACAATGATGAATGCATATCACATATTATATCGTTGTTCTCTAAGAGAATACAACGACAAATGCATATCACATATTATATCGTTGTTCTCTAAGAGAATACAACGACAAATGCATATCACATATTATATCGTTGTTCTCTAAGAGAATACAACGACAAATGCATATCACATATTATATCGTTGTTCTCTAAGAGAATACAACGACAAATGCATATCACATATTATATCGTTGTTCTCTAAGAGAATACAATGATGAATGCATATCACATATTATATCGTTGTTCTCTAAGAGAATACAACGACAAATGCATATCACATATTATATCGTTGTTCTCTAAGAGAATACAATGATGAATGCATATCACATATTATATCGTTGTTCTCTAAGAGAATACAATGATGAATGCATATCACATATTATATCGTTGTTCTCTAAGAGAATACAATGATGAATGCATATCACATATATCGTTGTTCTCTAAGAGAATACAATGACGAATGCATATCACATATTATACCGTTGTTCTCTAAGAGAATATAATGACGAATGCATATCACATATTATATCGTTGTTCTCTAAGAGAATACAAAGACAAATGCATATCACATATTATATCGTTGTTCTCTAAGAGAATACAATGACGAATGGAAAAAGACATGAAAAGCAAACAATGGTTCACAAAACACTTCAACATAAAGCGTGTTACATTAAGAAAATATTCTAGCTATTGTATAATGTAGCTGATATTATCCCGATTTTTAGTGGGCTTACTATTGCTGAATCTATTACCACAGTGAAAAATATTACTTTTTTACATATTAAACTAACTGTCTATATGAACTAATAACAGCCTTTTTCAGCGGAAGCATCTGTGTCCACCCCTGGTTGTTAGTTGGGTTCGTGTTGCTCGATCTTTAGTTTTCTGTGTAATATTTCATTAATCGTTGTTTGTTCTTTTGTTCTGTTTCTGTTTGCCATTGTATTGCATGTCTTTCTTCGATTTAAGGCTTCTGATTAGCCCTTTGTTATCTTCAAACATTTCACATAAAAATAGAAATGTACGTATCATGAAGAATATGGGTTTGGATCGTGATCTGATAATATGCTTTTTTAAACCTACAACATATACATTTAATCAGATGTTCATCGTTTACAATGCACGTCTTATAGGCACGACTTTCAAAAAAAGTTTCAAATTCGTGTTCGAAAGATTTTACGATAATATTGAATTTAGGACAAGACAAGTGCTAAAATATAAAATAATTCCATATGGAATATGCTGTTATATTTTATTCACAAATGTTAATTTTGTGTATTTATTTAATTTAATTTATAAATACTTGCTAAGAGTCCAAAATCCGTGCACAATCTATTTAATTTTTAAATCGTTGTCAATTGCAACATACTTGAAGAATAAAACAGCAATGCTCGTCATAACTGACAGAGTGCATTAATATTTCACGAAGTTAATGATTGATTTTACCGGTAAATAAATATTATTTAGATTGCTAAGCTATAGCCAATTTCTGCAGTTGTACACTTCTCGATCGGTGTAGGCAAATACACTACATTTAGTTAAAATTTGTTAAATTATTTGGCTTTCGGATCTGTTGACTTTGAGCGTACGTGATGAAGGTAAATCTAGAAACACGTCATGCGCACTAACTTAGATATCTACGTTTTTATTAGTTGACACTACTTAAAATTGTCTAAACCCCGCCATTTCCAATTTTCATTCATCAATAGCAAGATTGGCGTAACATCGTCTGTGTCACTACAATTGACAAACTGATTTAAAGGATAACATTACAGTAACGATTCCAGTCATATTTAATGCTAAAATCGTTAAAAGTCTCATTCATAAAATGGAACCAAAATTGTTCTTAGTAATCAATGATTTTTCCAAATATTGTTAAAAATTCCAAAAATACGTTATGACGGAATCATTCTAAAATTTTAAAATCTATTTATTACAATTATCGACAAAGCTATAATTAATTAAGATTGATTGTAAGCTGCACGCAACAAAACAATTCTAAAGACAAATGTAGTGTTTAACTGTTCGTTTGTTTGAACAAATTGTTCTTTAAATAGTTAATGAGAACCATCCTTCACAGATATTGACCGTCCTGGCATTTTGTAGTCTTTAAATATGTATCATTTTATTGGAAATCATTGTATCTATATCGTCAGCATTTTAGCTAACAATGACATCTTTAAGCAAATTATCACAACGATACTCGGATCATGAATTTAAAATTACGATACAATATCCTTAATATTACGACATTTAAATTAATATCCTCTGTTTAAATGTCATGATCTTGTAGAATCATTATAGATGTCCATCAAAGGAAGTTGAATTTAGTTTTATATACAAACTAATTTTTAAAGATATTAAACGAACTAATGCTATATGAAAGGCATCAAATAACAATTTGCTAACAACAGAATAAATATGGAAATGTGTAATTTCGTTATTAATATCCAAGAATGATATTAAACAACCCAACACAATCCTTGTATTCTGTGTGTAGGAGTTGTCGATTATTTTTAATTTGTTAAAATAATTGATATTAACTGATACTTAATAATTGATAATAAAAAAACGTCATTGTTGTATTCTTTTTTTAAATGCTATGTTAAATTGATTTTATTTTAAATTTACGATTACTTCGCAAAAATAAGTTGAAATCAATCTACAGCATTTGTGTCATATAATTTCCTCGAAAGAACTATAATTATACAAAGAAAAAATAGAATACAACACAATGCTGTATCCTGCTTCTGGATATTTTGTTAAACAGATCTGCACTAGTTTCATTTCACTTTCTGATGGTTGTCTGTTTTCTGCTTTTGGATAGCTAAATATGTATGTTATGGTTTCATTAATCTTTCGTTTGGTCGTATAAACATGTCTGTTATGGTTTCATTAATCTTTCGTTTGGTCGTATACACACGTCTGTAATGGTTTCATTAATCTTTCGTTTGGTCGTCTAAACATGTCTGTTATGGTTTCATTAATCTTTCGTTTGGTCGTATAAACATGTCTGTTATGGTTTCATTAATCTTTCGTTTGGTCGTATAAACATGTCTGTTATGGTTTCATTAATCTTTCGTTTGGTCGTATAAACATGTCTGTTATGGTTTCATTAATCTTTCGTTTGGTCGTCTAAACATGTCTGTTATGGTTTCATTAATCTTTCGTTTGGTCGTCTAAACATGTCTGTTATGGTTTCATTAATCTTTCGTTTGGTCGTATAAACATGTCTGTTATGGTTTCATTAATCTTTCGTTTGGTCGTATAAACATGTTTGTTATGGTTTCATTAATCTTTCGTTTGGTCGTATAAACATGTCTGTTATGGTTTCATTAATCTTTCGTTTGGTCGTATAAACACGTCTGTTATGGTTTCATTAATCTTTCGTTTGGTCGTATAAACATGTCTGTTATGGTTTCAATTCTCTTTTTTGGGGGGTTTTGTAAACACGTCTGTTATGGTTTCATTTCTCATGCTATTGGTTGTGTTTCCTATTCTTTTGGGTAGTTAACCATGCCTGTTAAGGCTGTTCATTGTCTGTTTTTGGAGAATTAAGCATGCCTGTTATGTCTGTTGGTTGTCTGTTTCCTGTTTTGGAGAGTTAAACCTGCCTGTGATGGATCCATTTCCAATACCATTGGTTGTCTGATTCCTGCTTTTGGAGGGTTAACATGTCTCATATGGTTTCATTTGTGTTGCTGTTGGTGTTTGAGTGGTTAGATTGAATTGTGTTCTTCGCGTTTACTTGTTTGTTTTCTCCTCGTGCTTGATGATTGGTTGAATTTGTTCTTCAATGTTAGGAAGTCATTGATTTTTGGTGCACTGTTCCTATTAAGAGTGGATGAGAGTTACTTTTACAAAAAGTTTATTTAATAGTTTTTTCAGTCCATTTTTATTATCTTCATCTGGACAAGGAGGTACTTCTATTCGGTGAACATCGACAAACATCATTAGAAAATGTCTAAATGAACATCAAGGATACTAATATGAATTTGGTGCATAAAATACTATATTTAAATATCAAATATATAAAAGCAGAAAAAACTTAAATTATGTAAAACAATAGAGTTTATAATTTAAAAATATATATTCAGACTAAATCACATAATTGAATTCTAGACTCCATTAATTCTACTCCTCGCTTAGTTAGGCAAACGTGAATAAGTTAAATGAGTTTTGCAAGTGATTAGGTTTGGAAAAATCAACACCACCGCACGCGAGTTAATGTTTATTGTGTCTCAGAAATTGAAATATATGAAGGGCGGGTTCAAGACACATGTTTTTAAAACCGCTAATTGTCAATTAAAATTCGGTTTTCGCTTGGCCAGATACCGAAGTAGCAATATCCTATATACAATAACAAGGCTAACAAAAATCATCGGTATTTCTGCTATTTCGTTTGGACTATCACATTTGAGTTTTCAGTTAATGAAAAGATCCAAAGAGCCAAGCAATTTGAAAGTTAATGAGAATTTGATGTTTGTTGTCAATACAAGTAATATCGAACAACAAACATTATTAAATTGACTATAATCTTTGTATAGCATAGAAAATGATCGTTACCTTTCATTCACAGTGAGTTTTCGACAACAAAGGACCACTAACAGCTACGCGGTTGGTCTAGCTTAACTCTTGATGATACATCCTTCCATCTCCCAGCGGTAAAATCTTGTCTAACCACAGGGATTCGATAAATAATACCTTACATTTCAATAGAGAGCATATTATTAAATTGATTTATATGGATCAAAAGAAAACTTCATAAAAAAGCTTCAATTTCACGATATTTTCGCCTATCTTATTAGCTCACAATTTACAATCTTTCCTATAATTTTCATTTTCTATTTGATGGTTTCATAATCAGCCCCAAGACATTCAATACTATGAAATTAACATGATTTTATTGTTAAGTTTGGCTACCCATTTGCAGTCCTATAATTCAAAGATATGGATTGTTAATTTTTGGTTTTATGCTTTTTGTCAAAATTGTTTCTTGACATAAAATGAAATTCCTGAACAAGTCAAATATGTTTTAATTGGTGATATTCGAATATCAGTTTTCACGTAAAAGCAATACATCTTCTTGACGAAATGATAAGAAAGTTAGTAGTCAATATAATTATAGGACTAGCATTATATCTGTTGACCTAACAAGCAACCTTGCGCCTTAAGAACACGTGAACAACAAAAGACCAAAAGATACAATTTTAAATAAATTGCCACTGTTATTATGTAGATCAGATATGCGATAAAAATATTAGCAAAACAAAAAACGTAAAATGTGTTGAAATCTTACCCCTTCGAGTGACGAGTAATACCAAAGAATGGCGAATTAAACGTCGGCAGCTTCCGGATATTTCGTTTAATTTTCTGTTTTTGTCGTAAAATGAATACCACAAATGTATGCAGTTTATCATGTAATTCTCTAGTTTTACCTTTCGGCTGGTCCGGAAGCTCGGAGCTTATCCGTGATACATCTGCATTTAGATATATAATATACGCGTTGGTGTATCTATGTAGTAGACAATACCAAAAAAAGATACAACTTAAAGATAATAATGGCGTCTACTTTAAATAAATTAATAAATTGTTCTGATTATTATATTTATTGTTGTCTTCTATCTTCGTTGTCTTTTGATCACTGGATACTGGTGACGGTTACAAGGGCTCAACCCGCATAGCTGTCCAGCACGTCCCAGATGCCTGTTATGGAATGCCCTCTGGTGGATTGGGGAAGGTGGGTTGTCCGCTTTTATAAGTAGGTGCCGTGTTTGGAGAGCACCACACACGTCACACAACTAACAATCAACCTTTGATAATATATAATTGGTACGCTCCTCTGTCTAGATTATAGGAATGGTAATAGTATGCTAACTGTGTTAGTGGACATCTCCTTTAGTTCAGTTGCTAGGGTGTTGGCTGACAACTCTAGAGGTCAACAGATCGAATCGCACCTGGCACGTTGCATTGTTTTACATAAAATATGCTCTACTTTTACACTAGTTACTAACACAAACATTTCGGTGTTAGACTAGTCTCTTCAATCGGATACATTATCCTTACTATCTTACTATCATAATTTGTTAGTACTCCTGAATGATTTGTTCATAGCGGGGACCCAGCAATACCATTTTTTATAATCTTTGGTCTTAGCCGAACGAGGGCCGAAACCACGATATTCCGCGCCCCATGAGAGCATGCTAACCATTACCGAGGTGGTCAAAATAAACAAATGTCCAAATAGTTAAATAGAAAACAAAAAAATCACATCGTCGGAGCAGTTCTAATTGTAAAGAACATCAAGTCATAATCCTGAACATAATACATATTAGAACATATTTATTCTTCGTAATGCAAATGTTGTCATAGAACTGACAATGAATGTAAACAAAACCGAACATACATTTCTTTCATTGTTATTATGAATCATACATATAAAAACCAAAGTTACTCCTTAGTCATGTTATTTAAGGTTTGACATCAAGTTTGCAGTATTCGTGACGAGAATAAGTTTATAAATAATAAATCATGTATTCGTAAAATGGTGGCACTGGGGCACAAATCTATGGTAAAAACGGGAGAAAATGGATTGTTTTGGAAAATGTTGCTACTATTATAAGTTATACTGCATGTAACTCCCTTAATATAGGTACTAATTTATATATATAGTCAATTAGATTCTTTATTTCTCTCAATGAGGCGAGTTGTGTATTTTATTTGTCCCCGAGGCGGAGAATTCTAGGTTCTATTTCTATACCCCAGAATTCCATCATGGGCTTTTTATTGTTTTCAAGAAAAACAATACCTCAGTATGCAATGTGAATATTTTTTCATTCACATTTCCCAGTTTTTAATTTCAATGGCGTTTGTGTACAGTTTAAAATTAATGAAAATTGATAATAAAAACAAATGGAATCTGGTACCATCAACTTAACAAACGGCGATATCACTGTCCTTTGTCAACATTGATTTTTTAGCCGTTTGAAAATTGAAACTAGTTCTGGTTTTTTAAATGATCATAAACCTAAATATATCGAGCTTGCGGATGTGACTTAGTTTTTAAATATGATAATGTACAAATGAATTTTAGTTCTTGCAGGTGTCGTATTAAAATGTATATATAAATTAACCACGTGCAAGTAAACCACAGTACTTAATTTTTAATTTAATAACATATTTAACTCTGTTTAAGCTATATGATACAAACAGATATATATGTACAGGTATTTTGTTTGAACTTCCTGTGATTAAGTTTAAACCGAGTCAATAAAATTCAAATTATACACTTTTATACAAGGCTTAGAATCATGCTTACGAGTTTTTGATCATCTCTTTGAAAGCAAATAATTAGCAAGGGACATCAAAAGTAAAATATACACACGTCAGTTGTTGTCAATCATATATCAATGATAGCACGAATTAGTCCTGACAGGTGTTATAATTTTGTGGTTTTCTATTTACATTTGTTCATACATGTAGGGCAGCTAGGGGGTGAGTTTATTAAAGAATGAATATATTGGGATTGAATGTGGTGATTTTACTATTTAACGTATATATTTTTTCATTCATAAATGTAATAAAAAATTTAAAGTTCTCGAACAACTTATTAATAGTAAGGTGTAAGTTTATAGCAATGATACATCAAATAAAAACGTATTTTGGAAGTCATAAACGGTTTTTCTAAAATACACAGACCACTATTTAAAAAGAACAATGCATAAACAAATTTAAACAGTCATGAAGTTTGTCATGAAATGTAAAACTTCATACTTGTGTTTTATCAAGTAGTTCCTTGGTTCATATCAAGCGTGATGATGGCTTGTTTTAGTTTTGTCAACGTAGGGGTCAGGGTCATAAAAATTTATAACCACTTGAAATATATTGAGATGTTTACTGTCCTTCAGATCATTACGATTATCTTACTCTACAGGAGGCTAATGGCACACGACAATGTGTATACAGAAAGACCTCCTGGACTTGAAACAATGTCAGCATTGTCCACCCATAAAATTACTAGTATATATTTATAATATTTTATACGTCTGAAAATTAAACCAAACAGTGTTAGTATTAGATTTTAGAGCTGTGAAATTTTTTGTTCTTCCCTCGACGGGATTTGAACCCACACCATTGATACACTGCAGCACCATTCGCTTAGCCTTACGTCCAGCGCCCTAGACCACTCGACTACATCCACTCCCTATTATATATATATATATATATATATATATATATATATATATATATATATATATACGTCTGAAAATTAAACCAAACAGTGTTAGAATTAGATTTTAGAGCTGTCAAATTTTTGTTCTTCCCTCGACGGGATTTGAACCCACACCATTGTTACACTGCAGCACCATTCGCTTAGCCTTACGTCCAGCGCCCTAGACCACTCGACTATATATATATATATATATTTAAAATTGCATCCAAGGTCGAGCGCAGAATTATTTTCCCCAAGTAAAAATCTCGTTTTTTATGGGATTTCGTTATATGTGGTAAATAAAACGAGCCACAAGGTCAGAGGTCGTTATATTAGTTAAAATGAACATGTTTGAAATGACAACTGATTGTGTTTTAAACAACATTCAGCTAAAATGACATAGTCGAAATTTGAATATGCTCACCTTCGCATTAAGCTTGACCCCCGATAGAACCACTGAGTAAAAAAATAAGGCCTAGCTTTCCACTGTAAATTACAATCCCTCCGAAAGAAGTGTGCAAAATTTGTGTATTTTGTATGGAGAATGGCATACGTCTTGCAGCAGATATTATTTATCAACAGTTTGTAAGGTGTGTTCATTGGTAGCCTGTTGCAAGGCAAAATATTCGACAATGTATATATATTATCTTTCACTAACCTTCCACCCATTACTCCGTCCGAATGCCACCTTTTTACATACATGATTTCTTATTTGCAAATTTGATATAAACAATGTAAACAACTGGATGATTTGTGTAGCATGCAGTCACTGACTAAAACATTGCTAATTCGGTAACAGTATATGAACAGACATGAGGTACCATTAAAAACGATTAGAACGACGCTTGTTTCTTATCTTTTCATTACATTTGTAAGTAATTATGGACTTTTTGATATTGCGGGATGAACAAAATGTACGTACATTGTCGGTAAAAATAAAATGTATTTGAACTCGCTGCGAAAGATGTCAAAACAGTTACATATACAAATAAATTATAAAAAAAAACCTGTCAAAGACAGGAAAGGGATTACAACGTTTACGAAAAATAAATCAGCTTAATGAATTCCAATAAAATCAAATATGTGTTTCCTTAGAATGTACATTATATTTATATATAAGTAAAATTGTTGAGTGACTCTATGCAAATTGATATTTTTACCAAAAATAAACGGTGAGAATTTTCCACATCTATTTCTTACACCTGTATAAATTCACGCTTATTACTGTTCGCATTCATTTTGTTTCTTTAGACATACGGCAATATTGTCAAATAAATAGCCATAAATCTTGGTCACTTTATTGTCAATTTAGGCATCATCTTTGCATTTGTGGTGGGTGTTTTTTCTCCACATATTTTTTTTCGCCAAGAAAATCTGTGTTAATTGCTTTGCTATTGATGCCTTGATCGTTGTTTAGCAGTTATCCAGACGGAAACTGATAGAATATCGTGAACGCCTAAACATTTGCGATGATGAATTAATTTAGGCGATTAAATGTGAGATATATATTGAGGCTGTACATGACTATTGATACGTATTTTAAATCAAAGTGCATTAAAAATATTATAAATCTTACTATCTGATTTATATTTATCCTGACCTAAGATATTTCTGTTATTAAGGTCCTCCTGCATATTCATCATTGAACATACAGAGGGGGAGGGCTGGGATCACATTAACCGTTTTAACCCCGGAACATTTGTGTGCCTGTCCCAAGCCATGACCTGGATTTCTCATTATCGGTATATGGTTACGATATGTTGTGAAAAAAAATCTATCTTGACATTAACTCCAAGAAAACCCCCTCACCAGATAAAAAAAATGGTGGTCCTTAATTTGAACCACAATATGAAAAGGGGATTTTTTTTTATCACAATACTATACCTTCGAATTTAAAGTCCAATATGTTATTCAGGGTAATTGACCATTGTGTAATATCCGGATGCATCTGAGATTCTTCTATTTCCGATGTGGACGTTAGTGAACTTCCCCGTTCTCGTTAGATAAAAACATTAAAAACACTCAATATCTCAACAGAATTTATTAACAGTTGACACACAAAAATACTGTACATTTGAATTAACGATTTTCGTATTGCATGCTGTATCTTTTACCTCCTACGTTTTCAACTGGATTTATTCCTTAATACATTTTAATTCTTAAAAAATTAATCCCTTGCAAATTGAAACAAAATAACAACTCGGCAAAGTTGATTTCACGTAATATATTAAATTAACTTGTAACATGACTGTATTCTTTTTCTGTGATCTTTTTATGATTAATATACAGGGGGTCGTGTTCTCGAAAGTATCCTAAGATATGTCTTAGGACGATATTTGGAATGGTCTTATGACAATCTTAGGACATGTCCTAGGAGTGATCTCGAAGCTGTCTTAAGACTATCCTAACTTAGGATGTCTTAACTATGTCCTAAGTGTCAACACAATAAGTAGAATAATAGAAATATTGTGCACAACAATTATTTCCAATATTAATATATAGCAAATCCTTGATAAAAATACTCATAATAAATTATAAGATGCAAATAAAGATTTTTTTTTCAATTTCATTTATTTTTTACGCTGTATCTTATGAGCCTGTTTCTTGTTTTCTTTAATTTGCAATTATCTATATACATAGATCTGAGGTTCATATACGATATGGAACTAATGTGTAAAAAAAATTTTATGATGAAATACAGTCATTACCCAGAGTCATTACCGTTATTTTTGTGTGGTTACTTTCGAGTGAGCTGATTTCAAACTTTCAATGAATTACTGATTAAAGATGAACAGAAGATATCTCGTACCCCGTTACAGTTATAATAGAAAATCATTGTAAATTAACTTATTTAGATTTAAAAACAGTATAAAGGTGTATATCAATCATGTTCTACAACTTAAAGTTCGTTTTTGGTACAAAATATCAAATTATATTACAATTTCGGGGTTAGGACCATCTTAAGACACATAGATGTCCTAAAGTTAAGACAAATTTTGCGACATGTCCTCGAGAACACGACTTAGGACTAAGATGTGTCCTAAGATGGTCTTAGGACATGTCTTAGTCCTAAGACACTTTCGAGAACACGGTCCCAGAATGTAAGCAACAGCTAAGAACTATGAAATAATAGACGCAGATACGAGATATTGCTCACTTTAAATGTGGGATTTAGTTTTATTACTCTCAGAGAGCCGGGCAATAATCAACGAACATATAAATATGTAGAATTCTGGGGTGGTGTTAACAAAGGTGTCTTAGGATGGTCTTATGACATATCTTTGTCCTAAGTCGGGTTAATGAAAGTGTCCTAAATTGCGATATGTCCTAAAATTTATCCTAAAGTTAGGACACCAAAATAGGTGTCCTAAGAGTGTTTTAGTTCGGACTCTGAAAAATTCGGGCTTCTTTTTCTGCTCATTTTGGTACAGAAGTACCGAATGTATTACACGGAACAGTTACGTACAAAATAATGGACAGACAAAGTTTTACTTTCAATTTATAAAACAATCTGCACGTCTTTTAGGATAATGTAACACGTTGACATCTTGAAAACAGCTCACTTGGCTAAAAGTTTAATGTAAAGTATACACATTATTTTATTAAATTATTATCAGATTTTATTAGGTTTATATACATTTCTTATCTCAAAATCACAATTAAATCAATGTAATATATAAATAAAATAAAATTTAATCTTATTATATTTTTTTTTATGTGAGTTTTTGCGTAACACATTAATGTTTGTAGCATTTATATTTATATTATTCTTTCTTTACACAAATCAGCTCGTATTCATATTTACGATTATGTATAGGACATCCTAAACGAAGATAGTGCTAAGGCAGCTTTGATATACAATCTCAGACATGTCCTAGGATCAGAGGAGGGGCGACGCTTTGCACACGACACGCATATACCAAGTATATTATCGACAACCGGATGTTTACGATTCAGTTTGAAAATGGACTTTGAAGTGAAAACATCTCGTTAAAAAAAATACTTAAATTAAACGTGAATTTATCCAGCTGTCTAAATTTATTTTCAATATGGGATCTCTTGAAATGTATGATCGCAATACAAAAAGTGTACAAATATTGTTATTCCCTCCCCCCAAAAGTTGAATTCTATTGATTATGATTATTGTTCTGTTATGGAGTTTTAACTTATTTGACTTTTTTTTTTTTATAGAAAAACGGTTATAGTTGAGTTGTTGCACAATACACAAACATGTCTCTGCAATACACATCTACAACATCTATCATAAATCCACAATTATTAAAGATCATCAAAGTTTAGTTACGCAACAATACTAAAACATTCTTATCAAAATCACATACAGTGTATGCACTAATTAGTTCTCAGGTAAAATACAGGTAACAATACTTCGACAATACTTGTACTTTTTTTTATCATATATTTTTTTTATTATATACGTGTATTTGTATACATCAAGTTCACGTGATCCTCAATATGTTTTAGTGTGAAATCGTATAATCACCATTAAAAAGGGTAAAATATGATATTCTGTGGATTCAAATTGTCACAGGAGGTGTTTGATACAACACAAATCACGAAAAATTGGGGGATTTTTCAAGTTCAATTGTGGCGCAATGGATGGAGACTTAAGGAGACTTAAGAAAATATTGGAAGCCCCATGATTGATCTATGTCATACTAAAAGGGATAGGAAAAGTCTCCAACAGATTTTACAAATTTTCATTTTTAATGTTGATCGGTTGAGGACGCTATGAATGAAAAAAAAGATGGCGACAAAATGTCCCTCTCGAAAATTGCAGATGATCACATTTAACATTCAACCCAAACATTCTTATGTTAATTCCATTCATATATAGATATCTATCAATAATTTACCGAGAGGGACTCGCCATTAATCATCCATGAACGCAGTAATCGTCCTAGTAAAACACTGAAAATTCGATAATGTCACCCTCATCA
Source organism: Bathymodiolus brooksi (assembly GCA_963680875.1). Classification (NCBI taxonomy): domain Eukaryota; kingdom Metazoa; phylum Mollusca; class Bivalvia; order Mytilida; family Modiolidae; genus Bathymodiolus; species Bathymodiolus brooksi. Next base: position 41,330,823 of record OY804575.1, read on the forward strand.
GATAACGATATATTGATGCCGACTTCCGGTTGAGAAACATGTAATTTTTTGCACACGACATCAACGTGTCGTGCCTCCTCTGTCCTAGGATAGTGTTATCAGTGTCCTAAAATATGTCATAAGACATGTCTTAGGACATATCTTAGGATACGGCCCCTGGAGACAGTCGTATTGTATGTTTGATTTACACATATGCAATCGGATGCAGTTCAACACTAAGGGTTGAATGTCCGAAACCTACTCCTAACGAGGAATACTCGATACAACTTTATGTGATACAATTTGACAGTGGCTTACGACAGGGCAACGTTTGTTCAAAAGAACATAAATTATTATTTGCTAATCTACTAGTATATTGTAGGCGGTTCTGTTTTTAGAAATTACTTGATGGGGAAATTATATGAACAGGTTCTAAATATGTACTTTGTAAAGACGTAATAATATAATCATGTTAACCAAAAGATTTACACTGTTAATGTTTTTATCTTATTAATGTTTTGTTCTTTGAGAGTTTGATGATTTATGTTTTATTCGTCATCCTATTATTTTTCTCAATTTCTCAGGTTTATTATATCTTATTAAAATTAATCTGTGTATTATTTGCTGCAGTTCGTTGATAAAACAAGTTTGGTTAGTAAACAACCCAGGCTATCAAACTTTTTGGAAATACAATGGCGACACAGTTATGTTTGTACAAATATGTTGTAGATATGGTATTGTTTAACACAACGCCATCATGTAACCACTTCAAACATTACGGTAGATATATCTTGTATTATTGTGGTTTTTCACACAACAGGTGCAGAATACCGACAACAAACTTATAAGATAGAAAATATAAAGGATTTGTTGGTAAAATTATTGACAATGATATAATGAAAGGAAGTTAGTCATCATATTATTATATATTAATATATTAAACACACAGCTCTGTTTTTAATTCGCAGTAACATCTTGAACAATAAATGATAATATAATCCGTCCATATACTTTTTCCCATGTGTTATTAAAATTAGTTTTAATTATAATTCTGATACGCATCGTCAGGGAAATATGTTCTATTATTAACCTTGCTTACGTCATATACGTGAACATGTGCGCGTAATGAAAACACATGAATCTTGACATAAAAATGTTACAAATTTGGAATGTATTGTAAACAGTCACGGATAAGGTTGATGATCGTGCTTTGTCTTAGGAGAAAGGTTTGTATACCGGATGAGAGAATTTATGCGTTTTAACGTGCTCTTAATTTGTTAATTTATATACCCTTGGAATGGAGCAATTAAAATTCTTTTTTTATTCATTGATTAAGAAATAACATTGTTGTGGTTTAAATTAACAATTGGTATGAGGAAAGCTTGTGTAGTTTCCCATGCATTCCAATACCTTAGAGTAGACAGATTTTAAATACTAATTCAATAATTCCTAATCTCAAACCAATTTTTAATCTTAATACGTCAAATGCAATTCCTTATCCCTTCCACTTTCCGGTTATATTTGTCGTTGCCAAGTATGTATTAGATGATTCTAGACCTTAATAGTCGCCTCCGTAAATAGTTGTCAATCCGTAGTGTTACCATGACAATTAAATGAATTTAGCATGTTTTTTAAAGACGTAAATTTACCAACAGAATTATAAATACACATGGTTTTATTCATTTTCAATAGATACTATAAATGTATTGAACATCTGTTCTTGAGTTTATTATAAAATTGATTGTTGTTTAACGTCAAGTGAGGAATACGTCAGCTATATATATTTACGGGAACAAACTAAACACTAAATCCTTTATATTATATACTCATATAAATATCTTGAATCTGATTTGATAAAACACTGTCACGTGATATTTATCCATTCGTTGGGTCAACCGCTAATCGTAAGGTCTCATAGTAAGGTCCACCGCTCGCGAGGAAATCCCAAGGAAATTCCCACGTGAGCCTCGCGTGTTTCCAATTATAGTTACTTCCCTTGATTCAACAGACAGCAAACATGGCGTCCAGCGACAGGTCGCTGTAGGCGAAGAAAAAATGGAACGATAGCTGTCGGATAAGGACTCAAAGAACAGGAAGAGGAAAATTTCGAGTTCTCTTAAATACTTCAGAACATTCTTGGCAAAAGACTAATGTATTCAATCACTTGGAGTCTGTCACAAAACTACATGTATTCAATCACTTGGCGTCTGTCGCAAAGCCGCAGGTATTCTATTACTTGGTGGCTGATGCAAAAATATTCGATATAATATAGCAATTATCACCCTTGTTGGAGTGTGACCCGACGGTTTGTCTCCCAAAGAAAAGTAAGGACCCAACGATTTGTCTCCCAGAGAAAAGTAAGGTCACCCGGGGTGACCTTACTTTTCTCTGGGAGACAAACCGTCGATTCACACTCCAACAAGGGTGATAATTGTATAAGGTAAAATGTGGCATTGGGATGGGTACATGGGTGCCATAGGAAAAGGGGAGGGAAATGGATATGTCGGGGGGAAATTAGCCTTACAGCAGACCACTCTTAACAAACTTGTTCATTGTGACCTGCTGTAAGTTGTCTTTGCTTGCAAGGAACGTGACATACTCCAAGCATGAGTCACTCATTCGCGTCCTATCCTATTGTTGAGTTTTATATATTTTATTAGTCCCACAAAACTAAAAACGTTCTTATGATGACGTTTAACTTGAATTACCATGTATTTTATATTATTTCCCAGTATATAACAGACAGAATATACCAATTATATGTTGTATTAAGAAATAAGCATTCAATGACTATTTTCCTTCCCTGTCCACACTTAACCATGTTTGATTTTCCCGGCAAATGTACGTTAGTTGGAAGAGAAACAGTTGTACGAAGGAAAAAATTCAGGAAAATGATTCGTGCCTTATCGTAGACAAGAATAATAAAGCAGCTATAATCCGGAAATTTCGGTAAATATCAAATTCAATCGTAACTACTCGGCCATTCTCGCTACCCTTCCAATAACCACGTAATTAGGTGGCGGATAAATAGAACTACTTTCTAAATTTTAGGTCATGTGACAAAAAAGTTGGTAGCACACTTATGCAGTCTTTCCCCTCGTACACGTGCTGCAAAGTTTCCATTTGTTTTTCTTTCAAAGGGAAAGTAATTTCCAGTGTCTCCTTAGCGATATTAATTTTGTCTTCCATATTTTCGTGGACTATATTTTTTGGCGGCTTATCTTCCGGCAAACAATTTAAGAAGAATTTATACTACTTACTTACGAGGTTATTGGAAGGGTAGCGAGAATGGCCGAGTGGTTACGATTGTATAAAATTTAGTGTTCTTTTTCTTTAACTATTTCCCTCCACTTCGCGTCGGGGGAAAGCTATGCATCGGATATAATAAGATTGCTATATTCTTCACTACCGGTATACAGATGTATAATTTTACATTTGATAATTTATTAAATAAAAAAAATTATTACCCAAACGTTAAAAAGTCGTATTCTTTATACTTGATTAACATTTCTATTTTGTAAAACAAAACAAAAATCTTTATGATAAACAAAGAGTATCGTTTGGATAACAGATTCATATAGATTAACGTCATCTTGATAAAATTAATCGACCCATGTTCACAACAAAGGAGATTCCTTTTTCTATCTAGATTTGAATAATTTGTGAAAAATCGGGTAAATTGGCAAAGAAATACACAAAATTGACTGGTATAATTCTGACGTAAGTATCTCCTCCTGTTATCATGTAAAGCAGCCAAGGGCATCACAACGTCAAGTTTGTACGTAACACATGATAACCACTTGTTCAATTGTTTACGATTGGAGCTACTTTTAAAGTTGTCCTGTATTTAGATAAAACGTAACACGGCATAATCAGTCATCTCGATTTGCCATAATATTTTTCTTTGATTGTTAAAAAAACAACACATTATGAAAAACAAATACAACAGGAGTTTTCAGTACAATATTTCATACACAAAAGACATTTTCCATGCATGGTCTTCATTTTTGTCTACACCACTGATGTTTACTGACAACGGTAATATCCGATCTGATATAATTTGATTTAAGTTATCATCCATGATTCATTATTGAATTAAAATATATATCACAATTTGAAGAAAAAAAAACATAAAAGATTTACAAAACAATATTATTTAAAATACCCTTATTTTCACAACATCAATATCATTGATAGACAACACATTATAATAGAAGTCTAGGAGTGAACAGATCCGTTTACTGTATTGTCATTGGTATGAGATGAACTTATTTTTAAAATACTATATAAATTATGAACTATTGTTTTATTATTTTTAACTATCTATCTACTTGGTATATCTGAGTGATAGTCAAAGGTTTCTTATTTGATAATAAAGAAGGTTATTTTCCCTATATTTCTACTTCTAGTTTCTTATCTTAAAATTGCAATCAAATATTTATAGTAGGTGATCTTAACGTGACCATGATCTTTTAAATAAAGGTAATTCTTTTAAACATTCTTTTAAACACAATCACTCATTACAGAAATTGTTAGTTTAGTTTTAAGTCGTTGGTAAACATATTACAATAAGAGATATAAATAGTTATTGTGGCGGCGATTTATAGCATTGTTATACGTACAATATCCACAATCGGATAACAGTCGCTTTTTAACGTTTCTCGCATGATCAAATAACAGAAAACATTTAAAGCAACGGTATAGATAAAGAGGTAACCTGGTCAATGGTTATGAATTTCCTTCAGACTAAGATCAAATAGGCCGCTAATCAAATTCCATTGTCTTTAAAATTCGATCAAAAATCAACGTCATATTTTAAGTATGTATGATATGCTAAGAATGTACAAGTATTGGACTCTAGGGGTTATTTATAGCTTATTAGTTTCGATTTTATGTAAATCACATTGTTATTTGTTATATTTATTATGTATAGTATACTGTGAGCAAGATTTGTATTAACTTTAGTCAGTTAATAATGATCTAGCTTCAAGTAGGTTAATTAACCGTGGTTAAGGTATGTACCTATATAAGAAAGAAGTCATATTACTCTAGTTATTATGCAGTCCAAACAGTTGGACAGACAGGGTCACCATCTATGATAAATGAAAGACAAATTCCATAAAAGAATTACTTGTAAGTCTTAATAACATTAATAAAAGCCCACAATTCATTAGATTGGTATAATGCAAAATTTAATTTACACGAGATAGTTAAAAAAAAGTTGTGATATTATTACAAATTATTGTGCTTCCTCTTCTTTATAGTAGCACAAGGATTATAGAATTAAAATACAACAGTTGATGAAAATGACCATTTCACTTAATGCGATAATTTTAAGATAAATGATAGCTTGTAAGAACTAACAATTTAATATTTTTTTGAGGGAATTAAGTATTTTCTTTGAACGGTTGTACTCCTCAACAAAAGAAACCTTTTTTTTTCTATTTTGATATCTTGAAGCTCCTTCAGAGTTTTAACAGCCTCAGAGTCGTAATACACGATATAATTACTTGTACTCATTAGATGTACATAGCAGTATATTTGGTTAAATAAACATTTAAAACAGGAAAAACACAAGTCCGAGACCAAATGTTCTCACGCCATATTTATTAAAGTTCCCCAAGTTTCCAATGATGTTGGGACATTAACTAAATTTAAGGAACCAGAAATGGCAATGGGATTATCGATCTCTTTGTAGACCAACATGCTTCAAACTGAAGACAGATAAACCTAAAAAGAAGAGAAAATCAAGAACAAAATAAAATAATCTATAAGATTAGATAAAGTTGAGATGGCGATAAAACCACGTACGAGCGATGGAATGATGTCCTCGTTTAATTGTATTACTGTTAACATGCTACATGTAGTACGACATATAATATGACACCATTCATTATGTAAACGCTGAATCATTGGAATGGACATTAAAGGGGAGGAGTGTAAGTAAAAAAGATCAAAAAAATTGCCCACGTTGCCAAGTTTCGAACATAATAGTGAAGTGTGTTCAAGAAAGTATATTAATAATTGTAGAGTATTATTGTAGTCCATTCTTAGAAGGTCAATAGAAAAACTAACATTTAATGGACAAGATGACATTGTCCACATGACCGAGAAACATACACCATCAATATTAATCCACACAAGTCAATGCCTTGGCGACATAATAATCTTAAGTATGACGTTTGCTCTCGTAATCATACCTCTTCGAATCAGAACTCTATCATATATATTTTAACTTACAATGAATGTGGTATTGTTCTTACATCTAGTTTTCCGATTTGATGATTTTGGAATCAGAGTAGAACTTTCTTATTCAAATTCTGTTGAAACCAAAATCGTAAAATACCATACTTGAGTCCATGTATTCAGAACTACACCAAGTTTTCCGATTTGATGATTTTGGAATCAGAGTAGAACTTTCTTATTCAAATTCTGTTGAAACCAAAATCGTAGAATACCATACTTGAGTCCATGTATTCAGAACTACACCAAGTTTTCCGATTTGATGATTTTGGAATCAGAGTAGAACTTTCTTATTCAAATTCTGTTGAAACCAAAATCGTAGAATACCATACTTGAGTCCATGTATTCAGAACTACACCAAGTTTTCCGATTTGATGATTTTGGAATCAGAGTAGAACTTTCTTATTCAAATTCTGTTGAAACCAAAATCGTAGAATACCATACTTGAGTCCATGTATTCAGAACTACACCAAGTTTTCCGATTTGATGATTTTGGAATCAGAGTAGAACTTTCTTATTCAAATTCTGTTGAAACCAAAATCGTAGAATGCCATACTTGAGTCCATGTATTCAGAACTACACCAAGTTCAACAATAAATTAAAAATATAAAGAAATGAGTTCGTTAGGGAAGAGCACAAAATGGTATTCGTAAAAGTGAATGTGCAAGGGACTCTCAATGACGACCTTTAGGTGTTTGTCTTGATTCTATTGACTATTGTATTGTCTGTTCTTTTTCGATATACGGCTCCCTCTTTGATATCTTTAAACTATTCTTAGATAAACCAGTAAAACATATAAATGGTCTAGATTTGTATATCTATGGGTGTAACATACATATGCCATATATTCTTACAGGAAACTATGCATATCGGAAAGAGGAAGCAGACAGACCAACCCTTCAATAAACGTATTTCATGTATTATAAATAATACTTAAAACAATGCACATTACTGAGTCATGAAATAATCGGTATTTTTTTTTATCCAGTTTTGATTTCTTGGGTCACGATTAAAATGTCTTAATTTAAATCTTTGTTATATGTATAGAAATCAATTACACTAACTGGGAATAAATAGAGCTGATGAAATATAAGATTTCTCGCATAGTTTAGAAATAAATGGTTGGGGGAGGGACAAAGAAACATGAAACAACGTCTCACCGATTAACCAGATACGTAATCTGGTCAATATAAAAGAATGCATGAGTGTACAACTCTGAAACATATCTTTCAAGGCTATATGTAATTGATTATTTCCGCTGACCTACTTAAACAATTGTAACACTTAATACGTAATAAAGAGAACGCGTCATCAGAAGTAACAACAGACACGTCAGAGATTCGACAAAGCGTAGTACTTCACAATCCAAAAAAGGACTCCACAGAGTTTTTCTATGATAGCGCCCGAATTTATATTTTTTTATTTATTCTCACTTTCCGGTAGGCATAATCAAATGTTGGATAAATTGCAAGTAGGTGATTAATTTCATAACAGAAAAAATGTTATTTGTTGTTCGCCATGTCGGCACAACCGATTTGTGATATTTGGCACAAGGGAAATTATCCAGTAATATAAGCACTACACTAGTCTATTATTCTCTAGGTTTCCCCCTCAAAGCAACATATAAAAAAGCAATGGCAAGACAAACACAGAATACAAAATTCAGAAGAAATTTTCTAACAAGGTGACGAACCAGATACAAAAACAACATCATTAAAACTAAAACAAACCTAAAGCTGGGACATCATGAGCATTGATATGATACCAGATACTAATAATTTATGTTTCCAATCCGAAATATGTTGAATAAAACCATTTATCGATGAATTGGATATTTTCCCTTTGATCTCATTGAGTGATAGTGCCAGTATCAACGTTTAGTACCGATAAAAACAATAACGTCAGTTTTGAAGGCTCGACAAACATTTTGACAAGTATCACAGCTCGTCCTACGGACTCGCTGCGATACTGGTGATAATGCCTGTCTCGACCTTCAAAACTCTCGTTATCCTATATTGATTGAACATATAAAATGTTTTCCTTTAATATTTCAGTATGACGTCATGATTGATGCATTGTGTTTAACACCAAGTGAGCATGTATGAAGGGATGTCATGATTGACACAAAATTAGGGAGATGGGAATTATGGATGGAGACGGAAAATTATGCCTTCAAATGGAATTCATTAGTATTTATCAATGTAATAGTAGACGCTTAAATACAATTATGATAACACGTATACATTAAATTAATAATAATCAGAACAACAAAGAATCGATAACACGATTAAATATATGTACATCCGGGCTCTACTTTGGTGAATGTGTATGTTATAGAAAGAAAAGTCATTGGTATGGAGTGAGAATGATTAGTTCTTTATATTCTAACACCTTCTGATTAATGAGTTCTCAATTTAGTTAAAAGGTATCGACTACTAAAGTAAGATGGGCAGATTTGGACCTCTGTGTTTATATATAGAAACAAGGATAAAATAAAGCCGGAACTGTCATCTGATACAGAGCCAATCCAAATCATTAATTGAAAAGACAACAATGTGCATGTCAAATTTATTTTTTGAATCGATTAATGATGTCATAGCTTCTGCTTAATTAACAAGCATCATATTAAAGGTGTCTTTAAATGGTCTGTGTTATCTGAAGAACGTCAGATATCGAGATACCACATGGTTCTGTCATGTTTACGACAAAAGTAAAATACCAAACATAAATGAATGAGAAAATCTGTAAAGACCGCACATGATGCGATTGTCGTTTATCGTCAATCGAGTGACCTTCTATCCATGTTCTACACAACAGCAACAAGATAACAATGGGATGGGTTCGCACACCGCAGTAGAGATATTATTTATATTTCAGTGTTCCCAATTCAGTAGACAACATAAAACGTCACTGCGAGTCATGTTGTTTGGGAGAGAAAATAAATCCTGCTCCAATCAAAAAACCTATCGTGAAGTCTTCATTTATCAAGTCGACATGGGACAAATAAATTCAGTTTCCATGTTTTACACCAGAAACATAAGTATCTTTGATATTCTTATTACATATCATTGTACTCTTTTGGTCAGTACATTTCTCATTTTGCCCCTATGCATTAAGCCTTTATGATAGTAATTCAGGAAAAAGCCATTAAATTCAAAGCTATCATTTCCATACATTCTGAACCGCTATAAAGACTACAGAATTGTGACAGGAGTTCTCTTTGATGACAAAACAAATCTGTTGATTGATAATCTAGTACGATTTGTTTTGTAACTGAAACGATATAAAATGTATATATTTATCACCGACAAACCAACATATTCTAAATTATTAGCAAATACAAATAGCAGTCACTTATCAACAAGATTATTTAACACATTGTTTTTTGAACTGTGAATGTTTACTTGGTCATTTCTGGGAAAGGTGTTATCGTTGCCAAGAAATCGAGGGTCCCATTTACTGGTTTATCGCCGCAGCATATAAGCTAGTTTCCCTCCAGCTAATGAACTCTAAATAAAGGTAATAACAAAATTACCGAACTCCGAACAATCTTACAAAGGGAAAGTCAAAACTCATAATTATATAAACAGACAAAATCAGTCAACAACCGGAAAACTGTGAAAACCGTAATGACCCTGACTTGGTACAGGCATTTCTAAAGAAATGGTGGGTTGAATCAGATTTTAAAGCGCCAAACCTCCCGCTCTCATTACGGTTCAAAGGTTCCGGCTGTCACTGTAACAGTTTAAATACAGGAACAAAATAGGTAAAATAGTTGTCAAAGCAGTACCATATTCGGTGACGTAAATGTCAAAAATATATTTACGTCACACATTGACAAAAAAATTATTGACATTTTTTACTTCTTTATCTTTATACATTTTCACTATATGAAAATGCATCGCTTATAATTTTTTCTGCAGAGACGGAATATATTTCGACAAGATATTGGTATCGGAATATAAATTTTTTAAGAGATCGAATAAGGCGAATCTTTTTATAGCCCTGGTCCAGTAGCCTGTTTCTCAGATGAAGATGACGTTTCAGGAAATCAGAATAATTGCTACTGGCCCTTGCATAGCGAATCAATTGCGAGATGTAAACACCATATGCAGGAGAAGCTGGTATATTGTTGCACATGTTTGGAAAATTTATGATTTTAAAATTGAAGTCGTCCCGTTTATCATATATTTTAGTACTGAGTTGACCACTGTCGTCAAATTCGAGGTATAAGTCCAAAAATGATGCGGACGAAGCTGTATCGGTGGTCTCTTTAACTTCAAGCTCTGGAGGATATATCAATGGAAGAAATTCTGCAAATCTAGAATTATTGATAGATAAAACGTCATCAATATACCTGTATGTGAAATCAAAGGCTCTAACCTCATGAATCTTCTTATCTTTTACAAGCTTTTGAAGAAACTCCGACTCATATGAGTATAAAAATAAATCGGCTATAAGAGGGGCACAATTCGTACCCATTGGTATGCCGACGACCTGCTGAAACAGTGTCCCTCCAAAGGAGACAAATATGTTATCGATGAGGAACTCCAGCATACTGATCACTTGTTCCTCGGAGTAGCATGTTTTACCTTTATGAACTTTGTTTGAAAAATATGTGGAATTGTAGCCTAACACAACAAATTTTGAGCCATAGTTTCTATGACTAAAAGCTTTATGAATTGTTTCTTTTAAGCGGGTTTTTAATTTGTCATGCGGTAGGGTGGTATATAGAGTTGAAAAATCAAAAGTTTTGATGGAGGATACCTGAGAGAAATATCTTGATTTCAGGTTATCCAAAAGATCTTTAGAGTTTTTCAAAATCCACATGTGATTTATGCCACTACGCGAGTAAACAGTTTCACAATATTTCTGTTGTCCCTCTTTTACTGCAGACAGAATCTTTGTCAGGTGAATAGACAATTCTTTCGTCGAACAAGTTGATGATCCCGCTATGTACCTTTCTTTGTATGGTGTCTTATGGAGTTTAGGTATCCAATATAAATAGGGTAAATCCTCAGACTCTTTACCAGAGGGAATGTTTAAAGAGGTCATGAATGATCTGTGGTTAGCTAGGATTTCATCTTTGTCGAACGAAGTTGGTTTGTATGTAGGTATTACTAGAGGTGTTGCTATTTATGCCTAATTCCTTGATTATGCATTCGAAGTAATATGATTTACATACAAACACGATATTGTTGGAAGCCTTGTCCGCAGGAACGATAACATATTTGTCATGAAGAGAGGAAAGACACTTAACAGCTTTTTGGTCTTTAAATACAGACTTAGGTCGACTATTAACGCAATTTTTGAGTTTGTGAATCCGACCTTGTACTAGAGACCTAATTGTTCTAACCCAGTCTGACAAGGACTCTAACTCAGGATCTTGGTCTACTTCTCTCTTTATCCACCTTCTGGCATAATCTTCAACAGCATCCATAATTATCTTGAAATTATGTTTCCAATTGATGTGTTGAGGTTCTCTGAATTTAGGACCATGAGAAATCACCTTTCGGAGACTCACATGTTGAATGATATTCAGATCACCAGTGATTACATGTCCAGATGGGTTGTATTGAAAAGGAGAGTGGGAGCAGTCACAAGTCAGAGGGTTCTTAAGGTACTCTTCTATGTTAATATCTTGCAATGCTTCTTTGTAGTTGAAAATTTTACGGCCAATGCTGTTAGTGTAGCTATAGGAGACAATGGGAACAGATTGATTTTTGAAATATGGTGGAATTTCTTTTACGACCTCTTTTCTATTAAGAATGTTGCTGATGTTAATAGCATCGATTCCTTTGTTAGCAAACGGAATATGGAGGAATTTTCTGTTGTTATCATGAAGAGGTTCAGATCGAACTGGTTTAAAAAGACGAAAGGGCGCCACGTCACATATAATACTAGACAATCTGTACTTAGGAGAAAAAGGATCTACGCCTCCTGTGTCAAGTCCAAAATCTTTGAGGTAGTTTACAGGTAGTGAAAATAAGATTGTACGAAAATGATGAATTCCAAGAGGTTTCTGTATATTAGAAAGTAAATCATTAAAAGTATCTTGTAACGTTCTTGGTTTAGAGGACTTTTTAACATTAGGATGTTGAATTCTTTTATGACCATGGCTACGTTTAGTTCTTGGAATAGTATTAAAAAGGCTCATCACGTTGATTTCGTTGCATCCAGGACTTGACAAATGTCCCACTCCTTTGATGTTATCATTGCGACCGTAAGGCATTGCAGTGCCTAATTCTTTTATCCAGAACAACTCTCTATCGGTGCGGTAAGGTGTACTAAGAATAGGACTGTTTGTATGATGGTAAATCTTCTCGATGATTCGAACTTTCATCGTCAAACAGCGGTCATGACCCGGTTGATTGAAATGATTATACAAAATCCTGTATTTGGGATCTTTTGCATCATATCGATGTTGGCTCATCCTACTTCGCAATGTTTGACGAGTTTCACCAACATACAAAAGTCCACAGAGAGTACATTCTATACCGTAAATGACATTTTTAGTAGAACAGTCCAGAGGTTCAAACGATTTGGTGTAGTACGTTTTTCCAGTTAAATTACTTGTAAATTCAGGAGAAGTTATTAGCATGACGCATGTTTTACAAGTATTATTTTTGTCAGTTTTTATTTTGCAAGTAGTAATGCATGGTGAAGAGTCACAAGTACCTGGAGATTTAAGACAGTCCGAAATATTAATAGAACAAGATTTTAAAATTTGTTGCTTGATTTCTAACAAATTGTTTGAAAACCCCGGTCTTTCCTAATTGCCCTTTTAAACCTGTTCCCTGAATGTAAATCCTTGGTATCCCTGTTTGTGAATTGAGACATTACACTGGCTTATATATAAAAAAGACATCGTGACAAAAGACAAGCTTAACATTGGTTACTATTCTAATTAATTACATTTCCTTTAGCACTTGCTTTCTTAAAATCGGGTGATTTTCAGTTCTAATAAATGATTCATATAGACTTGCAGCGTTATTTTAGTTATTTTATCTAATAATACTAGTTTTTGATACCAATTCCACATGTGTTAAGGTAGCACTATACAAAGATTTTTTTCCTCCAATCTTCCATCTAAAAACAGCTGTAACTTTCTTAATATTGCATCAAAATTAACAAATGAGGTACCATTTGAAAGAAGAAAGATATATCTTTCCACTGATTATAATATTATGATTATGCAACAATTACATAATTAATTATTATGCAATTAGTTGCAAAATCGTGATGTGTGCACGTGACCAAAATTAGCCGTTTCATTTTTATTCAAATGGTAAAACTTTTTACAATTTCTTAATCAACACAGCATGACCTCCAAAACAGTGTCTCAGATTTTTTTCTGTGATGTTTCAATCTCTCTTAAAGCCCCATTATATGTATACAGCCTGACTTCATAAGATTTCACCAACTTTAATTGTATGTAGAATTTGTTCTATTAATTCTATCAGAAATCTGAGACACGGTTTTGCAGATAATAGATCTAAGAACAACATATACCAAAACCAAACCTCTAGGGGTACCAATGCAGGAGCTAATTTCATTCAAAGTCAACATTTTATGTCAAAAATTGTAGTGGAAAAATCCCAAAAGTTGTAATTTTTCTCTTGGTACCCCATTTTCTTGAATAAAAGTCACAAATGTGCCATGGGAACACTTCAGGATTGACCTTGAATCATAAATCAACAATGATTTGACCAGAAAGATAGAATTTCTTCACACAAACTCTAAATATAGCTGGAAAATGCACACCTTGTACAGTAAACACATGAAATTGGCGGGAGAAGTTACATCACTCTGACCTAGCTTGAGGTTAACTGCCTACTGATAAGGTCAAATCTCCACCTCCACTGACCAGACGTGAACCACTAATTATAACAGGAATCACCTGGAACCTTAGTTTGCTCATTATGTGCATTCTTCCCATTTAGTTGGATTTTACTAAATGAAAATTATACATTAGATATGTTGAAATAAATTCCATTGCAAATAACTAATTTATTTCTTTTGGCATTGATGAAAAGTTAGCTACATCCATGCTGCTTTCCCCTTCACTTAATGGAATCTTCTCTTATCTCAAGTAATACTGGTCAGTGGTCATAAAACTATCAAATTATCCAATAGATAAACAATTAAGGACCGCCCACTTGTTTTTATCATCTCTGATTCAAGCACATGTGTTTGTTTACAAAACTAATTAAAAGTAATGCTCATTAATGGTACATCATATCTGAATTATTTTTTCACCTGTGTATCAAGAATAGTATAATAAAATAAAAATTGATTAAAAAAAATGTTGATGAAAAAATATCAATTTTGTATAGTGCTACATGTACCTTAAGTGAGCAAAATGTCAGCTATATTTATGACTAGAACAAGCTTTACAAACAATAACTTGTGGACCTATGGACGGTAGAAAAGATTACCACAAACAAAAATGTGATGGATCAGGGTCAGAAAATTGTGCCTTGCAACAGGACACTAACGACCAATTCTAAATCAACGCTGGTCATTACGAGCTCCTATAAGTTGTCTTGTATTGATATTAAAAACCAAACTACTGAACTTCAAATACGAACTAGTATGATAGCGCGGCATTATTTACAGAATCAATAATTCTCGGGAGAATCTTTAAGAAAATGTAGAATTTGGGCAATGTTTGAAAATAGCCTAGTAAATAAAAAGAATGAAAACGATTATCATATACAACTGACTCTTATGGTAAATAGGGGAATGACAACCCGACAATGGAGAGATTTCTGTTGGATTAAATACTTATACATCTTCAGAAATCCTCGAATGTTGGCATAAACCCTGAATAATCCATGTTTGGAAATTACGAAATTTAAGGGAAACAATATTGTGTTATTTTGTAATTATCCATAAAAATGAAAGTAAAGCTGTTAGAAAGTAATACAGGTGATGTCAAGATTAATATGATATTTGTACTTCAATATAATTATTAATCGCATTTTTCGTTCTAGTTTTTGACCTGTCTGGTGAAACAATATTTATTCTAAATTATATAACTTATGTGTTCTACTGAACTAGTCACAATGTTTTTGTTTACAATACGTTTTGTTTTATTAAAATCACCATAACCACTGAATGTACATTACGACAAGGCTCCGTTGCCTATTGTCTAGAGTGTAATCGTGATAATTCCTCACAACATAGTATAAGAGAATTGTCACCAATAGTACGAACACGTCGTACTTGAACATCAGGTGTTATGTTGTTGCTGTAAAGGAACACGCTACTGGTTTTTAATTTCTGTATAAAATTGATAAATATATGACTGTAATACAATTCCTGTGTATTTTTAGACAGATATCAGTAAATCGTACGAACCTACATATTTTTATAGCGCAATTAAATATTTAAAAGTATTTGAAACCCCTGAGAGACCCTCTTAGTGACCTAAAACAAAACTATGTTAGTTTCTGTTGTTTCAAGTATATTATACTTTTAATCGCCTTGAGAAAATTTTCGTTTGTTTATACTTATCGTGAAAACAAACACAGCTTAGGATACTATATATCCAAATATGGAATAATGGGCCGATTTAAAATTTACATAACATGAAATTAAACCACGCCTCTGGAAAGGCGGAGCCTATTACTATTGCAATGTATATATTTTTTTTCTATTATAACGTATATATTTGTTTCACAACAACTTACATCCACTTATTCAATATGACAATTTATTGAAACATTACAGTCTTCACCAATATTTCAATTATTGCTAGACATATGAATGGCTTAAAAGTACATGATATCAAGGAGTTTTTGCCTGGATACTCGTGCCCCGAAATAAAATGTTGACGTATGGATTAAGAGAGATAATTTTATTGGTCAATCTGCACATCACCCGGATATCCCAAACCCATGCACATTTTTCATGAACGAATTGTGTTCATAGGCTTGTACAAGAGTGATTAACGGATATGGAAAAACTAAAAACCCACATTACATAACTGTTATATGTAGTACTTTAAGTATATGGGAAAACTTATTTATATATAGCCGATAGATACGTGTAAGAAAGTAACTTTGGTAGTCTGTTCTGTTGGGATAGTTGTTTCGCCTTTACTTCTATAGTTAGGCTTACAGTTTATTAACAATAAAAACGTAAATATCTAACTTAGTGTTCACGATGCATAATTTCGACTCGTATTTCATTTCAATACAGCAATTTAAATGTTGTCAAACTTTTCTAAAGTGTTTACTTAACTGTATTAATAGTTGTTTTAATAACATAGACCAAAGATGTTCATTTTAGCGAAAAAGAATATGTATTGTCATCCAGATGATAATAGGCCAGAATTAACATTGTGTTGTCTGTCCGTCTTCGATTTACGGATTCTGATGACCCCTTTGGTATTCAAACTCTACTTTATAAGAAAATTGTGATTCCTCATACATGAAAGACCTTTATGTTATTTATCCTACAATAATTAGATTTTCACTATTAACTAAGGGATCTTTATACTCGACGTCTTATGCTCCTCTGGAACCCTTTTCTAGAGAACGGTAGCATAATAACCCGCGCCACAGAGAAGACATGATTGGAATGACGCTCGTTTCAGCTCTTTTGATTAAAATTTGGAAGTTGTTTTGGACTTTCTGACATTTTAGGATACACAGTTGTCGATAAACATAAATTGTATTCACAATCGATGCAAAGCAGACCACACAGGCTCGCCTGTCTATATTTTCCGAAGATGCGACATTTGCGTCTACGATAAATATCTATGACTAACGTTAATTGTTCATTCCTAGCCAGGAACCATGAAGCGAACCAAGGAATCAGTGCCGGATTTAGGGCAAATGAGGCCCTGTGCTAGTTAAGTTATGAGGCCCCTTACCAATTACCAGAGGCCCCCTAATAATTTGGTTTCTATGCCACTGAGCCACTGTCATGACTGCCTACTTTGTGGCACACTCTCATAGACTATCAACTATATCATTATGTCTGTAATCGATCCGAAACAGAACGCCTTCAAACTTAAAATTGCACCACATAAGCAAAAATCCATCGCAAAAATAAATTGGCAGGAAGATCCCCCCCTGGCCAACGGGGCCCTGTGCTTAAGCACAATGGTAAATCCGGCACTGCAAGGAATATCATAGTAAGAACAGATAATTAACCTTTGATTGTTTTAATAATTCCACACAAACAAGAATACTCTGAAGAACAATTTGAAGATAACAAAGTGGAAGGCAGAAGCCGTAAATCGAAGGACAAGACAACGCAATGGTCAAAAAGGGGAAAAAGGACAAACAACGATCTACAAAACATTACACATAAAACTAATGATCAAGCAACACGAACCCTACAAAAAACCTGGAGTGAACTCAGATGCTCCTGAAGGGTTAGCAGTTCCTGCTCCACATGTGACACCCGTCGTGTTACTGTTAAACGACACGAACATCATAAGATATGAAAATAGTGTTGGACACCAGTATACGAAAATAAATACAAATAATATAAATAAAACGTTTAACATCTTGTACAATTGTTCACACGTAAGTAAATTAATATACGAATAGCTGTTGGTTTTTCTCCTCATAATTTCGGACGTGTTTATGGAAAAGTACTCTGAAGCATTAAAATAAATATATACCAACATCACAGACACCGTCGTGGAATGTGTTCTTTATATATATATTTATTGTAATCGAATTTGTCATTTAATAAAATATTATTGTGATGTTCATATCTGCTGGAAGGCAACACGTTACTCAAAAGATTTATTTTTAGTATATTTGAAGCAGACAATCACTCGAAATATCCCCTAGTATGAACATGTTAATGTTAAAAAGTATATGTTATCGAATGTCAGAAATGTTTTCATGTTTAAACAAGCATGAAGATGAAGATTACAAAAACAACTACCGATACATAGATCAAATAAGAATAGATCCTAGTTGCTCATCTTTTAATTTTCTGAGTTTTGTTTTGTTTGTCTTCGTTCTGTGCTTTGTGCCCAATGTTGCCTGTTATGTGTCTCTTGATTGTTCATTCTTGATTGCTTCTTCAGTTTTCTCTAACGTTTATTTAGAAAATTGGTGTCTATAATATTCTACGACACAATTTTGAATTAACATATTAAATATTCTCAATACCAGATCCATTATATCCCATATGTCATGTGACACATCAAAACATCAGCCCGGTGGATAAACACACCTGCAACAGACATCAAGACAAGAAAACGTCAACATAGAGTTCCATCTGTGACTTTGATTAACATCAGTTGGGAAGGTCATTCCCTCATTCATTACTGGGTTTGTAACTAGACTAACGCTACGGGTGCCGTAGTGGAACAGGAACTGCCTACCCTTCCGGAGCGCCTAAGTTCATCCCATGTTTTAATGGGGTTCGTGTTACCTGATCTTTAGTTTTCTGTGTAGTGTCTTGTTGATCGTTGTTTGTCCCTTTTCTTTTGACCATTGTCTTGTCTGTCCTTAGATTTACGGTTTCGGATTCCCTCTTTGGTATCTTCAATAGCATCTAAATAGGTGCACATGGATGAGACAATGGGCGAAAGCTTAGATTGCGATGGAAAAACGTTGATATTATGTATAGAACCCAAACATTTGCCTTGCAACCGCCCATCGAATAGTAGAATAACCGTTTGGAGTGGACATGGTTGGCACATTGGAAAGCATAATTTCACGACCGCATCCTCTGTACCTGTACAAAGCACAACTATTTACCCCTTAAGAAACGGTTCGGATTTAATAATACCTTTTTGTAGACTCTCGATTACAACTGAATCTTTTATTCCATCTACTGTTAAACTCGGGAACCGGCTAGATCAATTTGATCGTAATCTTGACACATTAACTAAATTCAAAAAAGCCATTCGAAAGGAACAGTCAGATAACACAAAACGTATCCCAGAAAACTTAATATTATTCTTACTCAACTTCGTAACTCGTATTCCTTTCTAAATTACGATCTATCAAAGGTTAATATAGTAAATGATGTTGCTTGTTCCTGTGGAGCTCCACGGGAAGATGCATTCCATTATTTTTTTTACCTGTCCTAACTATACTGATATAAGACGTATTATGATGAACATCTTAAATTGGGTACAGACAAGCGATTTGAATTTGAATCTACTAACCTGTGGGTCGGATGATTTAACATACGAAGAAAATATTAATATCATCAAACACGTTTTCAATTTTATTAAATCTTCAAAAAGATTCCTTGTAGTATAATTACTCGATAATTATCTACTCTCCAACCTCGCATCCATCCAACACAACCTTTTTATTAATTCGTTAATTATTTACAATATATCTCTATATGTATTATATGCATGCTCAGAATGATCATTATACTATGTGAATTTATTGTATAAATGGGAGAAGACTTCATAAGTTGGTAAAACTTGTGTCCTATCCCTTTTGTTAATTTAACAAATAAAATCATCATAAACTACCTGTGTCAATATAAATTTCAAGCCTTAGGCACATCCCAGTGTCAACCTTATGTAAAATTATTCTAGCTGCACTACTGCAGACAATAAAAGAGACAATTATGCCATATGTTTTCTGGTTAATTTGGAAGTGGCAGTGCTAGCATGTTTGTAGTTATTTGAAATACAACTTAATGAGTATATCATTTAAGACGTAACTACCTGATATTATTTAAATCTGGTGATCTAACCTGTACCAAAAATTAGATGAACAATAATTGGCATTTACACATATAATGTCTGGATTAAGCATGCTAGGTTTTTTGGGGGTTTTTTTTAAAAACTTTTACAGGACGAACCAGAATATTTATTTTAAAATAAACTGCACCTGTTTCAGAATCAACTGCTCGTTCCCTAACCTGACACAATGGGATTAGCCTGGCTCAGTATTAAACACAACATGTGTAATAGTTTCAATGGCTATAACGTTTAAGGCCTTAGATCACGAATTTAGATGTTCGATCAAACAGCGGGGAAATCAGTACGTTTTCATCTGAAAATCATTTTCAGATTGTAATGAAACTTACCCTGGATAAGAAATAATATATTGAAAAAGAGATAAACTATTTTGTCTGACTGCTGACTTTTCCCAAACATATTCTCTTCAGACATCAAACTCATAAAGTGTTTTGGGGATATTCATTATAATGTTTTATTTAGCGTTAGAGTTTCTAACAGCATATCCCCTGCTTATCAACTAAAAAGTGGGAATTTTACAATAGGAAAATTAAACTCGCGCGTGTCGCTAATTATAAAACCCAATAGTTACCCTGATATTGATGCACGATATTGATATATATGTATCGCGTAAACGTGTAGTAATACACATGTATGAAAACTGGTTGATGGAATCCGGAAATTAGGTGTCAGTTAAATTGCTGATATAGGAAACCACAGAATAGCATAAGTATGTAAAAGTATCGTAGCTACACACGTTATCGTAGATTAAATACGTTTTAATACTAAATAACCACTTATTAATATCCTTTAAAAGTATGCGGATATTGAATGTGATTGTGAAATATGTCATACGTGATAGATAATTTACCGTTGTTTTCCTGTTGTGAAAATTCACTTAAAGATATCGTCACCAATTGAAATTATGATGTTTTTATTTTTTCCTGTTTTTAGTTTTAATTGTTTTTTTTCCTGATTTTCAAAATAACTGTTTTCATGTATTATTCCGGTGTGACATACAGTATATATTCGTATCCGATTTGTCATGATATTTCTAAGAAGCATTTGACAGTAAAGAGTGCTTGCTTTCTATAAATCAGGAAGTTCCAGTGTTTACAGTATCATTGTAGATAATCATTTATTGACGTATAAGTGGAAATCCAGCAGAATAAGAGATAGTAAAGGTGCTTTCCGTTTTGGGTTTAGAATAGAAAATATGCATACGTTCATGATGACCTGATAAATTAATTGAAAATATCCTAACGTTATCTCCTTTGTCATGAAGCTCGGTCTGGGCAATGGTGACGTTTCTCTAGGGCTCAAAACACAGCGTTTCTTGGGTTGTGAATGGGAGATGGTTTCTCGATGAATTTGCTAACAGACTAAAATACAAAAGCCAGATCGTGGACTATAGTGCGTGTGGTGTTTCGGGGAGTGGATACAAGTCTCCTGTAAGATAACGAACACCCTTGTAGATTTCGAAAGACAATATGTGCATTGTAGCCACTATGAAAGGCTAACATTTTCGTCCCAACCAAACTCCCCACAAGATCCGTTGTCCAAATCATGTATTACTTTAATATATACTTATTGTACTTGTTCTCGTCCTGAATATGCATGCAATACCAAATTAACGCTTATATATGCATGACTATAGCTGAAATACTATTCACTTGCAGCTAAACAACAATCGACCAATCAACTAAATTCAGCGACAATTGTGTTTAGCTCTGTTCATGGATACAATTGTGTTTAGCTCTGTTCATGGATACAATTGTGTTTAGCTCTGTTCATGGGTACAATTGTGTTTAGCTCTGTTCATGGATACAATTTTGTTTAGCTCTGTTCATGGATACAATTGTGTTTAGCTCTGTTCATGGATACAATTGTGTTTAGCTCTGTTCATGGATACAATTTTGTTTTATTGTCATGTCGGCCATACTAATGCCAAGACTATTTGATACATATATGTAGTTCATAATTGTGACACCCACACCGGAGGAGTTCATCTCCTGTTGTAAGGGGATTTATGCTGCTCACTATGTAGTATACTGTGCAGCGTTTTGTGAACCATGATTATTGGCCACTGTATTGTCTGTCTGTCTTCGCATTACGGCTTCTGATTACCCATGTTGTATCATAAAGCTATTCATTGGTGGAGTTTTCATCAAATCTTGAATGCTGTATGGTAAAGATCACAAGGACACAGGACCACTTGTTTCCTCGTGAAGAAATTGAAGTGTATGTATGTATGTATTTAATAGATAAACTATTTGGTAATTAGTAGTATTTATAATATGTTTCTATGTAACATCTGATCAATGTTTAAATTAATTTAGTGGAATTCAAATATTGTAAATTTGCATATTAGATCGTATTTTCAAAACCTGGTATTACATGTAAACAGACTAAACTCCCTTTTACATTTATAGTAACCTATTTTCTAAGCGTATTATGTTTTCAATTTGCTACAGGGCTTTGTTGCTCTTTTGTTAAAAAATGAAGCATGTCTTAGGAATATATTAACGTATATAGGTACCAAGCACAAATACATATTAAAATGTTAATGTAACATAGGCGTGTTTCTAATAATACAGATACGTATTATCAAACAAATCTACAATTACTTTACAGGGAATGGGCATAAATGAGGAAGGGGAGTGCCACCCTCCTTGTATGGAGAAAAACATATGACCATACTGACTTGATTAATCAATGACTAAAGGAATATCCGTGTCACAGATGACTAACGGAATGTCCGTGTCACAGATGACTAAAGGAATGTACGTGTCACAGATGACTAAAGGAATGTCCGTGTCACAGATGACTAAAGGAATGTCCGTGTCACAGATGACTAAAGGAATGTCCGTGTCACAGATAACTAAAGAAATGTTCGTGTCACAGATGACTAAAGGAATGTCCGTGTCACAGATGACTAAAGGAATGTCCGTGTCACAGATGACTAAAGGAATGTCCGTTTCACAGATGACTAAAGGAATGTCCGTGTCACAGATGACTAAAGGAATGTCCGTGTCACAGATGACCACGGATATGTTCCGTTTGTTGCATTCACTATCAAATCCTTCTTTCTTCTTCCACCAGAATTTACACAAGAACACGGGTGTCAGTAGTGTAGCAGGAACATGTTACCATATCGGAGCAAGTGAGTTCTTACCTAGTTTTTAAAAGGACTCTCGTTGCCCTGACTATAGTTGTTTTTTCTTGTGCTTTGTTTTTCTTTTCTTTTGACCATTGTGTTGTCTGTTCATTTCGATATACAGCTACTCTCAATGAACAACAGTTTGCTGAGTGGTCATTTTCAAGCCCTATTACATTTTTCGTAACAATTTAAACATAGACGTGGATGTCTAATTTAGTGTGCACGACTCGCTTCTTGTATAACCTTCATCAGGAACGCTCGTGTTCAATATATTGGAAAGCCAAATAATTTAAATGGCTTTGGGCGCAAGTAAACCGAATAGTCTCAACAAAATATAAAACTCGGCTATTGTTACCTATTTCTGGGAGAAATGAGAAGAGTTTGAAGATACCAAAGGGGTAATCAGAATTCGTAAATCGAAGAAGAACACAATGGCCAAAAGAAAAAGTGACCTTAGTTTTAGTTAATTATAACTACATCTACCTTGCATGGTTGTAAGTCTGAAATGTGTTTTCTACTGCTTAAGGAATAAACTAAAGTACTAAGTTGAAAACAAGATCCGATGTTCCACGTTAATTTACAGTTCAATACCTGGACGGAATAATGACATTTTTATACATGACTAGAAACTTTTCTTTTATGTTGAAGTGCTAACAAACACCTTTAATTTCCTGTTCTTGATTCCTGAATACAACGTAACTGTTTTAACACATTTAAACAGAATATTGTCTGTTGTTGCTTAGCCTGTTTTCGTGGTACGGGTTATATAGTTCTGCTTCAAACAATCGGTCAACTTGACCTATTTTATTTCAATTGATATGTTTATATTGTATGCTTGTGAACGCTGAGAAGGAACATAAAATTGTAGATAATCAACTGGTTATTGGATGCCGTTCCATCAAAATAATAAGGGTGAAGATAAATTTAGAAAGATCGAATATCGCGGATTGACGTATAGTTTGACCTGTTAAATGATGAGTGGACAGACGAATCGCTTAGCGGAGAACTGTCCGTCAACGTTCAATACCCGACCCGACAGTTTTATCTGAGCCTAATGGAGACGAAGATATACATGAATAACCATCATCAGGTTGGACGCCATTCCCTTTAAAGAATAGGGTTGAAGATAAAATTAGAAAGGTCGGATATCGCGGATTGACGTATAGTTTGACCTGTTAAATGATGAGTGGACAGACGAATCGCTTAGCGGAGAACTGTCCGTCAACGTTCAATACCCGACCCGACAGTTTTATCTGAGCCTAATGGAGACGAAGATATACATGAATAACCATCATCAGGTTGGACGCCATTCCCTTTAAAGAATAGGGTTGAAGATAAAATTAGAAAGGTCGGATATCGCGGATTGACGTATAGTTTGACATATTACATGACGAGCGGTCATACGAATCGTTTAGCGGACAACTGTATGTCAAAGTTCAATATCCGACCTTTTCTGTCTGATAACAAATGTATCTGAACGTTCTAATAATTCGTCCCAATAAAATTGTAGATATCTAATTTAGTGCGCACGACACGTTTCTGTAATAACCTTCATTAGTTACGCTCATAATTAAAAAAATAGACAGCCAAATACAATGTAATTTAAAGGTATTTGGGAGAAAATAAACCAAATGCCTACAAATGACAGCAAAAATGTATGAAGGATATTAACCTTAAGGATTATTTCCTCGGGACCAATAGTTCACAAGGAAAATGTTAGAGAAACCCGAATGATATCTTGTAAAGAAATATTGAAAGATCACGATATATGTATGACCTAAATACGAAACCTTTTTCCAGTCATGTTGATTTTGTGTAACGTGTGCTATTTTAAGCTTCTGTAATTGGTGATAAAGGGAAAAGTCGTCTTCCGTTTTATTCGGCACATGATCGTTATGGATTTTGCAAGCGGAAAATAAAATTTTAATTTGTTTTCTTCTTCAGAAAAATAAAAATAGGTTATTCTGATGGTGTAAAATACTGAGCAACTTGATATAACTCTCAGTTGAATTTGTGGGGAGTTAATGATGGATCAGATAAAGCACCAGACGCATGATCTCGTTCCTGATCTTTTTTTATATTGGTGAACGTCCTGTGGCAAATATTTCATGCGTATTCAGGACAAAACCACAAATTAAACAACATACAATGTATGGGAAACGATGTTTGATTGCTACTGGTAAACCTTTATGGAGATTTGTGGGGGCTACAGTGCACCTTCATATTTTTAAACCTGCTAAAAGATAGGTTAATTAATGTGCTAGTAGCTTCACACTCTCCATACATGACATTTTCTATGGTAAATGATATATAATATGACAGCACTAACATGCTGGGTAGTTCTGTAAATAAGGGTAATAACAAAATTACCGAACTCCGAACAATCTTACAAAGGGAAAGTCAAAACTCATAAGTATATAAACAGACAAAATCAGTCAACAACCGGAAAACTGTGAAAACCGTAATGACCCTGACGTGGTACAGGCATTTCAAAAGAAATGGTGGGTTGAATCAGATTTTAAAGCGCCAAACCTCCCGCTTTCATTACGGCTCAAAGTTTCCGGTTGTGACTATAACATTATTTATTACAATACTTGAACAAAACAGGTAAAACAGTTGTCAAAGCAGCACCAAGCTCAGTGAAGTAAATGTCAAAGACACTTTTACGTCACACATTGATAAACAAATATTTTTGACATGTTTGTTGACACCTTATCTTTATGCATTTTCACTATATGAAAATCCATCGTTTATAATCTTTTCTGCAGCGACGGAATATATTGCGACAAGATCTTGGTATCGGAATATAAACTTTTTAAGAGATCGAATAAGGCGAATCTTTTTATAGCCCTGGTCCAGTAGCCTGTTTCTCAGATGAAGATGACGTTTAAGGAAATCAGAATAATTGCTACTGGCCCTTGCATAACGAATAAATTGCGAGATGTAAACACCATATGCAGGAGAAGCTGGTATATTGTTGCACATATTTGGAAAATTTATGATTTTAAAATTGAAGTCGTCCCGTTTATCATAAATTTTAGTACTGATTTGATTCCTTGGAGCCGCCACCATAACCCAATTTCCAGTTTTAAATGGTGTATTATGACACTTGCAAAATAATACTGCTTTCAATTATTGATATTAACATTCATTGGAGACTTTCTTCGAATAGCAATGTCTATTTCACCAATCATAAAACAAATTATTTATCGTGAATAAAAAGCGCAAAATCGGATTATTCTGTTGAGCAACGGATTAAACCATCACAGGGCATATCAAATGACAATAAAATTCAAATGAATCTTGTGTTTATGCTACACACATCTCCCACGCATAATTGTAAAACTGCCTTTTTCAGATGTCTACAGATTATCGATATATTCTTATGGAAGTCATTTATCCATTAGAAATAGTAAAAATTAAATGTTGTTCCATTTATATCGAGTGAGCGACATAAGTCGTAAAACGTGATAATGTAGAAATTAGAAGTATATTGTCTCCAATGTATCTTAACAAGAATCAAAAGCCATATATGGAAGTTTGCAATAGATATGCTATAAATTCATTCTGATGGAATATTGGCAAGGTGTGGCTGTGTATTTGGGATTGTCGTCAAATACAGTAATAGTTTGCTATATGGTATAATTGGGCATTGTGCCGCATGGTCATATTAATGTATATTTCATTGATGGACGAAATTAGAAATTATGATGTTTTCATTGACAGCGTCAGAATTTCTATTAGGAGAGTACGCCATTGATAAAACTCACAAGACGTATAAAGTTGTTTATTTTTAGCGATCATCGTCCTCCAATTAAAATAGATATTAGGAATATGTTCCATTAAACCGCGAGGTAAAGATATAATACGTAGGTTGTACTCTGTAGGATACAGCACCTCTGAATCAAAAACACATCCCACCCTTAGGGTAAGACAGAACTACACGTACAGCAAGTTCGATCCTATTCCTTGTATCATCATTTTCCTGTGACAATCTAAGCTATCGTCCGTTGGCTCATCACACTGTCACTTTACCAAGATCTTGTCGAAATATATTCCGTCTCTGCAGAAACGATTATAAGCGATGCATTTTCAAATAGTGAAAATGTATAAAGATAAAGAAGTCAAGAAAAATGTCAAGGATATTTTTTTATCAATGTGTGACGTAAGAATATTTTTGACATTTACGTCACCGAATATAGTACTGCTTTGACAACTATTTTACCTATTTTGTTCCTGTATTTAAATACTGTTATAGTGACAGCCGGAACCTTTGAACCGTAATGAGAGCGGGAGGCTTGGCGCTTTAAAATCTGATTCAACCCACCATTTCTTTAGAAATGCCTGTACCAAGTCAGGGTCATTGCGGTTTTCACAGTTTTCCGGTTGTTGACTGATTTTGTCTGTTTATACACTTATGAGTTTTGACTTTCCCTTTGTAAGATTGTTCGGAGTTCGGTAATTTTGTTATTACCCTTATTTGTTTTACCTACATAATCTTGTTTTTGTCATAAGAAGAGTTTGAAGATATCAGAATCCGTATATCTAAGAAGAACAGACAACACAATGGCCAAACGAAAAAGGACAAAAGGACAAACAACGATTTACAAAACATAAACATTAAAAGGTGCTATAATCATTAAGCAACAAAATAGTTACGATGTTGAGAAGAGAAAGTTTAAAATGATGGTCAACAATTCAATATCAACAGAACGAGCATCCAACTCTGACTCAACACAGAACAGATGACGATATATGGAGCCGGACAACTCTGACTCAACACAGAACAGATGACGATATATGGAGCCGGACAACTCTGACTCAACACAGAACAGATGACGATATATGGAGCCGGACAACTCCGACTCAACACAGAACAGATGACGATATATGGAGCCGGATAAATCTGACTCAACACAGAACAGATGACGATATATGGAGCCGCACAACTCTGACTCAACACAGACCAGATAACGATATATGGAGCGGGACAACTCTGACTCAACACAGAACAGATAACGATATATGGAGCCGCACAACTCTCACTCAACACAGACCAGATGACGATATATGGAGCGGGACAACTCTGACTCAACACAGAACAGATGACGATATATGGAGCCGGACAACTCTGACTCAACACAGAACAGATGACGATATATGGAGCCGGACAACTCTGACTCAACACAGAACAGATGACGATATATGGACCCGGTCAACTCTGACTCAACACAGAACAGATGACGATATATGGAGCCGGACAACTCTGACTCAACACAGAACAGATGACGATATATGGAGCGGGACAACTCTGACTCAACACAGAACATATGACGATATATGAAGCCGGACAACTCTGACTCAACACAGAACAGATGACGATATATGGAGTGGAACAACTCTGACTCAACACAGAACAGATGACGATATATGGAGCGGGATAACTCTGACTCAACACAGAACATATGACGATATATGGAGCCGGAAAACTCTGACTCAACACAGAACAGATGACGATATATGGAGCCGGACAACTCTGACTCAACACAGAACAGATGACGATATATGGAGCGGGATAACTCTGCCTCAACACAGAACAGATGACGATATATGGAGCCGGACAACTCTGACTCAACACAGAACAGATGACGATATATGGAACCGGTCAACTCTGATTCAACACAGAAGATGACGATATATGGAGCCGACAACTCTGACTCAACACAGAATAGATGACGATATATGGAGCCGGACAACTCTGACTCAACACAGAACAGATGACGATATATGGAGCCGGACAACTCTGACTCAACACAGAACATATGACGATATATGGATCCGGAAAACTCTGACTCAACACAAAACAGATGACGATATATGGAGCCGGACAACTCTGACTCATCACAGAACAGATGACGATATATGGAGCCGGACAACTCTGACTCAACACAACAGATGATGATATATGGAGCGGGACAACTCTGACTCAACACAGAACAGATGACGATATATGGAGCCGGACAACTCTGACTCAACACAGAACAGATGACGATATATGGAGCCGGACGACTCTGACTCAACACAGAACAGATGACGATATATGGAGCCGGACAACTCTGACTCAACACAGAACAGATGACGATATATGGAGCCGGACAACTCTGACTCAACACAGAACAGATGACGATATATGGAGCCGGATAAATCTGACTCAACACAGAACAAATGACGATATATGGAGCCGGACAACTCTGACTCAACACAGAACAGATGACGATATATGGAGCCGAACAACTCTGACTCAACACAGAACAGATGACGATATATGGAGCCGGTCAACTCTGACTCAACACAGAACAGATAACGATATATGGAGCCGGACATCTCTGACTCAACACAGAACAGATGACGATATATGGAACCGGTCAACTCTGACTCAACACAGAACAGATGACGATATATGGAGCTGGACAACTCTGACTCAACACAGAACAGATGACGATATATGGAGCCGGACAACTCTGACTCAAAACAGAACAGATGACGATATATGGAGCGGGACAACTCTGACTCAACACAGAACATATGACGATATATGGATCCGTACAACTCTGTCTCAACACAAAACAGATGACGATATATGGAGCCGGACAACTCTGACTCAACACAAAACAGATGACGATATATGGAGCCGGACAACTCTGACTCAACACAACAGATGACGATATATGGAGTGGGACAACTCTGACTCAACACAGAACAGATGACGATATATGGAGCCGGACGACTCTGACTCAACACAGAACAGATGACGATATATGGAGCGGGACAATTCTGACTCAACACAGAACAGATGACGATATATGGAGCCGGACAACTCTGACTCAACACAGAACAGATGACGATATATGGAGCGGGACAACTCTGACTCAACACAGAACAGATGACGATATATGGAGCCGGACAACTCTGACTCAACACAGAACAGATGACGATATATGGAGCCGGACAACTCTGACTCAACACAGAACAGATAACGATATATGGAGTGGTACAACTCTGACTCAACACAGAACAGATGACGATATATGGAGCCGGACAACTCTGACTCAACACAGAACAGATGACGATATATGGAGCCGGACAACTCTGACTCAACACAGAACAGATGACGATATATGGAGCCGGACAACTCTGACTCAACACAGAACAGATGACGATATATGGAGCCGGACAACTCTGATTCAACACAGAACAGATGACGATATATGGAGCCGGACAACTCTGAATCAATACAGAACAGATGACGATATATGAAACCGGTCAACTCTGATTCAACACAGAACAGATGACGATATATGGAGCCGGACAACTCTGACTCAACACAGAACAGATGACGATATATGGAGTGGTACAACTCTGACTCAACACAGAACAGATGACGATATATGGAGCGGGACAACTCTGACTCAACACAGAACAGATGACGATATATGGAGCGGGACAACTCTGACTCAACACAGAACATATGACGATATATGGAGTGGTACAACTCTGACTCAACACAGAACAGATGACGATATATGGAGCGGGACAACTCTGACTCAACACAGAACAGATGACGATATATGGATCCGGACAACTCTGACTCAACAGAAAACAGATGACGATATATGGAGCCGGACAACTCTGACTCAACAGGAAACAGATGACGATATGTGGAGCCGGACAACTCTGACTCAACACAGAACAGATGACGATATATGGAGCCGGACAACTCTGACTCAACACAGAACAGATGACGATATATGGAGCCGGCAACTCTGACTCAACACAGAACAGATGACGATATATGGAGCCGGACAACTCTGACTCAACACAGAACAGATGACGATATATGGAGCGGGACAACTCTGCCTCAACACAGAACAGATGACGATATATGGAGCCGGACAACTCTGACTCAACACAGAACAGATGACGATATATGGAGCCGGACAACTCTGACTCAACACAGAACAGATGACGATATATGGAGCCGGACAACTCTGACTCAATACAGAACAGATGACGATATATGAAACCGGTCAACTCTGATTCAACACAGAACAGATGACGATATATGGAGCCGGACAACTCTGACTCAACACAGAACAGATGACGATATATGGAGCGGGACAACTCTGACTCAACACAGAACATATGACGATATATGGATCCGGACAACTCTGACTCAACAGAAAACAGATGACGATATATGGAGCCGGACAACTCTGACTCAACACAGAACAGATGACGATATATGGAACCGGTCAACTCTGACTCAACACAGAACGATATATGGAGCCGGATAACTCTGACTCAACACAGAACAGATGACGATATATGGAGCCGGACAACTCTGACTCAACACAGAACAGATGACGATATATGGAGCCTGACAACTCTGACTCAACACAGAACAGATGACGATATATGGAGCGGGACAACTCTGACTCAACACAGAACATATGACGATATATGGATCCGGACAACTCTGACTCAACACAGAACAGATGACGATATATGGAGTGGTACAACTCTGACTCAACACAGAACAGATGACGATATATGGAGCCGGACAAATCTGACTCAACACAGAACAGATGACGATATATGGAGCCAGACAACTCTGACTCAACACAGAACAGATGACGATATATGGAGCCGGACAACTCTTGACTCAACACAGAACAGATGACGATATATGGAGCCGGACAACTCTGACTCAACACCGAACAGATGACGATATATGGAGCCGGACAACTCTGACTCAACACAGAACAGATGACGATACATGGAGCCGGACAACTCTGACTCAACACAGAACAGATGACGATATATGGAGCCGGACAACTCTGACTCAACACAGAACAGATGACGATATATGGAACCGGTCAACTCTGAATCAACACAGAACAGATGACGATATATGGAGCCGGACAACTCTGACTCAACACAGAACAGATGACGATATATGGAGCGGGACAACTCTGACTCAACACAGAACATATGACGATATATGGAGCCGGACAACTCTGACTCAACACAGAACAGATGACGATATATGGAGTGGAACAACTCTGCCTCAACACAGAACAGATGATGATATATGGAGCCGGACAACTCTGACTCAACACAGAACAGATGACGATATATGGAACCGGTCAACTCTGATTCAACACAGAAGATGACGATATATGGAGCCGGACAACTCTGACTCAACACAGAATAGATGACGATATATGGAGCCGGACAACTCTGACTCAACACAGAAAAGATGACGATATATGGAGCCGGACAACTCTGACTCAACACAGAACATATGACGATATATGGATCCGGAAAACTCTGACTCAACACAAAACAGATGACGATATATGGAGCCGGACAACTCTGACTCAACACAGAACAGATGACGATATATGGAGCCGGTCAACTCTGACTCAACACAGAACAGATGACGATATATGGAGCCGGACAACTCTGACTCAACACAGAACAGATGACGATATATGGAGCGGGACAATTCTGACTCAACACAGAACAGATGACGATATATGGAGCCGGACAACTCTGACTCAACACAGAACAGATGACGATATATGGAGCGGGACAACTCTGACTCAACACAGAACAGATGACGATATATGGAGCCGGACAACTCTGACTCAACACAGAACAGATGACGATATATGGAGCCGGACAACTCTGACTCAACACAGAACAGATGACGATATATGGAGTGGTACAACTCTGACTCAACACAGAACAGATGACGATATATGGAGCCGGACAACTCTGACTCAACACAGAACAGATGACGATATATGGAGCCGGACAACTCTGACTCAACACAGAACAGATGACGATATATGGAGCCGGACAACTCTGACTCAACACAGAACAGATGACGATATATGGAGCCGGACAACTCTGATTCAACACAGAACAGATGACGATATATGGAGCCGGACAACTCTGAATCAATACAGAACAGATGACGATATATGAAACCGGTCAACTCTGATTCAACACAGAACAGATGACGATATATGGAGCCGGACAACTCTGACTCAACACAGAACAGATGACGATATATGGAGTGGTACAACTCTGACTCAACACAGAACAGATGACGATATATGGAGCGGGACAACTCTGACTCAACACAGAACAGATGACGATATATGGAGCGGGACAACTCTGACTCAACACAGAACATATGACGATATATGGAGTGGTACAACTCTGACTCAACACAGAACAGATGACGATATATGGAGCGGGACAACTCTGACTCAACACAGAACAGATGACGATATATGGATCCGGACAACTCTGACTCAACAGAAAACAGATGACGATATATGGAGCCGGACAACTCTGACTCAACAGGAAACAGATGACGATATGTGGAGCCGGACAACTCTGACTCAACACAGAACAGATGACGATATATGGAGCCGGACAACTCTGACTCAACACAGAACAGATGACGATATATGGAGCCGGACAACTCTGACTCAACACAGAACAGATGACGATATATGGAGCCGGACAACTCTGACTCAACACAGAACAGATGACGATATATGGAGCGGGACAACTCTGCCTCAACACAGAACAGATGACGATATATGGAGCCGGACAACTCTGACTCAACACAGAACAGATGACGATATATGGAGCCGGACAACTCTGACTCAACACAGAACAGATGACGATATATGGAGCCGGACAACTCTGACTCAATACAGAACAGATGACGATATATGAAACCGGTCAACTCTGATTCAACACAGAACAGATGACGATATATGGAGCCGGACAACTCTGACTCAACACAGAACAGATGACGATATATGGAGCGGGACAACTCTGACTCAACACAGAACATATGACGATATATGGATCCGGACAACTCTGACTCAACAGAAAACAGATGACGATATATGGAGCCGGACAACTCTGACTCAACACAGAACAGATGACGATATATGGAACCGGTCAACTCTGACTCAACACAGAACGATATATGGAGCCGGATAACTCTGACTCAACACAGAACAGATGACGATATATGGAGCCGGACAACTCTGACTCAACACAGAACAGATGACGATATATGGAGCCGGACAACTCTGACTCAACACAGAACAGATGACGATATATGGAGCGGGACAACTCTGACTCAACACAGAACATATGACGATATATGGATCCGGACAACTCTGACTCAACACAGAACAGATAACGATATATGGAGTGGTACAACTCTGACTCAACACAGAACAGATGACGATATATGGAGCCGGACAAATCTGACTCAACACAGAACAGATGACGATATATGGAGCCGGACAACTCTGACTCAACACAGAACAGATGACGATATATGGAGCCGGACAACTCTTGACTCAACACAGAACAGATGACGATATATGGAGCCGGACAACTCTGACTCAACACCGAACAGATGACGATATATGGAGCCGGACAACTCTGACTCAACACAGAACAGATGACGATACATGGAGCCGGACAACTCTGACTCAACACAGAACAGATGACGATATATGGAGCCGGACAACTCTGACTCAACACAGAACAGATGACGATATATGGAACCGGTCAACTCTGAATCAACACAGAACAGATGACGATATATGGAGCCGGACA
Organism: Bathymodiolus brooksi; assembly: GCA_963680875.1. Classification (NCBI taxonomy): domain Eukaryota; kingdom Metazoa; phylum Mollusca; class Bivalvia; order Mytilida; family Modiolidae; genus Bathymodiolus; species Bathymodiolus brooksi. The sequence goes on from OY804575.1 coordinate 41,365,610, forward strand.
ACTCTGACTCAACACAGAACAGATGACGATATATGGAGCGGGACAACTCTGACTCAACACAGAACATATGACGATATATGGAGCCGGACAACTCTGACTCAACACAGAACAGATGACGATATATGGAGTGGAACAACTCTGCCTCAACACAGAACAGATGATGATATATGGAGCCGGACAACTCTGACTCAACACAGAACAGATGACGATATATGGAACCGGTCAACTCTGATTCAACACAGAAGATGACGATATATGGAGCCGGACAACTCTGACTCAACACAGAATAGATGACGATATATGGAGCCGGACAACTCTGACTCAACACAGAAAAGATGACGATATATGGAGCCGGACAACTCTGACTCAACACAGAACATATGACGATATATGGATCCGGAAAACTCTGACTCAACACAAAACAGATGACGATATATGGAGCCGGACAACTCTGACTCAACACAGAACAGATGACGATATATGGAGCCGGTCAACTCTGACTCAACACAGAACAGATGACGATATATGGAGCCGGACAACTCTGACTCAACACAGAACAGATGACGATATATGGAACCGGTCAACTCTGACTCAACACAGAACAGATGACGATATATGGAGCTGGACAACTCTGACTCAACACAGAACAGATGACGATATATGGAGCCGGACAACTCTGACTCAAAACAGAACAGATGACGATATATGGAGCGGGACAACTCTGACTCAATACAGAACATATGACGATATATGGAGCCGGACAACTCTGACTCAAAACAGAACAGATGACGATATATGGAGCCGGACAACTCTGACTCAACACAGAACATATGACGATATATGGATTCGTACAACTCTGTCTCAACACAAAACAGATGACGATATATGGAGCCGGACAACTCTGACTCAACACAAAACAGATGACGATATATGGAGCCGGACAACTCTGACTCGACACAACAGATGACGATATATGGAGTGGGACAACTCTGACTCAACACAGAACAGATGACGATATATGGAGCCGGACGACTCTGACTCAACACAGAACAGATGACGATATATGGAGCGGGACAACTCTGACTCAACACAGAACAGATGACGATATATGGAGCGGGACAACTCTGACTCAACACAAAACATATGACGATATATGGATCCGGACAACTCTGACTCAACACAGAACAGATGACGATATATGGAGCGGGACAACTCTGACTCAACACAGAAAAGATGACGATATATGGAGCCGGACAACTCTGACTCAACACAGAACAGATGACGATATATGGAGCCGGACAACTCTGACTCAACACAGAACAGATAACGATATATGGAGTGGTACAACTCTGACTCAACACAGAACAGATGACGATATATGGAGCCGGACAACTCTGACTCAACACAGAACAGATGACGATATATGGAGCCGGACAACTCTGACTCAACACAGAACAGATGACGACATATGGAGCCGGACAACTCTGACTCAATACAGAACAGATGACGATATATGAAACCGGTCAACTCTGATTCAACACAGAACAGATGACGATATATGGAGCCGGACAACTCTGACTCAACACAGAACAGATGACGATATATGGAGCGGGACAACTCTGACTCAACACAGAACATATGACGATATATGGATCCGGACAACTCTGACTCAACAGAAAACAGATGACGATATATGGAGCCGGACAACTCTGACTCAACACAGAACAGATGACGATATATGGAGTGGTACAACTCTGACTCAACACAGAACAGATGACGATATATGGAGCCGGACAACTCTGACTCAACACAGAACAGATGACGATATATGAAGCCGGACAACTCTGACTCAACAGAAAACAGATGACGATATATGGAGCCGGACAACCCTGACTCAACACAGAACAGATGACGATATATGGAGCCGGACAACTCTGACTCAACACAGAACAGATGACGATATATGGAGCCGGACAACTCTGACTCAACACAGAACAGTTGACGATATATGGAGACGGACAACTCTGACTCAACACAGAACAGATGACGATATATGGAGCGGGACAACTCTGCCTCAACACAGAACAGATGACGATATATGGAGCCGGACAACTCTGACTCAACACAGAACAGAAGACGATATATTGAGCCGGACGACTCTGACTCAACACAGAACAGATGACGATATATGGAGCGGACAAATCTGACTCAGCACAGAACAGATGACGATATATGGAGCCGGACAACTCTGACTCAACACAGAACAGATGACGATATATGGAGCCGGACAACTCTGACTCAACACAGAACAGATGACGATATATGGAGCCGGTCAACTCTGACTCAACACAGAACAGATGACGATATATGGAGCCGGACAACTCTGACTCAACACAGAACAGATGACGATATATGGAACCGGTCAACTCTGACTCAACACAGAACAGATGACGATATATGGAGCCGGACAACTCTGACTAACACAGAAAAGATGACGATATATGGAGCCGGACAACTCTGACTCAACACAGAACAGATGACGATATATAGAGCGGGACAACTCTGACTCAACACAGAACATATGACGATATATGGATCCGGACAACTCTGACTCAACACAGAACAGATAACGATATATGGAGTGGTACAACTCTGACTCAACACAGAACAGATAACGATATATGGAGCCGGACAACTCTGACTCAACACAGAACAGATAACGATATATGGAGTGGTACAATTCTGACTCAACACCGAACAGATGACGATATATGGAGCCGGACAACTCTGACTCAACACAGAACAGATGACGATATATGGAGGCGACAACTCTGACTCAACACAGAACAGATAACGATATATGGAGCCGGACAAATCTGACTCAACACAGAACAGATGACGATATATGGAGTGGTACAACTCTGACTCAACACAGAACAGATGACGATATATGGAGTGGTACAACTCTGACTCAACACAGAACAGATGACGATATATGGAGCCGGACAACTCTGACTCAACACAGAACAGATGACGATATATGGAGCCGGACAACTCTGACTCAACACAGAACAGATGACGATATATGGAGCCGGACAACTCTTGACTCAACACAGAACAGATGACGATATATGGAGCCGGACAACTCTGACTCAACACAGAACAGATGACGATATATGGAGCCGGACAACTCTGACTCAACACAGAACAAATGACGATATATGGAGCCGGACAACTCTGACTCAACACAGAACAGATGACGATATATGGAGCCGGAAATACAGACCCTGGAGTGGGAGAGACATACAAATGTTTCGGGGTTAACCCGGTTAATGGTATCGCAACATCCCTCACGATAATGGTTCGATTGGTTATTATTTAATGTCTAATGAGCAATATTTGAGCTCTATGAACATGGCTAATGACGAGAGCATGTGTACAATGAATAAATCATAAAAATGTAGATTAAACGATGATGCTCTGTTTTGGCGTTCGATAGCAACGGCTAACTGATGATAGCAAAAATCCTCTTGTAGCATGCCACAAACGACAACTCGTAAATAATTGTTACTCGTTCAAATCTGCTTTAAAGATTCTTAACCTGGTGCAGAAGAGCCATTCTCCCAACACGGGGCACCTGTTACATTCCCACGGAAAACATTAGTTGTGTATTTTGTTACCTTGCAACACTCGTATGCGCTTGTAAAGGGAATCGTATCCCACAAGCTGTAGAAGTTATGTCCTATTTATTTTCCGGGATTCCCAAGTGAGTTACTGAACACTTTTATCCGTTTTCCCCCACTTCGAATCGAACTCGCCACTTAGTGGAAATAGGCATTGCCTGTTTGAGCAGATGGTGAACGCAGAGACTAGACAATGAAAACGTAGATATCTAATTACGCACGACGTGTTTTTTTGGAGGGATAACCATCATCGGTTCCGCTCAACGCCGAATGATTTTGAAAGTGTCGTGTCATTGTTTCATAGGGTGTCATGTTATGGTAAATAGAATTGCTACTGCAGTGAGAGAACATTCTTGCTTAAAACGTTTAAATCCAATTAAGACTTTCCAAATGTCTTCCCATTTATTACCAGGCCAATTAAGTAATTCTACTGGCATATCCCTGTAATTCATTAGAAGTTAATAAATGTCAATTAAATACTACGTGTAATATTTTTATGACTGAAAGGTGATATATGGTGATGGATGAAACAAATATCAACGGAAAGAACTAATTTATATGCCCCACGTGAACGGAAACACGATATTGTACAAGCTTCCGGTCAAGGCACGTTAACGTAATACGAATAACATATCACAGCAAAATAGAGAATTAACATCATAGTCGTTTTCAAACAATATTGGAAGATAAAGTCCTGAAAACAGCCATATTAATTGAAATCTGGAAATCTTTCAAGTTTGACACCACTTTTAAATTTCCTGTGATGGTAAATGGAATCTGTTCATGAGGCGAGCATACAAATATCCAAGATATTTTTGAATTCAGTACAAATATAGCAAAAGTTGGAACAACGAACTGGAAATGAGATCATGTGTTTCAGAGAGCTTAGTACATCCAACAATGGTTTTTGTTATTCGGAGAGTTTAGTTCATCAAGCAATGGTTTCTATTCTTCAGAGAATTTATTTCATCCAGCAATGGTTTCTGTTTTCAGAGAGTTTGGTACATAGAGCAATAGTTTCTGTTCTTCAGAGAGATTAGTGCATCCAGCAAATGTTTCTATTCTCTTCAGAGTTTGGTACATACAGCAATGATTTCTGTTCATCAGAGAGTTTAGTACATACAGCAATGGTTTCTGTTCATCAGATAGCTTAGTACATACAGCAATGATTTCTGTTCATCAGATAGCTTAGTAATACAGCAATGGTTTCTGTTCTTCAGATAGCTTAGTACATACAGCAATGGTGTCTGTTCATCAGAGAGTTTAGTACATCCAGCAATGGTTTCTGTTCATCAGAGAGCTTAGTACATACAGCAATAATTTCTGTTCAACAGATAGCTTAGTACATAAAGCAATGGTGTCTGTTGATCAGAGAGCTTAGTACATCCAGCAATGGTTTCTGTTCTTCAGATAGCTTAGTACATACAGCAATGGTTTCTGTTCATCAGAGAGTTTAGTACATCCAGCAATGATTTCTGTTCATCAGATAGCTTAGTACATACAGCAATGGTTTCTGTTCATCAGAGAGTTTAGTACATCCAGCAATGATTTCTGTTCATCAGATAGCTTAGTAAATCCAGCAATGGTTTCCGTTCTTCAGATAGCTTAGTACATACAGCAATGGTTTCTGTTCATCAGAGAGTTTAGTACATCCAGCAATGGTTTCTGTTCTTCAGATAGCTTAGTACATACAGCAATGGTTTCTGTTCTTCAGATAGTTTAGTACATACAGCAATGATTTCTGTTCATCAGATAGCTTAGTACATACAGCAATGGTTTCTGTTCTTCAGATAGTTTAGTACATACAGAAATGATTTCTGTTCATCAGATAGCTTAGTATATACAGCAATGGTTTCTGTTCATCAGAGAGTTTAGTACATCCAGCAATGGTTTCTGTTCTTCAGATAGATTAGTACATACAGCAATGGTTTCTGTTCTTCAGATAGTTTAGTACATACAGCAATGATTTCTGTTCATCAGATAGCTTAGTACATACAGCAATGGTTTCTGTTCATCAGAGAGTTTAGTACATCCAGCAATGGTTTCTGTTCTTCAGATAGCTTAGTACATACAGCAATGATTTCTGTTCATCAGAGAGTTTAGTACATCCAGCAATGATTTCTGTTCATCAGGTTGCTTAGTACATACAGCAATGGTTTCTGTTCATCAGAGAGTTTAGTACATCCAGCAATGGTTTCTGTTCATCAGAGAGTTTAGTACATCCAGCAATGATTTCTGTTCTTCAGATAGCTTAGTACATACAGCAATGATTTCTGTTCTTCAGATAGCTTAGTACATACAGCAATGATTTCTGTTCATCAGATAGCTTAGTACATACAGCAATGGTTTCTGTTCATCAGAGAGTTTAGTACATCCAGCAATGATTTCTGTTCTTCAGATAGCTTAGTACATACAGCAATGATTTCTGTTCTTCAGATAGCTTAGTACATACAGCAATGATTTCTGTTCATCAGATAGCTTAGTACATACAGCAATGGTTTCTGTTCATCAGAGAGTTTAGTACATACAGCAATGGTTTCTGTTCATCAGAGAGTTTAGTACATCCAGCAATGATTTCTGTTCATCAGGTTGCTTAGTACATACAGCAATGGTTTCTGTTCATCAGATAGCTTAGTACATACAGCAATGGTTTCTGTTCTTCAGATAGCTTAGTACATACAGCAATGATTTCTGTTCATCAGATAGCTTAGTACATACAGCAATGATTTCTGTTCTTCGGATAGCTTAGTACATACAGCAATGGTTTCTGTTCATCAGAGAGTTTAGTACATACAGCAATGATTTCTGTTCATCAGATAGCTTAGTACATACAGCAATGGTTTCTGTTCATCGGAGAGTTTAGTACATACAGCAATGATTTCTGTTCATCAGATAGTTTAATACATCCAGCAATGATTTCTGTTCATCAGATAGTTTAGTACATCCAGCAATGATTTCTGTTCATCAAATAGCTTAGTACATACAGCAATGGTTTCTGTTCTTCAGAGAGTTTAGTACATACAGCAATGGTTGCTGTTCTTCGGAGAGTTTAGTACATCCAGCAATGGTTTCTGTTCTACTAGAATATTGTTGATTTCACAGCCGTCAAAAAAGAAGTAATTGTACTATTCATCAAATAAAACGGATTGCATGAAATGTTTAAAATCTGATTCAAGCCACCATTTTTTTAGAAATGCCTGTACCAAGTCAGGGTCATTACGGTTTTCACAGTTTTCCGGTTGTTGACTGATTTTGTCTGTTTATATAATTATGAGTTTTGACTTTCCCTTTGTAAGATTGTTCGGAGTTCGGTAATTTTGTTATTACCCTTATTTAGATATCATTAATAATCTGAGTAATGTCAAAGAACCAATGAAATTGATCTTGAGTTATTTTTTTTTGTCTATCTTGGATTATGTTAATACAACAACGCTGTGAAATTCGGAACTCGCATGTTGAAAACACTGCATGATCGCATCACGTCATGTGCCCTCAAAACTATTTTAAGCCCGCAATATTTTATTGAAGTCCTTGTGCCAATACAGAGAGGTGAACGGTCATGTACATATAAAAGTTACGGGTATCTACTTTGCCTATAATACTATTTTTGTCTTTTCCTCCCCTTTTATATCTAGTCAATACGGTTGTTTCGAATCATGTCAATTCCGACCACGTTCCATCTTTTTCGTGTCTTGACATCTGAATTGCACGGCAGACGACTTCCGGTGTTTACGCTATTACTGTGACAACGTCAGCATATCATAGTCGTAGATGCCGTAGATTATAAGTAATTGTAATATGAAGACACCAAGGAAACGGCTGAATAAATACTGGTGTTCGGTACCCCACTATCTGTCTGATAATAAAATAATTTAATTGATATATGTCTCTTACAGAAAATGTTAAGATTTTTTATGTTGAGGATCGAACGTTAAAACGGCACATATCGTTTGTGTTGTGTACATTGACACCGGAAGTCCAGTGCTGTACATTCCATCGAAATCACGTGATCTGGCGGACGAAAATTAAAAAAAAATTGACGGAACGGAAATGATTCGAAACAACCGTATTAAACTTTCAGCTGTTACTACAAAATACTGTACAATCCTATCTTCATTTACTTGAATGAACATATAAATACAAATATCGTGTAGCCAACACAAATGGTTGATTCGTCTTCATAGTTTTAGTTCGTGAAATGTTTTGTAAGATTTCTACGTTTACCAGCAAAGCATAATAGAAAGTAGTTCATATTAATAATAATTGTAATCGACGTATAGGAGAACTCATTGAAACAGCGGGTTATTACGCCTGCTATTTCTTAATTACTCTTACTTCATAAAACCGAGTCAATTAACAATAAGTTAATTTTGTATTAACTATGAACGGTTGCTATCTGACGGAGTTCCCATGGCAAATTACTTTCATTCATTATTAGGATTCCCACTGATTTCCCTAATCCCACTCACAATTAGTATAACCTGCTAGAAAAGTACTATTTAATAAATACATAAAACTTCTGTTTTACAAGTGATGTCTTTTCCTATCAAGATAGAATTTGCATCAATTTTTGGAGGGTGGGGGGAGCGGATTGCGAATTTCCCGAAGAATGAGTTTGACAAATATCAAAAGTAAAAAACAATCTATTATAATCATGTAGCTCAAGTCTGTGATGATATTTTCACTTCTGCACTAAACAGAGGCTCACCGGAGACTCTAGTTCCCCTATTAAAATAACAGAAAAAAACTAAACTTCATGGTTTAGTATTAACCAGTGAACTCACTCTCTTTTCCCATATCAATAGGCTCAAACTGGGTGTCAACGGCACTTAATATTTCCTATTGGTATCTCATATCTCCAGCTTAGATAATTTGCTTGAAGAAGCAAACGATACTTATAATTGTGAACACAAAAGTACCAAATTGGATGACATTTGAATACACTGTTGAATCACCTTGACCTTCTTCCGTAACCCACGGCTCATGAAGTTCTCCGCTCGTCACCCATGGTCAATTCGTATGAAAATCGCCGTTTCGAGTTTGTTCCTAAAATACGATCTTACTAGACAATGTAACACCCATCGTCGATAACCCATGGGTAATCGCGACACGTTCATATCTTCTTGTCAACTTTATTTCCAAGGAATTTATTATTTTATTTTTGAAAACTGTCTTGATTGGCTGTAAAACAGTGATTCTGGACTAATCACAAAGCACAATGCTTTACAACAACCAAAGAATATTCATGACTACGAGGATTGCTCTGTCAGTTGATCACGGGGGGTGATGAGTGGAGATTATTGGAGAGTGATCAGCAGTAGATTAGCGCAATACAGTGTGACGTGTAAGAAATTATCATAGACATTATTATAAAGAATCACTCCGAAGAATGATATCACATATTTATGTTGGCGTTAACGTAATATTCCATTTCCTGTTCGATGTATCGATGTACAACAAAGACAATATTACAAGTTTGTGATATTAATACATCTACGTTGCTATATTTATCCAATACGAAAAATAGAGCAACATGTCCTTTCATCTGAACACAAAAGTGTTCAGCAGTGCTTAGGAATTAAATCAGCAAATCAAAATTGGTCATTATTTAGATCTATTGTGCAACCTTTTCGTGTCAATTCTATAATAGATTTGCCTGTTTTTAAGCTAAAACACAATGTGTCCCCTTTTCACGAAAGGATTGACTGATTCCATATACCCACTCAGTCTCTAGGCTATGTTTAATAATTACTTTATTTGAGAATATATGGGCATTATTGATTATTTCTGTTGTATAAAACGAACGTACAAAACGATTTTAAAATTACTAAGACTGAGCAGTCAACCAACAACGGGGTTCTTATTTTGCGCGTTCATACAAGAGTACATTTGTCAAAAAAGCATTAGACAATTAATTCAAAAACGGTGAGGATCTTTTATATGTGTTATTTTTGTAACGTTTTACCAGAAGCAAACGTTAAACTTTGGTTTTATTGAATGAATCTATAGAAATGAAGCGATTCTCAAGCAATAGCTAACTATTTCATTATGTAATCTAATCGTACAACATAAAAAGTAAAATTTGCATATATTTACAGAATGCATACAAGTGTCTTTGTTCGCTCATCTAGTCAATGAATATGGAGGCGTTACGAAGAATGATTATCCTTCGGCAGCACCCGAGGTCATCCCAGTTTGTGGGATACACTTTGTGCAATCTTTAGTTTGCCGTGTAGCTAAGTGTTTGACAAAGCATTGTTTGTCTTTTTTATTCTTTTTGGCCATTTTATTGTCTGTCCGTTTACTTTGTCGATTCTCTTCAACATAAGATGGGGTAGATAAGCATATTCATTTTGTCGATTGCATGTTGAATACTGGAAGAAACGTCTGAAGATACCAAAGGGACAATCAGAAGTATGAACAGTTTTGACTACCCAGTATAGAAGATACCAAAGGGACAATCAGAAGTATGAACAGTTTTGACTACCCAGTATATTCCAACTCTGTCGTGACAATTAGAAGTATGAACAGTTTTGACTACCCAGTATATTCCAACTCTGTCGTGACAATCAGAAGTATGAACAGTTTTGACTACCCAGTATATTCCAACTCTGTCGTTAGGTCGTACAATCAGAAGTATGAACAGTTTTGACTACCCAGTATATTCCAACTCTGTCGTCAGGTCGTACTGGTATATTACTAGACATAATGTTATGATGCAATCTAGTCATATAATGTTATGATGTAATCCTATCTTACCCGTGACCATAATATTATACCAATCGTCCAACGTGAGACCAAAATGTTGATGTCTTGTTTGTAAGCGTGCTTTCGTGACAAACTATGTGGATTGGCCAACTTCATCGCTTAACGTCAAATGAACGGAACATTTTGGTTTTCAATGGATTACCAACGACACTCATAGCAAATGTGCTGGATTAGGAGCTGCTAAATACTGCATTTTACGCCCAAGAAACCTGACATTCTCCGAACACGAGGCACTCGTGTACATTCTGTCTTAAAAGCGAGTTATATATTTTATTTTTTCCGCATAACCGTTAGACGCCTCTTCCGTATGGGTAATGTACCTTTAAACATTAATAGTACATACTATGTATCTGTGGGACGACCTAGAAAATGTTTGTTTTATTTTTAATTTCATTTAATTTTAATATATTTATTTGCTAGATATATTTATCAATTAAATGAATCATTGAAATATACAAATAACAAATTAAAACAATAGATAAGAAATTTTGTATATATGTACATGTTCATTTCATTGTTTAATATGGCGTTAATTAATTCATTAATGTGCACAATTATTTGACAAAAGACGTTAATATATCATATTTATAGACAAATTGTTAATTAAATATTCACAAATATGACAGGTACCTTCCTGTTATAAATTTATCATTTGCTAACAAGAGTGATATATAAATGAAGAAACAGTTTGGCATGAATTAACCCATACATATAGATATGATATAATATAATAGTAAATATTCGGTCGCGTCCTTTAATTTTTTATTTGTTTTTATTAATCATGATATAGGACATATAGACAATATCCTCTGTTAGTCACATGTCGTCATTAGATCGTGTTTATTGGTTAGAATCAACACTGTGGTTGTAGGTAGTACATCCGAGCTGTCATAAATTATGAACTAGAGAGGCTGCATATTTTATATTATAGACAATACATAGTAGAAAACAAAACCAAACAGAAGACCGACAAAGCAACACAAATATTTGACTGATGTATGAAGTAAGTTGGGGTAAATACTACTGCAAGCTTCTGGTCGTCAGACAACGATTAACATTTCTTTATATTTTATATACTTTGGTACTTTTTAGTGAAGTGCTTATTAAATCATTCAGAGGAGATGCATAATACAAGTTCTTGCAATGATTAAAACAAGTGCAAAAGTCGATGGTCTTACTATATTTTGTGTGAGTGTTTGTGTTGCTTGAGGTAATTTTTTTCATGAGTGAGTGAGTGAATGTTGTTTAGCTCAGCTATTTGTCAGGTATATCATGGCGAGAACAAGTTAATCTTCAATGAGATTATGATGAGGTCCGCTTAGTACTAGACGCTTAGTTGGATTTTTATGAGTTGCCTTTCATTTTTCAGACGTTAATGTTCAAAAGTGATTTCTAATGAATAACTTTTCATGGTTGAAAAATATCACGGAAAGTGAAATAAAATTATGATATACTTTTATCTCAAAGATATTTAGAAGGATTTCGTACCGTCTGTATTAATATCGAGACATTTTATTTTGTTAATAAGCAATAATTCTTGGTTTCAATTAATTATGAAAGGAAAGCTTAAACAGTGAAGGTGAGCAAATCTACCAATATCAACAAGCCTAGCAAAGTTCGTTGACATCGACCACGTAACATTTTACTTAGGTAATAAGATAGCCAGATATAGATATACATAATATAATGATCCTTTACTGACAACTCCAATGTACGATCATGACAAGATACTTCCCTCCTCTCATAAATTTGTCATTTGATAACAGAATAATCGAGTTGTACGCTATAATTGTCAGGAAAGAAGGTACATCTTCCACAAACATACGGATTGTATGCCTGTATCTCCCACAATCATATGGTGGACATGCCTGTATCTCTCACAATCATAGGGTGGACATGCCTGTATCTCTCACAATCATAGAGAAGGAAAGCCTGTATCTCTCACAATCATAGAGAAGGAAAGCCTGTATCTCCCACAAACATAGAGAAGGAAAGCCTGTATCTCCCGCAAACGTAGAGAAAAAAAGCCTGTATCTCCCGCAAACGTAATGAAGGAAAGCCTGTATCTCCCGCAAACATAGAGAAGGAAAGCCTGCATCTCCCGCAAACATAGAGAAGGAAAGCCTGTATATCCCACAAAAATAGAGAAGGAAAGACTGTATCTCCTGCAAACATAGAGAAGGAAAGCCTGTATCTCCCGCAAACATAGAGAATTAATCCCTGTATCTCACGCAAACATAAGGAGGGTATGCATGTATCTCCCGCAAATATGGAGGTATGGCTGTATCACCCGCATACATGGTAGGATTTGTCTGCAAGTGTGAACATTTTGTTTTGTTTAATGATCATTCAAAATCCCGGCGGTGACGACCATAGATCTTCCGAAGTCATGACTTCAAATTAACCACTAGGGACCCTTAGTTGAAATTTTTCATCTTGTGTGTATGCAATATTGACGGTCACAATTCGCATGAAAACAAACCAAAAAGAATTTCGTTTTTCGCATATGTAATAAGATAATTATAATCCATTTCTTCATGATTGTAAGCATATATAATCCACGAGCAACGACATTACCCTGTTCTAACAGTCTTAAACCATTGTACATTCATTGAGATTCTTTGAAGTGGTTATAGTTCTAATTATTAATTAAATTAATCTCGTGTCAATTATGATTGACCTTATCCATGTTTTCTAATGGCGCCTACTAAAAGTATGTGAACAATGTTTTTTACATTTAGTATAGATTAACCGACTGTTTTCCATGTTTTATGAACATTTAAAACCCGAGGCGGAGGATTAATAGGTAACCACAATTCTTTTCCCATCTCAGTTGTGGTCATTCAGTAACTTGACAATACTAAACCAGTTTTGTATAACATTAAATAAAAGGTAGAAATCTATGTATTATAGCAATTAGAGCTTTATATCAAGATTTCTGATTGGTCAAGGAGATAATCCAGATCTATTGAATTTCAGTATGGAACTTACAAATGAATGGAGAAATGTTGACGCCTGGGAAATGAATAAAAAATTAAGTTTTTCTGAACTGTTGTCTGTTGAACACTTATAAAGAATGTATTCATAATTCCATTCACCAAATATTAGGACAAATCTGCAATATCTGCTCATTTAGCTTGGACTAAGGAGAGTGGGTATATTTTAACAGTCTTTTGTCAGTGGTGAACTCAAGAGGTAGACACCGTTCCAACACATTTAGCACTTGTATGTATAAGAGCCTCTTGTTAGAACTGCAAGATAACGCTTGCCCCACTTTCTAGCCCCCTCCCTCCAAACAAACAAAAAAATAACAAAACAAAAAAAGCAAACAACACAAAATACAAAACAAAAAATGAAAGCAACATGAACCATGTGTTTAATATGTGTAATACTGAACCATGTGTTTAATATGTGTAATACTGAAACATGTGTTTAATATGTGTAATACTGAAACATGTGTTTAATATGTGTAATACTGAACCATGTGTTTAATATGTGTAATACTGAAACATGTGTTTAATATGTGTAATACTGAAACATGTGTTTAATATGTGTAATACTGAACCATGTGTTTAATATGTGTAATACTGAACCATGTGTTTAATATGTGTAATACTGAAACATGTGTTTAATATGTGTAATACTGAAACATGTGTTTAATATGTGTAATACTGAACCATGTGTTTAATATGTGTAATACTGAACCATGTGTTTAATATGTGTAATACTGAACCATGTGTTTAATATGTGTAATACTGAACCATGTGTTTAATATGTGTAATACTGAACCATGTGTTTAATATGTGTAATACTGAACCATGTGTTTAATATGTGTAATACTGAACCATGTGTTTAATATGTGTAATACTGAACCATGTGTTTAATATGTGTAATACTGAACCATGTGTTTAATATGTGTAATACTGAACCATGTGTTTAATATGTGTAATACTGAACCATGTGTTTAATATGTGTAATACTGAACCATGTGTTTAATATGTGTAATACTGAACCATGTGTTTAATATGTGTAATACTGAACCATGTGTTTAATATGTGTAATACTGAACCATGTGTTTAATATGTGTAATACTGAAACATGTGTTTAATATGTGTAATACTGAACCATGTGTTTAATATGTGTAATACTGAACCATGTGTTTAATATGTGTAATACTGAAACATGTGTTTAATATGTGTAATACTGAACCATGTGTTTAATATGTGTAATACTGAACCATGTGTTTAATATGTGTAATACTGAACCATGTGTTTAATATGTGTAATACTGAACTATGTGTTTAATATGTGTAATACTGAACCATGTGTTTAATATGTGTAATACTGAAACATGTGTTTAATATGTGTAATACTGAACCATGTGTTTAATATGTGTAATACTGAACCATGTGTTTAATATGTGTAATACTGAACCATGTGTTTAATATGTGTAATACTGAACTATGTGTTTAATATGTGTAATACTGAACCATGTGTTTAATATGTGTAATACTGAAACATGTGTTTAATATGTGTAATACTGAACCATGTGTTTAATATGTGTAATACTGAACCATGTGTTTAATATGTGTAATACTGAAACATGTGTTTAATATGTATAATACTGAACCATGTGTTTAATATGTGTAATACTGAACCATGTGTTTAATATGTGCAATACTGAACCATGTGTTTAATATGTGTAATACTGAACCATGTGTTTAATATGTGTAATACTGAAACATGTGTTTAATATGTATAATACTGAACCATGTGTTTAATATGTGTAATACTGAACCATGTGTTTAATATGTGTAATACTGAACCATGTGTTTAATATGTGTAATACTGAAACATGTGTTTAATATGTATAATACTGAACCATGTGTTTAATATGTGTAATACTGAACCATGTGTTTAATATGTGCAATACTGAACCATGTGTTTAATATGTGTAATACTGAACCATGTGTTTAATATGTGTAATACTGAAACATGTGTTTAATATGTATAATACTGAACCATGTGTTTAATATGTGTAATACTGAACCATGTGTTTAATATGTGCAATACTGAACCATGTGTTTAATATGTGTAATACTGAACCATGTGTTTAATATGTGTAATACTGAACCATGTGTTTAATATGTATAATACTGAACCATGTGTTTAATATGTGTAATACTGAACCATGTGTTTAATATGTGTAATACTGAAACATGTGTTTAATATGTGTAATACTGAAACATGTGTTTAATATGTGTAATACTGAACCATGTGTTTAATATGTGTAATACTGAACCATGTGTTTAATATGTGTAATACTGAACCATGTGTTTAATATGTGTAATACTGAACCATGTGTTTAATATGTGTAATACTGAACCATGTGTTTAATATGTGTAATACTGAACCATGTGTTTAATATGTGTAATACTGAACCATGTGTTTAATATGTGTAATACTGAACCATGTGTTTAATATGTGTAATACTGAACCATGTGTTTAATATGTGTAATACTGAACCATGTGTTTAATATGTGTAATACTGAACCATGTGTTTAATATGTGTAATACTGAACCATGTGTTTAATATGTGTAATACTGAACCATGTGTTTAATATGTGTAATACTGAACCATGTGTTTAATATGTGTAATACTGAACCATGTGTTTAATATGTGTAATACTGAACCATGTGTTTAATATGTATAATACTGAACCATGTGTTTAATATGTGTAATACTGAACCATGTGTTTAATATGTGTAATACTGAACCATGTGTTTAATATGTGTAATACTGAACCATGTGTTTAATATGTGTAATACTGAACCATGTGTTTAATATGTGTAATACTGAACCATGTGTTTAATATGTGTAATACTGAACCATGTGTTTAATATGTATAATACTGAACCATGTGTTTAATATGTGTAATACTGAACCATGTGTTTAATATGTGTAATACTGAACCATGTGTTTAATATGTGTAATACTGAACCATGTGTTTAATATGTGTAATACTGAACCATGTGTTTAATATGTGTAATACTGAACCATGTGTTTAATATGTGTAATACTGAACCATGTGTTTAATATGTGTAATACTGAACCATGTGTTTAATATGTGTAATACTGAACCATGTGTTTAATATGTGTAATACTGAACCATGTGTTTAATATGTGTAATACTGAACCATGTGTTTAATATGTGTAATACTGAACCATGTGTTTAATATGTGTAATACTGAACCATGTGTTTAATATGTGTAATACTGAACCATGTGTTTAATATGTGTAATACTGAACCATGTGTTTAATATGTGTAATACTGAACCATGTGTTTAATATGTGTAATACTGAACCATGTGTTTAATATGTGTAATACTGAACCATGTGTTTAATATGTGTAATACTGAACCATGTGTTTAATATGTGTAATACTGAACCATGTGTTTAATATGTGTAATACTGAAACATGTGTTTAATATGTATAATACTGAACCATGTGTTTAATATGTGCAATACTGAACTATGTGTTTAATATGTGTAATACTGAACTATGTGTTTAATATGTGTAATACTGAACCATGTGTTTAATATGTGTAATACTGAACTATGTGTTTAATATGTGTAATACTGAACTATGTGTTTAATATGTGTAATACTGAACCATGAGTTTAATATGTGTAATACTGAACCATGTGTTTAATATGTGTAATACTGAACCATGTGTTTAATATGTGTAATACTGAACCATGTGTTTAATATGTGTAATACTGAACCATGTGTTTAATATGTGTAATACTGAACCATGTGTTTAATATGTGTAATACTGAACCATGTGCTTAATATGTGTAATACTGAACCATGTGTTTAATATGTGTAATACTGAACCATGTGTTTAATATGTGTAATACTGAAATTTGATGTCTACGTTTTTATTAAATGCGTATTTAAATGATACACTTTCACTATGCCATGTTCTGTGAAGCAGGTTGTAATTTTCAAAAATAGAAAACAATTGTCAATGGAATGATGTTCATTTTTTATCTGTCCATGTGTTAATTCAAAAAACATTTTTGATTGCTTTTTTTCTTTTAATTTATAAATTATATTGTTCCCTCATTTACCACTATATATGCCTTGAGGATTAGGACAAGCACAATAGAAAGTGATCATTTAATCACTTATTAAGAACATTGTTTGTTAATTTTTAAACAATCCAGAACAACAAAATCAAGCAGCGTGATTGTTCTAGAACACTGTGTTTTGCAAATCAAATATAATGCATTATTATCTTATAAGTAAAGTTTGAAGATACCTCACTAAAACAGAGAGTAATCAGTTCCTGCTCCTACAGTGATACCCGTCGTGCCACTCTTGTTACAAAGCCGGTGATAAGTCATGAATGAAAAAGGACAGTATTGTTATTACGACAAATGTAATATACCAGTGATCATGTTTTTCAATTTGTGACAAACAATTCAGTAGTTAATGTATTTTGTATTACAAAAAAATAAAGACAGATAGTGGGTATTATAAACGGTCTTTTATCATAAATAAAGACAGATAGTGGGTATTATAAACGGTCTTTTATCATAAATAAAGACAGATAGTGGGTATTATAAACGGTCTTTTATCATAAATAAAGACAGATAGTGGGTATTATAAACGGTCTTTTATCATAAATAAAGACAGATAGTGGGTATTATAAACGGTCTTTTATCATAAATAAAGACAGATAGTGGGTATTATAAACGGTCTTTTATCATAAATAAAGACAGATAGTGGGTATTATAAACGGTCTTTTATCATAAATAAAGACAGATAGTGGGTATTATAAACGGTCTTTTATCATAAATAAAGACAGATAGTGGGTATTATAAACGGTCTTTTATCCTCACCTCTAATGGCTGCTATACAATGAGTTTTATATACTCAACCAATAAATGCAGTTAATATGTACTGATTTGTTTCCGTATAAATAATCCTATATACGTGTTCTGACCTTTCAGAGATTGCAATATATAATCTGCAAAATAAGAAACGCATAGGTCAGATTCATTTTAAAAATAGAGTTGACAGCAAGGGTAATCATAGATGTCATAACTCAGAACAACAATAATGTATTACCATGGCCTTCAAAGTCGCCGGATTTGATCCCCATTGAACATCTTAGGGGCGAACTTGATAGACGCATCCGCCAACGCCACTCCCATCTCAACCATTGAACCAACTCAGTCAAACGTTGAAACATGAATGTAAAATGGATGCCGCAGGTCCGAATACAAAATTTGATTTGATCCATGCCAATGAGATGCAGAACGGATTTCACATGGTGTTCACAATAGATACTGTCTTTAACGTCACCGGAAATTGACTTAATTGATCGTATGTGACTTCAAATCTTTGTTCAGTATCCTGTATGCCATTCGTATGTGAAATTGTAACTCAATATACCAAAGTATTGCTGTAAAAAATCGATTTGAAGTACACAGGATAAAATTTTGAGAAAAAAAACCATTATGCGTAAAGCTCAATAGATGAAACACGTAAAATGGGCACCAGAGGGAAAATGACACTGAACTTTATATGATCCCTTTCGTAGTACTCAAAATCACGATTGGAGGTTGAAAATCATTATAAATAGACATCCACGTTTTTAAAATATATAGTGGTATTTCATTCATAAAAGAGTGATGTATAAATCATAGAATGAGGAAATATTTGACAAGTTAGACAACTCTTCATGCTGCTGTTATTCAATGAGACAGACATCAATGTTATTTTATGTGAAGGATATAAGAGAGCATAAATCTAAAGGAGGAAAACGTCACATTTTGTTCGAGACTGTTTTGATAAAACAGATATCTACTTCATGCCATTTTTGTACTCAATTTAGATCACTTAATGTCTTTAATATCAAATTTGACACCTTTTTTATTACATTTTTTTTTGTAAAGCGGCTTATCAACCTGACAGGTATGTTGACCTTGGGTTGTCATATTAATAGGAACATAAATCTTAAAAAGGAGAGATTCCATAAGATGATGATTGACATTACTTAGTTCTTGTCGTAATGTGTTTTAATTTTAATTGCATTTGTTTTAACAATTCATCAACTTCGAAAGCGAAAATGCCGGAAAAACTTGTCCATTTCAACGATACATTTATGTTAAAATTGACTTTCATGATCGCGACCATATGTTGGTTGGATTTGTATCTATTTGTGCAATCAGGGTCAATTTTGTGCTTGACTTCCGCTTTCGAAGTAATTCATATTCGAAACATTTCTGTGATAAAGGTTTGTCTGCTACTTTCGAGAAAAAGGTGGTTTTCTAATTTCTTGACCAAAAAAAACAAACTACATGAGTATCACTGATATTGTTCAAAGTGTTTGTATAAGCATCAATAGTCGCGCTCCTTTTACGTTACATGTGTATACCACGTTTGTAGATGTTACAAAGAGTAAAAGAGTAAGCCCACTACAAATGGCTAATTGTTGTGTAGCAACACAACTCATACTTTTCCAGTGGTGGTGAAAATCGCTGTCCTGGTCGACCTCTTATTTCTATATGATTTCAGCTAATGAGAGAAATAGGCCTGTAATTTTCAGAATTATATTTAGGGCCTATTTTATATACTGGCACAAAATGTGCTGTTTTCCAATCGTTTGAATAGCTCCAGTATTAAGTGATTTTTGAAATATTAAATGTTAAAATAGGTTCAATTTCATTTGTAAACTCTTTGATTAATCTAGGTTTCAGCTCAAC
This sequence comes from Bathymodiolus brooksi, assembly GCA_963680875.1. Classification (NCBI taxonomy): domain Eukaryota; kingdom Metazoa; phylum Mollusca; class Bivalvia; order Mytilida; family Modiolidae; genus Bathymodiolus; species Bathymodiolus brooksi. The sequence goes on from OY804575.1 coordinate 41,385,837, forward strand.
GGGTCCTACCACCTTCCAAAGGTTTAAATATAATAGTAATTTTGCAATACCTTTTATTGTCATGGTTATATCCGGCATTTCAGGGAATTTAAAATCAGCTGGCATTTTACAACTTTTATCAAATCAATCCGATAAATAATTTTTTGCTCTGGAAAAAAAACCTGATTGCAATTGGTGGTTCATGGTATTTACTTTTAGGACAGGGTTGGTGATTAGATGTCCGCCATGTATTGACGAGATTCGAAGTTTCATTGTATTATACGTTGCTGTTTTAGAAGTGGCAATGCCCTAGATGGGATGCCAATATTATTGTCGAATGAGCATCTGGATATGGTGGTTTTAATATCCCCAATTTTTCTTTTTTTATATATACATGATATGTCACTTCATTCTGATAATTGTGTAGTATGTTTATATGTACATGCACTTAGATCACGCCTATCATATATATTTGTATGCTATTTCAAAAAAAAAAATTGAATTTTGTATTGTCTTCCTTATTAGTTTTTTAATTTCTTCAGTTATCCAGTGTATTCTATCGTTTTGACACTTTATGTGGTATATTCTCTCTAACTAGTTCGTTAAACCAATGTAAAGATGAGATTTTCACATATAACATATTTTCTTTTATTAATCCTATGTTTGTCATTGACCTGAAGAAATGCAGTAAGGATTATTGATTATTGTTTTCCCTGTATTACGGATAATAACTATACTACTAAAGAACGTTTTACCACCCCTACGCTATTTTGTTGATATGTTAAAAAAACGTCTTTTAATATCAATATGAGTTTAACCTATATGCAATAAAATTCACTATGTTATCCTTGAATTATTTTTGGAATTAATTAATCTTTTTTTTACGTTTTCTAAGGGAAAAGACATTAAATCGTCTACACGGCTTGACATTTTTTTCAGAACATACAATTTCCATTGTTTTGAATAATATTTTAACTGGTAGCATTGTATTCCTATACTTGTTGTTAGTGACTTGCGACAGGTCGGTGGTTTTCTCCGGTTTCCGGCTCCATAGATAAAACTGACCGCCACGATATAACTGAAATATTGTTGAAAGTGGCGTTAAACACCATCAAGCAAACAAACAAACAAACAAACTTTACCTGTTGTTCAATTTGCCCTCTGTTATGCTTTTCATGTCAGTCCGTAAACAAAGCTGTTGCATAAAAAATTTGTACCAATGTTTCCTGTACAATATTTAATCATGATCCTGAGTTTTGTAATATAATGGGACACTAGAGTTCTTCGTCATAAGTACATGATCAAAGCGCTCTGTATGGAGACCAGTGTTTCAGAAACGTGCCGTTCACAATTAATTAGATATCTACGTTTGTATTAACCTCTCCTTAATTATCACATGATAATCCGAAATATCTTTACTGATACCGTGGAGTACAAATTCATTCTTTTCATTGATATCATATACTCGGTTATTCTCTGTATATAAAACTGGAAATGTTAGAATATTTGTTTATATGTTGTGAAAATTGTCTCCCAAGTCGGATAATTTTAGTGTTGAAATCTTTAAACAGCCAAAATGATAAACTCAACAGTCTCGGCTTCTACAAAAAACATTGACCAAGTCAACAATCGGCTTCCCTAAAATGGTAATGTTGTAATGTTGTAATGTTGTAATGTTTCTATTGTTGTTTTGTCTGGAATCAAAGACCGCATGTAAATGTAATGTTATAACAATGACCTAATTTTTTTTCATGACATTTATATTATTCTTTATAATAAATCAAAATGATGTTACATCTGGGATTCGATAAGGAAGTAAACTAATTTATGTGATAGTTCATCATTACTACTGTCAATGTATATTATTAGGTTTTGAAGGTAAAAGATGGAAGGACGTGATGCCGAGGCTCAATTTAAATTATCTTAAAAGGTAAACCGAGTGAATAACTCATGTACACGTGTATGAGAAATGTTTATTTGTTTGTACTCTTTGTTATCATTTGAATTTTGTTCTTGAAATACAGTCACTGTTTACATATCACATTTGCAGCAACTAATATATATAGTTCCATTACGGTACTAATAGGATAACAGCATGTAACGTGAGGGTCTCCATTACGGTACCGATAAGGCAGCAGCATGTAACGTGAGGGTCTCCATTACGGTACCGATAAGATAGCAGTATGTAACATGAGGGTCTCCATTACTGTACCGATAGGATAGCAGCATGTAACGTGAGGGTCTCCATGACGGTACCTATAGGATAGAGCATGTAACATGAGGGTCTCCATTACGGTACCGATAGGATAGCAGCATGTAACGTGAGGGTCTCCATTGCGGTACCGATAGGATAACAGCATGTAACGTGAGGGTCTCCATTACGGTACCGATAGGATAGCAGCATGTAACGTGAGGGTCTCCATTACTGTACCGATAGGATAGCAGCATGTAACGTGAGGGTCTCCATTACGATACCGATAGGATAGCAGCATGTAACGTGAGGGTCTCCATTACGCTACCGATAGGATAGCAGCATGTAACGTGAGGGTCTCCATTACTGTACCGATAGGATAGCAGCATGTAACGTGAGGGTCTCCATTACGGTACCGATAGGATAGCAGCATGCAACGTGTGGATCTCCATTACGCTACCGATAGGATAGCAGCATGTAACGTGAGGGTCTCCATTACGGTACCGATAGGATAGCAGCATGTAACATGAGGGTCTCCATTGCGGTACCGATATGATAACAGCATGTAACGTAAGGGTCTCCATTACGGTACCGATAGGATAGCAGCATGTAACGTGAGGGTCTCCATTACTGTACCGATAGGATAGCAGCATGTAACGTGAGGGTCTCCAATACGCTACCGATAGGATAGCAGCATGTAATGTGAGGGTCTCCATTACAGTACCGATGGCATAGCATGTAATGTGAGGGTCTCCATTACGGTACCGATAGGATAGAGCATGTAACGTGAGGGTCTCCATTACGGTACCGATAGGATAGCAGCATGTAACGTGAGGGTATCCATTACTGTACAGATAGGATAGCAGCATGTAACGTGAGGGTCTCCATTACGGTACCTATAGGATAGAGCATGTAACGTGAGGGTCTCCATTACCGTACCGATAGGTTAGCAGCATGTAACGTGGGGGTCTCCATTACGGTACTGATAGGATAAAGCATGTAACGTGAGGGTCTCCATTACGGTACCGATAGGATAGCAGCATGTAACGTGAGGGTCTCCATTGCGGTACCGATAGGATAACAGCATGTAACGTGAGGGTCTCCATTACGGTATCGATAGGATAGCAGCATGTAACGTGAGGGTCTCCATTACTAAACCGATAGGATAGCAGCATGTAACGTGAGGGTCTCCATTACGGTACTGATAGGATAGCAGCATGTAACGTGAGGGTCTCCATTACGGTACCGATAGGATAGCAGCATGCAACGTGATGGTCTCCATTACGCTACCGATAGGATAGCAGCATGTAACGTGAGAGTCTCCATTATTGTACCGATAGGATAGCAGCATGTAACGTGAGGGTCTCCATTACGGTACCAATAGGATAGCAGCATGCAACGTTATGGTCTCCATTACGCTACCGATAGGATAGCAGCATGTAACGTGAGGGTCTCCATTACGGTACCGATAGGATAGCAGCATGTAATGTGAGGGTCTCCATTACGGTACCGATAGGATAACAGCATGTAACGTGAGGGTCTCCATTACGGTACCGATAGGATAGCAGCATGTAACGTGAGGGTCTCCATTACTGTACCGATAGGATAACAGCATGTAACGTGAGGGTCTCCATTACGGTACCGATAAGATAGCAGCATGTAACGTGAGGGTCTCCATTACTGTACCGATAGGATAGCAGCATGTAACGTGAGGGTCTCCATTACAGTACCTATAGGATAGAGCATGTAACGTGAGGGTCTCCATTACGGTACCGATAGGATAGCAGAAGGTAACGTGAGGGTCTCCATTGCGGTATCGATAGGGTAGCAGCATGCAACCTGAGGGTTTCCATTACGCTACCGATAGGATAGCAGCATGTAACGTGAGGGTCTCCATTACGGTACCGATAGGATAGCAGAATGTAACGTGAGGGTCTCCATTACGGTAGCGATAGGATAGCAGCATGTAACGTGAGGGTCTCCATTACGGTACCGATAGGATAGCAACATGTAACGTGGGGGTCTCCATTACGGTACCGATAGGACAGCAGCATGTAACGTGAGGGTCTCCATTACGGTACCGATAGGATAGCAGCATGTAACGTGAGGGTCTCCATTACGGTACTGATAGGATAGCAGCATGTAACGTTAGGGTCTCCATTACGGTACCGATAGGATAGCAGCATGTAACGTGAGGGTCTCCATTACGGTACCGATAGGATAGCAGCATGTAACGTGAGGGTCTCCATTACGGTACCTATAGGATAGCAGCATGTAACGTGATGGTCTCCAATACGCTACCGATAGGATAGCAGCATGTAATGTGAGGGTCTCCATTACAGTACCGATGGCATAGCATGTAATGTGAGGGTCTCCATTACGGTACCGATAGGATAGAGTATGTAACGTGAGGGTCTCCATTACGGTACCGATAGGATAGCAGCATGTAACGTGAGGGTATCCATTACTGTACAGATAGGATAGCAGCATGTAACGTGAGGGTCTCCATTACGGTACCTATAGGATAGAGCATGTAACGTGAGGGTCTCCATTACCGTACCTATAGGTTAGCAGCATGTAACGTGGGGGTCTCCATTACGGTACCGATAGGATAAAGCATGTAACGTGAGGGTCTCCATTGCGGTACCGATAGGATAACAGCATGTAACGTGAGGGTCTCCATTACGGTATCGATAGGATAGCAGCATGTAACGTGAGGGTCTCCATTACTAAACCGATAGGATAGCAGCATGTAACGTGAGGGTATCCATTACGGTACTGATAGGATAGCAGCATGTAACGTGAGGGTCTCCATTACGGTACCGATAGGATAGCAGCATGCAACGTGATGGTCTCCATTACGCTACCGATAGGATAGCAGCATGTAACGTGAGAGTCTCCATTATTGTACCGATAGGATAGCAGCATGTAACGTGAGGGTCTCCATTACGGTACCAATAGGATAGCAGCATGCAACGTTATGGTCTCCATTACGCTACCGATAGGATAGCAGCATGTAACGTGAGGGTCTCCATTACGGTACCGATAGGATAGCAGCATGTAACGTGAGGGTCTCCATTACGGTACCGATAGGATAGCAGCATGTAACGTGAGGGTCTCCATTACGGTACCGATAGGATAGCAGCATGTAACGTGAGGGTCTCCATTACTGTACCGATAGGATAACAGCATGTAACGTGAGGGTCTCCATTACGGTACCTATAGGATAGAGCATGTAACGTGAGGGTCTCCATTACGGTACCGATAGGATAGCAGCATGTAACGTGAGGGTCTCCATTGCGGTTTCGATAGGATAAAGCATGTAACGTGAGGGTCTCCATTACGGTACCGATAGGATAGCAGCATGTAACGTGAGGGTCTCCATTACGTACCGATAGGATAGCAGCATGTAACGTGAGGGTCTCCATTACGGTACCGATAAGATAGCAGCATGTAACGTGAGGGTCTCCATTACGGTACCGATAGGATAGCAACATGTAACGTGAGGGTCTCCATTACGGTACCGATAGGATAGCAGCATGCAACGTAAGGGTCTCCATTACGGTACCGATAGGATAGCAGCATGTAACGTGAGGGTCTCCATTACGGTACCGATAGGATAGCAGCATGTAACGTGAGGGTCTCCATTACGGTACCGATAGGATAACAGCATGTAACGTGAGGGTCTCCATTACGGTACCGATAGGATAGCAGCATGTAATGTGAGGGTCTCCATTACGGTACCGATGGCATAGCATGTAATGTAAGTGTCTCCATTACGGTACCGATAGGATAGAGCATGTAACGTGAGGTTCTCCATTACGGTACCGATGGGATAGCAGCATGTAACTTGAGGGTCTCCATTACGGTACAGATAGGATAGCAGCATGTAACGTGAGGGTCTCCATTACGGTACCGATAGGATAACAGCATGTAACGTGAGGATCTCCATTACGGTACCGATAGGATAGCAGCATGTAACGTGAAGGTCTCCATTACTGTACCGATAGGATAGCAGCATGTAACGTGAGGGTCTCCATTACGATACCGATAGGATATCAGCATGTAACGTGAGGGTCTCCATTACTGTACCGATAGGAAAGAGCATGTAACGTGAGGGTCTCCATTACGGTACCGATGGGATAGCAGCATGTAACGTGAGAGTCTCCATTACGGTACCGATAGGATAAAGCATGTAACGTGAGGTTCTCCATTACGGTACCGATAGGATAGCAGCATGTAACGTGAGGGTCTCCATTGCGGTACCGATAGGATAACAGCATGTAACGTGAGGGTCTCCATTACGGTACCGATAGGATAGCAGCATGTAACGTGAGTGTCTCCATTACTGTACCGATAGGATAGCAGCATGTAACGTGAGGGTCTCCATTACAGTACCGATAGGATATCAGCATGTAACGTGAAGGTCTCCATTACGGTACCGAAGGGATAGCAGCATGTAACGTGAGGGTCTCCATTACTGTACCAATAGGGTAGCAGCATGTAACGTGAGGGTCTCCATTACGGTACCGATAGGATAGCAGCATGCAACGTGAGGGTCTCCATTACGCTACCGATAGGATAGCAGCATGTAACGTTAGGATCTCCATTACGCTATCGATAGGATAGCAGCATGTAACGTGAAGGTCTTCATTACGGTACCGATAGCATAGCATGTAATGTAAGGGTCTCCATTACGGTACCGATAGGATAGCAGCATGTAACATGAGGGTGTCCATTACGGTACCAATAGGATAGCAGCATGTAACGTGAGGGTCTCCATTACGGTACCGATAGGATAGCAGCATGTAACGTGAGAGTATCCATTACTGTACAGATATGATAGCAGCATGTAACGTGAGGGTCTCCATTACGGTACCAAAAAGAGAGTAGCATGTAACGTGAGGGTCTCCATTACGGTACCGATAGGAAAGCAGCATGTAACGTGAGGGTCTCCATTACAGTACCGATAGGATAGCAGCATGTAACGTGAGGGTCTCCATTACGGTACCGATAGGATAGCAGCATGTAATGTGAGGGTCTCCATTTCGGTACCGATAGTATAGCAGCATGTAAGGTGAGGGTCTCCATTACGATACCGATAGGATAGCAGCATGTAACGTGAGGGTCTCCATTACGCTATCGATAGGATAGCAGCATGTAACGTGAAGGTCTTCATTACGGTACCGATAGCATAGCATGTAATGTAAGGGTCTCCATTACGGTACCGATAGGATAGCAGCATGTAACGTGAGAGTGTCCATAACGGTACCGATAGGATAGCAGCATGCAACGTGAGGGTCTCCATTACGGTACAGATAGGATAGCAGCATGTAACGTGAGGGTCTCCATTACGGTACCAATAGGAGAGTAGCATGTAACGTGAGGGTCTCCATTACGGTACCGATAGGATAGCAGCATGTAACGTGAGGGTCTCCATTACGGTGCCGATAGGATAGCAGCATGTAATGTAAGGGTCTCCATTGCGGTATCGATAGGATAGCAGCATGTAAGGTGAGGGTCTCCATTACGCTACCGATAGGATAGCAGCATGTAACGTGAGGGTCTCCATTACGGTATCGATAGGATAGCAGCATGTAAGGTGAGGGTCTCCATTACGGTACCGATAGGACAGCAGCATGTAACGTGAGGGTCATCATTACGGTACCGATAGGTTAGCAGCATGTAACGTGAGGGTCTCCATTACAGTACTGATAGGATAGCAGCATGTAACGTGAGGGTCTCCATTACGGTACCGATAGGATAGCAGCATGTAACGTGAGGGTCTCCATTACGGTAAAGATAGGATAGCAGCATGTAACGTGAGGGTCTCCATTACGGTAACTATAGGATAGCAGCATGTAACGTGAGGGTCTCCATTACGGTACCGATAGGATAGCAGCATGTAACGTGAGTGTCTCCAATACGCTACCGATAGCATAGAAGCATGTAATGTGAGGGTCTCCATTACGGTACCTATAGCATAGCATATAATGTGAGGGTCTCCATTACGGTACCGATAGGATAGCAGCATGTAACGTGAGCGTATCCATTACGGTACCGATAGGATAGCAGCATGTAACGTGAGGGTCTCCATTACTGTACAGATAGGATAGCAGCATGTAACGTGAGGGTCTCCATTACGGTACCAATAGGATAGTAGCATGTAACGTGAGAGTCTCCATTACGGTACCGATAGGATAACAGCATGTAACGTGAGGGTCTCCATTACGGTACCGATAGCATAGCATGTAAGGTGAGGGTCTCCATTTCGCTACCGATAGTATAGCAGCATGTAACGTGAGGATCTCCATTACTGTACCGATAGGATAGCAGCATGTAAGGTGAGGGTCTCCATTACGGTACCGATAGGACGGCAGCATGTAACGTGAGGGTCTCTATTACAGTACCGATAGGATAGCAGCATGTAACGTGAGGGTCTCCATTACGGTACTGATAGGATAGCAGCATGTAACGTGAGGGTCTCCATTACGGCACCGATAGGATAGCAGCATGTAACGTGAGGGTCTCCATTAAGGTAACGATAGGATAGCAGCATGTAACGTGAGGGTCTCCATTACGGTACCGATAGGATAGCAGCATGTAACGTGAGTGTCTCCAATACGCTACCGATAGCATAGAAGCATGTAATGTGAGGATCTCCATTACGGTACCGATAGCATATCATGTAATGTGAGGGTCTCCATTACGGTACCGATAGGATAGCAGCATGTAACGTGAGGGTCTCCATTACGGTACCGATAGGATAGCAGCATGTAACGTGAGGGTCTCCATTACTGTACAGATAGGATAGCAGCATGTAACGTGAGGGTCTCCATTACGGTACCAATAGGATATTAGCATGTAACGTGAGAGTCTCCATTACGGTACCGATAGGATAACAGCATGTAACGTGAGGGTCTCCATTACGGTACCGATAGGATAGCAGCATGTAACGTGAGGGTCTCCAATACGCTACCGAAAGGATAGAAGCATGTAATGTGAGGGTCTCCATTACGGTACCGATAGCATAGCATGTTATGTGAGGGTCTCCATTACGTACCGATAGGATAGCAGCATGTAACGTGAGGATCTCCATTAAGGTAACGATAGGATAGCAGCATGTAACGTGAGGGTCTCCATTACAGTACCGATACGATAGCAGCATGTAACGTGAGTGTCTCCAATACGCTACCGATATCATAGAAGCATGTAATGTGAGGATCTCCATTACGGTACCGATAGCATATCATGTAATGTGAGGGTCTCCATTACGGTACCGATAGGATAGCAGCATGTAACGTGAGGGTCTCCATTACGGTACCGATAGGATAGCAGCATGTAACGTGAGGGTCTCCACTACTGTACAGATAGGATAGCAGCATGTAACGTGAGGGTCTCCATTACGGTACCAATAGGATATTAGCATGTAACGTGAGAGTCTCCATTACGGTACCGATAGGATAACAGCATGTAACGTGAGGGTCTCCATTACGGTACCGATAGCATAGCATGTAGGTTGGGGGTCTCCATTACGCTACCGATAGGATAGCAGCATGTAACGTGAGGGTCTCCATTACGGTACCGATAGGATATCAGCATGTAAGGTGAGGGTCTCCATTACGGTACCGATAGGACAGCAGCATGTAACGTGAGGGTCTCCATTACAGTGCCGATAGGATAGCAGCATGTAACGTGAGGGTCTCCATTACGGTACTGATAGGATAGCAGCATGTAACGTGAGGGTCTCCATTACGGTACCGATAGGATAGCAGCATGTACGGTGAGGGTCTCCATTACGGTAACGATAGGATAGCAGCATGTAACGTGAGGGTCTCCATTGCGGTACCTATAGGATAGCAGCATGTAACGTGAAGGTCTCCATTACGGTACCGATAGGATAGCAGCATGTAACGTGAGGGTCTCCAATACGCTACCGATAGGATAGAAGCATGTAATGTGAGGGTCTCCATTACGGTACCGATAGCATAGCATGTAATGTAAGGGACACCATTACGGTACCGATAGGATAGCAGCATGTAACGTTAGGGTGTCCATAACGGTACCGATGGGATAGCAGCATGCAACGTGAGGGTCTCCATTACGGTACCGATAGGATAGCAGCATGTAACGTGAGGGTCTCCATTACGGTACCAATAAGAGAGTAGCATGTAACGTGAGGGTCTCCATTACGGTACCGATAGGATAACAGCATGTAACGTGAGGTTCTCCATTACAGTACCGATAGGATAGCAGCATGTAATGTAAGGGTCTCCATTACGGTATCGATAGGATAGCAGCATGTAAGGTGAGGTTCTCCATTGCGCTACCGATAGGATAGCAGCATGTAACGTGAGGGTCTCCATTACGGTACCGATAGGATAGCAGCAAGTAAGGTGAGGGTCTCCATTACGGTACCGATAGGACAGCAGCATGTAACGTGAGGGTCTCCATTACGGTACCGATAGGATAGCAGCATGTAACGTGAGGGTCTCCATTACAGTATTGATAGGATAGCAGCATGTAACGTGAGGGTCTCCATTACGGTACCGATAGGATAGCAGCATGTAACGTGAGGGTCTCCAATACGCTACCGATAGGATAGAAGCATGTAATGTGAGGGTCTCCATTACGATACCGATAGCATAGCATGTAATGTAAGGGACACCATTACGGTACCGATAGGATAGCAGCATGTAACGTTAGGGTGTCCATAACGGTACCGATGGGATAGCAGCATGCAACGTGAGGGTCTCCATTACGGTACCGATAGGATAGCAGCATGTAACGTGAGGGTCTCCATTACGGTACCAATAGGAGAGTAGCATGTAACGTGAGGGTCTCCATTACGGTACCGATAGGATAACAGCATGTAACGTGAGGTTCTCCATTACAGTACCGATAGGATAGCAGCATGTAATGTAAGGGTCTCCATTACGGTATCGATAGGATAGCAGCATGTAAGGTGATGTTCTCCATTGCGCTACCGATAGGATAGCAGCATGTAACGTGAGGGTCTCCATTACGGTACCGATAGGATAGCAGCAAGTAAGGTGAGGGTCTCCATTACGGTACCGATAGGACAGCAGCATGTAACGTGAGGGTCTCCATTACGGTACCGATAGGATAGCAGCATGTAACGTGAGGGTCTCCATTACAGTATTGATAGGATAGCAGCATGTAACGTGAGGGTCTCCATTACGGTACCTATAGGATAGCAGCATGTAACGTGAGGGTCTCCATTACGGTACCGATAGGATAGCAGCATGTAACGTGAGTGTCTCCAATACGCTACCGATAGCATAGAAGCATGTAATGTGAGGGTCTCCATTACGGTACCGATAGCATAGCATGTAATGTGAGGGTCTCCATTACGGTACCGATAGGATAGCAGCATGTAACGTGAGGGTCTCCATTACTGTACCGATAGGATAGCAGCATGTAGCGTGAGGGTCTCCATTACTGTACAGATAGGATAGCAGCATGTAACGTAAGGGTCTCCATTACGGTACCAATAGGATAGTAGCATGTAACGTGAGAGTCTCCATTACGGTACCGATAGGATAACAGCATGTAACGTGAGGGTCTCCATTACGGTACCGATAGGATAACAGCATGTAACGTGAGGGTCTCCATTACGGTACCGATAGCATAGCATGTAAGGTGAGGGTCTCCATTACTGTACCGATAGGATAGCAGCATGTAAGGTGAGGGTCTCCATTACGGTACCGATAGGACAGCAGCATGTAACGTGAGGGTCTCCATTACAGTACCGATAGGATAGCAGCATGTAACGTGAGGGTCTCCATTACGGTACTGATAGGATAGCAGCATGTAACGTGAGGGTCTCCATTACGGTACCGATAGGATAGCAGCATGTAACGTGATGTTCTCCATTAAGGTAACGATAGCATAGCAGCATGTAACGTGATGGTCTCCATTACGGTACCGATAGGATAGCAGCATGTAACGTGAGTGTCTCCAATACGCTACCGATAGCATAGAAGCATGTAATGTGAGGGTCTCCATTACGGTACCGATAGCATAGCATGTAATGTGAGGGTCTCCATTACGGTACCGATAGGATAGCAGCATGTAACGTGAGGGTCTCCATTACGGTACCGATAGGATAGCAGCATGTAACGTGAGGGTCTCCATTGCTGTACAGATAGGATAGCAGCATGTAACGTGAGGGTCTCCATTACGGTACCAATAGGATATTAGCATGTAACGTGAGAGTCTCCATTACGGTACCGAAAGGATAACAGCATGTAACGTGAGGGTCTCCATTACGGTACCGATAGCATAGCATGTAAGGTGAGGGTCTCCATTACGCTACCGATAGGATAGCAGCATGTAACGTGAGGGTCTCCATTACGGTACCGATAGGATAGCAGCATGTAAGGTGAGGGACTCCATTACGGTACCGATAGGACAGCAGCATGTAACGTGAGGGTCTCCATTACAGTACCGATAGGATAGCAGCATGTAACGTGAGGGTCTCCATTACGGTACTGATAGGATAGCAGCATGTAATGTGAGGGTCTCCATTACGGTACCGATAGGATAGCAGCATGTAACGTGAGGGTCTCCATTACGGTAACGATAGGATAGCAGCATGTAACGTGAGGGTCTCCATTACGGTACCTATAGGATAGCAGCATGTAACGTGAGGGTCTCCATTACGGTACCGATAGGATAGCAGCATGTAACGCGAAGGTCTCCAATACGCTACCGATAGGATAGAAGCATGTAATGTGAGGGTCTCCATTACGGTACCGATAGCATAGCATGTAATGTGAGGGTCTCCATTACGTACCGATAGGATAGCAGCATGTAACGTGAGGGTCTCCATTACGGTACCGATAGGATAGCAGCATGTAACGTGAGGGTCTCCATTGCAGTACCGATAGGATAGCACCATCTAACGTGAGGGTCTCCATTACTGTACAGATAGGATAGCAGCATGTAACGTGAGGGTCTACATTACGGTACCAATAGGATAGTAGCATGTAACGTGAAGGTCTCCATTACGGTACCGATAGGATAGCAGCATGTAACGTGAGGGTCTCCATTACGGTACCGATAGAATAGCAGCATGTAACGTGAGGGTCTCCATTACGATACCGATAGGATAGCAGCATGTAACGTGAGGGTCTCCATTAAGATACCAATAGGATAGCAGCATGTAACGTGAGGGTCTCCATTACTGTACCGATAGGATAGCAGCATGTAACGTGAGAGTCTCCATTACGGTACCGATAGGATAGCAGCATGTAACGTGAGGGTCTCCATTACGGTACCGATAGGATAGCAGCATCTAACGTGAGGGTCTCCATTACGGTACCGAAAGGATAGCAGCATGTAACGTGAGATTCTCCATTACGGTACCGATAGGATAGCAGCATGTAACGTGAGGGTCTCCATTACGATTCCGATAGGATAGCAGCAGGTAACGTGGGGGTCTCCATTACGGTACCGATAGGATAGCAGCATGTAACGTGAGGGTCTCCATTACGGTACCGATAGGATAGCAGAATGTAACGTGAGGGTCTCCATTACGGTACCGATAGGATAGCAGCATGTAAGGTGAGGGTCTCCATTACGCTACCGATAGGATAGCAGCATGTAACGTGAGGGTCTCCATTACTGTACCGATAGGATAGCAGCATGTAACGTGAGGGTTTCCATTACGCTACCGATAGGATAGCAGCATGTAAGGTGAGGGTCTCCATTACGCTACCGATAGGATAGCAGCATGTAACGTGAGGGTCTCCATTACGGTACCGATAGGATAGCAGCATGTAAGGTGAGGGTCTCCATTACGGTACCGATAGGATAGCAGCATGTAACGTGAGGGTCTCCATTACGGTACTGATAGGATAGCAGCATGTAACGTGAGGGTCTCCATTACGGTACCGATAGGATAGCAGCATGTAACGTGAGGGTCTCCATTACGGTACCGATAGGATAGCAGCATGTAACGTGAGGGTCTCCATTACGGTACCGATAGGATAGCAGCATCTAACGTGAGGGTCTCCATTACGGTACCGATAGGATAGCAGCATATAACGTGAGGGTCTCCATTATGTCACCGAAAGAATAGCAGCATCTAACGTGAGGGTCTCCATTACGGTACCGATATGATAGCAGCATGTAACGTGAGGGTCTCCTTTACGGTACCGATAGGATAGCACCATGTAACGTGAGAGTCTCCAATACGGTACCGATATGATAGCTGCATGTAAGGTGAGGGTCTCCATTACGTGACCGATAGGATAGCAGCATGTAACGTGAGCGTCACCATTACGGTACCGATAGGATTGCAGCATGTAAGGTGAGGGTCTCCATTACGGTACCGATAGGACAGCAGCATGTAACGTGAGGGTCTCCATTGCGTACCGATAGGATAGCAGCATGTAACGTGAGGGTCTCCATTACGGTACCAATAGGATAGTAGCATGTAACGTGAGGGTCTCAATTACGGTACCGATAGGATAGCAGCATGTAACGTGAGAGTTTCCATTACGGTATCGATAGGATAGCAACATGTAACGTGATGGTCTCCATTACGGTACCGATAGGATAGCAGCATGTAAGGTGAGATCTCCATTACGGTACCGATATGATAGCAGCATGTAACGTGAGGGTCTCCATTACGGTACCGATAGGATAGCAGCATGTAACGTGAGGGTCTATTACGGTACCGATAGGATAGCAGCATCTAACGTGAGGGTCTCCATTACGGTACCGATAGGATAGCAGCATGTAACGTGAGGGTCTCCATTACGGTACCGATAGGATAGCAGCATGTAACGTTAGGTTCTCCATTACAGTACTGATAGGATAGCAGCATGTAACGTGAGGGTCTCCATTACGGTACCGATAGGATAGCAGCATATAACGGGAGAGTCTCCATTACGGTACCGATAGGATAGCAGCATGTAACGTGAGGGTCTCCATTACGGTACCGATAGGATAGCAGAATTTAACGTGAGGGTCTCCATTACGATACCGATAGGATAGCAGTATCTAACGTGAGGGTCTCCATTACGGTACCGATAGGATAGCAGCATATAACGTGAGGGTCTCCATTATGGTACCGAAAGGATAGCACCATGTAACGTGAGGGTCTCCATTACGGTACCGATATGATAGCAGCATGTAACGTGAGGGTCTCCATTACGGTACCGATAGGATAGCAGCAGGTAACGTGAGGGTCTCCATTATGGTACCGATAGGATAGCAGCATGTAACGTGAGGGTCTCCATTACGGTACCGATAGGATAGCAGCATGTAACGTGAGGGTCTCCATTACGGTACCGATAGGATAGCAGCATGTAAGGTGAGGGTCTCCATTACGGTACCGATAGGATAGCAGCATGTAACGTGAGGGTCTCCATTACAGTACCGATAGGATAGCAGCATGTAACATGAGGGTCTCCATTACGGTACCGATAGGATAGCACCATGTAACGTGAGAGTCTCCATTACGGTACCGATAGGATAGCAGCATGTAAGGTGAGGGTCTCCATTACGCTACTTATAAGATAGCAACATGTAACGTGAGGGTCTCCATTACGGTACCGATAGGATAGCAGCATGTAAGGTGAGTGTCTCCATTACGGTACCGATAGGACAGCGGCATGTACAATGAGGGTCTGCATTACGGTACCGATAGGATAGCAGCATGTAACGTGAGGGTCTCCATTACGGTACTGATAGGATAGCAGCATGTAACGTGAGGGTCTCCATTACGGTACCGATAGGATAGCAGCATGCAACCTGAGGGTCTCCATTACGGTACCGATAGGATAGCAGCATGTAATGTGAGGGTCTCCATTACGGTACCGATAGCATAGCATGTAATGAGAAGGTCTCCATTACGGTACCGATAGGAAAGCAGCATGTAACGTGAGGGTCTCCATTACGGTACCGATAGGTTAGCAGCATGTAACGTGAGGGTCTCCATTACTGTACAGATAGGATAGCAGCATGTAACGTGAGAGTCTCCATTACGGTACCAATAGGATAGTAGCATGTAACGTGAGAGTCTACATTACGGTACTGATAGTATAGCAGCATGTAACGTGAGGGTCTCCATTACGGTACCGATAGCATAGGATGTAATGTGAGGGTCTCCATTACGGTACCGATAGGATAGAGCATGTAACGTTAGGGTCTCCATTATGGTACCGATAGGATAGCAGCATGTAACGTGAGGGTCTCCATTGCGGTACCGATAAGATAGCAGCATCTAACGTGAGGGTCTCCATTACTGTACAGATAGGTTAGCAGCATGTAACGTGAGGGTCTCCATTACGGTACCGATAGGATAGCAGCATGTAACGTGAGGGTCTCCATTACTGTACCGATAGGATAGCAGCATCTAACGTGAGGGTCTCCATTACGGTACCGAAAGGATAGCAGCATGTAACGTGAGGGTCTCCATTACGGTACCGATAGGATAGCAGCATGTAACTTGAGGGTCTCAATTACGGTACCGATAGGATAGCAGCAGGTAACGTGAGGGTCTCCATTGCGGTACCGATAGGATAGCAGCATGTAACGTGAGGATCTCCATTACGGTACCGATAGGATAGCAGCATGTAACGTGAGGGTCTCCATTACGGTACCGATAGGATAGCAGCATTTAACGTGAGGGTCTCCATTACGGTACCGATAGGATAGCAGCATGTAGCGTGAGGGTCTCCATTACGGTACCGATATGATAGCAGCATGTAACGTGAGGGTCTCCATTACGGTACCGATAGGATAGCAGCATGTAACGTGAGGGTCTCCATTACGGTACCAATAGGATAGTAGCATGTAACGTGAGGGTCTCCATTACGGTACCGATAGGATAGCAGCATGTAACGTGAGGGTCTCCATTACGGTACCGATAGGATAGCAGAATGTAACGTGAGGGTCTCCATTACGGTATCGATAGGATAGCAGAATATAAGGTGAGGGTCTCCATTACGGTACCGATAGGATAGCAGCATGTAACGTGAGGGTCTCCATTACGGTACCGATAGGACAGCAGCATGTAACGTGAGGGTCTCCATTACGGTACCGATAGGATAGCAGCATGTAACGTGAGGGTCTCCATTACGGTACCGATAGGATAGCAGCATGTAAGGTGAGGGTCTCCATTACGCTACCAATAGGATAGCAGCATGTAACGTGGGAGTCTCCATTACGGTACCGATAGGATAGCAGCATGTAAGGTAAGGGTCTCCATTACGGTACCGATAGGATAGCAGCATGTAACGTGAGGGTCTCCATTACGGTACCGATAGGATAGCAGCATGTAACGTGAGGGTCTCCATTACGGTACCGATAGGATAGCAGCATGTAACGTGGGGGTCTCCATTACGGTACCGATAGGATAGCAGCATATAAGGTGAGGGTCTCCATTACGGTACCGATAAGATAGCAGCATGTAACGTTAGGGTCTCCATTACGGTACCGATAGGAAAGCAGCATGTAACGTGAGGGTCTCCATTACGGTTCCGATAGGTTAGCAGCATGTAACGTGAGGGTCTCCATTACTGTACAGATAGGATAGCAGCATGTAACGTGAGAGTCTCCATTACGGTACCAATACGATAGTAGGATGTAACGTGAGAGTCTACATTACGGTACTGATAGGATAGCAGCATGTAACGTGAGGGTCTCCATTACGGTACCGATAGCATAGGATGTAATGTGAGGGTCTCCATTACGGTACCGATAGGATAGAGCATGTAACGTTAGGGTCTCCATTATGGTACCGATAGGATAGCAGCATGTAACGTGAGGGTCTCCATTGCGGTACCGATAAGATAGCAGCATGTAACGTGAGGGTCTCCATTACTGTACAGATAGGTTAGCAGCATGTAACGTGAGGGTCTCCATTACGGTACCAATAGGATAGTAGCATGTAACGTGAGGGTCTCCATTACGGTACCGATAGGAAAGCAGCATGTAACGTGAGAGTTTCCATTACGGTACCGATAGGATAGCAACATGTAACGTGAGGGTCTCCATTACGGTACCTATAGGATAGCAGCATGTAAGGTGTGGTCTCCATTACGGTACCGATAGGATAGCAGCATGTAACGTGAGGGTCTCCATTACTGTACCGATAGGATAGCAGCATCTAACGTGAGGGTCTCCATTACGGTACCGAAAGGATAGCAGCATGTAACGTGAGGGTCTCCATTACGGTACCGATAGGATAGCAGCATGTAACTTGAGGGTCTCAATTACGGTACCGATAGGATAGCAGCAGGTAACGTGAGGGTCTCCATTGCGGTACCGATAGGATAGCAGCATGTAACGTGAGGATCTCCATTACGGTACCGATAGGATAGCAGCATGTAACGTGAGGGTCTCCATTACGGTACCGATAGGATAGCAGCATTTAACGTGAGGGTCTCCATTACGTACCGATAGGATAGCAGCATGTAGCGTGAGGGTCTCCATTACGGTACCGATATGATAGCAGCATGTAACGTGAGGGTCTCCATTACGGTACCGATAGGATAGCAGCATGTAACGTGAGGGTCTCCATTACGGTACCAATAGGATAGTAGCATGTAGCGTGAGGGTCTCCATTACGGTATCGATAGGATAGCAGAATGTAACGTGAGGGTCTCCATTACGGTACCGATAGGATAGCAGAATGTAACGTGAGGGTCTCCATTACGGTATCGATAGGATAGCAGAATGTAAGGTGAGGGTCTCCATTACGGTACCGATAGGATAGCAGCATGTAACGTGAGGGTCTCCATTACGGTACCGATAGGACAGCAGCATGTAACGTGAGGGTCTCCATTACGGTACCGATAGGATAGCAGCATGTAACGTGAGGGTCTCCATTACGGTACCGATAGGATAGCAGCATGTAAGGTGAGGGTCTCCATTACGCTACCGATAGGATAGCAGCATGTAACGTGGGAGTCTCCATTACGGTACCGATAGGATAGCAGCATGTAAGGTAAGGGTCTCCATTACGGTACCGATAGGATAGCAGCATGTAACGTGAGGGTCTCCATTACGGTACCGATAGGATAGCAGCATGTAACGTGAGGGTCTCCATTACGGTACCGATAGGATAGCAGCATGTAACGTGGGGGTCTCCATTACGGTACCGATAGGATAGCAGCATATAAGGTGAGGGTCTCCATTACGGTACCGATAAGATAGCAGCATGTAACGTTAGGGTCTCCATTACGGTACCGATAGGATAGCAGCATGTAACGTGAGGGTCTCCATTACGATACCGATAGGATAGCAGCATGTAACGTGAGGGTCTCCATTACAGTACCGATAGGATAGCAGCATGTAACGTGAGGTTCTCCATTACGGTACCGGTAGGATAGCAGCATGTAACGTGAGGGTCTCCATTACGGTACCGATAGGATAGCAGAATGTAACGTGAGGGTCTCCATTACGGTACCGATAGGATAGCAGCATGTAAGGTGAGGGTCTCCATTACGCTACCGATAGGATAGCAGCATGTAACGTGAGGGTCTCCATTACAGTACCGATAGGATAGCAGCATGTAACGTGAGGGTCTCCATTACGGTACCGATAGGATAGCAGCATGTAACGTGGGGGTCTCCATTACGGTACCGATAGGATAGCAGCATATAAGGTGAGGGTCTCCATTACGGTACCGATAAGATAGCAGCATGTAACGTTAGGGTCTCCATTACGGTACCGATAGGATAGCAGCATGTAATGTGAGGGTCTCCATTACGATACCGATAGGATAGCAGCATGTAACGTGAGGGTCTCCATTACAGTACCGATAGGATAGCAGCATGTAACGTGAGGTTCTCCATTACGGTACCGGTAGGATAGCAGCATGTAACGTGAGGGTCTCCATTACGGTACCGATAGGATAGCAGAATGTAACGTGAGGGTCTCCATTACGGTACCGATAGGATAGCAGCATGTAAGGTGAGGGTCTCCATTACGCTACCGATAGGATAGCAGCATGTAACGTGAGGGTCTCCATTACAGTACCGATAGGATAGCAGCATGTAACGTGAGGGTCTCCATTACGGTACCGATAGGATAGCAGCATGTAACGTGAGGGTCTCCATTACGGTACCGATAGGATAGCAGCATGTAACGTGAGGGTCTCCATTACGGTACCGATAGGATAGCAGCATGTAAGGTGAGGGTCTCCATTACGCTACCGATAGGATAGCAGCATGTAACGTGGGAGTCTCCATTACGGTACCGATAGGATAGCAGCATGTAAGGTAAGGGTCTCCATTACGGTACCGATAGGATAGCAGCATGTAACGTGAGGGTCTCCATTACGGTACCGATAGGATAGCAGCATGTAACGTGAGGGTCTCCATTACGGTACCGATAGGATAGCAGCATGTAACGTGGGGGTCTCCATTACGGTACCGATAGGATAGCAGCATATAACGTGAGGGTCTCCATTACGGTACCGATAGGATAGCAGCATGTAACGTTAGGGTCTCCATTACGGTACCGATAGGATAGCAGCATGTAACGTGAGGGTCTCCATTACGGTACCGATAGGATAGCAGCATGTAACGTGAGGGTCTCCATTACAGTACCGATAGGATAGCAGCATGTAACGTGAGGTTCTCCATTACGGTACCGGTAAGATAGCAGCATGTAACGTGAGGGTCTCCATTACGCTACCGATAGGATAGCAGCATGTAACGTGAGGGTTTCCATTACGGTACCGATAGGATAGAGCATGTAAACGTGAGGGTCTCCATTACGGTACCGATAGGATAGCAGCATGTAACGTGAGGGTCTCCATTACGGTACCGATAGGATAGCAGCATGTAACGTGAGGGTTTCCATTACGGTACCAATAGGATAGCAGCATGTAACGTGAGGGTCTCCATTACGTTACCGATAGGATAGCAGCATGTAACATGAGGGTCTCCATTACGGTACCGATATGATAGCAGCATGTAACGTGAGGGTCTCCATTACGGTACCGATAGGATAGCAGCATATAACGTGAGGGTCTCCGTTACGGTACAGATAGGATAGCAGCATGTAACGAAAGGGTCTCCATTACTGTACCGATAGGATAGCAGCATGTAACGTGAGGGTCTCCATTACGGTACTGATAGGATAGCAGCATGTAACGTGAGGGTCTCCAATACGGTACCGATAGGATAGCAGCATGTAACGTGAGGGTCTCCAATACGGTACCGATAGGATAGCAGCATGTAACCTTAGGGTCTCCATTACGGTACCGATAGGATAGCAGCATGTAACGTGAGGGTCTCCATTACGGTACCGATAGGATAGCAGCATGTAACGTGAGGGTCTCCATTACGCTACCGATAGGATAGCAGCATGTAACGCAAGGGTCTCCATTACGGTACCGATAGGATAGCAGCATGTAACGTGAGGGTCTCCATTACGGTACCGATAGGATAGCAGTATGCAACGTGAGGTTCTCCATTACGATACCGATAAGATAGCAGCATGTAACGTGAGGGTCTCCATTACGGTACCGACAGGATAGCAGCATGTAACGTGAGGGTCTCTATTATGGTACCGATAGGATAGCAGCATTTAAGGTGAGGGTCTCCATTACGCTACCGATAGGATAGCAGCATGTAACGTGAGGGTCTCCATTACGGTACCGATAGGATAGCAGCATGTAACGTGAGGGTCTCCATTACGGTACCGTTTGGATAGCAGCATATATCGTGAGGGTCTCCGTTACAGTACTGATAGGATAGCAGCATGTAACGTGAGGGTCTGCATTACGCTACCGATAGGATAGCAGCATGTAACGTGAGGGTCTCCGTTACGGTACAGATAGGATAGCAGCATGTAACATCAGGGTCTGCATTACTGTACCGATAGGATAGCAGCATGTAACATGAGGGTCTCCATTACGGTACTAATAGGATAGCAGCATGTAACCTGAGGGTCTCCATTACGGTACCGATAGGATAGCAGCATGTAACGTGAGGGTCTCCATTACGGTACCGATAGGATAGAAGCATGTAACGTGAGGGTCTCCATTACGGTACCGATAGGATAGCAGCATGTAACGTGAGAGTCTCCATTACGCTACCGATAGGATAGCAGCATGTAACGTGAGTGTCTCCATTACGGTACCGATAGCATAGCAAGTAATGTGAGGGTCTCCATTACGGTACCGATAGGATAGCAGCATGTAACGTGAGGGTCTCCATTACGGTATCGATAGGATAGTAGCATGTAAAGTGAGGGTCTCCATTACGGTACCGATAGCATAGCAGCATGTAACGTGAGGGACTCCATTACTGTACAGATAGGATAGCAGCATGTGACGTGAGGGTCTCCATTACGGTACCAATAGGATAGTAGCATGTAACGTGAGGGTTTCCATTACGGTAACGATAGAATAGCAGCATGTAACATGAGGGTCTCCATTACGGTACCGATAGGATAGCAGCATGTAACGTGAAGGTCTCCATTACGGTACCCATAGGATAGCAGCATGTAAGGTGAGGGTCTCCATTACGGAACCGATAGGATAGCAGCATGTAACGTGAAGGTCTCCATTACGGTACCGATAGGATAGCAGCATGTAACGTGAGGGTCTCCATTACGGTACCGATAGGATAGCAGCATGTAAGGTGAGGGTCTCCATTACGCTACCGATAGGATAGCAGCATGTAACGTGAGGATCTCCATTACGGTACCGATAGGATAGCAGCATGTAACGTGATGGTCTCCATTACGGTACCGATAGGATAGCAGCATTTAACGTAATGGTCTCCATTACAGTACCGATAGGATAGCAGCATGTAAGGTGAGGGTCTCCATTACCCTACCGAAAGGATGGCAGCATGTAACGTGAGGGTCTCCATTACGGTACCGATATGATAGCAGCATATAACGTGAGGGTCTCCATTACGGTACCGATAGGATAGCAGCATGTAACGTGAGGGTGTCCATTACGGTACCGATAGAATAGAGCATGTAACGTGAGGGTCTCCATTACTGTACCGATAGGATAGCAGCATGTAACGTGAGGGTCTCCATTACGGTACCAATAGGATAGTATCATGTAACGTGAGGGTCTCATTACGGTACCGATATGATAGCAGCATGTAACGTGAGGGTCTCCATTACGGTACCGATAGGATAGCAGAATGTAACATGAGGGTTTCCATTACTGTACCGATAGGATAGCAGCATGTAAGGGGAGGGTCTTCATTACGGTACCGATAGGATAGCAGCATGTAACGTGAGGGTCTCCATTACGGTACCGATAGGATAGCAGCATGTAACGTGAGGGTCTCCATTACGGTACCGATAGGATAGCAGCATGTAACGTGAGGGTCTCCATTAGGGTACCGATAGGATAGCAGCATGTAACGTGAGGGTCTCCATTACGGTACCGATAGGATAGCAGCATGTAAGGTGAGGGTCTCCATTACGCTACCGATAGGATAGCAGCATGTAACGTGGGGGTCTCCATTACGGTACCGATAGGAAAGCAGCATGTAAGGTGAGGGTCTCCATTACGGTACCGATAGGATAGCAGCATGTAACGTGAGGGTCTCCATTACGGTACCCATAGGATAGCAGCATGTAACGTGAGGTTCTTCATTACCGTACCGATAGGATAGCAGCATGTAACGGGAGGGTCTCCATTACGGTACCGATATGATAGCAGCATGTAAGGTGAGGGTCTCCATTACGCTACCGATAGGATAGCATCATGTAACGTGGAGGTCTCCATTACGGTACCGATAGGATAGCAGCATGTAAGGTGAGGGTCTCCATTACGGTACCGATAGGATAGCAGCATGTAACGTGAGGGTCTCCATTACGGTACCGATAGGATAGCAGCATGTAACGTGAGGGTCTCCATTACGGTATCGATAGGATAGCAGCATGTAACGTGAGGGTGTCCATTACGGTACCGATAGAATAGAGCATGTAACGTGAGGGTCTCCATTACTGTACCGATAGGATAGCAGCATGTAACGTGAGGGTCTCCATTACGGTACCAATAGGATAGTATCATGTAACGTGAGGGTCTCCATTACGGTACCGATATGATAGCAGCATGTAACGTGAGGGTCTCCATTACGGTACCGATAGGATAGCAGAATGTAACATGAGGGTTTCCATTACTGTACCGATAGGATAGCAGCATGTAAGGGGAGGGTCTTCATTACGGTACCGATAGGATAGCAGCATGTAACGTGAGGGTCTCCATTACGGTACCGATAGGATAGCAGCATGTAACGTGAGGGTCTCCATTACGGTACCGATAGGATAGCAGCATGTAACGTGAGGGTCTCCATTACGGTACCGATAGGATAGCAGCATGTAACGTGAGGGTCTCCATTACGGTACCGATAGGATAGCAGCATGTAAGGTGAGGGTCTCCATTACGCTACCGATAGGATAGCAGCATGTAACGTGGGGGTCTCCATTACGGTACCGATAGGAAAGCAGCATGTAAGGTGAGGGTCTCCATTACGGTACCGATAGGATAGCAGCATGTAACGTGAGGGTCTCCATTACGGTACCCATAGGATAGCAGCATGTAACGTGAGGTTCTTCATTACCGTACCGATAGGATAGCAGCATGTAACGGGAGGGTCTCCATTACGGTACCGATATGATAGCAGCATGTAAGGTGAGGGTCTCCATTACGCTACCGATAGGATAGCAGCATGTAACGTGGAGGTCTCCATTACGGTACCGATAGGATAGCAGCATGTAAGGTGAGGGTCTCCATTACGGTACTGATAGGATAGCAGCATGTAACGTGAGGGTCTCCATTACGGTACCGATAGGATAGCAGCATGTAACGTGAGGGTCTCCATTACGGTATCGATAGGATAGCAGCATGTAACGTGAGGGTCTCCATTACGGTACCTATAGGATAGCAGCATGTAACGTGAGGGTCTCCATTACGGTACCGATAGGATAGCAGCATGTAACGTGAGGGTCTCCACTACGGTACCTATAGGATAGCAGCATGTAACGTGAGGTTCTCCATTACGGTACCGATAGGATAGCAGCATGTAACGTGAGGGTCTCCATTACGCTGCCGATTGGATAGCAGCATGTAACGTGAGGGTCTCCATTACGATACCGATAGGATAGCAGCATTTAACGTGAGAGTCTCCATTACGTACCGATAGGATAGCAGCATGTAACGTGAGGGTCTCCATTACGGTACCGATAGGATAGCAGCATGTAACGTGAGGGTCTCCATTACGATACCGATAGGATAGCAGCATTTAACGTGAGAGTCTCCATTACGTACCGATAGGATAGCAGCATGTAACGTGAGGGTCTCCATTACGGTACCGATAGGATAGCAGCATGTAACGTGAGGGTCTCCATTACGGTATCGATAGGATAGTAGCATGTAAAGTGAGGGTCTCCATTACGGTACCGATAGCATAGCAGCATGTAACGTGAGGGACTCCATTACTGTACAGATAGGATAGCAGCATGTGACGTGAGGGTCTCCATTACGGTACCAATAGGATAGTAGCATGTAACGTGAGGGTTTCCATTACGGTAACGATAGAATAGCAGCATGTAACATGAGGGTCTCCATTACGGTACCGATAGGATAGCAGCATGTAACGTGAAGGTCTCCATTACGGTACCCATAGGATAGCAGCATGTAAGGTGAGGGTCTCCATTACGGAACCGATAGGATAGCAGCATGTAACGTGAAGGTCTCCATTACGGTACCGATAGGATAGCAGCATGTAACGTGAGGGTCTCCATTACGGTACCGATAGGATAGCAGCATGTAAGGTGAGGGTCTCCATTACGCTACCGATAGGATAGCAGCATGTAACGTGAGGATCTCCATTACGGTACCGATAGGATAGCAGCATGTAACGTGATGGTCTCCATTACGGTACCGATAGGATAGCAGCATTTAACGTAATGGTCTCCATTACAGTACCGATAGGATAGCAGCATGTAAGGTGAGGGTCTCCATTACCCTACCGAAAGGATGGCAGCATGTAACGTGAGGGTCTCCATTACGGTACCGATATGATAGCAGCATATAACGTGAGGGTCTCCATTACGGTACCGATAGGATAGCAGCATGTAACGTGAGGGTGTCCATTACGGTACCGATAGAATAGAGCATGTAACGTGAGGGTCTCCATTACTGTACCGATAGGATAGCAGCATGTAACGTGAGGGTCTCCATTACGGTACCAATAGGATAGTATCATGTAACGTGAGGGTCTCCATTACGGTACCGATATGATAGCAGCATGTAACGTGAGGGTCTCCATTACGGTACCGATAGGATAGCAGAATGTAACATGAGGGTTTCCATTACTGTACCGATAGGATAGCAGCATGTAAGGGGAGGGTCTTCATTACGGTACCGATAGGATAGCAGCATGTAACGTGAGGGTCTCCATTACGGTACCGATAGGATAGCAGCATGTAACGTGAGGGTCTCCATTACGGTACCGATAGGATAGCAGCATGTAACGTGAGGGTCTCCATTAGGGTACCGATAGGATAGCAGCATGTAACGTGAGGGTCTCCATTACGGTACCGATAGGATAGCAGCATGTAAGGTGAGGGTCTCCATTACGCTACCGATAGGATAGCAGCATGTAACGTGGGGGTCTCCATTACGGTACCGATAGGAAAGCAGCATGTAAGGTGAGGGTCTCCATTACGGTACCGATAGGATAGCAGCATGTAACGTGAGGGTCTCCATTACGGTACCCATAGGATAGCAGCATGTAACGTGAGGTTCTTCATTACCGTACCGATAGGATAGCAGCATGTAACGGGAGGGTCTCCATTACGGTACCGATATGATAGCAGCATGTAAGGTGAGGGTCTCCATTACGCTACCGATAGGATAGCATCATGTAACGTGGAGGTCTCCATTACGGTACCGATAGGATAGCAGCATGTAAGGTGAGGGTCTCCATTACGGTACCGATAGGATAGCAGCATGTAACGTGAGGGTCTCCATTACGGTACCGATAGGATAGCAGCATGTAACGTGAGGGTCTCCATTACGGTATCGATAGGATAGCAGCATGTAACGTGAGGGTGTCCATTACGGTACCGATAGAATAGAGCATGTAACGTGAGGGTCTCCATTACTGTACCGATAGGATAGCAGCATGTAACGTGAGGGTCTCCATTACGGTACCAATAGGATAGTATCATGTAACGTGAGGGTCTCCATTACGGTACCGATATGATAGCAGCATGTAACGTGAGGGTCTCCATTACGGTACCGATAGGATAGCAGAATGTAACATGAGGGTTTCCATTACTGTACCGATAGGATAGCAGCATGTAAGGGGAGGGTCTTCATTACGGTACCGATAGGATAGCAGCATGTAACGTGAGGGTCTCCATTACGGTACCGATAGGATAGCAGCATGTAACGTGAGGGTCTCCATTACGGTACCGATAGGATAGCAGCATGTAACGTGAGGGTCTCCATTACGGTACCGATAGGATAGCAGCATGTAACGTGAGGGTCTCCATT
This sequence comes from Bathymodiolus brooksi, assembly GCA_963680875.1. Taxonomy (NCBI): domain Eukaryota; kingdom Metazoa; phylum Mollusca; class Bivalvia; order Mytilida; family Modiolidae; genus Bathymodiolus; species Bathymodiolus brooksi. Next base: position 41,413,532 of record OY804575.1, read on the forward strand.
ACGGTACCGATAGGATAGCAGCATGTAAGGTGAGGGTCTCCATTACGCTACCGATAGGATAGCAGCATGTAACGTGGGGGTCTCCATTACGGTACCGATAGGAAAGCAGCATGTAAGGTGAGGGTCTCCATTACGGTACCGATAGGATAGCAGCATGTAACGTGAGGGTCTCCATTACGGTACCCATAGGATAGCAGCATGTAACGTGAGGTTCTTCATTACCGTACCGATAGGATAGCAGCATGTAACGGGAGGGTCTCCATTACGGTACCGATATGATAGCAGCATGTAAGGTGAGGGTCTCCATTACGCTACCGATAGGATAGCAGCATGTAACGTGGAGGTCTCCATTACGGTACCGATAGGATAGCAGCATGTAAGGTGAGGGTCTCCATTACGGTACTGATAGGATAGCAGCATGTAACGTGAGGGTCTCCATTACGGTACCGATAGGATAGCAGCATGTAACGTGAGGGTCTCCATTACGGTATCGATAGGATAGCAGCATGTAACGTGAGGGTCTCCATTACGGTACCTATAGGATAGCAGCATGTAACGTGAGGGTCTCCATTACGGTACCGATAGGATAGCAGCATGTAACGTGAGGGTCTCCACTACGGTACCTATAGGATAGCAGCATGTAACGTGAGGTTCTCCATTACGGTACCGATAGGATAGCAGCATGTAACGTGAGGGTCTCCATTACGCTGCCGATTGGATAGCAGCATGTAACGTGAGGGTCTCCATTACGATACCGATAGGATAGCAGCATTTAACGTGAGAGTCTCCATTACGTACCGATAGGATAGCAGCATGTAACGTGAGGGTCTCCATTACGGTACCGATAGGATAGCAGCATGTAACGTGAGGGTCTCCATTACGGTACCGATAGGATAGCAGCATGTAACGTGAGGCTCTCCATTACGGTACCAATAGGACAGTAGCATTTAACGTGAGGGTCTCCATTACAGTACCGATAGGATAGCAGCATGTAACGTGAGGGTCTCCGTTACGGTACCGATAGGATAGAGCATGTAACGTGAGGATCTCCATTACGGTACCGATAGAATAGCAGCATTTAACGTGAGGGTCTCCATTACGGTACCGATAGGATATCAGCATGTAACGTGAGGGTCTCCATTACGGTACCGATAGGATAAAAGCATGTAACGTGAGGGTCTCCATTTCGGTACCGATAGGATAGCAGCATGTAACGTGAGGGTCTCTATTACTGTACAGATAGGATAGCAGCATGTAACATGAGGGTCTCCATTACGGTACCGATATGATAGCAGCATGTAACGTGAGGGTCTCCATTACGGTACCAATAGGATAGTAGCATGTAACGTGAGGGTCTCCATTACGGTACCGATAGGATAGCAGCATGTAACGTGAGGGTCTCCATTACGGTACCGATAGCATAGCAGCATGTAAGGTGAGGGTCTCCATTGCGCTACCGATAGGATAGCAGCATGTAACGTGAGGGTCTGCATTACGGTACCGATAGGATAGCAGCATGTAACGTGAGGGTCTCCATTACGGTACCGATAGGATAGCAGCATGTAACGTGAGGGTCTCCATTACGGTACCGATAGGATAGCAGCATGTAACGTGAGGGTCTCCATTACGGTACCGATAGTATAGCAGCATGTAACGTGAGGGTCTCCTTTACGTTACTGATAGGGTAGCAGCATGTAACGTGAGGGTCTCCATTACGGTACCGATCTCCATCACGGTACCGATAGGATAGCAGCATATAACGTGAGGGTCTGCATTACGGTACCGATAGGATAGCAGCATATAACGTGAGGGTCTCCATTACGGTACCGATAGGATAGCAGCATGTAACGTGAGGGTCTCCATTACGGTACCGATAGGATAGCAGCATGTAACGTGAGGGTCTCCATTACGGTACCGATAGTATAGCAGCATGTAACGTGAGGGTCTCCTTTACGTTACTGATAGGGTAGCAGCATGTAACGTGAGGGTCTCCATTACGGTACCGATCTCCATCACGGTACCGATAGGATAGCAGCATGTAACATGAGGGTCTCCATTACGGTACCGATAGCATAGCATGTAATGTGAGGGTCTTCATTACGGTATCGATAGGATAGCAGCATGTAACGTGAGGTTCTCCATTACGGTACCGATAGGATAGCAGCATATAACGCGAGGGTCTCCATTACGGTACCGATGGGATAGCAGCATGTAACGTGAGAATCTCCATTACGGTAACGATAGGATAGCAGCATGTAACGTGAGGGTCTCCATTACGTACCAATAGGATAGTAGCATGTAACGTGAGGGTCTCCATTACGTTACCGATAGGATAGCAGCATTTAACGTGAGGGTCTCCATTACGTTACCGATAGGATAGCAGCATGTAACATGAGGGTCTCCATTACGCTACCGATAGGATAGCAGCATGTAAGGTGAGGGTCTCCATTACGGTACCGATAGGATAGCAGCAAGTAACGTGAGGGTCTCCGTTACGGTACCGATAGGATAGCAGCATGTAACGCGAGGGTCTCCATTACTGTACCAATAGGATAGCAGCATGTAACGTGAGGGTCTCCATTACGGTAGCGATAGGATAGCAGCATGTAACGTAAGGGTCTCCTTTACTGTACGAATAGGATAGCAGCATGTAAAGTGGGGGTCTCCATTTCGGTACCAATAGGACAGTAGCATGTAACGTGAGGGTCTCCATTACGGTACCGATAGGATAGCAGCATGTAACGTGAGGGTCTCCATTACGGTACCGATAGGATAGCAGCATGCAACGTGAGGGTCTCCATTACGGTACCGATAGGATAGCAGCATGTAAGGTGGGGTTCTCTATTACGGTACCGATAGGATAGCAGCATGTAACGTGAGGGTCTCCATTACAGTACCGATAGGATAGCAGCATGTAACGTGAGGGTCTCCATTACAGTACCGATAGGATAGCAGCATGTAACATGAGGGTCTCCATTACGGTACAGATAGGATAGCAGCATGTAACGTGAGGGTATCCATTACGGTACCGATAGGATAGCAGCATGTAACGTGAGGGTCTCCATTACGGTACCGATAGAATAGAGCATGTAACGTGAGGGTCTCCATTACTGTACCGATTGGATAGCAGCATGTAACGTGAGGGTCTCCAATACGGTACCAATAGGATAGTATCATGTAACGTGAGGGTCTCCATTACGGTACCGATATGATAGCAGCATGTAACGTGAGGGTCTCCATTACGGTACCGATAGGATAGCAGCATGTAACGTGAGGGTCTCCATTACGGTACAGATAGGATAGCAGCATGTAACGTGAGGGTCTCCACTACGGTACCTATAGGATAGCAGCATGTAACGTGAGGGTCTCCATTACGGTACCGATAGGATAGTATCATGTAACGTGAGGGTCTCCATTACGGTACCGATATGATAGCAGCATGTAACGTGAGGGTCTCCATTACGGTACCGATAGGATAGCAGAATGTAACATGAGGGTTTCCATTACTGTACCGATAGGATAGCAGCATGTAAGGGGAGGGTCTTCATTACGGTACCGATAGGATAGCAGCATGTAACGTGAGGGTCTCCATTACGGTACCGATAGGATAGCAGCATGTAACGTGAGGGTCTCCATTACGGTACCGATAGGATAGCAGCATGTAACGTGAGGGTCTCCATTAGGGTACCGATAGGATAGCAGCATGTAACGTGAGGGTCTCCATTACGGTACCGATAGGATAGCAGCATGTAAGGTGAGGGTCTCCATTACGCTACCGATAGGATAGCAGCATGTAACGTGGGGGTCTCCATTACGGTACCGATAGGAAAGCAGCATGTAAGGTGAGGGTCTCCATTACGGTACCGATAGGATAGCAGCATGTAACGTGAGGGTCTCCATTACGGTACCCATAGGATAGCAGCATGTAACGTGAGGTTCTTCATTACCGTACCGATAGGATAGCAGCATGTAACGGGAGGGTCTCCATTACGGTACCGATATGATAGCAGCATGTAAGGTGAGGGTCTCCATTACGCTACCGATAGGATAGCATCATGTGTAACGTGGAGGTCTCCATTACGGTACCGATAGGATAGCAGCATGTAAGGTGAGGGTCTCCATTACGGTACCGATAGGATAGCAGCATGTAACGTGAGGGTCTCCATTACGGTACCGATAGGATAGCAGCATGTAACGTGAGGGTCTCCATTACGGTATCGATAGGATAGCAGCATGTAACGTGAGGGTGTCCATTACGGTACCGATAGAATAGAGCATGTAACGTGAGGGTCTCCATTACTGTACCGATAGGATAGCAGCATGTAACGTGAGGGTCTCCATTACGGTACCAATAGGATAGTATCATGTAACGTGAGGGTCTCCATTACGGTACCGATATGATAGCAGCATGTAACGTGAGGGTCTCCATTACGGTACCGATAGGATAGCAGAATGTAACATGAGGGTTTCCATTACTGTACCGATAGGATAGCAGCATGTAAGGGGAGGGTCTTCATTACGGTACCGATAGGATAGCAGCATGTAACGTGAGGGTCTCCATTACGGTACCGATAGGATAGCAGCATGTAACGTGAGGGTCTCCATTACGGTACCGATAGGATAGCAGCATGTAACGTGAGGGTCTCCATTACGGTACCGATAGGATAGCAGCATGTAACGTGAGGGTCTCCATTACGGTACCGATAGGATAGCAGCATGTAAGGTGAGGGTCTCCATTACGCTACCGATAGGATAGCAGCATGTAACGTGGGGGTCTCCATTACGGTACCGATAGGAAAGCAGCATGTAAGGTGAGGGTCTCCATTACGGTACCGATAGGATAGCAGCATGTAACGTGAGGGTCTCCATTACGGTACCCATAGGATAGCAGCATGTAACGTGAGGTTCTTCATTACCGTACCGATAGGATAGCAGCATGTAACGGGAGGGTCTCCATTACGGTACCGATATGATAGCAGCATGTAAGGTGAGGGTCTCCATTACGCTACCGATAGGATAGCAGCATGTAACGTGGAGGTCTCCATTACGGTACCGATAGGATAGCAGCATGTAACGTGAGGGTCTCCATTACGGTACCTATAGGATAGCAGCATGTAACGTGAGGGTCTCCATTACGGTACCGATAGGATAGCAGCATGTAACGTGAGGGTCTCCACTACGGTACCTATAGGATAGCAGCATGTAACGTGAGGTTCTCCATTACGGTACCGATAGGATAGCAGCATGTAACGTGAGGGTCTCCATTACGCTGCCGATTGGATAGCAGCATGTAACGTGAGGGTCTCCATTACGATACCGATAGGATAGCAGCATTTAACGTGAGAGTCTCCATTACGTACCGATAGGATAGCAGCATGTAACGTGAGGGTCTCCATTACGGTACCGATAGGATAGCAGCATGTAACGTGAGGGTCTCCATTACGGTACCGATAGGATAGCAGCATGTAACGTGAGGCTCTCCATTACGGTACCAATAGGACAGTAGCATTTAACGTGAGGGTCTCCATTACAGTACCGATAGGATAGCAGCATGTAACGTGAGGGTCTCCGTTACGGTACCGATAGGATAGAGCATGTAACGTGAGGATCTCCATTACGGTACCGATAGAATAGCAGCATTTAACGTGAGGGTCTCCATTACGGTACCGATAGGATATCAGCATGTAACGTGAGGGTCTCCATTACGGTACCGATAGGATAAAAGCATGTAACGTGAGGGTCTCCATTTCGGTACCGATAGGATAGCAGCATGTAACGTGAGGGTCTCTATTACTGTACAGATAGGATAGCAGCATGTAACATGAGGGTCTCCATTACGGTACCGATATGATAGCAGCATGTAACGTGAGGGTCTCCATTACGGTACCAATAGGATAGTAGCATGTAACGTGAGGGTCTCCATTACGGTACCGATAGGATAGCAGCATGTAACGTGAGGGTCTCCATTACGGTACCGATAGCATAGCAGCATGTAAGGTGAGGGTCTCCATTGCGCTACCGATAGGATAGCAGCATGTAACGTGAGGGTCTGCATTACGGTACCGATAGGATAGCAGCATGTAACGTGAGGGTCTCCATTACGGTACCGATAGGATAGCAGCATGTAACGTGAGGGTCTCCATTACGGTACCGATAGGATAGCAGCATGTAACGTGAGGGTCTCCATTACGGTACCGATAGTATAGCAGCATGTAACGTGAGGGTCTCCTTTACGTTACTGATAGGGTAGCAGCATGTAACGTGAGGGTCTCCATTACGGTACCGATCTCCATCACGGTACCGATAGGATAGCAGCATATAACGTGAGGGTCTGCATTACGGTACCGATAGGATAGCAGCATATAACGTGAGGGTCTCCATTACGGTACCGATAGGATAGCAGCATGTAACGTGAGGGTCTCCATTACGGTACCGATAGGATAGCAGCATGTAACGTGAGGGTCTCCATTACGGTACCGATAGTATAGCAGCATGTAACGTGAGGGTCTCCTTTACGTTACTGATAGGGTAGCAGCATGTAACGTGAGGGTCTCCATTACGGTACCGATCTCCATCACGGTACCGATAGGATAGCAGCATGTAACATGAGGGTCTCCATTACGGTACCGATAGCATAGCATGTAATGTGAGGGTCTTCATTACGGTATCGATAGGATAGCAGCATGTAACGTGAGGTTCTCCATTACGGTACCGATAGGATAGCAGCATATAACGCGAGGGTCTCCATTACGGTACCGATGGGATAGCAGCATGTAACGTGAGAATCTCCATTACGGTAACGATAGGATAGCAGCATGTAACGTGAGGGTCTCCATTACGTACCAATAGGATAGTAGCATGTAACGTGAGGGTCTCCATTACGTTACCGATAGGATAGCAGCATTTAACGTGAGGGTCTCCATTACGTTACCGATAGGATAGCAGCATGTAACATGAGGGTCTCCATTACGCTACCGATAGGATAGCAGCATGTAAGGTGAGGGTCTCCATTACGGTACCGATAGGATAGCAGCAAGTAACGTGAGGGTCTCCGTTACGGTACCGATAGGATAGCAGCATGTAACGCGAGGGTCTCCATTACTGTACCAATAGGATAGCAGCATGTAACGTGAGGGTCTCCATTACGGTAGCGATAGGATAGCAGCATGTAACGTAAGGGTCTCCTTTACTGTACGAATAGGATAGCAGCATGTAAAGTGGGGGTCTCCATTTCGGTACCAATAGGACAGTAGCATGTAACGTGAGGGTCTCCATTACGGTACCGATAGGATAGCAGCATGTAACGTGAGGGTCTCCATTACGGTACCGATAGGATAGCAGCATGCAACGTGAGGGTCTCCATTACGGTACCGATAGGATAGCAGCATGTAAGGTGGGGTTCTCTATTACGGTACCGATAGGATAGCAGCATGTAACGTGAGGGTCTCCATTACAGTACCGATAGGATAGCAGCATGTAACGTGAGGGTCTCCATTACAGTACCGATAGGATAGCAGCATGTAACATGAGGGTCTCCATTACGGTACAGATAGGATAGCAGCATGTAACGTGAGGGTATCCATTACGGTACCGATAGGATAGCAGCATGTAACGTGAGGGTCTCCATTACGGTACCGATAGAATAGAGCATGTAACGTGAGGGTCTCCATTACTGTACCGATTGGATAGCAGCATGTAACGTGAGGGTCTCCAATACGGTACCAATAGGATAGTATCATGTAACGTGAGGGTCTCCATTACGGTACCGATATGATAGCAGCATGTAACGTGAGGGTCTCCATTACGGTACCGATAGGATAGCAGCATGTAACGTGAGGGTCTCCATTACGGTACCGATAGGATAGCAGCATGTAACGTGAGGGTCTCCACTACGGTACCTATAGGATAGCAGCATGTAACGTGAGGGTCTCCATTACGGTACCGATAGGATAGCAGCATGTAACGTGAGGGTCTCCATTACGCTGCCGATAGGATAGCAGCATGTAACGTGAGGGTCTCCATTACGGTACGATAGGATAGAGCATGTAACGTGAGGGTCTCCATTACGGTACCGATAGGATAGCAGCATTTAACGTGAGATTCTCCATTTCGGTACCGATAGGATAGCAGCATGTAACGTGAGGGTTTCATTACGGTACCGATAGGATAGCAGCATTTAACGTGAGGGTCTCCATTACGGTACCGATAGGATAGCAGCATGTAACGTGAGGGTCTCCATTACTGTACAGATAGGATAGCAGCATGTAACGTGAGGGTCTCCATTACAGTACCGATAGGATAGCAGCATGTAACGTGAGGGTCTCCATTACTGTACAGAGAGGATAGCAGCATGTAACGTGAGGGTCTCCATTACGGTACCAATAGGATAGTAGCATTTAACGTGAGGGTCTCCATTACGGTACCGATAGGATAGCAGCATGTAACGTGAGGGTCTCCATTACGGTACCGATAGGATAGCAGCATGTAACGTGAGGATCTCCATTACGGTACCGATAGGATAGCAGCATGTAACGTGAGGGTCTCCATTACGTACCGATAGGATAGCAGCATTTAACGTGAGGGTCTCCATTACGGTACCGATAGGATAGCAGCATGTAAGGTGAGGGTCTCCACTACCCTACCGATAGAATAGCAGCATATAACGTGAGGGTCTCTATTACGGTACCGATAGGATAGCAGCATGTAACGTAAGGGTCTCCATTACGGTACCGATAGGATAGCAGCATGTAACGTGAGGGTCTCCATTACGATACCGATAGGATAGCAGCATGTAACGTGAGGGTCTCCATTACTGCACCGATAGGATAGCAGCATATAACGTGAGGGTCTCCATTACGGTCCCAATAGGATAGTAGCATGTACCGTGACGGTCTCCATTACGGTACCGATACGATAGCAGCATGTAACGTGAGGGTCTCCATTACGGTACCGATAGAATAGCAGAATATAACGTGAGGGTCTCCATTACGGTACCAATAGGATAGCAGCATGTAAGGTGAGGGTCTCCATTACGTTACCGATAGGATAGCAGCATGTAACGTGAGGGTCTCCATTACGGTACCGATAGGATAGCAGCATGTAACGTGAGGGTCTACATTACGGTACCGATAGGATAGCAGCATGTAACATGAGGGTCTCCATTACGGTACCGATAGGATAGCAGCATGTAAGGTGAGGGTCTCCATTACGCTACCGATAGGATAGCAGCATGTAACGTGGGGGTCTCCATTACGGTACCGATAGGATAGCAGCATGTAAGGTGAGGGTCTCCATTACGGTACCGATAGGATAGCAGCATGTAACGTGAGGGTCTCCTTTACGGTACCGATAGGATAGCAGCATGTAACGTGAGGGTCTCCATTACGGTACCGATAGGATAGCAGCATGTAAGGTGAGGGTCTCCATTACGGTACCGATAGGATAGCAGCATGTAACGTGAGGGTCTCCATTACGGTACCGATAGAATAGCAGCATGTAACGTGAGGGTTTCCATTACGGTACCGATAGGATAGTAGCATGTAACGTGAGGGTCTCCACTACGGTACCTATAGGATAGCAGCATGTAACGTGAGGGTCTCCATTACGGTACCGATAGGATAGCAGCATGTAACGTGAGGGTCTCCATTACGGTACCGATAGGATAGAGCATGTAGCGTGAGGATCTCCATTACGGTACCGATAGGATAGCAGCATTTAACGTGAGGGTCTCCATTACGGTACCGATAGGATAGCAGCATGTAACGTGAGGGTCTCCATTACGGTACCGATAGGATAGCAGCATGTAACGTGAGGGTCTCCATTACGATACCGATAGGATAGCAGCATGTAACGTGAGGGTCTCTATTACTGTACAGATAGGATAACAGCATGTAACATGAGGGTCTCCATTACGGTACCGATAGGATAGCAGCATGTAACGTGAGGGTCTCCATTACGGTACCAATAGGATAGTAGCATGTAACGTGAGGGTCTCCATTACGGTACCGATAGGATAGCAGCATGTAACGTGAGGGTCTCCATTACGGTACCGATAGCATAGCAGCATGTAAGGTGAGGGTCTCCATTACGCTACCGATAGGATAGCAGCATGTAACGTGAGGGTCTGCATTACGGTACCGATAGGATAGCAGCATGTAACGTGAGGGTCTCCATTACGGTACCGATAGGATAGCAGCATGTAACGTGAGGGTCTCCATTACGGTACCGATAGGATAGCAGCATGTAACGTGAGGGTCTCCATTACGGTACCGATAGTATAGCAGCATGTAACGTGAGGGTCTCCTTTACGGTACCGATAGGGTAGCAGCATGTAACGTGAGGGTCTCCATTACGGTACCGATCTCCTTTACGGTACCGATAGGATAGCAGCATATAACGTGAGGGTCTCCATTACGCTACCGATAGGATAGCAGCATGTAACGTGAGGGTCTCCATTACGGTACCAATAGCATAGCATGTAATGTGAGGTTCTCCATTACGGTACCGATAGGATAGCAGCATGTAACGTGAGGATCTCCATTACGGTAACGATAGGATAGCAGCATGTAACGTGAGGGTCTCCATTACGGTACCAATAGGATAGTAGCATGTAACGTGAGGGTCTCCATTACGGTACCGATAGGATAGCAGCATTTAACGTGAGGGTCTCCATTACGGTACCGATAGGAGAGCAGCATGTAACGTGAGGGTCTCCATTACGCTACCGATAGGATAGCAGCATGTAAGGTGAGGGTCTCCATTACTGTACAGATAGGATAGCAGCATGTAACGTGAGGGTCTCCATTACAGTACCGATAGGATAGCAGCATGTAACGTGAGGGTCTCCATTACTGTACAGAGAGGATAGCAGCATGTAACGTGAGGGTCTCCATTACGGTACCAATAGGATAGTAGCATTTAACGTGAGGGTCTCCATTACGGTACCGATAGGATAGCAGCATGTAACGTGAGGGTCTCCATTACGGTACCGATAGGATAGCAGCATGTAACGTGAGGATCTCCATTACGGTACCGATAGGATAGCAGCATGTAACGTGAGGGTCTCCATTACGTACCGATAGGATAGCAGCATTTAACGTGAGGGTCTCCATTACGGTACCGATAGGATAGCAGCATGTAAGGTGAGGGTCTCCACTACCCTACCGATAGAATAGCAGCATATAACGTGAGGGTCTCTATTACGGTACCGATAGGATAGCAGCATGTAACGTAAGGGTCTCCATTACGGTACCGATAGGATAGCAGCATGTAACGTGAGGGTCTCCATTACGATACCGATAGGATAGCAGCATGTAACGTGAGGGTCTCCATTACTGCACCGATAGGATAGCAGCATATAACGTGAGGGTCTCCATTACGGTCCCAATAGGATAGTAGCATGTACCGTGACGGTCTCCATTACGGTACCGATACGATAGCAGCATGTAACGTGAGGGTCTCCATTACGGTACCGATAGAATAGCAGAATATAACGTGAGGGTCTCCATTACGGTACCAATAGGATAGCAGCATGTAAGGTGAGGGTCTCCATTACGTTACCGATAGGATAGCAGCATGTAACGTGAGGGTCTCCATTACGGTACCGATAGGATAGCAGCATGTAACGTGAGGGTCTACATTACGGTACCGATAGGATAGCAGCATGTAACATGAGGGTCTCCATTACGGTACCGATAGGATAGCAGCATGTAAGGTGAGGGTCTCCATTACGCTACCGATAGGATAGCAGCATGTAACGTGGGGGTCTCCATTACGGTACCGATAGGATAGCAGCATGTAAGGTGAGGGTCTCCATTACGGTACCGATAGGATAGCAGCATGTAACGTGAGGGTCTCCTTTACGGTACCGATAGGATAGCAGCATGTAACGTGAGGGTCTCCATTACGGTACCGATAGGATAGCAGCATGTAAGGTGAGGGTCTCCATTACGGTACCGATAGGATAGCAGCATGTAACGTGAGGGTCTCCATTACGGTACCGATAGAATAGCAGCATGTAACGTGAGGGTTTCCATTACGGTACCGATAGGATAGTAGCATGTAACGTGAGGGTCTCCACTACGGTACCTATAGGATAGCAGCATGTAACGTGAGGGTCTCCATTACGGTACCGATAGGATAGCAGCATGTAACGTGAGGGTCTCCATTACGGTACCGATAGGATAGAGCATGTAGCGTGAGGATCTCCATTACGGTACCGATAGGATAGCAGCATTTAACGTGAGGGTCTCCATTACGGTACCGATAGGATAGCAGCATGTAACGTGAGGGTCTCCATTACGGTACCGATAGGATAGCAGCATGTAACGTGAGGGTCTCCATTACGATACCGATAGGATAGCAGCATGTAACGTGAGGGTCTCTATTACTGTACAGATAGGATAACAGCATGTAACATGAGGGTCTCCATTACGGTACCGATAGGATAGCAGCATGTAACGTGAGGGTCTCCATTACGGTACCAATAGGATAGTAGCATGTAACGTGAGGGTCTCCATTACGGTACCGATAGGATAGCAGCATGTAACGTGAGGGTCTCCATTACGGTACCGATAGCATAGCAGCATGTAAGGTGAGGGTCTCCATTACGCTACCGATAGGATAGCAGCATGTAACGTGAGGGTCTGCATTACGGTACCGATAGGATAGCAGCATGTAACGTGAGGGTCTCCATTACGGTACCGATAGGATAGCAGCATGTAACGTGAGGGTCTCCATTACGGTACCGATAGGATAGCAGCATGTAACGTGAGGGTCTCCATTACGGTACCGATAGTATAGCAGCATGTAACGTGAGGGTCTCCTTTACGGTACCGATAGGGTAGCAGCATGTAACGTGAGGGTCTCCATTACGGTACCGATCTCCTTTACGGTACCGATAGGATAGCAGCATATAACGTGAGGGTCTCCATTACGCTACCGATAGGATAGCAGCATGTAACGTGAGGGTCTCCATTACGGTACCAATAGCATAGCATGTAATGTGAGGTTCTCCATTACGGTACCGATAGGATAGCAGCATGTAACGTGAGGATCTCCATTACGGTAACGATAGGATAGCAGCATGTAACGTGAGGGTCTCCATTACGGTACCAATAGGATAGTAGCATGTAACGTGAGGGTCTCCATTACGGTACCGATAGGATAGCAGCATTTAACGTGAGGGTCTCCATTACGGTACCGATAGGAGAGCAGCATGTAACGTGAGGGTCTCCATTACGCTACCGATAGGATAGCAGCATGTAAGGTGAGGGTCTCGATTACGGTACCGATAGGATAGCAGCATTCAACGTGAGAGTCTCCATTACGGTACCGATAGGATAGCAGCATGTAACGTGAGGGTCTCCATTACAGTACCTATAGGATAGCAGCATGTAACATGAGGGTCTCCATTACGGTACAGATAGGATAGCAGCATGTAACGTGAGGGTATCCATTACGGTACCGATAGGATAGCAGCATGTAACGTGAGGGTCTCCATTACGGTACCGATAGAATAGAGCATGTAACGTGAGGGTCTCCATTACTGTACCGATTGGATAGCAGCATGTAACGTGAGGGTCTCCAATACGGTACCAATAGGATAGTATCATGTAACGTGAGGGTCTCCATTACGGTACCGATATGATAGCAGCATGTAACGTGAGGGTCTCCATTACGGTACCGATAGGATAGCAGCATGTAACGTGAGGGTCTCCATTACGGTACCGATAGGATAGCAGCATGTAACGTGAGGGTCTCCACTACGGTACCTATAGGATAGCAGCATGTAACGTGAGGGTCTCCATTACGGTACCGATAGGATAGCAGCATGTAACGTGAGGGTCTCCATTACGCTGCCGATAGGATAGCAGCATGTAACGTGAGGGTCTCCATTACGGTACGATAGGATAGAGCATGTAACGTGAGGGTCTCCATTACGGTACCGATAGGATAGCAGCATTTAACGTGAGAGTCTCCATTACGGTACCGATAGGATAGCAGCATGTAACGTGAGGGTCTCCATTACGGTACCGATAGGATAGCAGCATTTAACGTGAGGGTCTCCATTACGGTACCGATAGGATAGCATCATGTAACGTGAGGGTCTCCATTACTGTACAGATAGGATAGCAGCATGTAACGTGAGGGTCTCCATTACAGTACCGATAGGATAGCAGCATGTAACGTGAGGGTCTCCATTACTGTACAGAGAGGATAGCAGCATGTAACGTGAGGGTCTCCATTACGGTACCAATAGGATAGTAGCATTTAACGTGAGGGTCTCCATTACGGTACCGATAGGATAGCAGCATGTAACGTGAGGGTCTCCATTACGGTACCGATAGGATAGCAGCATGTAACGTGAGGATCTCCATTACGGTACCGATAGGATAGCAGCATGTAACGTGAGGGTCTCCATTACGTACCGATAGGATAGCAGCATTTAACGTGAGGGTCTCCATTACGGTACCGATAGGATAGCAGCATGTAAGGTGAGGGTCTCCACTACCCTACCGATAGAATAGCAGCATATAACGTGAGGGTCTCTATTACGGTACCGATAGGATAGCAGCATGTAACGTAAGGGTCTCCATTACGGTACCGATAGGATAGCAGCATGTAACGTGAGGGTCTCCATTACGATACCGATAGGATAGCAGCATGTAACGTGAGGGTCTCCATTACTGCACCGATAGGATAGCAGCATATAACGTGAGGGTCTCCATTACGGTCCCAATAGGATAGTAGCATGTACCGTGAGGGTCTCCATTACGGTACCGATACGATAGCAGCATGTAACGTGAGGGTCTCCATTACGGTACCGATAGAATAGCAGAATATAACGTGAGGGTCTCTATTACGGTACCAATAGGATAGCAGCATGTAAGGTGAGGGTCTCCATTACGTTACCGATAGGATAGCAGCATGTAACGTGAGGGTCTCCATTACGGTACCGATGGGATAGCAGCATGTAACGTGAGGGTCTACATTACGGTACCGATAGGATAGCAGCATGTAACGTGAGGGTCTCCATTACGGTACCGATAGGATAGCAGCATGTAAGGTGAGGGTCTCCATTACGCTACCGATAGGATAGCAGCATGTAACGTGGGGGTCTCCATTACAGTACCGATAGGATAGCAGCATGTAAGGTGAGGATCTCCATTACGGTACCGATAGGATAGCAGCATGTAACGTGAGGGTCTCCTTTACGGTACCGATAGGATAGCAGCATGTAACGTGAGGGTCTCCATTACGGTACCGATAGGATAGCAGCATGTAAGGTGAGGGTCTCCATTACGGTACCGATAGGATAGCAGCATGTAACGTGAGGGTCTCCATTACGGTACCGATAGAATAGCAGCATGTAACGTGAGGGTTTCCATTACGGTACCGATAGGATAGTAGCATGTAACGTGAGGGTCTCCACTACGGTACCTATAGGATAGCAGCATGTAACGTGAGGGTCTCCATTACGGTACCGATAGGATAGCAGCATGTAACGTGAGGGTCTCCATTACGGTACCGATAGGATAGAGCATGTAGCGTGAGGATCTCCATTACGGTACCGATAGGATAGCAGCATTTAACGTGAGGGTCTCCATTACGGTACCGATAGGATAGCAGCATGTAACGTGAGGGTCTCCATTACGGTACCGATAGGATAGCAGCATGTAACGTGAGGGTCTCCATTACGATACCGATAGGATAGCAGCATGCAACGTGAGGGTCTCTATTACTGTACAGATAGGATAGCAGCATGTAACATGAGGGTCTCCATTACGGTACCGATAGGATAGCAGCATGTAACGTGAGGGTCTCCATTACGGTACCAATAGGATAGTAGCATGTAACGTGAGGGTCTCCATTACGGTACCGATAGGATAGCAGCATGTAACGTGAGGGTCTCCATTACGGTACCGATAGCATAGCAGCATGTAAGGTGAGGGTCTCCATTACGCTACCGATAGGATAGCAGCATGTAACGTGAGGGTCTCCATTACGGTACCGATAGGATAGCAGCATGTAACGTGAGGGTCTCCATTACGGTACCGATAGGATAGCAGCATGTAACGTGAGGGTCTCCATTACGGTACCGATAGTATAGCAGCATGTAACGTGAGGGTCTCCTTTACGGTACCGATAGGGTAGCAGCATGTAACGTGAGGGTCTCCATTACGGTACCGATCTCCTTTACGGTACAGATAGGATAGCAGCATATAACGTGAGGGTCTCCATTACGCTACCGATAGGATAGCAGCATGTAACGTGAGGGTCTCCATTACGGTACCGATAGCATAGCATGTAATGTGAGGTTCTCCATTACGGTACCGATAGGATAGCAGCATGTAACGTGAGGATCTCCATTACGGTAACGATAGGATAGCAGCATGTAACGTGAGGGTCTCCATTACGGTACCAATAGGATAGTAGCATGTAACGTGAGGGTCTCCATTACGGTACCGATAGGATAGCAGCATGTAACGTGAGGGTCTCCATTACGGTACCGATAGGAGAGCAGCATGTAACGTGAGGGTCTCCATTACGCTACCGATAGGATAGCAGCATGTAAGGTGAGGGTCTCGATTACGGTACCGATAGGATAGCAGCATTCAACGTGAGAGTCTCCATTACGGTACCGATAGGATAGCAGCATGTAACGTGAGGGTCTCCATTACGGTACCGATAGGATAGCAGCATTTAACGTGAGGGTCTCCATTACGGTACCGATAGGATTGCAGCATGTAACGTGAAGGTCTCCATTATTGTACAGATGGGATAGCAGCATGTAACGTGAGGGTCTCCATTACAGTACCGATAGGATAGCAGCATGTAACGTGAGGGTCTCCATTACTGTACAGATAGGATAGCAGCATGTAACGTGAGGGTCTCCATTACGGTACCAATAAGATAGTAGCATTTAACGTGAGGGTCTCCATTACGCTACCGATAGGATAGCAGCATGTAACGTGAGGGTCTCCATTACGGTACCGATAGGATAGCAGCATGTAACGTGAGGATCTCCATTACGGTACCGATAGGATAGCAGCATGTAACGTGAGGGTCTCCATTACGTACCGATAGGATAGCAGCATTTAACGTGAGGGTCTCCATTACGTTACCGATAGGATAGCAGCATGTAAGGTGAGGGTCTCCACTACCCTACCGATAGAATAGCAGCATATAACGTGAGGGTCTCTATTACGGTACCGATAGGATAGCAGCATGTAACGTGAGGGTCTCCATTACGGTACCGATAGGATAGCAGCATGTAACGTGAGGGTCTCATTTACCATACCGATAGGATAGCAGCATGTAACGTGAGGGTCTCCATTACTGTACCGATAGGATAGCAGCATATAACGTGAGGGTCTCCATTACGGTACCAATAGGATAGTAGCATGTACCGTGAGGGTCTCCATTACGGTACCGATACGATAGCAGCATGTAACGTGAGGGTCTCCATTACGGTACCGATAGAATAGCAGAATATAACGTGAGGGTCTCCATTACGGTACCAATAGGATAGCAGCAAGTAAGGTGAGGGTCTCCATTACGCTACCGATAGGATAGCAGCATGTAACGTGAGGGTCTGCATTACGGTACCGATAGGAGAGCAGCATGTAACGTGAGGGTCTCCATTACGGTACCGATAGGATAGCAGCATGTAACGTAAGGGTCTCCATTACGGTACCGATAGGATAGCAGCATGTAACGTGAGGGTCTCCATTACGGTACCGATAGTATAGCAGCATGTAACGTGAGGGTCTCCTTTACGGTACCGATAGGGTAGCAGCATGTAACGTCAGGGTCTCCATTACGGTACCGATCTCCTTTACGGTACCGATAGGATAGCAGCATATAACGTGAGGGTCTCCATTACGCTACCGATAGGATAGCAGCATGTAACGTGAGGGTCTCCATTACGGTACCGATAGCATAGCATGTAATGTGAGGTTCTCCATTACGGTACCGATAGGATAGCAGCATATAACGCGAGGGTCTCCATTACGGTACCGATGGGATAGCAGCATGTAACGTGAGGCTCTCCATTACGGTAACGATAGGATAGCAGCATGTAACGTGAGGGTCTCCATTACGGTACCAATAGGATAGTAGCATGTAACGTGAGGGTCTCCATTACGGTACCGATAGGATAGCAGCATTTAACGTGAGGGTCTCCATTACGGTACCGATAGGATAGCAGCATGTAACGTGAAGGTCTCCATTACGCTACCGATAGGATAGCAGCATGTAAGGTGAGGGTCTCGATTACGGTACCGATAGGATAGCAGCATTTAACGTGAGAGTCTCCATTACGGTACCGATATGATAGCAGCATGTAACGTGAGGGTCTCCATTACGGTACCGATAGGATAGCAGCCTTTAACGTGAGGGTCTCCATTACGGTACCGATAGGATAGCAGCATGTAACGTGAGGGTCTCCATTACTATACAGATGGGATAGCAGCATGTAACGTGAGGGTCTCCATTACAGTACCGATAGGATAGCAGCATGTAACGTGAGGGTCTCCATTACTGTACATATAGGATAGCAGCATGTAACGTGAGGGTCTCCATTACGGTACCAATAAGATAGTAGCATTTATCGTGAGGGTCTCCATTACGGTACCGATAGGATAGCAGCATGTAACGTGAGGGTCTCCATTACGGTACCGATAGGATAGCAGTATGTAACGTGAGGATCTCCATTACGGTACCGATAGGATAGCAGCATGTAACGTGAGGGTCTCCATTACGTACCGATAGGATAGCAGCATTTAACGTGAGGGTCTCCATTACGTTACCGATAGGATAGCAGCATGTAAGGTGAGGGTCTCCACTACCCTACCGATAGAATAGCAGCATATAACGTGAGGGTCTCTATTACGGTACCGATAGGATAGCAGCATGTAACGTGAGGGTCTCCATTACGGTACCGATAGGATAGCAGCATGTAACGTGAGGGTCTCCATTACCATACCGATAGGATAGCAGCATGTAACGTGAGGGTCTCCATTACTGTACCGATAGGATAGCAGCATATAACGTGAGGGTCTCCATTACGGTACCAATAGGATAGTAGCATGTACCGTGAGGGTCTCCATTACGTACCGATACGATAGCAGCATGTAACGTGAGGGTCTCCATTACGGTACCGATAGGATAGCAGCATGTAACGTGAGGGTCTCATTTACCATACCGATAGGATAGCAGCATGTAACGTGAGGGTCTCCATTACTGTACCGATAGGATAGCAGCATATAACGTGAGGGTCTCCATTACGGTACCAATAGGATAGTAGCATGTACCGTGAGGGTCTCCATTACGGTACCGATACGATAGCAGCATGTAACGTGAGGGTCTCCATTACGGTACCGATAGAATAGCAGAATATAACGTGAGGGTCTCCATTACGGTACCAATAGGATAGCAGCAAGTAAGGTGAGGGTCTCCATTACGCTACCGATAGGATAGCAGCATGTAACGTGAGGGTCTGCATTACGGTACCGATAGGAGAGCAGCATGTAACGTGAGGGTCTCCATTACGGTACCGATAGGATAGCAGCATGTAACGTAAGGGTCTCCATTACGGTACCGATAGGATAGCAGCATGTAACGTGAGGGTCTCCATTACGGTACCGATAGTATAGCAGCATGTAACGTGAGGGTCTCCTTTACGGTACCGATAGGGTAGCAGCATGTAACGTCAGGGTCTCCATTACGGTACCGATCTCCTTTACGGTACCGATAGGATAGCAGCATATAACGTGAGGGTCTCCATTACGCTACCGATAGGATAGCAGCATGTAACGTGAGGGTCTCCATTACGGTACCGATAGCATAGCATGTAATGTGAGGTTCTCCATTACGGTACCGATAGGATAGCAGCATATAACGCGAGGGTCTCCATTACGGTACCGATGGGATAGCAGCATGTAACGTGAGGCTCTCCATTACGGTAACGATAGGATAGCAGCATGTAACGTGAGGGTCTCCATTACGGTACCAATAGGATAGTAGCATGTAACGTGAGGGTCTCCATTACGGTACCGATAGGATAGCAGCATTTAACGTGAGGGTCTCCATTACGGTACCGATAGGATAGCAGCATGTAACGTGAAGGTCTCCATTACGCTACCGATAGGATAGCAGCATGTAAGGTGAGGGTCTCGATTACGGTACCGATAGGATAGCAGCATTTAACGTGAGAGTCTCCATTACGGTACCGATATGATAGCAGCATGTAACGTGAGGGTCTCCATTACGGTACCGATAGGATAGCAGCCTTTAACGTGAGGGTCTCCATTACGGTACCGATAGGATAGCAGCATGTAACGTGAGGGTCTCCATTACTATACAGATGGGATAGCAGCATGTAACGTGAGGGTCTCCATTACAGTACCGATAGGATAGCAGCATGTAACGTGAGGGTCTCCATTACTGTACATATAGGATAGCAGCATGTAACGTGAGGGTCTCCATTACGGTACCAATAAGATAGTAGCATTTATCGTGAGGGTCTCCATTACGGTACCGATAGGATAGCAGCATGTAACGTGAGGGTCTCCATTACGGTACCGATAGGATAGCAGTATGTAACGTGAGGATCTCCATTACGGTACCGATAGGATAGCAGCATGTAACGTGAGGGTCTCCATTACGTACCGATAGGATAGCAGCATTTAACGTGAGGGTCTCCATTACGTTACCGATAGGATAGCAGCATGTAAGGTGAGGGTCTCCACTACCCTACCGATAGAATAGCAGCATATAACGTGAGGGTCTCTATTACGGTACCGATAGGATAGCAGCATGTAACGTGAGGGTCTCCATTACGTACCGATAGGATAGCAGCATGTAACGTGAGGGTCTCCATTACCATACCGATAGGATAGCAGCATGTAACGTGAGGGTCTCCATTACTGTACCGATAGGATAGCAGCATATAACGTGAGGGTCTCCATTACGGTACCAATAGGATAGTAGCATGTACCGTGAGGGTCTCCATTACGGTACCGATACGATAGCAGCATGTAACGTGAGGGTCTCCATTACGGTACCGATAGGATAGCAGCATGTAACGTGAGGGTCTCATTTACCATACCGATAGGATAGCAGCATGTAACGTGAGGGTCTCCATTACTGTACCGATAGGATAGCAGCATATAACGTGAGGGTCTCCATTACGGTACCAATAGGATAGTAGCATGTACCGTGAGGGTCTCCATTACGGTACCGATACGATAGCAGCATGTAACGTGAGGGTCTCCATTACGGTACCGATAGAATAGCAGAATATAACGTGAGGGTCTCCATTACGGTACCAATAGGATAGCAGCAAGTAAGGTGAGGGTCTCCATTACGCTACCGATAGGATAGCAGCATGTAACGTGAGGGTCTGCATTACGGTACCGATAGGAGAGCAGCATGTAACGTGAGGGTCTCCATTACGGTACCGATAGGATAGCAGCATGTAACGTAAGGGTCTCCATTACGGTACCGATAGGATAGCAGCATGTAACGTGAGGGTCTCCATTACGGTACCGATAGTATAGCAGCATGTAACGTGAGGGTCTCCTTTACGGTACCGATAGGGTAGCAGCATGTAACGTCAGGGTCTCCATTACGGTACCGATCTCCTTTACGGTACCGATAGGATAGCAGCATATAACGTGAGGGTCTCCATTACGCTACCGATAGGATAGCAGCATGTAACGTGAGGGTCTCCATTACGGTACCGATAGCATAGCATGTAATGTGAGGTTCTCCATTACGGTACCGATAGGATAGCAGCATATAACGCGAGGGTCTCCATTACGGTACCGATGGGATAGCAGCATGTAACGTGAGGCTCTCCATTACGGTAACGATAGGATAGCAGCATGTAACGTGAGGGTCTCCATTACGGTACCAATAGGATAGTAGCATGTAACGTGAGGGTCTCCATTACGGTACCGATAGGATAGCAGCATTTAACGTGAGGGTCTCCATTACGGTACCGATAGGATAGCAGCATGTAACGTGAAGGTCTCCATTACGCTACCGATAGGATAGCAGCATGTAAGGTGAGGGTCTCGATTACGGTACCGATAGGATAGCAGCATTTAACGTGAGAGTCTCCATTACGGTACCGATATGATAGCAGCATGTAACGTGAGGGTCTCCATTACGGTACCGATAGGATAGCAGCATTTAACGTGAGGGTCTCCATTACGGTACCGATAGGATAGCAGCATGTAACGTGAGGGTCTCCATTACTATACAGATGGGATAGCAGCATGTAACGTGAGGGTCTCCATTACAGTACCGATAGGATAGCAGCATGTAACGTGAGGGTCTCCATTACTGTACATATAGGATAGCAGCATGTAACGTGAGGGTCTCCATTACGGTACCAATAAGATAGTAGCATTTATCGTGAGGGTCTCCATTACGGTACCGATAGGATAGCAGCATGTAACGTGAGGGTCTCCATTACGGTACCGATAGGATAGCAGCATGTAACGTGAGGATCTCCATTACGGTACCGATAGGATAGCAGCATGTAACGTGAGGGTCTCCATTACGTACCGATAGGATAGCAGCATTTAACGTGAGGGTCTCCATTACGTTACCGATAGGATAGCAGCATGTAAGGTGAGGGTCTCCACTACCCTACCGATAGAATAGCAGCATATAACGTGAGGGTCTCTATTACGGTACCGATAGGATAGCAGCATGTAACGTGAGGGTCTCCATTACGGTACCGATAGGATAGCAGCATGTAACGTGAGGGTCTCCATTACCATACCGATAGGATAGCAGCATGTAACGTGAGGGTCTCCATTACTGTACCGATAGGATAGCAGCATATAACGTGAGGGTCTCCATTACGGTACCAATAGGATAGTAGCATGTACCGTGAGGGTCTCCATTACGGTACCGATACGATAGCAGCATGTAACGTGAGGGTCTCCATTACGGTACCGATAGAATAGCAGAATATAACGTGAGGGTCTCCATTACGGTACCAATAGGATAGCAGCATGTAAGGTGAGGGTCTCCATTACGGTACCGATAGGATAGCAGCATGTAACGTGAGGGTCTCCATTACTTACCGATAGGATAGCAGCATGTAACGTGAGGGTCTTCATTACGCTACCGATAGGATAGCAGCATGTAACGTGAGGGTCTCCATTACGCTACCGATAGGATAGCAGCATGTAACGTGAGGGTCTCCATTACGGTACCGATAGGATAGCAGCATGTAAGGTGAGGGTCTCCATTACGCTACCGATAGGATAGCGGCATGTAACGTGGGGGTCTCCATTACGGTACCGATAGGATAGCAGCATGTAAGGTGAGGGTCTCCATTACGGTACCGATAGGATAGCAGCATGTAACGTGAGGGTCTCCATTACGGTACCGATAGAATAGCAGCATGTAACGTGAGGGTTTCCATTACGGTACCGATAGGATAGTAGCATGTAACGTGAGGGTCTCCACTACGGTACCTATAGGATAGCAGCATGTAACGTGAGGGTCTCCATTACGGTACCGATAGGATAGCAGCATGTAACGTGAGGGTCTCCATTACGGTACCGATAGGATAGAGCATGTAGCGTGAGGATCTCCATTACGGTACCGATAGGATAGCAGCATTTAACGTGAGGGTCTCCATTACGGTACCGATAGGATAGCAGCATGTAACGTGGGGGTCTCCATTACGGTACCGATAGGATAGCAGCATGTAACGTGAGGGTCTCCATTACGATACCGATAGGATAGCAGCATGTAACGTGAGGGTCTCTATTACTGTACAGATAGGATAGCAGCATGTAACATGAGGGTCTCCATTACGGTACCGATAGGATAGCAGCATGTAACGTGAGGGTCTCCATTACGGTACCAATAGGATAGTAGCATGTAACGTGAGGGTCTCCATTACGGTACCGATAGGATAGCAGCATGTAACGTGAGGGTCTCCATTACGGTACCGATAGCATAGCAGCATGTAAGGTGAGGGTCTCCATTACGCTACCGATAGGATAGCAGCATGTAACGTGAGGGTCTGCATTACGGTACCGATAGGATAGCAGCATGTAACGTGAGGGTCTCCATTACGGTACCGATAGGATAGCAGCATGTAACGTGAGGGTCACCATTACGGTACCGATAGGATAGCAGCATGTAACGTGAGGGTCTCCATTACGGTACCGATAGGATAGCAGCATGTAACGTGAGGGTCTCCTTTACGGTACCGATAGGGTAGCAGCATGTAACGTGAGGGTCTCCATTACGGTACCGATCTCCATTACGGTACCGATAGGATAGCAGCATATAACGTGAGGGTCTCCATTACGCTACCGATAGGATAGCAGCATGTAACGTGAGGGTCTCCATTACGGTACCGATAGCATAGCATGTAATGTGAGGTTCTCCATTACGGTACCGATAGGATAGCAGCATATAACGCGAGGGTCTCCATTACGGTACCGATGGGATAGCAGCATGTAACGTGAGGATCTCCATTACGGTAACGATAGGATAGCAGCATGTAACGTGAGGGTCTCCATTACGGTACCAATAGGATAGTAGCATGTAACGTGAGGGTCTCCATTACGGTACCGATAGGATAGCAGCATTTAACGTGAGGGTCTACATTACGGTACCGATAGAATAGCAGCATGTAACGTGAGGGTCTCCATTACGCTACCGATAGGATAGCAGCATGTAAGGTGAGGGTCTCCATTACGGTACCGATAGGATAGCAGCAAGTAACGTGAGGGTCTCCGTTACGGTACCGATAGGATAGCAGCATGTAACGCGAGGGTCTCCATTACTGTACCAATAGGATAGAAGCATGTAACGTGAGGGTCTCCATTACGGTAGCGATAGGATAGCAACATGTAACGTAAGGGTCTCCTTTACTGTACGGATAGGATAGCAGCATGTAAAGTGGGGGTCTCCATTTCGGTACCAATAGGATAGTAGCATGTAACGTGAGGGTCTCCATTACGGTACCGATAGGATAGCAGCATGTAACGTGAGGGTCTCCATTACGGTACCGATAGGATAGCAGCATGTAACGTGAGGGTCTCCATTACAGTACCGATAGGATAGCAGCATGTAACGTGAGGGTCTCCATTACAGTACCGATAGAATAGCAGCATGTAACATGAGGGTCTCCATTACGGTACAGATAGGATAGCAGCATGTAACGTGAGGGTCACCATTACGGTACCGATAGGATAGGAGCATGTAACGTGAGGGTCCCATTACGGTACCGATAGGATAGCAGCATGTAACGTGAGGGTCCCCATTACGGTACCGATAGGATAGCAGCATGTAACGTGAGGGTCTCCATTACGGTACCGATAGGATAGCAGCATGTAAGGTGAGGGTCTCCATTACGCTACCGATAGGATAGCAGCATGTAACGTGAGTGTCTCCATTACGGTACCGATAGGATAGCAGCATGTAACGTGAGGGTCTCCATTACGGTACCTATAGGATAGCAGCATATAACGTGAGGGTCTCCATTACGGTACTGATAGGATAGCAGCATGTAACGTGAGGGTCTCCATTACGGTACCGATAGGATAGCAGCATGTAACGTGCGGGTCTCCAATACGGTACCGATAGGATAGCAGCATGTAACGTGAGGGTCTCCATTACGGTACCGATAGGATAGCAGCATGTAACGTGAGGGTCTCCATTACGGTACCGATAGGATAGCAGCATGTAACGTGAGGGTCACCATTACGGTACTGATAGGATAGCAGCATGTAACGTGAGGGTCTCCATTACGGTACCGATGGGATAGCAGCATCTAACGTGAGGGTCTCCATTACGGTACCGATAGGATAGCAGCATGTAACGTCAGGGTCTCCATTACGGTACCGATAGCATAGCATGTAACGTGAGGGTTTTTATTACGGTACCAATAGGATAGCAGCATGTAACATGAGGGTCTCCATTACGGTACCTATAGGATAGCAGCATGTAACGTGAGGGTCTTCATTACGGTACCGATAGGATAGCAACATGTAAGGGGAGGGTCTCCTTTACGGTACCGATAGGATAGTAGCATGTAACGTGAGGGTCTCCATTACTGTACCGATAGGATAGCAGCATGTAACGTGAGGGTCTCCATTACGGTACTGATAGGATAGCAGCATGTAACGTGAGGGTCTCCATTCTGGTACCGATAGGATAGCAGCATGTAACGTGAGGGTCTCCATTACGGTACCGATAGGATAGCAGCATTTAACGTGAGGGTCTCCATTACGGTACCGATAGGATAGCAGCATGTAACGTGAGGGTCTCCATAACACTACCGATAGGATAGCAGCATGTAACGTGAGGGTCTCCATTACGGTACCGATAGGATAGCAGCAAGTAACGTGAGAGTCTCCGTTACGGTACCGATAGGATAGCAGCATGTAACGCGAGGGTCTCCATTACTGTACCAATAGGATAGAAGCATGTAACGTGAGGGTCTCCATTACGGTAGCGATAGGATAGCAGCATGTAACGTAAGGGTCTCCTTTACTGTACGGATAGGATAGCAGCATGTAAAGTGGGGGTCTCCATTTCGGTACCAATAGGATAGTAGCATGTAACGTGAGGGTCTCCATTACGGTACCGATAGGATAGCAGCATGTAACGTGAGGGTCTCCATTACCGTACCGATAGGATAGCAGCATGTAAGGTGAGGTTCTCCATTACGGTACCGATAGGATAGCAGCATGTAACGTGAGGGTCTCCATTACAGTACCGATAGGATAGCAGCATGTAACGTGAGGGTCTCCATTACAGTACCGATAGGATAGCAGCATGTAACATGAGGGTCTCCATTACGGTACAGATAGGATAGCAGCATGTAACGTGAGGGTCACCATTACGGTACCGATAGGATAGCAGCATGTAACGTGAGGGTCCCATTACGGTACCGATAGGATAGCAGCATGTAACGTGAGGGTCCCCATTACGGTACCGATAGGATAGCAGCATGTAACGTGAGGGTCTCCATTACGGTACCGATAGGATAGCAGCATGTAAGGTGAGGGTCTCCATTACGCTACCGATAGGATAGCAGCATGTAACGTGAGGGTCTCCATTACGGTACCGATAGGATAGCAGCATGTAACGTGAGGGTCTCCATTACGGTACCTATAGGATAGCAGCATATAACGTGAGGGTCTCCATTACGGTACTGATAGGATAGCAGCATGTAACGTGAGGGTCTCCATTACGGTACCGATAGGATAGCAGCATGTAACGTGCGGGTCTCCAATACGGTACCGATAGGATAGCAGCATGTAACGTGAGGGTCTCCATTACGGTACCGATAGGATAGCAGCATGTAACGTGAGGGTCTCCATTACGGTACCGATAGGATAGCAGCATGTAACGTGAGGGTCACCATTACGGTACTGATAGGATAGCAGCATGTAACGTGAGGGTCTCCATTACGGTACCGATGGGATAGCAGCATCTAACGTGAGGGTCTCCATTACGGTACCGATAGGATAGCAGCATGTAACGTGAGGGTCTCCATTACGGTACCGATAGCATAGCATGTAACGTGAGGGTCTTTATTACGGTACCAATAGGATAGCAGCATGTAACATGAGGGTCTCCATTACAGTACCGATAGGATAGCAGCATGTAACGTGAGGGTCTTCATTACGGTACCGATAGGATAGCAACATGTAAGGGGAGTGTCTCCTTTACGGTACCGATAGGATAGTAGCATGTAACGTGAGGGTCTCCATTACTGTACCGATAGGATAGCAGCATGTAACGTGAGGGTCTCCTTTACGGTACTGATAGGATAGCAGCATGTAACGTAAGGGTCTCCATTCTGGTACCGATAGGATAGCAGCATGTAACGTGAGGGTCTCCATTACGGTACCGATAGGATAGCAGCATGTAACGTGAGGGTCTCCATTACGGTACCGATAGGATAGCAGCATGTAACATGAGGGTCTCCATTACGGTACAGATAGGATAGCAGCATGTAACGTGAGGGTCACCATTACGGTACCGATAGGATAGCAGCATGTAACGTGAGGGTCCCATTACGGTACCGATAGGATAGCAGCATGTAACGTGAGGGTCCCCATTACGGTACCGATAGGATAGCAGCATGTAACGTGAGGGTCTCCATTACGGTACCGATAGGATAGCAGCATGTAAGGTGAGGGTCTCCATTTCGCTACCAATAGGATAGCAGCATGTAACGTGAGGGTCTCCATTACGGTACTGATAGGATATCAGCATGTAACGTGAGGGTCTCCATTACGGTACCTATAGGATAGCAGCATATAACGTGAGGGTCTCCATTACGGTACTGATAGGATAGCAGCATG
Organism: Bathymodiolus brooksi; assembly: GCA_963680875.1. Lineage (NCBI taxonomy): Eukaryota > Metazoa > Mollusca > Bivalvia > Mytilida > Modiolidae > Bathymodiolus > Bathymodiolus brooksi. The sequence goes on from OY804575.1 coordinate 41,441,896, forward strand.
TAACGTGAGGGTCTCCATTACGGTACCGATAGGATAGCAGCATGTAACGTGCGGGTCTCCAATACGGTACCGATAGGATAGCAGCATGTAACGTGAGGGTCTCCATTACGGTACCGATAGGATAGCAGCATGTAACGTGAGGGTCTCCATTACGGTACCGATAGGATAGCAGCATGTAACGTGAGGGTCACCATTACGGTACTGATAGGATAGCAGCATGTAACGTGAGGGTCTCCATTACGGTACCGATGGGATAGCAGCATCTAACGTCAGGGTCTCCATTACGGTACCGATAGCATAGCATGTAACGTGAGGGTTTTTATTACGGTACCAATAGGATAGCAGCATGTAACATGAGGGTCTCCATTACGGTACCTATAGGATAGCAGCATGTAACGTGAGGGTCTTCATTACGGTACCGATAGGATAGCAACATGTAAGGGGAGGGTCTCCTTTACGGTACCGATAGGATAGTAGCATGTAACGTGAGGGTCTCCATTACTGTACCGATAGGATAGCAGCATGTAACGTGAGGGTCTCCATTACGGTACTGATAGGATAGCAGCATGTAACGTGAGGGTCTCCATTCTGGTACCGATAGGATAGCAGCATGTAACGTGAGGGTCTCCATTACGGTACCGATAGGATAGCAGCATTTAACGTGAGGGTCTCCATTACGGTACCGATAGGATAGCAGCATGTAACGTGAGGGTCTCCATAACACTACCGATAGGATAGCAGCATGTAACGTGAGGGTCTCCATTACGGTACCGATAGGATAGCAGCAAGTAACGTGAGAGTCTCCGTTACGGTACCGATAGGATAGCAGCATGTAACGCGAGGGTCTCCATTACTGTACCAATAGGATAGAAGCATGTAACGTGAGGGTCTCCATTACGGTAGCGATAGGATAGCAGCATGTAACGTAAGGGTCTCCTTTACTGTACGGATAGGATAGCAGCATGTAAAGTGGGGGTCTCCATTTCGGTACCAATAGGATAGTAGCATGTAACGTGAGGGTCTCCATTACGGTACCGATAGGATAGCAGCATGTAACGTGAGGGTCTCCATTACCGTACCGATAGGATAGCAGCATGTAAGGTGAGGTTCTCCATTACGGTACCGATAGGATAGCAGCATGTAACGTGAGGGTCTCCATTACAGTACCGATAGGATAGCAGCATGTAACGTGAGGGTCTCCATTACAGTACCGATAGGATAGCAGCATGTAACATGAGGGTCTCCATTACGGTACAGATAGGATAGCAGCATGTAACGTGAGGGTCACCATTACGGTACCGATAGGATAGCAGCATGTAACGTGAGGGTCCCATTACGGTACCGATAGGATAGCAGCATGTAACGTGAGGGTCCCCATTACGGTACCGATAGGATAGCAGCATGTAACGTGAGGGTCTCCATTACGGTACCGATAGGATAGCAGCATGTAAGGTGAGGGTCTCCATTACGCTACCGATAGGATAGCAGCATGTAACGTGAGGGTCTCCATTACGGTACCGATAGGATAGCAGCATGTAACGTGAGGGTCTCCATTACGGTACCTATAGGATAGCAGCATATAACGTGAGGGTCTCCATTACGGTACTGATAGGATAGCAGCATGTAACGTGAGGGTCTCCATTACGGTACCGATAGGATAGCAGCATGTAACGTGCGGGTCTCCAATACGGTACCGATAGGATAGCAGCATGTAACGTGAGGGTCTCCATTACGGTACCGATAGGATAGCAGCATGTAACGTGAGGGTCTCCATTACGGTACCGATAGGATAGCAGCATGTAACGTGAGGGTCACCATTACGGTACTGATAGGATAGCAGCATGTAACGTGAGGGTCTCCATTACGGTACCGATGGGATAGCAGCATCTAACGTGAGGGTCTCCATTACGGTACCGATAGGATAGCAGCATGTAACGTGAGGGTCTCCATTACGGTACCGATAGCATAGCATGTAACGTGAGGGTCTTTATTACGGTACCAATAGGATAGCAGCATGTAACATGAGGGTCTCCATTACAGTACCGATAGGATAGCAGCATGTAACGTGAGGGTCTTCATTACGGTACCGATAGGATAGCAACATGTAAGGGGAGTGTCTCCTTTACGGTACCGATAGGATAGTAGCATGTAACGTGAGGGTCTCCATTACTGTACCGATAGGATAGCAGCATGTAACGTGAGGGTCTCCTTTACGGTACTGATAGGATAGCAGCATGTAACGTAAGGGTCTCCATTCTGGTACCGATAGGATAGCAGCATGTAACGTGAGGGTCTCCATTACGGTACCGATAGGATAGCAGCATGTAACGTGAGGGTCTCCATTACGGTACCGATAGGATAGCAGCATGTAACATGAGGGTCTCCATTACGGTACAGATAGGATAGCAGCATGTAACGTGAGGGTCACCATTACGGTACCGATAGGATAGCAGCATGTAACGTGAGGGTCCCATTACGGTACCGATAGGATAGCAGCATGTAACGTGAGGGTCCCCATTACGGTACCGATAGGATAGCAGCATGTAACGTGAGGGTCTCCATTACGGTACCGATAGGATAGCAGCATGTAAGGTGAGGGTCTCCATTTCGCTACCAATAGGATAGCAGCATGTAACGTGAGGGTCTCCATTACGGTACTGATAGGATATCAGCATGTAACGTGAGGGTCTCCATTACGGTACCTATAGGATAGCAGCATATAACGTGAGGGTCTCCATTACGGTACTGATAGGATAGCAGCATGTAACGTGAGGGTCTCCATTACGGTACCGATAGGATAGCAGCATGTAACGTGCGGGTCTCCAATACGGTACCGATAGGATAGCAGCATGTAACGTGAGGGTCTCCATTACGGTACCGATAGGATAGCAGCATGTAACGTGAGGGTCTCCATTACGGTACCGATAGGATAGCAGCATGTAACGTGAGGGTCACCATTACGGTAATAGGATAGCAGCATGTAACGTGAGGGTCTCCATTACGGTACCGATAGGATAGCAGCATGTAACGTGAGGGTCTGCATTACTGTACCGATAGGATAGCAGCATGTGACGTGAGGGTCTCCATTACGATACTGATAGGATAGCAGCATGTACCGTGAGGGTCTCCATTACGGTACCGATATGATAGCAGCATGTAACGTGAGGGTCTCCTTTACTGTACGGATAGGATAGCAGCATGTAACTTGGGGGTCTCCATTACGGTACCAATAGGATAGTAGCATGTAACATGAGGGTTTCCATTACGGTACCGATAGGATAGCAGCATGTAACGTGAGGGTCCCCATTACGGTACCGATAGGATAGCAGAATGTAACGTGAGGGTCTCCATTACGGTACCGATAGGATAGCAGCATGTAAGGTGAGGGTCTCCATTACGCTACCGATAGGATAGCAGCATGTAACGTGAGGGTCTCCATTACAGTACCGATAGGATAGCAGCATGTAACGTGAGGGTCTCCATTACATTACCGATAGGATAGCAGCATGTAACATGAGGGTCTCCATTACGGTACAGAGAGGATAGCAGCATGTAACGTGAGGGTCTCCATTACGGTACCGATAGGATAGCAGCATGTAACGTGAGGGTCCCATTACGGTACCGATAGGATAGCAGCATGTAACGTGAGGGTCCCCATTACGGTACCGATAGGATAGCAGCATGTAACGTGAGGGTTTCCATTACGGTACCGATAGGATAGCAGCATGTAAGGTGAGGGTCTCCATTACGATACCGATAGGATAGCAGCATGTAACGTGAGGGTCTCCATTACGGTACCAATAGGATAGCAGCATGTAACGTGAGGGTCTCCATTACGGTACCGATAGGATAGCAGCATATAACGTGAGGGTCTCTGTTACGGTACAGATAGGATAGCAGCATGTAACGTGAGGGTCTCCATTACTGTACCGATAGGATAGCAGCATGTAACGTGAGGGTCTCCATTACGGTACTGATAGGATAGCAGCATGTAACGTGAGGGTCTCCATTACGGTACCGATAGGATAGCAGCATGTAACGTGAGGATCTCCATTACGGTACCGACAGGATAGCAGCATGTAGAGTGAGGGTCTCTATTACGGTACCGATAGGATAGCAGCATGTAAGGTGAGGGTCTCCATTACGCTACCGATAGGATAGCAGTATGTAACGTGAGGGTCTCCATTACGGTACCGATAGGATAGCAGCATGTAAGGTGAGGGTCTCCTTTACGGTACCGATAGGATAGCAGCATGTTACGTAAGGGTCTCCATTACTGTACCGATAGGATAGCAGCATGTAACGTGAGGGTCTCCATTCTGGTACCGATAGGATAGCAGCATGTAACGTGAGGGTCTCCAATACGGCACCGATAGGATAGCAGCATGTAACGTGAGGGTCTCCATTACGGTACCGATAGGATAGCAGCATGTAACGTGAGGGTCTCCATTACGGTACCGATAGGATAGCAGCATGTAACGTGAGGGTCTGCATTACTGTACCGATAGGATAGCAGCATGTAACGTGAGGGTCTCCATTACGGTACTGATAGGATAGCAGCATGTAACGTGAGGGTCTCCATTACGGTACCAATAGGATAGCAGCATGTGACGTGAGGGTCTCCATTACGGTACCGATAGGATAGCAGCATGTAACGTGAGGGTCTCCATTACGGTACCTATAAGATAGCAGCATGTAACATGAGGGTCTCCATTACGGTACCGATAGGATAGCAGCATGTAACGTGAGGGTCTCCTTTACTGTACGGATAGGATAGCAGCATGTAACATGGGGGTCTCCATTACGGTACCAATAGAATAGTAGCATGTAACATGAGGTTCTCCATTACGGTACGGATAGGATAGCAGCATGTAACGTGAGGGTCTCCATTACGGTACCGATAGGATAGCAGCATGTAAGGTGAGGTTCTCCATTACGGTACCGATAGGATAGCAGCATGTAACGTGGGGGTCTCCATTACGGTACCGATAGGATAGCAGCATGTAAGGTGAGGTTCTCCATTACGGTACCGATAGGATAGCAGCATGTAACGTGAGGGTCTCCATTACAGTACCGATAGGATAGCAGCATGTAACATGAGGGTCTCCATTACGGTACCGATAGGATAGCAGCATGTAACGTGAGGTTCTCCATTACGGTACCGATAGGATAGCAGCATGTAACGTGAGGGTCTCCATTACAGTACCGATAGGATAGCAGCATGTAACATGAGGGTCTCCATTACGGTACCGATAGGATAGCAGCATGCAACGTGAGGGTCCCATTAAGGTACCGATAGGATAGCAGCATGTAACGTGAGGGTCCCCATTACGGTACCGATAGGATAGCAGCATGTAACGTGAGGGTCTCCATTACGGTACCAATAGGATAGCAGCATGTAAGGTGAGGGTCTCCATTACGCTACCGATAGGATAGCAGCATGTAACGTGAGGGTCTCCATTACGGTACCGATAGGATAGCAGCATGTAACGTGAGGGTCTCCATTACGGTACCGATAGGATAGCAGCATATAACGTGAGGGTCTCTGTTACGGTACAGATAGGATAGCAGCATGTAACGTGAGGGTCTCCATTACTGTACCGATAGGATAGCAGCATGTAACGTGAGGGTCTCCATTACGGTACTGATAGAATAGCAGCATGTAACGTGAGGGTCTCCATTACGGTACCGATAGGATAGCAGCATGTAACGTGAGGGTCTCCAATACGGTACCGATAGAATAGCAGCATGTAACGTGAGGGTCTCCATTACGGTACCGATAGGATAGCAGCATGTAACGTGAGGGTCTCCATTACGGTACCAATAGGATAGCAGCATGTAACGTGAGGGTCACCATTACGGTACTGATAGGATAGCAGCATGTAACGTGAGGGTCTCCATTACGGTACCGATGGGATAGCAGCATCTAACGTGAGGGTCTCCATTACGGTACCGATAGGATAGCAGCATGTAACGTGGGGGTCTCCATTACGGTACCGATAGCATAGCATGTAACGTGAGGGTCTTTATTACGGTACCAATAGGATAGCAGCATGTAACATGAGGGTCTCCATTACGGTACCGATAGGATAGCAGCATGTAACGTGAGGGTCTTCATTACGGTACCGATAGGATAGCAACATGTAAGGGGAGGGTCTCCTTTACGGTACCGATAGGATAGTAGCATGTAACGTGAGGGTCTCCATTACTGTACCGATAGGATAGCAGCATGTAACGTGAGGGTCTCCATTACGGTACTGATAGGATAGCAGCATGTAACGTGAGGGTCTCCATTCTGGTACCGATAGGATAGCAGCATGTAACGTGAGGGTCTCCATTACGGTACCGATAGGATAGCAGCATGTAACATGAGGGTCTCCATTACGGTACCGATAGGATAGCAGCATGTAACGTGAGGGTCTCCATTACGGTTCCGACAGAATAGCAGCATGTAACGTGAGAGTCTCCATTACGGTACTGATAGGATAGCAGCATGTAACGTGAGGGTCTCCATTACGGTACCGATAGGATAGCAGCATGTAACGTGAGGGTCTCCATTACGGTACCGACAGGATAGCAGCATGTAGAGTGAGGGTCTCTATTACGGTACCGATAGGATAGCAGCATGTAAGGTGAGGGTCTCCATTACGCTACCGATAGGATAGCAGTATGTAACGTGAGGGTCTCCATTACTGTACCGATAGGATAGCAGCATGTAAGACGAGGGTCTCCTTTACGGTACCGATAGGATAGCAGCATGTAACGTAAGGGTCTCCATTACTGTACCGATAGGATAGCAGCATGTAACGTGAGGGTCTCCATTCTGGTACCGATAGGATAGCAGCATGTAACGTCAGGGTCTCCAATACGGCACCGATAGGATAGCAGCATGTAACGTGAGGGTCTCCATTACGGTACCGATAGGATAGCAGCATGTAACGTGAGGGTCTCCATTACGGTACCGATAGGATAGCAGCATGTAACGTGAGGGTCTGCATTACTGTACCGATAGGATAGCAGCATGTAACGTGAGGGTCTCCATTACGGTACCGATAGGATAGCAGCATGTAACGTGAGGGTCTCCATTACGGTACCTATAGGATAGCAGCATGTAACGTGAGGGTCACCATTACGGTACCGATAGGATAGCAGCATGTAACGTGAGGGTCTCCTTTACTGTACGGATAGGATAACAGCATGTAACGTGGGGGTCTCCATTACGCTACCAATAGAATAGTAGCATGTAACATGAGGTTCACCATTACGGTACCGATAGGATAGCAGCATGTAACGTGAGGGTCTCCATTACGGTACCGATAGGATAGCAGCATGCAACGTGAGGGTCTCCATTACGGTACCGATAGGATAGCAGCATGTAAGGTGAGGTTCTCCATTACGGTACCGATAGGATAGCAGCATGTAACGTGAGGGTCTCCATTACAGTACCGATAGGATAGCAGCATGTAACATGAGGGTCTCCATTACGATACAGATAGGATAGCAGCATGTAACATGAGGGTCTCCATTACGGTACCGATAGGATAGCAGCATGTAACGTGAGGGTCCCATTACGGTACCGATAGGATAGCAGCATGTAACGTGGGGGTCCCCATTACGGTACCGATAGGATAGCAGCATGTAACGTGAGGGTCTCCATTACGGTACCAATAGGATAGCAGCATGTAACGTGAGGGTCTCCATTACGGTACCGATAGGATAGCAGCATATAACGTGAGGGTCTCCATTACGGTACCGATAGGATAGCAGCATGTAACGTGAGGGTCTCCATTACGGTACCGATAGGATAGCAGCATATAACGTGAGGGTCTCTGTTACGGTACAGATAGGATAGCAGCATGTAAGGTGAGGGTCTCCATTAAGCTACCGATAGGATAGCTGTATGTAACGTAAGGGTCTCCATTACGGTACCGATAGGATAGCAGCATGTAAGGTGAGGGTCTCCTTTACGGTACCGATAGGATAGCAGCATGTAAGGTGAGGGTCTCCATTACTGTACCGATAGGATAGCAGCATGTAACGTGAGGGTCTCCATTCTGGTACCGATAGGATAGCAGCATGTAACGTGAGGGTCTCCAATACGGCACCGATAGGATAGCAGCATGTAACGTGAGGGTCTCCATTACAGTACCGATAGGATAGCAGCATGTAACGTGAGGGTCTCCATTACGGTACCGATAGGATAGCAGCATGTAACGTGAGGGTCTGCATTACTGTACCGATAGGATATCAGCATGTAACGTGAGGGTCTCCATTACGGTACTGATAGGATAGCAGCATGTAACGTGAGGGTCTCCATTACGGTACCGATAGGATAGCAGCATGTAACGTGAGGGTCTCCATTACGGTACCGATAGGATAGCAGCATGTAACGTGAGGGTCTCCATTACGGTACCGATAGGATAGCAGCATGTAACGTGAGGGTCTCCTTTACTGTACGGATAGGATAGCAGCATGTAACGTGAGGGTCTCCATTACTGTACCGATAGGACAGCAGCATGTAACGTGAGGGTCTCCTTTACTGTACGGATAGGATAGCAGCATGTAACGTGGGGGTCTCCATTACGGTACCAATAGGATAGTAGCATGTAACATGAGTGTCTCCATTACGGTACCGATAGGATAGCAGCATGTAACGTGAGGGTCTCCATTACGGTACCGATAGGATAGCAGCATGTAAGGTGAGGGTCCCCATTACGGTACCGATAGGATAGCAGCATATAACGTGAGGGTCTCCATTACAGTACCGATAGTATAGCAGCATGTAACGTGAGGGTCTCCATTACGGTACCGATAGGATAGCAGCATGTAACATGAGGGTCTCCATTACGGTACCGATAGGATAGCAGCATGTAACGTGAGGGTCTCCATTACGGTACCGATAGGATAGCAGCATGTAACGTGAGGGTCTCCATTACGGTACCAATAGGATAGCAGCATGTAACGTGAGGGTCTCCATTACGGTACCGATAGGATAGCAGCATGTAACATGAGGGTCTCCATTACGGTACCGATAGGATAGCAGCATGTAAGGTGAGGGTCTCCATTACGCTACCGATAGGATAGCAGCATGTAACGTGAGGGTCTCCATTACGGTACCGATAGGATAGCAGCATGTAATGTGAGGTTCTCCATTACGGTACCGATAGGATAGCAGCATATAACGTGAGGGTCTCCGTTACGGTACAGATAGGATAGCAGCATGTAACGTGAGGGTCTCCATTACTGTACTGATAGCATAGCAGCATGTGAGGGTCTCCATTACGGTACTGATAGGATAGCAGCATGTAACGTGAGGGTCTCCAATACGGTACCGATAGGATAGCAGCATGTAACGTGAGGGTCTCCAATACGGTACCGATAGGATAGCAGCATGTAACGTGAGGGTCTCCATTACAGTACCGATAGGATAGCAGCATGTAATGTGAGGTTCTCCATTACGGTACCGATAGTATAGCAGCATATAACGTGAGGGTCTCCGTTACGGTACAGATAGGATAGCAGCATGTAACGTGAGGGTCTCCATTACTATACTGATAGCATAGCAGCATGTGAGGGTCTCCATTACGGTACTGATAGGACAGCAGCATGTAACGTGAGGGTCTCCAATACGGTACCGATAGGATAGCAGAATGTAACGTGAGGGTCTCCAATACGGTACCGATAGGATAGCAGCATGTAACGTGAGGGTCTCCATTACGGTACCGATAGGATAGCAGCATGTAACGTGAGGGTCTCCATTACGGTACCGATAGGATAGCAGCATGTAACGTGAGGGTCTCCATTACGCTACCGATAGGATAGCAACATGTAACGCGAGGGTCTCCATTACGTTACCGATAGGATAGCAGCATGTAACGTGAGGGTCTCCATTACGGTACCGATAGGATAGCAGCATGTAACGTGAGGTTCTCCATTACGATACCGATAGGATAGCAGCATGTAACGTGAGGATCTCCATTACGGTACCGATAGGATAGCAGCATGTAACGTGAGGGTCTCCATTCTGGTACAGATAGGATAGCAGCATGTAACGTGAGGGTCTCCATTACGGTTCCGACAGAATAGCAGCATGTAACGTGAGGGTCTCCATTACGATACCGATAGGATAGCAGCATGTAACGTGAGGGTCTCCATTACGGTACCGATAGGATAGCAGCATGTAACGTGAGGGTCTCCATTGCGGTACCGACAGGATAGCAGCATGTAGAGTGAGGGTCTCTATTACGGTACCGATAGGATAGCAGCATGTAAGGTGAGGGTCTCCATTACGCTACCGATAGGATAGCAGTATGTAACGTAAGGGTCTCCATTACTGTACCGATAGGATAGCAGCATGTAAGGTGAGGGTCTCCTTTACGGTACCGATAGGATAGCAGCATGTAAGGTGAGGGTCTCCATTACTGTACCGATAGGATAGCAGCATGTAACGTGAGGGTCTCCATTCTGGTACCGATAGGATAGCAGCATGTAACGTGAGGGTCTCCATTACGGTACCGATAGGATAGCAGCATGTAACGTGAGGGTCTCCATTACGGTACCGATAGGATAGCAGCATGTAAGGTGAGGGTCTCCATTACTGTACCGATAGGATAGCAGCATGTAACGTGAGGGTCTCCATTCTGGTACCGATAGGATAGCAGCATGTAACGTGAGGGTCTCCAATACGGCACCGATAGGATAGCAGCATGTAACGTGAGGGTCTCCATTACGGTACCGATAGGATAGCAGCATGTAACGTGAGGGTCTCCATTACGGTACCGATAGGATAGCAGCATGTAACGTGAGGGTCTGCATTACTGTACCGATAGGATAGCAGCATGTAACGTGAGGGTCTCCATTACGGTACCGATAGGATAGCAGCATGTAACGTGAGGGTCTCCATTACGGTACCGATAGGATAGCAGCATGTAACGTGAGGGTCTCCATTACGGTACCGATAGGATAGCAGCATGTAACGTGAGGGTCTCCATTACGGTACTGATAGGATAGCAGCATGTAACGTGAGGGTCTCCTTTACTGTACGGATAGGATAGCAGCATGTAACGTGAGGGTCTCCATTACGGTACCGATAGGATAGCAGCATGTAACGTGAGGGTCTCCTTTACTGTACGGATAGGATAGCAGCATGTAACGTGGGGGTCTCCATTGCGGTACCAATAGGATAGTAGCATGTAACATGAGGGTCTCCATTACGGTACCGATAGGATAGCAGCATGTAACGTGAGGGTCTCCATTACGGTACCGATAGGATAGCAGCATGTAACGTGAGGGTCTCCATTACGGTACCGATAGGATAGCAGCATGTAAGGTGAGGGTCTCCATTACGGTACCAATAGGATAGCAGCATGTAACGTGAGGGTCTCCAGTACAGTACCGATAGGATAGCAGCATGTAACGTGAGGGTCTCCATTACGGTACCGATAGGATAGTAGCATGTAACATGAGGGTCTCCATTACGGTACCGATAGGATAGCAGCATGTAACGTGAGGGTCTCCATTACGGTACCGATAGGATAGCAGCATGTAACGTGAGGGTCTCCATTACGGTACCGATATGATAGCAGCATATAACGTGAGGGTCTCCATTACGGTACCGATAGGATAGCAGCATGTAACGTGAGGGTCCCCATTACGCTACCGATAGGATAGCAGCATGTAACGTGAGGGTCTCCATTACGGTACCGATAGGATAGCAGCATGTAAGGTGAGGGTCTCCATTACGGTACCGATAGGATAGCAGCATGTAACGTGAGGGTCTCCGTTACGGTACCGATAGGATAGCAGCATGTAACGTGAGGGTCTCCATTACTGTACCGATAGGATAGCAGCATGTGACGTGAGGGTCTCCATTACGGTACCGATAGGATAGCAGCATGTAACGTGAGGGTCGGTATTTTACTCACATGTGGAAACACTTACATGACCGCATCATTTCATTTAGAGGGTAGGATTGTGCTAATAACACTGATTTAACCTCGCCGCTTTTTATTGAGGCGCCCATACCACACCATGAGAGGTAGCGCTGTGTTAGGAACATCGATATTGACCCTGTTTCTATGACTTGCCAATTAGAATTTGAAACTTTTCTGACAGTATGGTATTTTAATTAACTTTTTGTTTATCATTTTATTTCTTGGGTTTATTGATACCCTTGATCCCATTTCAGCTACAATACTTCTATTACATACGTGTATAAATCTCTAAATCTTAATAATAATTGTCTCAGTCTGGTGTTCATTTGCTTGTTTTTGACATAGATATATATTAACAAAAATATATTGTCATGTTGGTTAAATTCTACACTATTGCTATATATTTAATTATATTATACTTTACGTTTATATGTTCCCTATTTGTCTTTGTTGGCGAGCCTGTCAATATAACACTATATAGACCAGTCCCGGTCCATATAATGTTTTCTACCGGATTTTGTCCGAACAATAACAAACAACATGTCGTCTGACAGATTTGGTTTTATTGAGTGTAATATAACAAATAGTTCATGGCACTTCAGGCCAAATGGCAGTTTATGGACCGGTCTGTCATCAACAAAATATGATATGGACCTCTGGTTCGCTTCGGTCCATATAATATTTTGTGACATTCCGGTCCATAAACTGTCATATCTCCCTTAGAGCCATGAAATCTTTGTTAAATATAATTCGCACCTTTCTATAATTATTATATTGTAAAACTGAAATGTGGAGAAAACATCATAAGTAAACTTACGTAAGGTATGAAGACACCGAAGAGGTCAATCTATTTTATCTGATAACATTTAAACTAAATTTTGATTTTTTTCGACGAAGTCGTATACGATCGCTTTTTACCTACTTTTATTATGGATGCTGTTGCCTAGCAATTTTAAAGATGAAAATATTTTCTAACTTTTTGATTGGAAAATAATACAAATTTGGTAAGAATTCGGAGAACGGAGTTAAAATACTTGCAGTGATTTTCCGACTGTGTTTTTTTGGGCCGAATATCGGCCCCAATGTGAAAAAAGGTTTTTCCTCAATTTAATGGGGAAAATTCCCAATAGCGTGGTGATAAAATTATTCATAAAAACTGGTTAATAAACAAATTTTCAAATGAAATTAAAAGTCGAACATTTTCACGCTTATGACCTGGTTTCTATTTGTTTTGATTAACCAAGCGAAATACTACGCCCAGTATATTGGCTCGCTTGATTTGTTTACCGGACTGCGATAAAACTTCAGAAAAACGAAAGCGGAAATCTGTAGTATTTGGTATAAATGTTTATTTAAATAAATTTAATATACAATTTTAATAAAAAATAGTAAATATGTCATGTGATTTACTTTGCTTGAAATTCTGTCAATTCATTGGAAATTAAAAACGGAAAACAGTTGATGAAGCGGAATACGCGAATTATTGTTTTAAAGTTAAAAATAAAAATGTCACGATGTTGCATAATTCTAAATAAATTGTTAAGAAATTGACCAGTAATAATGGAAGCAAGTACAAGTAACTTGAATCCTTTGGATTCAAATTTTTTTTACTTCCCCCAGGAGAAAAATGAGGTTGATGACGTTAATAAAGCTAGTGAAACTGTTTGTGCTTTGAAGTGAGTTCGACCCACTACTGTACCGGTGATGTCGTCTATCTAATCCCATTAAAAAAAAACTATTCCAGGTATTCCAATAAATATTGTTGCAGTTAATTATGCTGTTTTTGCAATTATTACCTGTGATGTACCTGTATTTTATGTCAAATATTGCATAAAAGGGAAAATATTTGAGTGAAGTAAGTGTTATTAATAAAAATTAGAAATTGGAATGAAACATGTTTTTCATATGGAGTGAAATCAAGTATGACATAAATAGTAAAATATCTTTTAAAAAATATTTGTACCTTTGAAAAAAAAAACATGAATCATAAGAATTTCATTACAAAATGAATAGTAACAAACATTTATAGATAAGACATGCTTGTTTATTATTTCATGTAGTTTAAAAAATAAATAATAAGTTCTATGGATGTTGAAATATAAATGTATTGATAGAGATATATCACTTATTCATGTATGTAGCTGAATGGGTTTTTTTTATTAGAATAAAAATGATAAATTAATATATATTAGTTCTCCATTCTCTAATCAAGGTTTACCTGAAGTTAATGAGTTTTTGTTTATACACCCTAAGCCCCAATGTTTGCACATTGTTTATACAATAATTACAGCTATTCCCACTTGAAATTTTAGATTTCTTTAATGAATTTTTAAAAAAGTGGGATTAGGTGGAGTCAACACTACCGGTCACCGACACTAAGTACTGATACACCATGCACAGAAGCTGAACGCCTTGTTGCCACTGCGAATGTCACTCCAAAAACAACCAATTCAAATTCTTTATTACCTAACACAGCTTCAAATGACATCCAACAACATGTAAATAGTGGTGATGTTGATATTCGCAATCTGACTATCACTCTGATTCGGACAGTTGTGCTCCAGAGATCATGGTACCAGATGCCAGGATGTTCAGTTCAATGCAAAATGAACAAAAAATACCCATGGCTATTTGACAGTGGTACACCAAGGGTATTTATGTAAGTTTTGTGAACTGTTTTGTGGTCATTCTTGCTCATCACAAGAATGTGTTACAGTTGGCATTAACTTTGGTACAGTATGATTGTTATTCTATTACTGGACCTCCAAGCTAACAAATGTATTGCTCTTCCGATCTTTTCCCAATTCACATCATTTACGCGCTAATTTTCCCAAATACAAGGGACCCAGACCCCAGATACAAATGAGTAGGAAAATCATTGACTTGTAATAAGCATGTCGGATTTAAAGCACTTTGTAATAAGCAAGTCGGATTTAAGGCACTTGTAATAAGCAAGTCATTTAGTAATTTGTTGATTGGTTGCGTCTGAGAAAGTGCCATTTCATCTATTACATATTAAGAAGTTATTGTTGAAGCCATGAAATTTTTGAGATTTTACCATGGATAGGAAATAATATCCACCCCCCCCCTTTTTTTTTTAGCTCACCTGACCCAAAGGATCATGTGAGCCTTTGTCATCACTTTGCGTCGGTCGTCCGTCCGTACACAATTACTAATAATATTCTCCTCTGAAACCACTTGGCCACTTAAGACCAAACTTTGGTTGAATGGTCTGTTGGTGATCCCCTTCCAAAATTGTGTCCGGCAGTCCCGACCTCCAACCAACATGGTCGCTGTTACTAAGAATAAAAAAGGGGGATGAAATTTAAAAAATCTTCATCTCTGAAACTACTGGGCCAATTGGAACTAAACTTTGCTTAGTCCTTTGATGACCCCCTTTCAAAATTGTGTCCGGCAATTCAGACATCCAACCAACATGGCCACTGTTGCTAAAAACAGAAAAGGTGGATGAAATTTTAATTTTTTTCCTCTTAAACTACTGGGCGAATTGGATTCAAGCTTTGCTAAAATAATCCTTTGGTGATCCCCTTTCAAAATTTTGTCTGGCAGTCCCGTCCTCGGGCCAAGATGGACGCTGTTACTATTTATTAACGAGTCCTTGCACATTAAGTAGGATGCAAGGTTTTACATGTCTTATCAAATCCTATAAAACCAATATGTTTAAGTTATTTCAGTGAAATACTGTTCGTAGAAGAATATTATATTTGTGCTTCGTCGTACATCTTTTTTTTAAAGATAGTTCTTGTTTTTACATTCAAAACTCTTTCATTTGGCAGTTTTACCGGTATATCATACACATTTATATTTCCGATTATTCTTGGTCGTCGTAACAATTTCTATTACTATTCATAACATGTACTTTTTATGACGTGTTCATTGTTAATTAATTTACAAATTTAATAATAATGTCTGTTTATAATTATGTCCATATCATCTGTTCGAGATGCATACATATGTCTTTGTATGCATCTTCAGGAGAAACGTTATGAATTTAAAGAATGAAAGGAATGCAGGAGACTCAGCATTATCTAATTTCGCATATGATTAAGACAACATAAATAGACTTTTGTCTAAATGTGGTTGTTATTTGAATTTAAAAATATAACATTTATGAATAGTAATATCAAATTTTAATTCTCGTGAAACACCACACCCTTGTTTGTCTAATAAATCATATAAATGTCAATAAATATCCTTTGGGTATTTATAACTTGTTTTGACGCATACCCAAGAAGTGATACAGAAAACCAATATGACAGTTTGTGCTTGTTTTATCTTTCAGATTGAATATATAACTGATATCTCATAACAGTAGTTTTCATAATATTGAATACTTCAGTGCCTCCTCGAGGTCCCTTGCACGCAAAAGAACTACCAACCATTCGAACTAAAAGTACTGCGAAATTGATATTGCTAATACGATGGATATAACCAAGTGAATCACTAATGATCACAGTTTTCTCATCGTAACTTTTCCATTTTTAAGTATATTAATATCACTGACTCCCCACATATTGGATCTGCCTAACCCAGTTATATGCTACGCTAAGAGCACCTTATTGTTAGCAGGACTTGCTAATCAGTTGAATACATGTACATCTGTAAAACAAATTTCTTGTTCAGGGATGCTAAAGACATATCTTAATGTTTTGTGTTCGGAATCATAATTTGGTCTATTACGAGATTTATGTGTCTCAACTGCTTGCAGGTAAGTTTTCGGTTTAATTGTTAGATTATTGCTTCCTTTACCCCAATTTGTACTAGATACATCAGTTGCTAATCAGTTCATTAGCAGTAATCGCTTGGTGACGAGTTGCAAGGATCCGACTCTCTCTCGTATTGCACATACCTGAAATATTGCTCATCTGGCGTTAGCAGAAAAAATTACCAAAGGGGTAATCAGAAGCCATAGATCGACGGACAGACAATACAATGGCCAACAAAAAAGAGACAAAAGGACAAGCAATGATAAACAACACTATATAGGAGATTGCGCAACACGAACCCCACTAAATTCTAGTGTGAACTCAGGTACTCAAGAAGAGCATCCAATCCTTGCTAAACTAGTGTCAACCGTCGTGTGGCTATTGCTACAAACCCGATAATAAGTTAATCCATCAATCAATAATGTTCCCTCTAATCGGTGTTTTACATTTATCTTAATATTTGATAATTGTTGTTTTTTCACATTTACAATAATTACATGTTTTTACATCATGCATGCTTATTATTTTATGGGTTTTTGTTATATCAAATTCTCAAGGATAACATTTTACGTTCTAGTAATCACGATTCATAACTTAAAACACAAAGATGCAAATCATATCCCCGATTTAAGATTAAATTCTTGGAAAGGTGTAAACATATATGATCTCAGTTCAATGTTATATGGAAAAATTGAAAAAAAATAGTGAACACAAGACATGTCGTCATAGGTCGGAATGTCACGATATAGGACAACATATGTAGATATATTTTCCCAGAGGTAAATATCCTATGATGTCACTTTGACCAAATTTCGTCAAAGTAAAAGGTATGCCTTATAATACATGAGCAAATTATGAAAAAAACACACGGAAGCATTTACCACAGCTAATTTAGCTGTTTATGATGCAGTTATCTTTTCAATGCCTTTCGGGTCAACACAACAGTTGTATTTTTCAATCTAAATTGTTGAATTGAATAGAAATTACTATGATATTTGTCAAAAAGACACAATGTTTTCCCCTGAAGCTTGTCGTAGGCTGATAATATGACTTATTGTGATATTTTAAGACGTTAACACCTATTAATTTGTTAACCTAACGGCAGTTTGAAATTGAAAAGTCACTGTAAATAGACGTAATATTAATACGTGATACAACGTAATATGCATTGTATTTATTAGTAATTATCACATCCTTCTTACGACGTAATTGATTTCATTCATCACACGACAATCGTAGGATCAAAGAGATTCAAAAAGTGATTAAAAATTGTAGCCCAAATCATTCTATTTATAGCAACAAATTTTCTTTGAAATTGATGAAGCATTGCAATGAACATGTATTTTTACAATATGCATATACTCTGTGTCACGTGAAGGAATTTTCCCAAATATGGTACTGATTTTTTATATGCCAATTATTTACCTTTTGGCATTAAAAATCCAATATTATACTCCATCACAAGGGAAATTCACGATTGGAATGAGTGAATACGTCCTTAACTTTCTGAATGGAAATTTTATATAACGTGATCACCATTTTTGTTTCTAATGGAAACGGAGTAGTTAACCTCACTGCATTTTACCACTTTTACCACTAGTTTTAATAATAACTTTCTTGTTTGTATTTAGGCATATCTGGGGTTTGTTTGTGAGTTAAATATGACAACATTGCCTTCCGACAGATTCATGCAAATATCAGCTGTTGTTTTGAAGAATTATGATGATATCCACCTGAATACTCCTATGTTAAACTTCCGGTACAAACAATGGCCGAAAATTCCATAATAAATCTTCAATGACACGAGAATGAAATATAGACATTACACACATCCAAATGAAGAATATGTCAATGCTGAATTTAAGTTGTACATTTTGTATCTTTCAGATGCACTTTAGTTTGATACAGCGTGGTAAGTCGTTTTCATTCCCGACTGTTTGACGGCATGTAAACTGAGTGACACAGAGAATAAGTAGTTTTAATTTCAATGCATGTATTTAAAGATAACTGGCAAGAATCATATGGAATAAAGGGACGTTATTTGTATTAAGAAAACAAATTTAAGAAAAATAAGCAAGAAGTACTGAAGGGGAGTACTTGGTTTTTATCACAAAAAATTTAGAACAAAATAAATACATACGATCGTTTAAGTAAAATGTTATGTCAAAAACAAAATTCAATATAAAATAATTGTTGGAGAAGTAACCTCTATCTTGGTGAATAAAATCAACAACAAAAAATACCACACTCTCAGGGTTATGGCTTGGGCCATGATGTTTAACGCTACTTTCAATAATATTTTGGCTATATCGTGGCGGTCAGTTTTATTGCTGGAGGAAACCGGAGAAACCCATCGACCTCCCGCATGTAACTGACAAACTTTATCACATGATATTGTATTGAGTACACCTCGCCATCAGTGGATTCGAACTTACAATTTTAGTACTGTAGGTAGGCATTGATTGCACAGGTAATTGTAAATCAAACTGCCATACGATCACGAGCAAGACGGTCCCATCCACACTGCCAGAACAGTATCAAAATGTAATTAGTGCTTCATTTTTCAGAAATAAAATGACAAACAAAAAATAACACACCGTCAGGACAATACCAAATTGTAATATGTGCTTTAGTTTCAGAATTAAATAATTATGGATTTTGACGGCGACTTTCTCGACAAAGTTTCAGAAATAAAATAAAAAACAAAAAATCTCCCACCAAATTTTAATCTGAAAATAGTAGAACCAGAGACTAATTCTATACCACTAACAAACATACACTATCGTTCTCTCTCCTGACTTGGTACATATACCACTAACAAACATACACTATCGCTCTCACTCCTGATTTGGTACAGATGCCACTAACAAGTATACACTATCGCTCTCACTCCTGACTTGATACAGATACCACTAACAAGTATACACTATCGCTCTCACTCCTGACTTGGTACAGATGCCACTAACAAGTATACACTATCGTTTCCTCTCCTGGTTTGGTACAGATGCCACTAACAAACATACACTATCGTTCTCACTCCTTGCTTGGTACAGATACCACTAACAAACATACACTATCGCTCTCTCTCCTGGCTTGATACAGATACCACTAACAAGTATACACTATCGTTCTCTCTCCTGGCTTGGTACAGATACCACTAACAAGCATACACTATCGTTCTCTCTCCTGGCTTGGTACAGATACCACTAACAAACATACACTATCGCTCTCTCTCCTGGCTTGGTACAGATACCACTAACAAACATACTCTATCGCTCTCTCTCCTGGCTTGGTACAGATACCACTAACAAACATACACTATCGTTCTCTCTCCTGACTTGGTACAGATACCACTAACAAACATACACTATCGCTCTCTCTCCTGGCTTGGTACAGATACCACTAACAAACATACACTATCGCTCTCTCTCCTGGCTTGGCACAGATACCACTAACAAACATACACGATCGCTCTCTCTCCTGGCTTGGTACAGATACCACTAACAAACATACACTATCGCTCTCTCTCCTGGCTTGGAACAGATACCACTAACAAACATACACTATCGCTCTCACTCCTGGCTTGGTACAGATACCACTAACAAACATACACTATCGCTCTCTCTCCTGGCTTGGCACAGACAACACTAACAAGTATACACTATCGTTCTCTCTCCTGGCTTGGTACAGATACCACTAACAAGCATACACTATCGCTCTCACTCCTGGCTTGGTACAGATACCACTAACAAGTATACACTATCGCTCTCTCTCCTGGCTTGGTACAGATACCACTAACAAGCATACACTATCGCTCTCACTCCTTGCTTGGTACAGATACCACTAACAAGCATACACTATCGCTCTCACTCCTGGCTTGGTACAGATACCACTAACAAACATACACTGTCGCTCTCTCTCCTGGCTTGGTACAGATACCACTAACAAACATACACTGTCGCTCTCTCTCCTGGCTTGGTACAGATACCACTAACAAACATACACTGTCGCTCTCTCTCCTGGCTTGGTACAGATACCACTAACAAACATACACTATCGCTCTCTCTCCTGATTTGGTACAGATGCCACTAACAAGTATACACTATCGCTCTCACTCCTGACTTGGTACAGATGCCACTAACAAGTATACACTATCGTTCTCTCTCCTGGTTTGGTACAGATGCCACTAACAAACATACACTATCGTTCTCACTCCTTGCTTGGTACAGATACCACTAACAAACATACACTATCGCTCTCTCTCCTGGCTTGATACAGATACCACTAACAAGTATACACTATCGTTCTCTCTCCTGGCTTGGTACAGATACCACTAACAAGCATACACTATCGTTCTCTCTCCTGGCTTGGTACAGATACCACTAACAAACATACACTATCGCTCTCTCTCCTGGCTTGGTACAGATACCACTAACAAACATACTCTATCGCTCTCTCTCCTGGCTTGGTACAGATACCACTAACAAACATACACTATCGTTCTCTCTCCTGACTTGGTACAGATACCACTAACAAACATACACTATCGCTCTCTCTCCTGGCTTGGTACAGATACCACTAACAAACATACACTATCGCTCTCTCTCCTGGCTTGGCACAGATACCACTAACAAACATACACTATCGCTCTCTCTCCTGGCTTGGTACAGATACCACTAACAAACATACACTATCGCTCTCTCTCCTGGCTTGGAACAGATACCACTAACAAACATACACTATCGCTCTCACTCCTGGCTTGGTACAGATACCACTAACAAACATACACTATCGCTCTCTCTCCTGGCTTGGCACAGACAACACTAACAAGTATACACTATCGTTCTCTCTCCTGGCTTGGTACAGATACCACTAACAAGCATACACTATCGCTCTCACTCCTGGCTTGGTACAGATACCACTAACAAGTATACACTATCGCTCTCTCTCCTGGCTTGGTACAGATACCACTAACAAGCATACACTATCGCTCTCACTCCTTGCTTGGTACAGATACCACTAACAAGCATACACTATCGCTCTCACTCCTGGCTTGGTACAGATACCACTAACAAACATACACTGTCGCTCTCTCTCCTGGCTTGGTACAGATACCACTAACAAACATACACTGTCGCTCTCTCTCCTGGCTTGGTACAGATACCACTAACAAACATACACTGTCGCTCTCTCTCCTGGCTTGGTACAGATACCACTAACAAACATACACTATCGCTCTCTCTCCTGGCTTGATACAGATACCACTAACAAACATACACTATCGCTCTCACTCCTGGCTTGGTACAGATACCAATAACAAGCATACACTATCGCTCTCACTCCTGGCTTGGTACAGATACCACTAACAAGTATACACTATCGCTATCTCTCCTGGCTTGGAACAGATACCACTAACAAGCATACACTATCGCTCTCACTCCTGGCTTGGTACAGATACCACTAACAAGCATACACTATCGCTCTCACTCCTGGCTTGGTACAGATACCACTAACAAACATACACTGTCGCTCTCTCTCCTGGCTTGGTACAGATACCACTAACAAACATACACTATCGCTCTCTCTCCTGGCTTGGTACATATACCACTAACAAACATACACTGTCGCTCTCTCTCCTGGCTTGGTACAGATACCACTAACAAACATACACTGTCGCTCTCTCTCCTGGCTTGGTACAGATACCACTAACAAACATACACTGTCGCTCTCTCTCCTGGCTTGGTACAGATACCACTAACAAACATACATTATCGCTCTCTCTCCTGGCTTGATACAGATACCACTAACAAACATACACTATCGCTCTCACTCCTGGCTTGGTACAGATACCAATAACAAGCATACACTATCGCTCTCTCTCCTGGCTTGGTACAGATACCACTAACAAACATACACTATCGCTCTCTCTCCTGGCTTGGTACAGATACCACTAACAAACATACACTATCGGTCTCACTCCTGGCTTGGTACAGATACCACAAACAAACATACACTATCGCTCTCTCTCCTGGCTTGGCACAGATAACACTAGCAAGTATACACTATCGTTCTCTCTCCTGGCTTGGTACAGATACCACTAACAAGCATACACTATCGCTCTCAATCCTGGCTTGGTACAGATACCACTAACAAGTATACACTATCGCTCTCTCTCCTGGCTTGGTACAGATACCACTAACAAGCATACACTATTGCTCTCACTCCTGGCTTGGTACAGACACCACTAACAAGCATACACTATCGCTCTCACTCCTGGCTTGGTACAGATACCACTAACAAACATACACTGTCGCTCTCTCTCCTGGCTTGGCACAGATACCACTAACAAACAAACACTATCGCTCTCTCTCCTGGCTTGGTACAGATACCACTAACAAACATACACTGTCGCTCTCTCTCCTGGCTTGGTACAGATACCACTAACAAACATACACTATCGCTCTCTCTCCTGGCTTGGTACAGATACCACTAACAAACATACACTGTCGTTCTCTCTCCTGGCTTGGTACAGATACCACTAACAAACATACACTGTCGCTCTCTCTCCTGGCTTGGTACAGATACCACTAACAAACATACACTGTCGCTCTCTCTCCTGGCTTGGTACAGATACCACTAAAAAACATACACTATCGCTCTCTCTCCTGGCTTGATACAGATACCACTAACAAACATACACTATCGCTCTCACTCCTGGCTTGGTACAGATACCAATAACAAGCATACACTATCGCTCTCTCTCCTGGCTTGGTACAGATACCACTAACAAGTATACACTATCGTTCTCTCTCCTGGCTTGGTACAGATACCACTAACAAGCATACACTATCGTTCTAACTCCTTGCTTGATACAGATACCACTAACAAACATACACTATCGCTCTCACTCCTGGCTTGGTACAGATACCACTAACAAGCATAAACTATCGCTCTCTCTCCTGGCTTGGTACAGATACCACTAACAAGTATACACTATCGTTCTCTCTCCTGGCTTGGTACAGATACCACTAACAAGAATACACTATCGCTCTCACTCCTGGCTTGGTACAGATACCACTAACAAGCATACACTATCGCTCTCTCTCCTGGCTTGGTACAGATACCACTAACAAGCATACACTATCGCTCTCTCTCCTGGCTTGGCACAGATACCACTAACAAGCATACACTATCGCTCTCTCTCCTGGCTTGGCACAGATACCACTAACAAGCATACACTATCGCTCTCTCTCTCCTGGCTTGGTACAGATACCACTAACAAACATATACTATCGGTCTCTCTCCTGGCTTGGAACAGATACCACTAACAAGCATACACTATCGCTCTCTCTCCTGGCTTGGTACAGATACCACTAACAAACATACACTGTCGCTCTCTCTCCTGGCTTGGTACAGATACCACTAACAAACATACACTGTCGCTCTCTCTCCTGGCTTGGTACAGATACCACTAACAAACATACACTATCGCTCTCTCTCCTGGCTTGATACAGATACCACTAACAAACATACACTATCGCTCTCACTCCTGGCTTGGTACAGATACCAATAACAAGCATACACTATCGCTCTCACTCCTGACTTGGTACAGATGCCACTAACAAGTATACACTATCGTTTCCTCTCCTGGTTTGGTACAGATGCCACTAACAAACATACACTATCGTTCTCACTCCTTGCTTGGTACAGATACCACTAACAAACATACACTATCGCTCTCTCTCCTGGCTTGATACAGATACCACTAACAAGTATACACTATCGTTCTCTCTCCTGGCTTGGTACAGATACCACTAACAAGCATACACTATCGTTCTCTCTCCTGGCTTGGTACAGATACCACTAACAAACATACACTATCGCTCTCTCTCCTGGCTTGGTACAGATACCACTAACAAACATACTCTATCGCTCTCTCTCCTGGCTTGGTACAGATACCACTAACAAACATACACTATCGCTCTCTCTCCTGGCTTGGAACAGATACCACTAACAAACATACACTATCGCTCTCACTCCTGGCTTGGTACAGATACCACTAACAAACATACACTATCGCTCTCTCTCCTGGCTTGGCACAGACAACACTAACAAGTATACACTATCGTTCTCTCTCCTGGCTTGGTACAGATACCACTAACAAGCATACACTATCGCTCTCACTCCTGGCTTGGTACAGATACCACTAACAAGTATACACTATCGCTCTCTCTCCTGGCTTGGTACAGATACCACTAACAAGCATACACTATCGCTCTCACTCCTTGCTTGGTACAGATACCACTAACAAGCATACACTATCGCTCTCACTCCTGGCTTGGTACAGATACCACTAACAAACATACACTGTCGCTCTCTCTCCTGGCTTGGTACAGATACCACTAACAAACATACACTGTCGCTCTCTCTCCTGGCTTGGTACAGATACCACTAACAAACATACACTGTCGCTCTCTCTCCTGGCTTGGTACAGATACCACTAACAAACATACACTATCGCTCTCTCTCCTGATTTGGTACAGATGCCACTAACAAGTATACACTATCGCTCTCACTCCTGACTTGATACAGATACCACTAACAAGTATACACTATCGCTCTCACTCCTGACTTGGTACAGATGCCACTAACAAGTATACACTATCGTTCTCTCTCCTGGTTTGGTACAGATGCCACTAACAAACATACACTATCGTTCTCACTCCTTGCTTGGTACAGATACCACTAACAAACATACACTATCGCTCTCTCTCCTGGCTTGATACAGATACCACTAACAAGTATACACTATCGTTCTCTCTCCTGGCTTGGTACAGATACCACTAACAAGCATACACTATCGTTCTCTCTCCTGGCTTGGTACAGATACCACTAACAAACATACACTATCGCTCTCTCTCCTGGCTTGGTACAGATACCACTAACAAACATACTCTATCGCTCTCTCTCCTGGCTTGGTACAGATACCACTAACAAACATACACTATCGTTCTCTCTCCTGACTTGGTACAGATACCACTAACAAACATACACTATCGCTCTCTCTCCTGGCTTGGTACAGATACCACTAACAAACATACACTATCGCTCTCTCTCCTGGCTTGGCACAGATACCACTAACAAACATACACTATCGCTCTCTCTCCTGGCTTGGTACAGATACCACTAACAAACATACACTATCGCTCTCTCTCCTGGCTTGGAACAGATACCACTAACAAACATACACTATCGCTCTCACTCCTGGCTTGGTACAGATACCACTAACAAACATACACTATCGCTCTCTCTCCTGGCTTGGCACAGACAACACTAACAAGTATACACTATCGTTCTCTCTCCTGGCTTGGTACAGATACCACTAACAAGCATACACTATCGCTCTCACTCCTGGCTTGGTACAGATACCACTAACAAGTATACACTATCGCTCTCTCTCCTGGCTTGGTACAGCTACCACTAACAAGCATACACTATCGCTCTCACTCCTTGCTTGGTACAGATACCACTAACAAGCATACACTATCGCTCTCACTCCTGGCTTGGTACAGATACCACTAACAAACATACACTGTCGCTCTCTCTCCTGGCTTGGTACAGATACCACTAACAAACATACACTGTCGCTCTCTCTCCTGGCTTGGTACAGATACCACTAACAAACATACACTGTCGCTCTCTCTCCTGGCTTGGTACAGATACCACTAACAAACATACACTATCGCTCTCTCTCCTGGCTTGATACAGATACCACTAACAAACATACACTATCGCTCTCACTCCTGGCTTGGTACAGATACCAATAACAAGCATACACTATCGCTCTCACTCCTGGCTTGGTACAGATACCACTAACAAGTATACACTATCGCTATCTCTCCTGGCTTGGAACAGATACCACTAACAAGCATACACTATCGCTCTCACTCCTGGCTTGGTACAGATACCACTAACAAGCATACACTATCGCTCTCACTCCTGGCTTGGTACAGATACCACTAACAAACATACACTGTCGCTCTCTCTCCTGGCTTGGTACAGATACCACTAACAAACATACACTATCGCTCTCTCTCCTGGCTTGGTACATATACCACTAACAAACATACACTGTCGCTCTCTCTCCTGGCTTGGTACAGATACCACTAACAAACATACACTGTCGCTCTCTCTCCTGGCTTGGTACAGATACCACTAACAAACATACACTGTCGCTCTCTCTCCTGGCTTGGTACAGATACCACTAACAAACATACATTATCGCTCTCTCTCCTGGCTTGATACAGATACCACTAACAAACATACACTATCGCTCTCACTCCTGGCTTGGTACAGATACCAATAACAAGCATACACTATCGCTCTCTCTCCTGGCTTGGTACAGATACCACTAACAAACATACACTATCGCTCTCTCTCCTGGCTTGGTACAGATACCACTAACAAACATACACTATCGGTCTCACTCCTGGCTTGGTACAGATACCACAAACAAACATACACTATCGCTCTCTCTCCTGGCTTGGCACAGATAACACTAGCAAGTATACACTATCGTTCTCTCTCCTGGCTTGGTACAGATACCACTAACAAGCATACACTATCGCTCTCACTCCTGGCTTGGTACAGATACCACTAACAAGTATACACTATCGCTCTCTCTCCTGGCTTGGTACAGATACCACTAACAAGCATACACTATTGCTCTCACTCCTGGCTTGGTACAGACACCACTAACAAGCATACACTATCGCTCTCACTCCTGGCTTGGTACAGATACCACTAACAAACATACACTGTCGCTCTCTCTCCTGGCTTGGCACAGATACCACTAACAAACAAACACTATCGCTCTCTCTCCTGGCTTGGTACAGATACCACTAACAAACATACACTGTCGCTCTCTCTCCTGGCTTGGTACAGATACCACTAACAAACATACACTATCGCTCTCTCTCCTGGCTTGGTACAGATACCACTAACAAACATACACTGTCGTTCTCTCTCCTGGCTTGGTACAGATACCACTAACAAACATACACTGTCGCTCTCTCT
Organism: Bathymodiolus brooksi; assembly: GCA_963680875.1. NCBI lineage: Eukaryota > Metazoa > Mollusca > Bivalvia > Mytilida > Modiolidae > Bathymodiolus > Bathymodiolus brooksi. The sequence continues at coordinate 41,469,632 of OY804575.1, forward strand.
CCTGGCTTGGTACAGATACCACTAACAAACATACACTGTCGCTCTCTCTCCTGGCTTGGTACAGATACCACTAACAAACATACACTATCGCTCTCTCTCCTGGCTTGATACAGATACCACTAACAAACATACACTATCGCTCTCACTCCTGGCTTGGTACAGATACCAATAACAAGCATACACTATCGCTCTCTCTCCTGGCTTGGTACAGATACCACTAACAAGTATACACTATCGTTCTCTCTCCTGGCTTGGTACAGATACCACTAACAAGCATACACTATCGTTCTAACTCCTTGCTTGATACAGATACCACTAACAAACATACACTATCGCTCTCACTCCTGGCTTGGTACAGATACCACTAACAAGCATAAACTATCGCTCTCTCTCCTGGCTTGGTACAGATACCACTAACAAGTATACACTATCGTTCTCTCTCCTGGCTTGGTACAGATACCACTAACAAGAATACACTATCGCTCTCACTCCTGGCTTGGTACAGATACCACTAACAAGCATACACTATCGCTCTCTCTCCTGGCTTGGTACAGATACCACTAACAAGCATACACTATCGCTCTCTCTCCTGGCTTGGCACAGATACCACTAACAAGCATACACTATCGCTCTCTCTCCTGGCTTGGCACAGATACCACTAACAAGCATACACTATCGCTCTCTCTCTCCTGGCTTGGTACAGATACCACTAACAAACATATACTATCGGTCTCTCTCCTGGCTTGGAACAGATACCACTAACAAGCATACACTATCGCTCTCTCTCCTGGCTTGGTACAGATACCACTAACAAACATACACTGTCGCTCTCTCTCCTGGCTTGGTACAGATACCACTAACAAACATACACTGTCGCTCTCTCTCCTGGCTTGGTACAGATACCACTAACAAACATACACTATCGCTCTCTCTCCTGGCTTGATACAGATACCACTAACAAACATACACTATCGCTCTCACTCCTGGCTTGGTACAGATACCAATAACAAGCATACACTATCGCTCTCACTCCTGGCTTGGTACAGATACCACTAACAAGTATACACTATCGCTATCTCTCCTGGCTTGGAACTGATACCACTAACAAGCATACACTATCGCTCTCACTCCTGGCTTGGTACAGATACCACTAACAAGCATACACTATCGCTCTCACCCCTGGCTTGGTACAGATACCACTAACAAACATACACTGTCGCTCTCTCTCCTGGCTTGGTACAGATACCACTAACAAACATACACTATCGCTCTCTCTCCTGGCTTGGTACATATACCACTAACAAACATACACTGTCGCTCTCTCTCCTGGCTTGGTACAGATACCACTAACAAACATACACTGTCGCTCTCTCTCCTGGCTTGGTACAGATACCACTAACAAACATACACTGTCGCTCTCTCTCCTGGCTTGGAACAGATACCACTAACAAACATACACTATCGCTCTCTCTCCTGGCTTGATACAGATACCACTAACAAACATACACTATCGCTCTCACTCCTGGCTTGGTACAGATACCACTAACAAACATACACTATCGCTCTCACTCCTGGCTTGGTACAGATACCACAAACAAACATACACTATCGCTCTCTCTCTTGGCTTGGCACAGATAACACTAGCAAGTATACACTATCGTTCTCTCTCCTGGCTTGGTACAGATACCACTAACAAGCATACACTATCGCTCTCACTCCTGGCTTGGTACAGATACCACTAACAAGTATACACTATCGCTCTCTCTCCTGGCTTGGTACAGATACCACTAACAAGCATACACTATCGCTCTCACTCCTGGCTTGGTACAGACACCACTAACAAGCATACACTATCGCTCTCACTCCTGGCTTGGTACAGATACCACTAACAAACATACACTGTCGCTCTCTCTCCTGGCTTGGTACAGATACCACTAACAGACATACACTATCGCTCTCTCTCCTGGCTTGGTACAGATACCACTAACAAACATACACTGTCGCTCTCTCTCCTGGCTTAGTACAGATACCACTAACAAACATACACTATCGCTCTCTCTCCTGGCTTGGTACAGATACCACTAACAAACATACACTGTCGTTCTCTCTCCTGGCTTGGTACAGATACCAATAACAAACATACACTGTCGCTCTCTCTCCTGGCTTGGTACAGATACCACTAACAAACATACACTGTCGCTCTCTCTCCTGGATTGGTACAGATACCACTAACAAACATACACTATCGCTCTCACTCCTGGCTTGGTACAGATACCAATAACAAGCATACACTATCGCTCTCTCTCCTGGCTTGGTACAGATACCACTAACAAGTATACACTATCGTTCTCTCTCCTGGCTTGGTACAGATACCACTAACAAGCATACACTATCGTTCTAACTCCTTGCTTGATACAGATACCACTAACAAACATACACTATCGCTCTCACTCCTGGCTTGGTACAGATACCACTAACAAGCATACACTATCGCTCTCTCTCCTGGCTTGGTACAGATACCACTAACTAGTATACACTATCGTTCTCTCTCCTGGCTTGGTACAGATACCACTAACAAGAATACACTATCGCTCTCACTCCTGGCTTGGTACAGATACCACTAACAAGCATACACTATCGCTCTCTCTCCTGGCTTGGTACAGATACCACTAACAAGCATACACTATCGCTCTCTCTCCTGGCTTGGCACAGATACCACCAACAAGCATACACTATCGCTCTCTCTCCTGGCTTGGCACAGATACCACTAACAGACATACACTATCGCTCTCTCTCTCTCCTGGCTTGGTACAGATACCACTAACAAACATATACTATCGGTCTCTCTCCTGGCTTGGAACAGATACCACTAACAAGCATACACTATCGCTCTCTCTCCTGGCTTGGTACAGATACCACTAACAAACATACACTATCGGTCTCACTCCTGACTTGGTACAGATACCACTAACAAGCATACACTATCGCTCTCACTCCTGGCTTGATACAGATACCACTAACAAGCATACACTATCGCTCTCTCTCCTGACTTGGCACAGATACCACTAACAAGTATACACTATCGCTCTCTCTCCTGACTTGGTACAGATACCACTAACAAGCATACAATATCGCTCTCACTCCTGGCTTGGCACAGATACCACAAACAAACATACACTATCACTCTCACTCCTGGCTTGGTACAGATACCACTAACAAGCATACACTATCGCTCTCTCTCCTGGCTTGGAACAGATACCACTAACAAGCATACACTATCGCTCTCACTCCTAGCTTGGTACACACACCACTAACAAGCATACACTATCGCTCTCTCTCCTGACTTGATACAGATACCACTAATAAACATACACTATCGCTCTCTCTCCTGGCTTGGTACAGATACCAATAACAAACATACACTGTCGCTCTCTCTCCTGGCTTGGTACAGATACCACTAACAAGCATACACTGTCGCTCTCTCTCCTGGCTTGGTACAGATACCACTAACAAACATACACTGTCGCTCTCTCTCCTGGCTTGGTACATATACCACTAACAAACATACACTATCGGTCTCTCTCCTGGCTTGGTACAGATACCACTAACAAGCATACACTATCGCTCTCTCTCCTGGCTTGGCACAGATACCACTAACAAACATACACTATCGGTCTCTCTCCTGATTTGGTACAGGTACCACTAACAAGCATACACTATCGGTCTCACTCCTGACTTGGTACAGGTACCACTAACAAGCATACACTCTCGCTCTCACTCCTGGCTTGACACAGATACCACTAACAAACATACACTATCGGTCCCACTCCTGACTTGGTACAGATACCACCAACAAACATACACTATCGCTTTCACTCCTGGCTTGGTACAGATACCACTAACAAGCATACACTCTCGCTCTCACTCCAGGCTTGATACAGATACCACTAACAAGCATACACTATCGCTCTCTCTCCTGACTTGGCACAGATACCACTAACAAGTATACACTATCGCTTTCTCTCCTGACTTGGTACAGATACCACTAACAAGCATACAATATCGCTCTCACTCCTGGCTTGGTACAGATACCACAAACAAACATACACTATCGCTCTCACTCCTGGCTTGGAACAGATACCACTAACAAACATACACTATCGCTCTCTCTCCTGGCTTGGAACAGATACCACTAACAAGCATACACTATCGCTCTCACTCCTAGCTTGGTACAGACACCACTAACAAGCATACACTATCGCTCTCTCTCCTGACTTGATACAGATACCACTAACAAGCATACACTATCGATCTCACTCCTGACTTGGCACAGATACCACTAACAAGTATACACTATCGTTCTCTCTCCTGGCTTGGTACAGATACCACTAACAAGAATACACTATCGCTCTCACTCCTGGCTTGGTACAGATACCACTAACAAGCATACACTATCGCTCTCTCTCCTGGCTTGGTACAGATACCACTAACAAGCATACACTATCGCTCTCTCTCCTGGCTTGGTACAGATACCACTAACAAGCATACACTATCGCTCTCTTTCCTGGCTTGGTACAGATACCACTAACAAGCATACACTATCGCTCTCTCTCCTGGCTTGGTACAGATACCACTAACAAACATACACTATCGGTCTCTCTCCTAGCTTGGTACAGATACCACTAACAAGCATACACTATCGCTCTCTCTCCTGGCTTGGCACAGATACCACTAGCAAATATACACTATCGGTCTCACTCCTGACTTGGTACAGGTACCACTAACAAACATACACTATCGGTCTCACTCCTGACTTGGTACAGGTACCACTAACAAGCACACACTATCGCTCTCACTCCTGGCTTGGTACAGATACCACAAACAAACATACACTATCGCTCTCACTCCTGGCTTGGTACAGATACCACTAACAAGCATACACTATCGCTCTCTCTCCTGGCTTGGAACAGATACCACTAACAAGCATACACTATCGCTCTCACTCCTAGCTTGGAACAGACACCACTAACAAGCATACACTATCGCTCTCTCTCTCCTGACTTGATACAGATACCACTAACAAACATACACTATCGCTCTCTCTCTCCTGGCTTGGTACAGATACCACTAACAAATATACACTGTCGCTCTCTCTCCTGGCTTGGCACAGATACCACTAACAAACATACACTGTCGGTCTCTCTCCTGGCTTGGCACAGATACCACTAACAAACATACACTGTCGCTCTCTCTCCTGGCTTGGAACAGATACCACTAACAAACATACACTGTCGCTCTCTCTCCTGGCTTGATACAGATACCACTAACAAACATACACTATCGCTCTCACTCCTGGTTTGGTACAGATACCACTAACAAGCATACACTATCGCTCTCTCTCCTGGCTTGGTACAGATACCACTAACAAGTATACACTATCGTTCTCTCTCCTGGCTTGGTACAGATACCACTAACAAACATACACTATCGCCCTCTCTCCTGGCTTGGCACAGATACCACTAACAAGTATATACTATCGTTCTCTCTCCTGGCTTGGTACAGATACCACTAACAAGAATACACTATCGCTCTCACTCCTGGCTTGGTACAGATACCACTAACAAGCATACACTATCGCTCTCTCTCTTGGCTTGGAACAGATACCACTAACAAGCATACACTATCGCTCTCTCCCCTGGCTTGGTACAGATACCACTAACAAGCATACACTATCGCTCTCACTCCTGGCTTGGTACAGATACCACTAACAAGCATACACTATCGCTCTCTCTCCTGGCTTGGTACAGATACCACTAACAAACATACACTATCGGTTTCTCTCCTGGCTTGGTACAGATACCACTAACAAGCATACACTATCGCTCTCTCTCCTGGCTTGGTACAGATACCACTAACAAACATACACTATCGGTCTCACTCCTGACTTGGTACAGGTACCACTAACAAACATACACTATCGGTCTCACTCCTGACTTGGTACAGGTACCACTAACAAGCATACACTCTCACTCTCACTCCTGGCTTGATACAGATACCACTAACAAACATACACTATCGCTCTCACTCCTGACTTGGTACAGATACCACTAACAAGCATACACTATCGCTCTCTCTCCTGGCTTGGAACAGATACCACTAACAAGCATACACTATCGCTCTCACTCCTAGCTTGGTACAGACACCACTAACAAGCATACACTATCGCTCTCTCTCCTGACTTGATACAGATACCACTAACAAGCATACACTATCGATCTCACTCCTGACTTGGCACAGATACCATTAACAAGCATACACTATCGCTCTCTCTCCTGGCTTGGTACAGATACCACTAACAAACATACACTATCGCTCTCACTCCAGACTTGGCACAGATACCACTAACAAGCATACACTATCGCTCTCTCTCCTGGCTTGGTACAGATACCACTAACAAACATACACTATCGCTCTCTCTCCTGGCTTGGTACAAATACCACTAACAGGCATACACTATCGCCCTCTCTCCTGGCTTGGTACAGATACCACTATCAAGCATACACTATCGTTCTCTCTCCTGGCTTGGTACATATACCACTAACAAACATACACTGTCGCTCTCTCTCCTGGCTTGGTACAGATACCACTAACAAACATACACTATCGCTCTCTCTCCTGGCTTGGTACAGATACCACTAACAAACATACACTGTCGTTCTCTCTCCTGGCTTGGTACAGATACCAATAACAAACATACACTGTCGCTCTCTCTCCTGGCTTGGTACAGATACCACTAACAAACATACACTGTCGCTCTCTCTCCTGGCTTGGTACAGATACCACTAACAAACATACACTATCGCTCTCTCTCCTGGCTTGATACAGATACCACTAACAAACATACATTATCGCTCTCACTCCTGGCTTGGTACAGATACCAATAACAAGCATACACTATCGCTCTCTCTCCTGGCTTGGTACAGATACCACTAACAAGTATACACTATCGTTCTCTCTCCTGGCTTGGTACAGATACCACTAACAAGCATACACTATCGTTCTAACTCCTTGCTTGATACAGATACCACTAACAAACATACACTATCGCTCTCACTCCTGGCTTGGTACAGATACCACTAACAAGCATACACTATCGCTCTCTCTCCTGGCTTGGTACAGATACCACTAACAAGTATACACTATCGTTCTCTCTCCTGGCTTGGTACAGATACCACTAACAAGAATACACTATCGCTCTCACTCCTGGCTTGGTACAGATACCACTAACAAGCATACACTATCGCTCTCTCTCCTGGCTTGGTACAGATACCACTAACAAGCATACACTATCGCTCTCTCTCCTGGCTTGGCACAGATACCACCAACAAGCATACACTATCGCTCTCTCTCCTGGCTTGGCACAGATACCACTAACAGACATACACTATCGCTCTCTCTCTCCTGGCTTGGTACAGATACCACTAACAAACATATACTATCGGTCTCTCTCCTGGCTTGGAACAGATACCACTAACAAGCATACACTATCGCTCTCTCTCCTGGCTTGGTACAGATACCACTAACAAACATACACTATCGGTCTCACTCCTGACTTGGTACAGGTACCACTAACAAGCATACACTATCGCTCTCACTCCTGGCTTGATACAGATACCACTAACAAACATACACTATCGGTCCCACTCCTGACTTGGTACAGGTACCACTAACAAACATACACTATCGCTCTCACTCCTGGCTTGGTACAGATACCACTAACAAGCATACACTATCGCTCTCACTCCTGGCTTGATACAGATACCACTAACAAGCATACACTATCGCTCTCTCTCCTGACTTGGCACAGATACCACTAACAAGTATACACTATCGCTCTCTCTCCTGACTTGGTACAGATACCACTAACAAGCATACAATATCGCTCTCACTCCTGGCTTGGCACAGATACCACAAACAAACATACACTATCGCTCTCACTCCTGGCTTGGTACAGATACCACTAACAAGCATACACTATCGCTCTCTCTCCTGGCTTGGAACAGATACCACTAACAAGCATACACTATCGCTCTCACTCCTAGCTTGGTACAGACACCACTAACAAGCATACACTATCGCTCTCTCTCCTGACTTGATACAGATACCACTAATAAACATACACTATCGCTCTCTCTCCTGGCTTGGTACAGATACCAATAAAAAACATACACTGTCGCTCTCTCTCCTGGCTTGGTACAGATACCACTAACAAGCATACACTGTCGCTCTCTCTCCTGGCTTGGTACAGATACCACTAACAAACATACACTGTCGCTCTCTCTCCTGGCTTGGTACATATACCACTAACAAACATACACTATCGGTCTCTCTCCTGGCTTGGTACAGATACCACTAACAAGCATACACTATCGCTCTCTCTCCTGGCTTGGCACAGATACCACTAACAAACATACACTATCGGTCTCTCTCCTGACTTGGTACAGGTACCACTAACAAGCATACACTATCGGTCTCACTCCTGACTTGGTACAGGTACCACTAACAAGCATACACTCTCGCTCTCACTCCTGGCTTGATACAGATACCACTAACAAACATACACTATCGGTCCCACTCCTGACTTGGTACAGATACCACCAACAAACATACACTATCGCTTTCACTCCTGGCTTGGTACAGATATCACTAACAAGCATACACTCTCGCTCTCACTCCTGGCTTGATACAGATACCACTAACAAGCATACACTATCGCTCTCTCTCCTGACTTGGCACAGATACCACTAACAAGTATACACTATCGCTCTCTCTCCTGACTTGGTACAGATACCACTAACAAGCATACAATATCGCTCTCACTCCTGGCTTGGTACAGATACCACAAACAAACATACACTATCGCTCTCACTCCTGGCTTGGAACAGATACCACTAACAAACATACACTATCGCTCTCTCTCCTGGCTTGGAACAGATACCACTAACAAGCATACACTATCGCTCTCACTCCTAGCTTGGTACAGACACCACTAACAAGCATACACTATCGCTCTCTCTCCTGACTTGATACAGATACCACTAACAAGCATACACTATTGATCTCACTCCTGACTTGGCACAGATACCACTAACAAGTATACACTATCGTTCTCTCTCCTGGCTTGGTACAGATACCACTAACAAGAATACACTATCGCTCTCACTCCTGGCTTGGTACAGATACCACTAACAAGCATACACTATCGCTCTCTCTCCTGGCTTGGTACAGATACCACTAACAAGCATACACTATCGCTCTCTCTCCTGGCTTGGTACAGATACCACTAACAAGCATACACTATCGCTCTCTTTCCTGGCTTGGTACAGATACCACTAACAAGCATACACTATCGCTCTCTCTCCTGGCTTGGTACAGATACCACTAACAAACATACACTATCGGTCTCTCTCCTAGCTTGGTACAGATACCACTAACAAGCATACACTATCGCTCTCTCTCCTGGCTTGGCACAGATACCACTAGCAAATATACACTATCGGTCTCACTCCTGACTTGGTACAGGTACCACTAACAAACATACACTATCGGTCTCACTCCTGACTTGGTACAGGTACCACTAACAAGCACACACTATCGCTCTCACTCCTGGCTTGGTACAGATACCACAAACAAACATACACTATCGCTCTCACTCCTGGCTTGGTACAGATACCACTAACAAGCATACACTATCGCTCTCTCTCCTGGCTTGGAACAGATACCACTAACAAGCATACACTATCGCTCTCACTCCTAGCTTGGAACAGACACCACTAACAAGCATGCACTATCGCTCTCTCTCTCCTGACTTGATACAGATACCACTAACAAACATACACTATCGCTCTCTCTCTCCTGGCTTGGTACAGATACCACTAACAAACATACACTGTCGCTCTCTCTCCTGGCTTGGCACAGATACCACTAACAAACATACACTGTCGGTCTCTCTCCTGGCTTGGCACAGATACCACTAACAAACATACACTGTCGCTCTCTCTCCTGGCTTGGAACAGATACCACTAACAAACATACACTATCGCTCTCACTCCTGGTTTGGTACAGATACCACTAACAAGCATACACTATCGCTCTCTCTCCTGGCTTGGTACAGATACCACTAACAAGTATACACTATCGTTCTCTCTCCTGGCTTGGTACAGATACCACTAACAAACATACACTATCGCCCTCTCTCCTGGCTTGGCACAGATACCACTAACAAGTATACACTATCGCTCTCTCTCCTGACTTGGTACAGATACCACTAACAAGCATACAATATCGCTCTCACTCCTGGCTTGGCACAGATACCACAAACAAACATACACTATCGCTCTCACTCCTGGCTTGGTACAGATACCACTAACAAGCATACACTATCGCTCTCTCTCCTGGCTTGGAACAGATACCACTAACAAGCATACACTATCGCTCTCACTCCTAGCTTGGTACAGACACCACTAACAAGCATACACTATCGCTCTCTCTCCTGACTTGATACAGATACCACTAATAAACATACACTATCGCTCTCTCTCCTGGCTTGGTACAGATACCAATAACAAACATACACTGTCGCTCTCTCTCCTGGCTTGGTACAGATACCACTAACAAGCATACACTGTCGCTCTCTCTCCTGACTTGGCACAGATACCACTAACAAGTATACACTATCGCTCTCTCTCCTGACTTGGTACAGATACCACTGACAAGCATACAATATCGCTCTCACTCCTGGCTTGGTACAGATACCACAAACAAACATACACTATCGCTCTCACTCCTGGCTTGGAACAGATACCACTAACAAACATACACTATCGCTCTCTCTCCTGGCTTGGAACAGATACCACTAACAAGCATACACTATCGCTCTCACTCCTAGCTTGGTACAGACACCACTAACAAGCATACACTATCGCTCTCTCTCCTGACTTGATACAGATACCACTAACAAGCATACACTATTGATCTCACTCCTGACTTGGCACAGATACCACTAACAAGTATACACTATCGTTCTCTCTCCTGGCTTGGTACAGATACCACTAACAAGAATACACTATCGCTCTCACTCCTGGCTTGGTACAGATACCACTAACAAGCATACACTATCGCTCTCTCTCCTGGCTTGGTACAGATACCACTAACAAGCATACACTATCGCTCTCTCTCCTGGCTTGGTACAGATACCACTAACAAGCATACACTATCGCTCTCTTTCCTGGCTTGGTACAGATACCACTAACAAGCATACACTATCGCTCTCTCTCCTGGCTTGGTACAGATACCACTAACAAACATACACTATCGGTCTCTCTCCTAGCTTGGTACAGATACCACTAACAAGCATACACTATCGCTCTCTCTCCTGGCTTGGCACAGATACCACTAGCAAATATACACTATCGGTCTCACTCCTGACTTGGTACAGGTACCACTAACAAACATACACTATCGGTCTCACTCCTGACTTGGTACAGGTACCACTAACAAGCACACACTATCGCTCTCACTCCTGGCTTGGTACAGATACCACAAACAAACATACACTATCGCTCTCACTCCTGGCTTGGTACAGATACCACTAACAAGCATACACTATCGCTCTCTCTCCTGGCTTGGAACAGATACCACTAACAAGCATACACTATCGCTCTCACTCCTAGCTTGGAACAGACACCACTAACAAGCATACACTATCGCTCTCTCTCTCCTGACTTGATACAGATACCACTAACAAACATACACTATCGCTCTCTCTCTCCTGGCTTGGTACAGATACCACTAACAAACATACACTGTCGCTCTCTCTCCTGGCTTGGCACAGATACCACTAACAAACATACACTGTCGGTCTCTCTCCTGGCTTGGCACAGATACCACTAACAAACATACACTGTCGCTCTCTCTCCTGGCTTGGAACAGATACCACTAACAAACATACACTATCGCTCTCACTCCTGGTTTGGTACAGATACCACTAACAAGCATACACTATCGCTCTCTCTCCTGGCTTGGTACAGATACCACTAACAAGTATACACTATCGTTCTCTCTCCTGGCTTGGTACAGATACCACTAACAAACATACACTATCGCCCTCTCTCCTGGCTTGGCACAGATACCACTAACAAGTATACACTATCGCTCTCTCTCCTGACTTGGTACAGATACCACTAACAAGCATACAATATCGCTCTCACTCCTGGCTTGGCACAGATACCACAAACAAACATACACTATCGCTCTCACTCCTGGCTTGGTACAGATACCACTAACAAGCATACACTATCGCTCTCTCTCCTGGCTTGGAACAGATACCACTAACAAGCATACACTATCGCTCTCACTCCTAGCTTGGTACAGACACCACTAACAAGCATACACTATCGCTCTCTCTCCTGACTTGATACAGATACCACTAATAAACATACACTATCGCTCTCTCTCCTGGCTTGGTACAGATACCAATAACAAACATACACTGTCGCTCTCTCTCCTGGCTTGGCACAGATACCACTAACAAGCATACACTGTCGCTCTCTCTCCTGGCTTGGTACAGATACCACTAACAAACATACACTGTCGCTCTCTCTCCTGGCTTGGTACATATACCACTAACAAACATACACTATCGGTCTCTCTCCTGGCTTGGTTTAGATACCACTAACAAGCATACACTATCGCTCTCTCTCCTGGCTTGGCACAGATATCACTAACAAACATACACTATCGGTCTCTCTCCTGACTTGGTACAGGTACCACTAACAAGCATACACTATCGGTCTCACTCCTGACTTGGTACAGGTACCACTAACAAGCATACACTCTCGCTCTCACTCCTGGCTTGATACAGATACCACTAACAAACATACACTATCGGTCCCACTCCTGACTTGGTACAGATACCACCAACAAACATACACTATCGCTTTCACTCCTGGCTTGGTACAGATATCACTAATAAGCATACACTCTCGCTCTCACTCCTGGCTTGATACAGATACCACTAACAAGCATACACTATCGCTCTCTCTCCTGACTTGGCACAGATACCACTAACAAGTATACACTATCGCTCTCTCTCCTGACTTGGTACAGATACCACTAACAAGCATACAATATCGCTCTCACTCCTGGCTTGGTACAGATACCACAAACAAACATACACTATCGCTCTCACTCCTGGCTTGGAACAGATACCACTAACAAACATACACTATCGCTCTCTCTCCTGGCTTGGAACAGATACCACTAACAAGCATACACTATCGCTCTCACTCCTAGCTTGGTACAGACACCACTAACAAGCATACACTATCGCTCTCTCTCCTGACTTGATACAGATACCACTAACAAGCATACACTATCGATCTCACTCCTGACTTGGCACAGATACCACTAACAAGTATACACTATCGTTCTCTCTCCTGGCTTGGTACAGATACCACTAACAAGAATACACTATCGCTCTCACTCCTGGCTTGGTACAGATACCACTAACAAGCATACACTATCGCTCTCTCTCCTGGCTTGGTACAGATACCACTAACAAGCATACACTATCGCTCTCTCTCCTGGCTTGGTACAGATACCACTAACAAGCATACACTATCGCTCTCTTTCCTGGCTTGGTACAGATACCACTAACAAGCATACACTATCGCTCTCTCTCCTGGCTTGGTACAGATACCACTAACAAACATACACTATCGGTCTCTCTCCTAGCTTGGTACAGATACCACTAACAAGCATACACTATCGCTCTCTCTCCTGGCTTGGCACAGATACCACTAGCAAATATACACTATCGGTCTCACTCCTGACTTGGTACAGGTACCACTAACAAACATACACTATCGGTCTCACTCCTGACTTGGTACAGGTACCACTAACAAGCACACACTATCGCTCTCACTCCTGGCTTGGTACATATACCACAAACAAACATACACTATCGCTCTCACTCCTGGCTTGGTACAGATACCACTAACAAGCATACACTATCGCTCTCTCTCCTGGCTTGGAACAGATACCACTAACAAGCATACACTATCGCTCTCACTCCTAGCTTGGAACAGACACCACTAACAAGCATACACTATCGCTCTCTCTCTCCTGACTTGATACAGATACCACTAACAAACATACACTATCGCTCTCTCTCTCCTGGCTTGGTACAGATACCACTAACAAACATACACTGTCGCTCTCTCTCCTGGCTTGGCACAGATACCACTAACAAACATACACTGTCGGTCTCTCTCCTGGCTTGGCACAGATACCACTAACAAACATACACTGTCGCTCTCTCTCCTGGCTTGGAACAGATACCACTAACAAACATACACTATCGCTCTCACTCCTGGTTTGGTACAGATACCACTAACAAGCATACACTATCGCTCTCTCTCCTGGCTTGGTACAGATACCACTAACAAGTATACACTATCGTTCTCTCTCCTGGCTTGGTACAGATACCACTAACAAACATACACTATCGCCCTCTCTCCTGGCTTGGCACAGATACCACTAACAAGTATACACTATCGTTCTCTCTCCTGGCTTGGTACAGATACCACTAACAAGAATACACTATCGCTCTCACTCCTGGCTTGGTACAGATACCACTAACAAGCATACACTATCGCTCTCTCTCTTGGCTTGGAACAGATACCACTAACAAGCATACACTATCGCTCTCTCCCCTGGCTTGGTACAGATACCACTAACAAGCATACACTATCGCTCTCTCTCCTGGCTTGGTACAGATACCACTAACAAGCATACACTATCGCTCTCTCTCCTGGCTTGGTACAGATACCACTAACAAACATACACTATCGGTTTCTCTCCTGGCTTGGCACAGATACCACTAACAAGCATACACTATCGCTCTCTCTCCTGGCTTGGTACAGATACCACTAACAAACATACACTATCGGTCTCACTCCTGACTTGGTACAGGTACCACTAACAAACATACACTATCGGTCTCACTCCTGACTTGGTACAGGTACCACTAACAAGCATACACTCTCACTCTCACTCCTGGCTTGATACAGATACCACTAACAAACATACACTATCGCTCTCACTCCTGACTTGGTACAGATACCACTAACAAGTATACACTATCGTTCTCTCTCCTGGCTTGGTACAGATACCACTAACAAGAATACACTATCGCTCTCACTCCTGGCTTGGTACAGATACCACTAACAAGCATACACTATCGCTCTCTCTCTTGGCTTGGAACAGATACCACTAACAAGCATACACTATCGCTCTCTCCCCTGGCTTGGTACAGATACCACTAACAAGCATACACTATCGCTCTCTCTCCTGGCTTGGTACAGATACCACTAACAAGCATACACTATCGCTCTCTCTCCTGGCTTGGTACAGATACCACTAACAAACATACACTATCGGTTTCTCTCCTGGCTTGGTACAGATACCACTAACAAGCATACACTATCGCTCTCTCTCCTGGCTTGGTACAGATACCACTAACAAACATACACTATCGGTCTCACTCCTGACTTGGTACAGGTACCACTAACAAACATACACTATCGGTCTCACTCCTGACTTGGTACAGGTACCACTAACAAGCATACACTCTCACTCTCACTCCTGGCTTGATACAGATACCACTAACAAACATACACTATCGCTCTCACTCCTGACTTGGTACAGATACCACTAACAAGCATACACTATCGCTCTCTCTCCTGGCTTGGAACAGATACCACTAACAAGCATACACTATCGCTCTCACTCCTAGCTTGGTACAGACACCACTAACAAGCATACACTATCGCTCTCTCTCCTGACTTGATACAGATACCACTAACAAGCATACACTATCGATCTCACTCCTGACTTGGCACAGATACCATTAACAAGCATACACTATCGCTCGCTCTCCTGGCTTGGTACAGATACCACTAACAAACATACACTATCGCTCTCACTCCTGACTTGGCACAGATACCACTAACAAGCATACACTATCGCTCTCTCTCCTGGCTTGGTACAGATACCACTAACAAACATACACTATCGCTCTCTCTCCTGGCTTGGTACAAATACCACTAACAGGCATACACTATCGCCCTCTCTCCTGGCTTGGCACAGATACCACTATCAAGCATACACTATCGTTCTCTCTCCTGGCTTGGTACATATACCACTAACAAACATACACTATCGCTCTCTCTCCTGGCTTGGTACAGATACCACTAACAAGTATACACTATCGCTCTCTCTCCTGGCTTGGTACAGATACCACTAACAAGCATACACTATCGCTCTCACTCCTGCCTTGGAACAAATACCACTAACAAGCATACACTATCGCTCTCACTCCTGACTTGGCACAGATACCGCTAACAAACATACACTATCGCTCTCTCTCCTGGCTTAGTACAGATACCACTAACAAGCATACACTATCGCTCTCACTCCTGGCTTGGTACATATACCACTAACAAACATACACTATAGCTCTCTCTCCTGGCTTGATACAGATACCACTAACAAGCATACACTATCGCTCTCACTCCTGGCTTGGTACAGATACCACTAACAAGCATACACTATCGCTCTCTCTCCTGGCTTGGTACAGATACCACTAACAAGCATACACTATCGCCCTCTCTCCTGGCTTGGTACAGACACCACTAACAAGCATACACTATCGCTCTCTCTCCTGGCTTGGTACAGATGCCACTAACAAGCATACACTATCGCTCTCTCTCCTGGCTTGGTACAGATACCACTAACAAACTTACACTATCGGTCTCTCTCCTGGCTTGGCACAGATACCACTAACAAGCATACACTATCGCTCTCTCTCCTAGCTTGGTACAGATACCACTAACAAACATACACTATCGGTCTCACTCCTGACTTGGTACAGGTACCACTAACAAACATACACTATCGGTCTCACTCCTGACTTGGTACAGGTACCACTAACAAGCATACACTATCTCTCTCACTCCTGGCTTGATACAGATACCACTAACAAACATACACTATCGGTCTCACTCCTGACTTGGTACAGGTACCACTAACAAGCACACACTATCGGTCTCACTCCTGACTTGGTACAGGTACCACTAACAAGCACACACTATCGCTCTCACTCCTGGCTTGGTACAGATACCACAAACAAACATACACTATCGCTCTCACTCCTGGCTTGGTACAGATACCACTAACAAGCATACACTATCGCTCTCTCTCCTGGCTTGGAACAGATACCACTAACAAGCATACACTATCGCTCTCACTCCTAGCTTGGAACAGACACCACTAACAAGCATACACTATCGCTCTCTCTCTCCTGACTTGATACAGATACCACTAACAAACATACACTATCGCTCTCTCTCTCCTGGCTTGGTACAGATACCACTAACAAACATACACTGTCGCTCTCTCTCCTGGCTTGGCACAGATACCACTAACAAACATACACTGTCGGTCTCTCTCCTGGCTTGGCACAGATACCACTAACAAACATACACTGTCGCTCTCTCTCCTGGCTTGGAACAGATACCACTAACAAACATACACTATCGCTCTCACTCCTGGTTTGGTACAGATACCACTAACAAGCATACACTATCGCTCTCTCTCCTGGCTTGGTACAGATACCACTAACAAGTATACACTATCGTTCTCTCTCCTGGCTTGGCACAGATACCACTAACAAACATACACTATCGCCCTCTCTCCTGGCTTGGCACAGATACCACTAACAAGTATACACTATCGCTCTCTCTCCTGACTTGGTACAGATACCACTAACAAGCATACAATATCGCTCTCACTCCTGGCTTGGCACAGATACCACAAACAAACATACACTATCGCTCTCACTCCTGGCTTGGTACAGATACCACTAACAAGCATACACTATCGCTCTCTCTCCTGGCTTGGAACAGATACCACTAACAAGCATACACTATCGCTCTCACTCCTAGCTTGGTACAGACACCACTAACAAGCATACACTATCGCTCTCTCTCCTGACTTGATACAGATACCACTAATAAACATACACTATCGCTCTCTCTCCTGGCTTGGTACAGATACCAATAACAAACATACACTGTCGCTCTCTCTCCTGGCTTGGTACAGATACCACTAACAAGCATACACTGTCGCTCTCTCTCCTGGCTTGGTACAGATACCACTAACAAACATACACTGTCGCTCTCTCTCCTGGCTTGGTACATATACCACTAACAAACATACACTATCGGTCTCTCTCCTGGCTTGGTTTAGATACCACTAACAAGCATACACTATCGCTCTCTCTCCTGGCTTGGCACAGATATCACTAACAAACATACACTATCGGTCTCTCTCCTGACTTGGTACAGGTACCACTAACAAGCATACACTATCGGTCTCACTCCTGACTTGGTACAGGTACCACTAACAAGCATACACTCTCGCTCTCACTCCTGGCTTGATACAGATACCACTAACAAACATACACTATCGGTCCCACTCCTGACTTGGTACAGATACCACCAACAAACATACACTATCGCTTTCACTCCTGGCTTGGTACAGATATCACTAACAAGCATACACTCTCGCTCTCACTCCTGGCTTGATACAGATACCACTAACAAGCATACACTATCGCTCTCTCTCCTGACTTGGCACAGATACCACTAACAAGTATACACTATCGCTCTCTCTCCTGACTTGGTACAGATACCACTAACAAGCATACAATATCGCTCTCACTCCTGGCTTGGTACAGATACCACAAACAAACATACACTATCGCTCTCACTCCTGGCTTGGAACAGATACCACTAACAAACATACACTATCGCTCTCTCTCCTGGCTTGGAACAGATACCACTAACAAGCATACACTATCGCTCTCACTCCTAGCTTGGTACAGACACCACTAACAAGCATACACTATCGCTCTCTCTCCTGACTTGATACAGATACCACTAACAAGCATACACTATCGATCTCACTCCTGACTTGGCACAGATACCACTAACAAGTATACACTATCGTTCTCTCTCCTGGCTTGGTACAGATACCACTAACAAGAATACACTATCGCTCTCACTCCTGGCTTGGTACAGATACCACTAACAAGCATACACTATCGCTCTCTCTCCTGGCTTGGTACAGATACCACTAACAAGCATACACTATCGCTCTCTCTCCTGGCTTGGTACAGATACCACTAACAAGCATACACTATCGCTCTCTTTCCTGGCTTGGTACAGATACCACTAACAAGCATACACTATCGCTCTCTCTCCTGGCTTGGTACAGATACCACTAACAAACATACACTATCGGTCTCTCTCCTAGCTTGGTACAGATACCACTAACAAGCATACACTATCGCTCTCTCTCCTGGCTTGGCACAGATACCACTAGCAAATATACACTATCGGTCTCACTCCTGACTTGGTACAGGTACCACTAACAAACATACACTATCGGTCTCACTCCTGACTTGGTACAGGTACCACTAACAAGCACACACTATCGCTCTCACTCCTGGCTTGGTACATATACCACAAACAAACATACACTATCGCTCTCACTCCTGGCTTGGTACAGATACCACTAACAAGCATACACTATCGCTCTCTCTCCTGGCTTGGAACAGATACCACTAACAAGCATACACTATCGCTCTCACTCCTAGCTTGGAACAGACACCACTAACAAGCATACACTATCGCTCTCTCTCTCCTGACTTGATACAGATACCACTAACAAACATACACTATCGCTCTCTCTCTCCTGGCTTGGTACAGATACCACTAACAAACATACACTGTCGCTCTCTCTCCTGGCTTGGCACAGATACCACTAACAAACATACACTGTCGGTCTCTCTCCTGGCTTGGCACAGATACCACTAACAAACATACACTGTCGCTCTCTCTCCTGGCTTGGAACAGATACCACTAACAAACATACACTATCGCTCTCACTCCTGGTTTGGTACAGATACCACTAACAAGCATACACTATCGCTCTCTCTCCTGGCTTGGTACAGATACCACTAACAAGTATACACTATCGTTCTCTCTCCTGGCTTGGTACAGATACCACTAACAAACATACACTATCGCCCTCTCTCCTGGCTTGGCACAGATACCACTAACAAGTATACACTATCGTTCTCTCTCCTGGCTTGGTACAGATACCACTAACAAGAATACACTATCGCTCTCACTCCTGGCTTGGTACAGATACCACTAACAAGCATACACTATCGCTCTCTCTCTTGGCTTGGAACAGATACCACTAACAAGCATACACTATCGCTCTCTCCCCTGGCTTGGTACAGATACCACTAACAAGCATACACTATCGCTCTCTCTCCTGGCTTGGTACAGATACCACTAACAAGCATACACTATCGCTCTCTCTCCTGGCTTGGTACAGATACCACTAACAAACATACACTATCGGTTTCTCTCCTGGCTTGGCACAGATACCACTAACAAGCATACACTATCGCTCTCTCTCCTGGCTTGGTACAGATACCACTAACAAACATACACTATCGGTCTCACTCCTGACTTGGTACAGGTACCACTAACAAACATACACTATCGGTCTCACTCCTGACTTGGTACAGGTACCACTAACAAGCATACACTCTCACTCTCACTCCTGGCTTGATACAGATACCACTAACAAACATACACTATCGCTCTCACTCCTGACTTGGTACAGATACCACTAACAAGTATACACTATCGTTCTCTCTCCTGGCTTGGTACAGATACCACTAACAAGAATACACTATCGCTCTCACTCCTGGCTTGGTACAGATACCACTAACAAGCATACACTATCGCTCTCTCTCTTGGCTTGGAACAGATACCACTAACAAGCATACACTATCGCTCTCTCCCCTGGCTTGGTACAGATACCACTAACAAGCATACACTATCGCTCTCTCTCCTGGCTTGGTACAGATACCACTAACAAGCATACACTATCGCTCTCTCTCCTGGCTTGGTACAGATACCACTAACAAACATACACTATCGGTTTCTCTCCTGGCTTGGTACAGATACCACTAACAAGCATACACTATCGCTCTCTCTCCTGGCTTGGTACAGATACCACTAACAAACATACACTATCGGTCTCACTCCTGACTTGGTACAGGTACCACTAACAAACATACACTATCGGTCTCACTCCTGACTTGGTACAGGTACCACTAACAAGCATACACTCTCACTCTCACTCCTGGCTTGATACAGATACCACTAACAAACATACACTATCGCTCTCACTCCTGACTTGGTACAGATACCACTAACAAGCATACACTATCGCTCTCTCTCCTGGCTTGGAACAGATACCACTAACAAGCATACACTATCGCTCTCACTCCTAGCTTGGTACAGACACCACTAACAAGCATACACTATCGCTCTCTCTCCTGACTTGATACAGATACCACTAACAAGCATACACTATCGATCTCACTCCTGACTTGGCACAGATACCATTAACAAGCATACACTATCGCTCGCTCTCCTGGCTTGGTACAGATACCACTAACAAACATACACTATCGCTCTCACTCCTGACTTGGCACAGATACCACTAACAAGCATACACTATCGCTCTCTCTCCTGGCTTGGTACAGATACCACTAACAAACATACACTATCGCTCTCTCTCCTGGCTTGGTACAAATACCACTAACAGGCATACACTATCGCCCTCTCTCCTGGCTTGGCACAGATACCACTATCAAGCATACACTATCGTTCTCTCTCCTGGCTTGGTACATATACCACTAACAAACATACACTATCGCTCTCTCTCCTGGCTTGGTACAGATACCACTAACAAGTATACACTATCGCTCTCTCTCCTGGCTTGGTACAGATACCACTAACAAGCATACACTATCGCTCTCACTCCTGCCTTGGAACAAATACCACTAACAAGCATACACTATCGCTCTCACTCCTGACTTGGCACAGATACCGCTAACAAACATACACTATCGCTCTCTCTCCTGGCTTAGTACAGATACCACTAACAAGCATACACTATCGCTCTCACTCCTGGCTTGGTACATATACCACTAACAAACATACACTATAGCTCTCTCTCCTGGCTTGATACAGATACCACTAACAAGCATACACTATCGCTCTCACTCCTGGCTTGGTACAGATACCACTAACAAGCATACACTATCGCTCTCTCTCCTGGCTTGGTACAGATACCACTAACAAGCATACACTATCGCCCTCTCTCCTGGCTTGGTACAGACACCACTAACAAGCATACACTATCGCTCTCTCTCCTGGCTTGGTACAGATGCCACTAACAAGCATACACTATCGCTCTCTCTCCTGGCTTGGTACAGATACCACTAACAAACTTACACTATCGGTCTCTCTCCTGGCTTGGCACAGATACCACTAACAAGCATACACTATCGCTCTCTCTCCTAGCTTGGTACAGATACCACTAACAAACATACACTATCGGTCTCACTCCTGACTTGGTACAGGTACCACTAACAAACATACACTATCGGTCTCACTCCTGACTTGGTACAGGTACCACTAACAAGCATACACTATCTCTCTCACTCCTGGCTTGATACAGATACCACTAACAAACATACACTATCGGTCTCACTCCTGACTTGGTACAGGTACCACTAACTAACATACACTATCGCTCTCACTCCTGGCTTGGTACAGATACCACTAACAAGCATACACTATCGCTCTCACTCCTGGCTTGATATAGATACCACTAACAAGCATACACTATCGCTCTCTCTCCTGACTTGGCACAGATACCACTAACAAGTATACACTATCGCTCTCTCTCCTGACTTGGTACAGATACCACTAAAAAGCATAAACTATCGCTCTCACTCCTGGCTTGGTACATATACCACTAACAAACACACACTATCGCTCTCACTCCTGGCTTGGTACAGATACCACTAACAAGCATACACTATCGCTCTCACTCCTGGCTTGGAACAGATACCACTAACAAGCATACACTATCGCTCTCACTCCTGGCTTGGAACAGACACCACTAACAAGCATACACTATCGCTCTCTCTCCTGACTTGATACAGATACCACTAACAAGCATATACTATCGATCTCTCTCCTGACTTGGCACAGATACCACTAACAAGCATACACTATCGCTCTCTCTCCTGGCTTGGTACAGATACCACTAACAAACATACACTATCGCTCTCATTCCTGACTTGGCACAGATACCACTAACAAGCATACACTATCGCTCTCTCTCCTGGCTTGGTACAGATACCACAAACAAACATACACTATCGCTCTCTCTCCTGGCTTGGAACAAATACCACTAACAAGCATACACTATCGCTCTCTCTCCTGGCTTGGTACAGATACCACTATCAAGCATACACTATCGTTCTCTCTCCTGGCTTGGTACATATACCACTAACAAACATACACTATCGATCTCTCTCCTGGCTTGGAACAGATACCACTAACAAGTATACACTATCGCTCTCTCTCCTCGCTTGGTACAGATACCACTAACAAGCATACACTATCGCTCTCACTCCTGGCTTTGTAAAGATACCACTAACAAGCATACACTATCGCTCTCTCTCTCCTGGCTTAGTACAGATACCACTAACAAGCATACACTATCGCTCTCACTCCTGGCTTGGTACAGATACCACTAACAAGCATTCACTATCGCTCTCTCTCCTGGCTTGGCACAGGTACCACTAACAAGCATACACTATAGCTCTCTCTCCTGGCTTGGTACAGATACCACTAACAATCATACACTGTCGCTCTCTCTCCTGGCTTGGCACAGGTACCACTAACAAGCATACACTATCGTTCTCTCTCCTGGCTTGGAACAGATACCACTAACAAGCATACACTATCGTTTTCTCTCCTGGCTTGGTACAGATACCACTAACAAACATACACTATCGCTCTCTCTCCTGGCTTGGAACAGATACCACTAACAAACATACACTATCGTTCTCTCTCTCCTGGCTTGGTACAGATACCATTACCAAACATACACTATCGCTCTCTCTCTCCTAGCTTGGTACAGGTACCACTAACAAGCATACACTATCGTTCTCTCTCCTGGCTTGGCACAGATACCACTAACAAGCATACACTATCGCTCTCTCTCCTGGTTTGGTACATATACCACTAACAAACATGCACTATCGCTCTCTCTCCTGGCTTGGTACAGATACCACTAACAAGCATACACTATCGCTCTCTCTCCTGGCTTGTTACATATACCACTAACAAGCATACACTATCGCTCTCTCTCCTAGCTTGGTACATATACCACTAACAAGCATACACTATCGCTCTCTCTCCTGGCTTGGTACATATACCACTAACAAACATACACTATCGCTCTCTCTCCTGGCTTGGTACAGATACCACTAACAAACATACACTATCGCTCTCTCTCCTGGCTTGGTACAGGTACCACTAACAAGCATTCACTATCGCTCTCTCTCCTGGCTTGGTACATATACCACTAACAAGCATACACTATCGCTCTCTCTCCTGGCTTGGTACAGATACCACTAACAAGCATTCACTATCGCTCTCTCTCCTGGCTTGGCACAGGTACCACTAACAAGCATACACTATAGCTCTCTCTCCTGGCTTGGTACAGATACCACTAACAAACATACACTATCGCTCTCTCTCCTGGCTTGGCACAGGTACCACTAACAAGCATACACTATCGTTCTCTCTCCTGGCTTGGAACAGATACCACTAACAAGCATACACTATCGTTTTCTCTCCTGGCTTGGTACAGATACCACTAACAAACATACACTATCGCTCTCTCTCCTGGCTTGGAACAGATACCACTAACAAACATACACTATCGCTCTCTCTCTCCTGGCTTGGTACAGATACCATTACCAAACATACACTATCGCTCTCTCTCCTGGCTTGGTACAGGTACCACTAACAAGCATACACTATCGTTCTCTCTCCTGGCTTGGTACAGATACCACTAACAAGCATACACTATCGCTCTCTCTCCTGGTTTGGTACATATACCACTAACAAACATGCACTATCGCTCTCTCTCCTGGCTTGGTACAGATACCACTAACAAGCATACACTATCGCTCTCTCTCCTGGCTTGTTACATATACCACTAACAAGCATACACTATCGCTCTCTCTCCTGGCTTGGTACATATACCACTAACAAGCATACACTATCGCTCTCTCTCCTGGCTTGGTACATATACCACTAACAAACATACACTATCGCTCTCTCTCCTGGCTTGGTACAGATACCACTAACAAACATACACTATCGCTCTCTCTCCTGGCTTGGTACAGGTACCACTAACAAGCATTCACTATCGCTCTCTCTCCTGGCTTGGTACATATACCACTAACAAGCATACACTATCGCTCTCTCTCCTGGCTTGGTACATATACCACTAACAAACATACACTATCGCTCTCTCTCCTGGCTTGGTACAGATACCACTAACAAACATACACTATCGCTCTCTCTCCTGCCTTGGTACAGGTACCACTAACAAGCATACACTATCGTTCTCTCTCCTGGCTTGGAACAGATACCACTAACAAGCATACACTATCGCTCTCTCTCCTGGCTTGGTACATATCCCACTAACAAGCATACACTATCGCTCTCTCTCCTGGCTTGGTACAGATACCACTAACAAGCATATACTATCGCTCTCTCTCCTGACTTGGTACAGGTACCACTAACTAGCATACACTATCGCTCTCTCTCCTGGCTTGGTACATATACCACTAACAAACATACACTATCGCTCTCACTCCTGGCTTGGCACAGATACCACTAACAAGTATACACTATCGCTCTCTCACCTGGCTTGGTACATATACCACTAACAAGCATAAACTATCACTCTCTCTCTCCTGGTTTGCTACAGGTACCACTAACAAACATACACTATCGCTCTCTCTACTGGCTTGGTACAGATACCACTAACAAGCATACACTATCGCTCTCTCTCCTGGCTTGGTACAGGTATCACTAACAAGCATACACTATCGCTCTCTCCTGGCTTGCAACAGATACCACTAACAAACATACACTATCGTTCTCTCTCCTGACTTGTTACATATACTACTAACAAGCATACACTATCGCTCTCTCTCCTGGCTTGGTACATATACCACTAACAAGCATACACTATCGCTCTCTCTCCTGGCTTGGTACATATACCACTAACAAACATACACTATCGCTCTCTCTCCTGGCTTGGTACAGATACCACTAACAAACATACACTATCGCTCTCTCTCCTGGCTTGGTACAGGTACCACTAACAAGCATTCACTATCGCTCTCTCTCCTGGCTTGGTACATATACCACTAACAAGCATACACTATCGCTCTCTCTCCTGGCTTGGTACATATACCACTAACAAACATACACTATCGCTCTCTCTCCTGGCTTGGTACAGATACCACTAACAAACATACACTATCGCTCTCTCTCCTGCCTTGGTACAGGTACCACTAACAAGCATACACTATCGTTCTCTCTCCTGGCTTGGAACAGATACCACTAACAAGCATACACTATCGCTCTCTCTCCTGGCTTGGTACATATCCCACTAACAAGCATACACTATCGCTCTCTCTCCTGGCTTGGTACAGATACCACTAACAAGCATATACTATCGCTCTCTCTCCTGACTTGGTACAGGTACCACTAACTAGCATACACTATCGCTCTCTCTCCTGGCTTGGTACATATACCACTAACAAACATACACTATCGCTCTCACTCCTGGCTTGGTACAGATACCACTAACAAGTATACACTATCGCTCTCTCACCTGGCTTGGTACATATACCACTAACAAGCATAAACTATCACTCTCTCTCTCCTGGTTTGCTACAGGTACCACTAACAAACATACACTATCGCTCTCTCTACTGGCTTGGTACAGATACCACTAACAAGCATACACTATCGCTCTCTCTCCTGGCTTGGTACAGGTATCACTAACAAGCATACACTATCGCTCTCACTCCTGCCTTGGAACAGATACCACTAACAAGCATACACTATAGCTCTCACTCCTGCCTTGGTACAGATACCACTAACAAGCATTCACTATCGCTCTCTCTCCTGGCTTGGTACAGGTATCACTAACAAGCATACACTATAGCTCTCTCTCCTGGCTTGGTACAGATACCACTAACAAACATACACTATCGCTCTCTCTCCTGGCTTGGCACAGGTACCACTAACAAGCATACACTATCGTTCTCTCTCCTGGCTTGGAACAGATACCACTAACAAGCATACACTATCATTCTCTCTCCTGGCTTGGTACAGATACCACTAACAAACATACACTATCGCTCTCTCTCCTGGCTTGGTACAGATACCACTAACAAACATACACTATCGCTCTCTCTCTCCTGGCTTGGTACAGATACCATTACCAAACATACACTATCGCTCTCTCTCCTGGCTTGGTACAGGTACCACTAACAAGTATACACTATCATTCTCTCTCCTGGCTTGGCACAGATACCACTAACAAGCATACACTATCGCTCTCTCTCCTGGCTTGGTACATATACCACTAACAAACATACACTATCGCTCTCTCTCCTGGCTTGGTACAGATACCACTAACAAGCATTCACTATCGCTCTCTCTCCTGGCTTGGTACATATACCACTAACAAGCATACACTATCGCTCTCTCTCCTGGCTTGGTACATATACCACTAACAAGCATACACTATCGCTCTATCTCCTGGCTTGGTACATATACCACTAACAAACATACACTATCGCTCTCTCTCCTGGCTTGGTACAGATACCACTAACAAACATACACTATCGCTCTCTCTCCTGGCTTGGTAAAGGTACCACTAACAAGCATACACTATCGTTCTCCCTCCTGGCTTGGTACAGATACCACTAACAAGCATACACTATCGCTCTCTCTCCTGGCTTGGTACATATCCAACTAACAAGCATACACTATCGCTCTCTCTCCTGGCTTGGTACAGATACCACTAACAAGCATACACTATCGCTCTCTCTCCTGACTTGGTACAGGTACCACTATCAAGCATACACTATCGCTCTCTCTCCTGGCTTGGTACATATACCACTAACAAACATACACTATTGCTCTCACTCCTGGCTTGGTACAGATACCACTAACAAGCATAAACTATCACTCTCTCTCTCCTGGTTTGGTACATATACCACTAACAAACATACACTATCGTTCTCTCTCCTGGCTTGGTACAGATACCACTAACAAGCATACACTATCGCTCTCTCTCCTTGCTTGGTACAGGTATCACTAACAAGCATACACTATCGCTCTCACTCCTGCCTTGGAACAGATACCACTAACAAGCATACACTATAGCTCTCACTCCTGCCTTGGTACAAATACCACTAACAAACATACACTGTCGCTCTCTCTCCTGGCTTGGTACAGATACCACTAACAAACATACACTATCGCTCTCTCTCCTGGCTTGGTACAGGTATCACTAACAAGCATACACTATAGCTCTCACTCCTGCCTTGGTACAGATACCACTAACAAGCATATACTATCGCTCTCTCTCCTGGCTTGGTACAGGTACCACTAACAAGCATACACTATCGTTCTCTCTCCTGGCTTGGTACAGATACCACTAACAAGCATACGCTATCGCTCTCACTCCTGGCTTGGTACAGATACCACTAACAAGCATACACTATCGCCCTCTCTCCTGGCTTGGTACAGATACCACTAACAAACATACACTATCGCTCTCTCTCCTGGCTTGGTACAGATACCACTAACAAGCATACACTATCGCCATCTCTCCTGGCTTGGTACAGATACCACTAACAAACATACACTATCGCTCTCTCTCCTGGCTTGGTACAGATACCACTAACAAACATACTCTATCGCTCTCTCTCCTGGCTTGGTACAGATACCACTAACAAACATACTCTATCGCTCTCTCTCCTGGCTTGGTACATATACCACTAACAAACATACACTATCGCTCTCTCTCCTGGCTTGGCACAGATACCACTAACAAACATACACTATCGCTCTCTCTCCTGGCTTGATACAGATACCACTAACAAACATACACTATCGCTCTCTCTCCTGGCTTGGTACAGATACCACTAACAAACATACACTATCGCTCTCTCTCCTGGCTTGGTACAGGTACCACTAACAAGCATACACAATCGTTCTCTCTCCTGGCTTGGTACAGATACCACTAACAAGCATACACTATCGCTCTCTCTCCTGGCTTGGTACATATACCACTAACAAACATACACTATCGCTCTCTCTCCTGGCTTGCAACAGATACCACTAACAAACATACACTATCGCTCTCTCTCCTGGCTTGGTACATGTACCACTAACAAGAATACACTATCGTTCTCTCTCCTGGCTTGGCACAGATACCACTAACAAGCATACACTATCGCTCTCTCTCCTGGCTTGGTACAGATACCACTAACAAACATACACTATCGCTCTCTCTCCTGGCTTGGAACAGATACCACTAACAACCATACACTATTGCTCTCTCTCCTTGCTTGGTACAGGTACCACTAACAAGCATACTCTATCGCTCTCTCTCCTGGCTTGGTACATATACCACTAACAAACATACACTATCGCTCTCTCTCCTGGCTTGGAACAGATACCACTAACAAACATACACTATCGCTCTCTCTCCTGGCTTGGTACAGATACCACTAACAAACATACTCTATCGATCTCTCTCCTGGCTTGGTACATATACCACTAACAAACATACACTATCGCTCTTTCTCCTGGCTTGGTACAGATACCACTAACAAACATACACTATCGCTCTCTCTCCTGGCTTGATACAGATACCACTAACAAACATACATACACTATCGCTCTCTCTCCTGGCTTGGTACAGATACCACTAACAAACATACACTATCGCTCTCTCTCCTGGCTTGGTACAGGTACCACTAACAAGCATACACTATCGTTCTCTCTCCTGGCTTGGTACAGATCCCACTAACAAGCATACACTATCGCTCTCTCTCCTGGCTTGGTACAGGTACCACTAACAAGCATTCACTATCGCTCTCTCTCCTGGCTTGGTACATATACCACTAACAAGCATACACTATCGCTCTCTCTCCTGGCTTGGTACATATACCACTAACAAACATACACTATCGCTCTCTCTCCTGGCTTGGTACAGGTACCACTAACAAGCATTCACTATCGCTCTCTCTCCTGGCTTGGTACATATACCACTAACAAGCATACACTATCGCTCTCTCTCCTGGCTTGGTACATATACCACTAACAAACATACACTATCGCTCTCTCTCCTGGCTTGGTACAGATACCACTAACAAACATACACTATCGCTCTCTCTCCTGCCTTGGTACAGGTACCACTAACAAGCATACACTATCGTTCTCTCTCCTGGCTTGGAACAGATACCACTAACAAGCATACACTATCGCTCTCTCTCCTGGCTTGGTACATATCCCACTAACAAGCATACACTATCGCTCTCTCTCCTGGCTTGGTACAGATACCACTAACAAGCATATACTATCGCTCTCTCTCCTGACTTGGTACAGGTACCACTAACTAGCATACACTATCGCTCTCTCTCCTGGCTTGGTACATATACCACTAACAAACATACACTATCGCTCTCACTCCTGGCTTGGTACAGATACCACTAACAAGTATACACTATCGCTCTCTCACCTGGCTTGGTACATATACCACTAACAAGCATAAACTATCACTCTCTCTCTCCTGGTTTGCTACAGGTACCACTAACAAACATACACTATCGCTCTCTCTACTGGCTTGGTACAGATACCACTAACAAGCATACACTATCGCTCTCTCTCCTGGCTTGGTACAGGTATCACTAACAAGCATACACTATCGCTCTCACTCCTGCCTTGGAACAGATACCACTAACAAGCATACACTATAGCTCTCACTCCTGCCTTGGTACAGATACCACTAACAAGCATTCACTATCGCTCTCTCTCCTGGCTTGGTACAGGTATCACTAACAAGCATACACTATAGCTCTCTCTCCTGGCTTGGTACAGATACCACTAACAAACATACACTATCACTCTCTCTCCTGGCTTGGCACAGGTACCACTAACAAGCATACACTATCGTTCTCTCTCCTGGCTTGGAACAGATACCACTAACAAGCATACACTATCATTCTCTCTCCTGGCTTGGTACAGATACCACTAACAAACATACACTATCGCTCTCTCTCCTGGCTTGGTACAGATACCACTAACAAACATACACTATCGCTCTCTCTCTCCTGGCTTGGTACAGATACCATTACCAAACATACACTATCGCTCTCTCTCCTGGCTTGGTACAGGTACCACTAACAAGTATACACTATCATTCTCTCTCCTGGCTTGGCACAGATACCACTAACAAGCATACACTATCGCTCTCTCTCCTGGCTTGGTACATATACCACTAACAAACATACACTATCGCTCTCTCTCCTGGCTTGGTACAGATACCACTAACAAGCATTCACTATCGCTCTCTCTCCTGGCTTGGTACATATACCACTAACAAGCATACACTATCGCTCTCTCTCCTGGCTTGGTACATATACCACTAACAAGCATACACTATCGCTCTATCTCCTGGCTTGGTACATATACCACTAACAAACATACACTATCGCTCTCTCTCCTGGCTTGGTACAGATACCACTAACAAACATACACTATCGCTCTCTCTCCTGGCTTGGTAAAGGTACCACTAACAAGCATACACTATCGTTCTCCCTCCTGGCTTGGTACAGATACCACTAACAAGCATACACTATCGCTCTCTCTCCTGGCTTGGTACATATCCAACTAACAAGCATACACTATCGCTCTCTCTCCTGGCTTGGTACAGATACCACTAACAAGCATACACTATCGCTCTCTCTCCTGACTTGGTACAGGTACCACTATCAAGCATACACTATCGCTCTCTCTCCTGGCTTGGTACATATACCACTAACAAACATACACTATTGCTCTCACTCCTGGCTTGGTACAGATACCACTAACAAGCATAAACTATCACTCTCTCTCTCCTGGTTTGGTACATATACCACTAACAAACATACACTATCGTTCTCTCTCCTGGCTTGGTACAGATACCACTAACAAGCATACACTATCGCTCTCTCTCCTTGCTTGGTACAGGTATCACTAACAAGCATACACTATCGCTCTCACTCCTGCCTTGGAACAGATACCACTAACAAGCATACACTATAGCTCTCACTCCTGCCTTGGTACAAATACCACTAACAAACATACACTATCGCTCTCTCTCCTGGCTTGGTACAGATACCACTAACAAACATACACTATCGCTCTCTCTCCTGGCTTGGTACAGGTATCACTAACAAGCATACACTATAGCTCTCACTCCTGCCTTGGTACAGATACCACTAACAAGCATATACTATCGCTCTCTCTCCTGGCTTGGTACAGGTACCACTAACAAGCATACACTATCGTTCTCTCTCCTGGCTTGGTACAGATACCACTAACAAGCATACGCTATCGCTCTCACTCCTGGCTTGGTACAGATACCACTAACAAGCATACACTATCGCCCTCTCTCCTGGCTTGGTACAGATACCACTAACAAACATACACTATCGCTCTCTCTCCTGGCTTGGTACAGATACCACTAACAAGCATACACTATCGCCATCTCTCCTGGCTTGGTACAGATACCACTAACAAACATACACTATCGCTCTCTCTCCTGGCTTGGTACAGATACCACTAACAAACATACTCTATCGCTCTCTCTCCTGGCTTGGTACAGATACCACTAACAAACATACTCTATCGCTCTCTCTCCTGGCTTGGTACATATACCACTAACAAACATACACTATCGCTCTCTCTCCTGGCTTGGCACAGATACCACTAACAAACATACACTATCGCTCTCTCTCCTGGCTTGATACAGATACCACTAACAAACATACACTATCGCTCTCTCTCCTGGCTTGGTACAGATACCACTAACAAACATACACTATCGCTCTCTCTCCTGGCTTGGTACAGGTACCACTAACAAGCATACACAATCGTTCTCTCTCCTGGCTTGGTACAGATACCACTAACAAGCATACACTATCGCTCTCTCTCCTGGCTTGGTACATATACCACTAACAAACATACACTATCGCTCTCTCTCCTGGCTTGCAACAGATACCACTAACAAACATACACTATCGCTCTCTCTCCTGGCTTGGTACATGTACCACTAACAAGAATACACTATCGTTCTCTCTCCTGGCTTGGCACAGATACCACTAACAAGCATACACTATCGCTCTCTCTCCTGGCTTGGTACAGATACCACTAACAAACATACACTATCGCTCTCTCTCCTGGCTTGGAACAGATACCACTAACAACCATACACTATTGCTCTCTCTCCTTGCTTGGTACAGGTACCACTAACAAGCATACTCTATCGCTCTCTCTCCTGGCTTGGTACATATACCACTAACAAACATACACTATCGCTCTCTCTCCTGGCTTGGAACAGATACCACTAACAAACATACACTATCGCTCTCTCTCCTGGCTTGGTACAGATACCACTAACAAACATACTCTATCGATCTCTCTCCTGGTTTGGTACATATACCACTAACAAACATACACTATCGCTCTCTCTCCTGGCTTGGTACAGATACCACTAACAAACATACACTATCGCTCTCTCTCCTGGCTTGATACAGATACCACTAACAAACATACATACACTATCGCTCTCTCTCCTGGCTTGGTACAGATACCACTAACAAACATACACTATCGCTCTCTCTCCTGGCTTGGTACAGGTACCACTAACAAGCATACACTATCGTTCTCTCTCCTGGCTTGGTACAGATCCCACTAACAAGCATACACTATCGCTCTCTCTCCTGGCTTGGTACATATACCACTAACAAACATACACTATCGCTCTCTCTCCTGGCTTGCAACAGATACCACTAACAAACATACACTATCGCTCTCTCTCCTGGCTTGGTACATGTACCACTAACAAGAATACACTATCGTTCTCTCTCCTGGCTTGGCACAGATACCACTAACAAGCATACACTATCGCTCTCTCTCCTGGCTTGGTACATATACCACTAACAAAAATACACTATCGCTCTCTCTCCTGGCTTGGTACAGATACCACTAACAAACATACACTATCGCTCTCTCTCCTGGCTTGGTACAGATACCACTAACAACCATACACTATTGCTCTCTCTCCTGACTTGGTACAGGTACCACTAACAAGCATACACTATCGCTCTCTCTCCTGGCTTGGTACATATACCACTAACAAACATACACTATCGCTCTCACTCCTGGCTTGGTACAGATACCACTAACAAGTATACACTATCGCTCTCTCCTGGCTTGCAACAGATACCACTAACAAACATACACTATCGTTCTCTCTCCTGACTTGGTACAGATACCACTAACAAGCATACACTATCGCTCTCACTCCTGGCTTAGTACAGATACCACTAACAAGCATACACTATCGCTCTCTCTCCTGGCTTTGTACAGGTACCACTAACAAGCATACACTATCGCTCTCTCTCCTGGCTTGGTACAGATACCACTAACAAGCATACACTATCGCTCTCACTCCTGGCTTGGTACAGATACCACTAACAAGCATACACTATCGCTCTTTCTCCTGGCTTGGAACAGATACCACTAACAAGCATACACTATAGCTCTCTCTCCTGACTTGGTACATATACCACTAACAAGCATATATTATCGTTCTCTCTCCTGGCTTGGTACAGGTAACACTAACAAGCATACACTATCGCTCTCTCTCCTGACTTGGTACAGATACCACTAACAAACATACACTATCGCTCTCTCTCCTGACTGGGCAGAGGTACCACTAACAAACATACACTATCGCTCTCACTCTTGGCTTGGTACAGGTACCACTAACAAACATACACTATCGCTCTCTCCCCTTGCTTGGCACAGATACCACTAACAAACATACACTATCGCTCTCTCTCCTGGCTTGGTACAGATACCACTAACAAACATACACTATCGCTCTCTCTCCTGGCTTACAGATACCACTAACAAGCATACACTATCGCTCTCTCTCCTGGCTTGGTACATATCCCACTAACAGGCATACACTATCGCTCTCTCTCCTGGCTTGGTACAGATACCACTAACAAGCATACACTATTGCTCTCTCTCCTGACTTGGTACAGGTACCACTAACAAGCATACACTATCGCTCTATCTCCTGGCTTGGTACATATACCACTAACAAACATACACTATCGCTCTCTCTCCTGCCTTGGTACAGATACCACTAACAAACATACACTATCGCTCTCTCTCCTGGCTTGGTAAAGGTACCACTAACAAGCATACACTATCGTTCTCCCTCCTGGCTTGGTACAGATACCACTAACAAGCATACACTATCGCTCTCTCTCCTGGCTTGGTACATATCCAACTAACAAGCATACACTATCGCTCTCTCTCCTGGCTTGGTACAGATACCACTAACAAGCATACACTATCGCTCTCTCTCCTGACTTGGTACAGGTACCACTATCAAGCATACACTATCGCTCTCTCTCCTGGCTTGGTACATATACCACTAACAAACATACACTATTGCTCTCACTCCTGGCTTGGTACAGATACCACTAACAAGCATAAACTATCACTCTCTCTCTCCTGGTTTGGTACATATACCACTAACAAACATACACTATCGTTCTCTCTCCTGGCTTGGTACAGATACCACTAACAAGCATACACTATCGCTCTCTCTCTCCTTGCTTGGTACAGGTATCACTAACAAGCATACACTATCGCTCTCACTCCTGCCTTGGAACAGATACCACTAACAAGCATACACTATAGCTCTCACTCCTGCCTTGGTACAAATACCACTAACAAACATACACTATCGCTCTCTCTCCTGGCTTGGTACAGATACCACTAACAAACATACACTATCGCTCTCTCTCCTGGCTTGGTACAGGTATCACTAACAAGCATACACTATAGCTCTCACTCCTGCCTTGGTACAGATACCACTAACAAGCATATACTATCGCTCTCTCTCCTGGCTTGGTACAGGTACCACTAACAAGCATACACTATCGTTCTCTCTCCTGGCTTGGTACAGATACCACTAACAAGCATACGCTATCGCTCTCACTCCTGGCTTGGTACAGATACCACTAACAAGCATACACTATCGCCCTCTCTCCTGGCTTGGTACAGATACCACTAACAAACATACACTATCGCTCTCTCTCCTGGCTTGGTACAGATACCACTAACAAGCATACACTATCGCCATCTCTCCTGGCTTGGTACAGATACCACTAACAAACATACACTATCGCTCTCTCTCCTGGCTTGGTACAGATACCACTAACAAACATACTCTATCGCTCTCTCTCCTGGCTTGGTACAGATACCACTAACAAACATACTCTATCGCTCTCTCTCCTGGCTTGGTACATATACCACTAACAAACATACACTATCGCTCTCTCTCCTGGCTTGGTACAGATACCACTAACAAACATACACTATCGCTCTCTCTCCTGGCTTGATACAGCTACCACTAACAAACATACACTATCGCTCTCTCTCCTGGCTTGGTACAGATACCACTAACAAACATACACTATCGCTCTCTCTCCTGGCTTGGTACAGGTACCACTAACAAGCATACACAATCGTTCTCTCTCCTGGCTTGGTACAGATACCACTAACAAGCATACACTATCGCTCTCTCTCCTGGCTTGGTACATATACCACTAACAAACATACACTATCGCTCTCTCTCCTGGCTTGCAACAGATACCACTAACAAACATACACTATCGCTCTCTCTCCTGGCTTGGTACATGTACCACTAACAAGAATACACTATCGTTCTCTCTCCTGGCTTGGCACAGATACCACTAACAAGCATACACTATCGCTCTCTCTCCTGGCTTGGTACAGATACCACTAACAAACATACACTATCGCTCTCTCTCCTGGCTTGGAACAGATACCACTAACAACCATACACTATTGCTCTCTCTCCTTGCTTGGTACAGGTACCACTAACAAGCATACTCTATCGCTCTCTCTCCTGGCTTGGTACATATACCACTAACAAACATACACTATCGCTCTCTCTCCTGGCTTGGAACAGATACCACTAACAAACATACACTATCGCTCTCTCTCCTGGCTTGGTACAGATACCACTAACAAACATACTCTATCGATCTCTCTCCTGGCTTGGTACATATACCACTAACAAACATACACTATCGCTCTCTCTCCTGGCTTGGTACAGATACCACTAACAAACATACACTATCGCTCTCTCTCCTGGCTTGATACAGATACCACTAACAAACATACATACACTATCGCTCTCTCTCCTGGCTTGGTACAGATACCACTAACAAACATACACTATCGCTCTCTCTCCTGGCTTGGTACAGGTACCACTAACAAGCATACACTATCGTTCTCTCTCCTGGCTTGGTACAGATCCCACTAACAAGCATACACTATCGCTCTCTCTCCTGGCTTGGTACATATACCACTAACAAACATACACTATCGCTCTCTCTCCTGGCTTGCAACAGATACCACTAACAAACATACACTATCGCTCTCTCTCCTGGCTTGGTACATGTACCACTAACAAGAATACACTATCGTTCTCTCTCCTGGCTTGGCACAGATACCACTAACAAGCATACACTATCGCTCTCTCTCCTGGCTTGGTACATATACCACTAACAAAAATACACTATCGCTCTCTCTCCTGGCTTGGTACAGATACCACTAACAAACATACACTATCGCTCTCTCTCCTGGCTTGGTACAGATACCACTAACAACCATACACTATTGCTCTCTCTCCTGACTTGGTACAGGTACCACTAACAAGCATACACTATCGCTCTCTCTCCTGGCTTGGTACATATACCACTAACAAACATACACTATCGCTCTCACTCCTGGCTTGGTACAGATACCACTAACAAGTATACACTATCGCTCTCTCCTGGCTTGCAACAGATACCACTAACAAACATACACTATCGTTCTCTCTCCTGACTTGGTACAGATACCACTAACAAGCATACACTATCGCTCTCACTCCTGGCTTAGTACAGATACCACTAACAAGCATACACTATCGCTCTCTCTCCTGGCTTTGTACAGGTACCACTAACAAGCATACACTATCGCTCTCTCTCCTGGCTTGGTACAGATACCACTAACAAGCATACACTATCGCTCTCACTCCTGGCTTGGTACAGATACCACTAACAAGCATACACTATCGCTCTTTCTCCTGGCTTGGAACAGATACCACTAACAAGCATACACTATAGCTCTCTCTCCTGACTTGGTACATATACCACTAACAAGCATATATTATCGTTCTCTCTCCTGGCTTGGTACAGGTAACACTAACAAGCATACACTATCGCTCTCTCTCCTGACTTGGTACAGATACCACTAACAAACATACACTATCGCTCTCTCTCCTGACTGGGCAGAGGTACCACTAACAAACATACACTATCGCTCTCACTCTTGGCTTGGTACAGGTACCACTAACAAACATACACTATCGCTCTCTCTCCTGGCTTTGTACAGGTACCACTAACAAGCATACACTATCGCTCTCTCTCCTGGCTTGGTACAGATACCACTAACAAGCATACACTATCGCTCTCACTCCTGGCTTGGTACAGATACCACTAACAAGCATACACTATCGCTCTTTCTCCTGGCTTGGAACAGATACCACTAACAAGCATACACTATAGCTCTCTCTCCTGACTTGGTACATATACCACTAACAAGCATATATTATCGTTCTCTCTCCTGGCTTGGTACAGGTAACACTAACAAGCATACACTATCGCTCTCTCTCCTGACTTGGTACAGATACCACTAACAAACATACACTATCGCTCTCTCTCCTGACTGGGCAGAGGTACCACTAACAAACATACACTATCGCTCTCACTCTTGGCTTGGTACAGGTACCACTAACAAACATACACTATCGCTCTCTCCCCTTGCTTGGCACAGATACCACTAACAAACATACACTATCGCTCTCTCTCCTGGCTTGGTACAGATACCACTAACAAACATACACTATCGCTCTCTCTCCTGGCTTACAGATACCACTAACAAGCATACACTATCGCTCTCTCTCCTGGCTTGGTACATATCCCACTAACAGGCATACACTATCGCTCTCTCTCCTGGCTTGGTACAGATACCACTAACAAGCATACACTATTGCTCTCTCTCCTGACTTGGTACAGGTACCACTAACAAGCATACACTATCGCTCTCTCTCCTGGCTTGGTACATATACCACTAACAAACATACACTATCGCTCTCTCTCCTGGCTTGGTACAGATACCACTAACAAGCATAAACTATCGCTCTCTCTCCTGGCTTGGTACATATACCACTAACAAGCATACACTATCGTTCTCTCTCCTGGCTTGGTACAGATACCACTAACAAGCATATACTATCGTTCTCTCTCCTGGCTTGGAACAGGTACCACTAACAAGCATACACTATCGCTCTCTCTCCTGACTTGGTACAGATACCAATAACAAGCATACATTATAGCTCTCTCTCCTGGCTTAGTACAGATACCACTAACAAGCATACACTATAGCTCTCTCTCCTGGCTTATTACAGATACCACTAACAAGCATACACTATCGCTCTCTCTCCTGGCTTAGTACAGATACCACTAACAAGCATACACTATAGCTCTCTCTTCTGACTTGCTACAGGTACCACTAACAAACATACACTATCGCTCTCTCTCCTGGCTTGGTACAGATACCACTAACAAGCATTCACTATCGCTCTCACTCATGGCTTGGTACAGATACCACTAACAAGCATACACTATCGCTCTCTCTCCTGGCTTGGAACAGATACCACTAACAAGCATACACTATAGTTCTCTCTCCTGACTTGGTACATATACCACTAACAAACATATACTATCGTTCTCTCTCCTGGCTTGGTACAGGTAACACTAACAAGCATACACTATCGCTCTCTCTCCTGACTTGGTACAGGTACCACTAACAAGCATACACTACCGCTCTCACTCCTGGCTTGGTACAGGTACCACTAACAAGCATACACTATAGCTCTCTCTCTCCTGGCTTAGTACAGATACCACTAACAAGCATACACTATCGCTCTCTCTCCTGGCTTAGTACAGATACCACTAACAAACATACAATATCGCTCTCTCTCCTGATTTGGTACAGGTACCACTTACAAACATACACTATCGCTCTCACTCTTGGCTTGGAACAGGTACCACTAACAAACATACACTATCGCTCTCTCCCCTGGCTTGGCACAGATACCACTAACAAACATACACTATCGCTCTCTCTCCTGGCTTGGTACAGATACCACTAACAAACATACACTATCGCTCTCTCTCCTGGCTTGGTACAGATACCACTAACAAACATACACTATCGCTCTCTCTCCTGGCTTGGTACATATCCCACTAACAGGCATACACTATCGCTCTCTCTCCTGGCTTGGTACAAATACCACTAACAAGCATACACTATTGCTCTCTCTCCTGACTTGGTACAGGTACCACTAACAAGCATACACTATCGCTCTCACTCCTGGCTTGGTACAGGTACCACTAACAAGCATACACTATAGCTCTCTCTCTCCTGGCTTAGTACAGATACCACTAACAAGCATACACTATCGCTCTCTCTCCTGGCTTAGTACAGATACCACTAACAAACATACAATATCGCTCTCTCTCCTGATTTGGTACAGGTACCACTAACAAACATACACTATCGCTCTCACTCTTGGCTTGGTACAGGTACCACTAACAAACATACACTATCGCTCTCTCCCCTGGCTTGGCACAGATACCACTAACAAACATACACTATCGCTCTCTCTCCTGGCTTGGTACAGATACCACTAACAAACATACACTATCGCTCTCTCTCCTGGCTTGGTACAGATACCACTAACAAACATACACTATCGCTCTCTCTCCTGGCTTGGTACATATCCCACTAACAGGCATACACTATCGCTCTCTCTCCTGGCTTGGTACAAATACCACTAACAAGCATACACTATTGCTCTCTCTCCTGACTTGGTACAGGTACCATTAACAAGCATACACTATCGCTCTCTCTCCTGGCTTGGTACATATACCACTAACAAACATACACTATCGCTCTCTCTCCTGGCTTGGTACAGATACCACTAACAAGCATAAACTATCGCTCTCTCTCCTGGCTTGGTACATATACCACTAACAAGCATACACTATCGTTCTCTCTCCTGGCTTGGTACAGATACCACTAACAAGCATATACTATCGTTCTCTCTCCTGGCTTGGAACAGGTACCACTAACAAGCATACACTATCGCTCTCTCTCCTGACTTGGTACAGATACCAATAACAAGCATACATTATAGCTCTCTCTCCTGGCTTAGTACAGATACCACTAACAAGCATACACTATAGCTCTCTCTCCTGGCTTATTACAGATACCACTAACAAGCATACACTATCGCTCTCTCTCCTGGCTTAGTACAGATACCACTAACAAGCATACACTATAGCTCTCTCTTCTGACTTGCTACAGGTACCACTAACAAACATACACTATCGCTCTCTCTCCTGGCTTGGTACAGATACCACTAACAAGCATTCACTATCGCTCTCACTCATGGCTTGGTACAGATACCACTAACAAGCATACACTATCGCTCTCTCTCCTGGCTTGGAACAGATACCACTAACAAGCATACACTATAGTTCTCTCTCCTGACTTGGTACATATACCACTAACAAACATATACTATCGTTCTCTCTCCTGGCTTGGTACAGGTAACACTAACAAGCATACACTATCGCTCTCTCTCCTGACTTGGTACAGGTACCACTAACAAGCATACACTACCGCTCTCACTCCTGGCTTGGTACAGGTACCACTAACAAGCATACACTATAGCTCTCTCTCTCCTGGCTTAGTACAGATACCACTAACAAGCATACACTATCGCTCTCTCTCCTGGCTTAGTACAGATACCACTAACAAACATACAATATCGCTCTCTCTCCTGATTTGGTACAGGTACCACTTACAAACATACACTATCGCTCTCACTCTTGGCTTGGAACAGGTACCACTAACAAACATACACTATCGCTCTCTCCCCTGGCTTGGCACAGATACCACTAACAAACATACACTATCGCTCTCTCTCCTGGCTTGGTACAGATACCACTAACAAACATACACTATCGCTCTCTCTCCTGGCTTGGTACAGATACCACTAACAAACATACACTATCGCTCTCTCTCCTGGCTTGGTACATATCCCACTAACAGGCATACACTATCGCTCTCTCTCCTGGCTTGGTACAAATACCACTAACAAGCATACACTATTGCTCTCTCTCCTGACTTGGTACAGGTACCACTAACAAGCATACACTATCGCTCTCACTCCTGGCTTGGTACAGGTACCACTAACAAGCATACACTATAGCTCTCTCTCTCCTGGCTTAGTACAGATACCACTAACAAGCATACACTATCGCTCTCTCTCCTGGCTTAGTACAGATACCACTAACAAACATACAATATCGCTCTCTCTCCTGATTTGGTACAGGTACCACTAACAAACATACACTATCGCTCTCACTCTTGGCTTGGTACAGGTACCACTAACAAACATACACTATCGCTCTCTCCCCTGGCTTGGCACAGATACCACTAACAAACATACACTATCGCTCTCTCTCCTGGCTTGGTACAGATACCACTAACAAACATACACTATCGCTCTCTCTCCTGGCTTGGTACAGATACCACTAACAAACATACACTATCGCTCTCTCTCCTGGCTTGGTACATATCCCACTAACAGGCATACACTATCGCTCTCTCTCCTGGCTTGGTACAAATACCACTAACAAGCATACACTATTGCTCTCTCTCCTGACTTGGTACAGGTACCATTAACAAGCATACACTATCGCTCTCTCTCCTGGCTTGGTACATATACCACTAACAAACATACACTATCGCTCTAACTCCTGGCTTGGTACAGATACCACTAACAAGCATAAACTATCGCTCTCTCTCCTGGCTTGGTACATATACCACTAACAAGCATACACTATCGTTCTCTCTCCTGGCTTGGCACAGATACCACTAACAAGCATATACTATCGTTCTCTCTCCTGGCTTGGTACAGGTACCACTAACAAGCATACACTATCGCTCTCTCTCCTGACTTGGGACAGATACCACTAACAAGCATACACTATAGCTCTCTCTCCTGGCTTAGTACAGACACCACTAACAAGCATACACTATCGCTCTCTCTCCTGGATTAGCACAGATACCACTAACAAGCATACACTATCGCTCTCTCTCCTGGCTTAGTACAGATACCACTAACAAGCATACAATATAGCTCTCTCTCCTGACTTGGTACAGGTACCACTAACAAGCATACACTATCGCTCTCACTCCTGGCTTGGTACAGATACCACTACCAAGCATACACTATAGCTCTCTCTCCTGGCTTGGCACAGATACCACTAACAAGCATACACTATCGCTCTCACTCCTGGCTTGGTACAGATACCACTAACAAGAATACACTATCGCTCTCTCTCCTGGCTTGGAACAGATACCACTAACAAGCATACACTATAGCTCTCTCTCCTGACTTGGTACATATACCACTAACAAACATATACTATCGTTCTCTCTCCTGGCTTGGTACAGGTACCACTAACAAGCATACACTATCGCTCTCTCTCCTGACTTGGTACAGGTACCACTAACAAGCATACACTATCGCTCTCACTCCTGGCTTGGAACAGGTACC
This sequence comes from Bathymodiolus brooksi, assembly GCA_963680875.1. Lineage (NCBI taxonomy): Eukaryota > Metazoa > Mollusca > Bivalvia > Mytilida > Modiolidae > Bathymodiolus > Bathymodiolus brooksi. Next base: position 41,513,867 of record OY804575.1, read on the forward strand.
ACTAACAAGCATACACTATAGCTCTCTCTCCTGGCTTAGTACAGATACCACTAACAAGCATACACTATCGCTCTCTCTCTCCTGGCTTAGCACAGATACCACTAACAAACATACACTATCGCTCTCTCTCCTGACTTGGTACAGGTACCACTAACAAACATACACTATCGCTCTCACTCTTGGCTTGGTACAGGTACCACTAACAAACATACACTATCGCTCTCTCCCCTGGCTTGGTACAGATATCACTAACAAACATACACTATCGCTCTCTCTCCTGGCTTGGTACAGATACCACTAACAAACATACACTATCGCTCTCTCTCCTGGCTTGGTACAGATACCACTAACAAACATACACTATCGCTCTCTCTCCTGGCTTGGTACAGGTACCACTAACAAGCATACACTATCGTTCTCTCTCCTGGCTTGGTACAGATACCACTAACAAGCATACACTATCGCTCTCTCTCCTGGCTTGGTACAGATACCACTAACAAACATACACTATCGCTCTCTCTCCTGGCTTGGTACAGATACCACTAACAAACATACATTATCGCTCTCTCTCCTGGCTTGGTACAGGTACCACTAACAAGCATACACTATCGTTCTCTCTTCTGGCTTGGCACAGATACCACTAACAAGCATACACTATCGCTCTCTCTCCTGGCTTGGTACAGATACCACTAACAAACATACACTATCGCTCTCTCTCTCCTGGCTTGGTACAGATACCACTAACAAACATACACTATCGCTCTCTCTCCTGGCTTGGTACATATACCACTAACAAACATACACTATCGCTCTCTCTCCTGGCTTGGTACAGATACCATTAACAAGCATACACTATCGCTCTCTCTCCTGGCTTGGTACATATACCACTAATAAACATACACTATCGTTCTCTCTCCTGGCTTACAGATACCACTAACAAGCATACACTATCGCTCTCTCTCCTGGCTTGGTACATATCCCACTAACAGGCATACACTATCGCTCTCTCTCCTGGCTTGGTACAGATACCACTAACAAGCATACACTATTGCTCTCTCTCCTGACTTGGTACAGGTACCACTAACAAGCATACACTATCGCTCTCTCTCCTGGCTTGGTACATATACCACTAACAAACATACACTATCGCTCTCACTCCTGGCTTGGTACAGATACCACTAACAAGTATACACTATCGCTCTCTCCTGGCTTGGTACAGATACCACTAACAAGCATAAACTATCGCTCTCTCTCCTGGCTTGGTACAGATACCACTAACAAGCATACACTATAGCTCTCTCTCCTGACTTGGTACAGGTACCACTAACAAGCATACACTATCGCTCTCTCTCTCCTGGCTTGGTACAGATACCACTAACAAGCATACACTATCGCTCTCTCTCCTGGCTTGGAACAGATACCACTAACAAGCATACACTATAGCTCTCTCTCCTGACTTGGTACATATACCACTAACAAACATATACTATCGTTCTCTCTCCTGGCTTGGTACAGGTAACACTAACAAGCATACACTATCGCTCTCTCTCCTGATTTGGTACAGGTACCACTAACAAGCATACACTATCGTTCTCACTCCTGGCTTGGTACAGGTACCACTAACAAGCATACACTATAGCTCTCTCTCCTGGCTTAGTACAGATACCACTAACAAGCATACACTATCGCTCTCTCTTCTGGCTTAGTACAGATACCACTAACAAACATACAATATCGCTCTCTCTCCTGATTTGGTACAGGTACCACTAACAAACATACACTATCGCTCTCACTCTTGGCTTGGTACAGGTACCACTAACAAACATACACTATCGCTCTCTCTCCTGGCTTGGTACAGATACCACTAACAAACATACACTATCGCTCTCTCTCCTGGCTTGGTACAGATACCACTAACAAACATACACTATCGCTCTCTCTCCTGGCTTGGTACAGATACCACTAACAAACATACACTATCGCTCTCTCTCCTGGCTTGGTACATATCCCACTAACAGGCATACACTATCGCTCTCTCTCCTGGCTTGGTACAAATACCACTAACAAGCATACACTATTGCTCTCTCTCCTGACTTGGTACAGGTACCATTAACAAGCATACACTATCGCTCTCTCTCCTGGCTTGGTACATATACCACTAACAAACATACACTATCGCTCTAACTCCTGGCTTGGTACAGATACCACTAACAAGCATACACTATCGCTCTCTCCTGGCTTGGTACAGATACCACTAACAAGCATAAACTATCGCTCTCTCTCCTGGCTTGGTACATATACCACTAACAAGCATACACTATCGTTCTCTCTCCTGGCTTGGTACAGATACCACTAACAAGCATATACTATCGTTCTCTCTCCTGGCTTGGTACAGGTACCACTAACAAGCATACACTATCGCTCTCTCTCCTGACTTGGGACAGATACCACTAACAAGCATACACTATAGCTCTCTCTCCTGGCTTAGTACAGACACCACTAACAAGCATACACTATCGCTCTCTCTCCTGGCTTAGTACAGATACCACTAACAAGCATACACTATCGCTCTCTCTCCTGGCTTAGTACAGATACCACTAACAAGCATACAATATAGCTCTCTCTCCTGACTTGGTACAGGTACCACTAACAAGCATACACTATCGCTCTCACTCCTGGCTTGGTACAGATACCACTAACAAGCATACACTATAGCTCTCTCTCCTGGCTTGGCACAGATACCACTAACAAGCATACACTATCGCTCTCACTCCTGGCTTGGTACAGATACCACTAACAAGCATACACTATCGCTCTCTCTCCTGGCTTGGAACAGATACCACTAACAAGCATACACTATAGCTCTCTCTCCTGACTTGGTACATATACCACTAACAAACATATACTATCGTTCTCTCTCCTGGCTTGGCACAGGTACCACTAACAAGCATACACTATCGCTCTCTCTCCTGACTTGGTACAGGTACCACTAACAAGCATACACTATCGCTCTCACTCCTGGCTTGGAACAGGTACCACTAACAAGCATACACTATAGCTCTCTCTCCTGGCTTAGTACAGATACCACTAACAAGCATACACTATCGCTCTCTCTCCTGGCTTAGTACAGATACCACTAACAAACATACACTATCGCTCTCTCTCCTGACTTGGTACAGGTACCACTAACAAACATACACTATCGCTCTCACTCTTGGCTTGGTACAGGTACCACTAACAAACATACACTATCGCTCTCTCCCCTGGCTTGGTACAGATACCACTAACAAACATACACTATCGCTCTCTCTCCTGGCTTGGTACAGATACCACTAACAAACATACACTATCGCTCTGTCTCCTGGCTTGGTACAAATACCACTAACAAACATACACTATCGCTCTCTCTCCTGGCTTGGTACAGGTACCACTAACAAGCATACACTATCGTTCTCTCTCCTGGCTTGGTACAGATACCACTAACAAGCATACACTATCGCTCTCTCTCCTGGCTTGGTACAGATACCACTAACAAACATACACTATCGCTCTCTCTCCTGGCTTGGTACAGATACCACTAACAAACATACATTATCGCTCTCTCTCCTGGCTTGGTACAGGTACCACTAACAAGCATACACTATCGTTCTCTCTTCTGGCTTGTTACAGATACCACTAACAAGCATACACTATCGCTCTCTCTCCTGGCTTGGTACATATACCACTAACAAGCATACACTATCGTTCTCTCTCCTGGCTTGGCACAGATACCACTTACAAGCATACACTATCGCTCTCTCTCCTGGCTTGGTACAGATACCACTAACAAGCATACACTATCGCTCTCTCTCTCTCCTGGTTTGGTACAGATACCACTAACAAGCATACACTATCGCTCTCTCTCCTTGCTTGGTACAGGTACCACTAACAAGCATACACTATCGCTCTCTCTCCTGGCTTGGTACAGATACCACTAACAGGCATACACTATCGCTCTCTCTCCTGGCTTGGTACATATCCCACTAACAGGCATACACTATCGCTCTCTCTCCTGGCTTGGTACAGATACCACTAACAAGCATACACTATTGCTCTCTCTCCTGACTTGGTACAGGTACCACTAACAAGCATACACTATCGCTCTCTCTCCTGGCTTGGTACATATACCACTAACAAACATACACTATCGCTCTCACTCCTGGCTTGGTACAGAAACCACTAACAAGTATACACTATCGCTCTCTCCTGGCTTGGTACAGATTCCACTAACAAGCATAAACTATCGCTCTCTCTCCTGGCTTGGTACATATACCACTAACAAGCATACACTATCGTTCTCTCTCCTGGCTTGGTACAGATACCACTAACAAGCATATACTATCGTTCTCTCTCCTGGCTTGGTACAGGTACCACTAACAAGCATACACTATCGCTTTCTCTCCTGACTTGGTACAGATACCACTAACAAGCATACACTTTAGCTCTCTCTCCTGGCTTAGTACAGATACCACTAACAAGCATACACTATCGCTCTCTCTCCTGGCTTATTACAGATACCACTAACAAGCATACACTATCGCTCTCTCTCCTGGCTTAGTACAGATACCACTAACAAGCATACACTATAGCTCTCTCTCCTGACTTGGTACAGGTACCACTAACAAGCATACACTATCGCTCTCACTCCTGGCTTGGTACAGATACCACTAACAAGCATACACTATAGCTCTCTCTCCTGGCTTGGTACAGATACCACTAACAAGCATACACTATCGCTCTCACTCCTGGCTTGGTACAGATACCACTAACAAGCATACACTATCGCTCTCTCTCCTGGCTTGGAACAGATACCACTAACAAGCATACACTATAGCTCTCTCTCCTGACTTGGTACATATACCACTAACAAGCATATACTATCGTTCTCTCTCCTGGCTTGGTACAGGTACCACTAACAAGCATACACTATCGCTCTCTCTCCTGACTTGGTACAGGTACCACTAACAAGCATACACTATCGCTCTCACTCCTGGCTTGGTACAGGTACCACTAACAAGCATACACTATAGCACTCTCTCCTGGCTTAGTACAGATACCACTAACAAGCATACACTATCTCTCTCTCTCCTGGCTTAGTACAGATACCACTAACAAACATACACTATCGCTCTCTCTCCTGACTTGGTACAGATACCACTAACAAACATATACTATCGCTCTCTCTCCTGGCTTGGTACAGATACCACTAACAAACATACACTATCGCTCTCTCTCCTGGCTTGGTACAGATACCACTAACAAACATACACTATCGCTCTCTCTCCTGGCTTGGTACAGATACCACTAACAAACATACACTATCGCTCTCTCTCCTGGCTTGGCACAGATACCACTAACAAACATACACTATCGCTCTCTCTCCTGGCTTGGTACAGGTACCACTAACAAGCATACACTATCGTTCTCTCTCCTGGCTTGGTACAGATACCACTAACAAGCATACACTATCGCTCTCTCTCCTGGCTTGGTACATATACCACTAACAAACATACACTATCGCTCTCTCTCCTGGCTTGGTACAGATACCACTAACAAACATACATTATCGCTCTCTCTCCTGGCTTGGTACAGGTACCACTAACAAGCATACACTATCGTTCTCTCTCCTGGCTTGGCACAGATACCACTAACAAACATACACTATCGCTCTCTCTCCTGGCTTGGTACATATACCACTAACAAGCATACACTATCGTTCTCTCTCCTGGCTTGGTACAGATACCACTAACAAGCATACACTATCGCTCTCTCTCCTGGCTTGGTACAGATACCACTAACAAGCATACACTATCGCTCTCTCTCTCCTGGCTTGGTACAGATACCACTAACAAGCATACACTATCGCTCTCTCTCCTGGCTTGGTACCGATACCACTAACAAGCATACACTATCGTTCTCTCTCCTGGCTTGGTACAGATACCACTAACAAGCATACACTATCGCTCTCTCTCCTGACTTGGTACAGATACCACTAACAAGCATACACTATCGCTCTCACTCCTGGCTTGGAACAGATACCACTAACAAGCATACACTATCGTTCTCATTCCTGGCTTGGTACAGATACCACTAACAAGCATACACTATCGCTCTCTCTCCTGACTTGGTACAGGTTCTTCAATAAAAGTAACTTGGTTAAGCTAGTGTTATGAGCTTAATCCTCTCCTTCTAGTAAAATGATGCGGTCATTCAAGTGTTTTCAACAAATGCCGACCCTCACATATAACTGGGCAAGCAGCGTTGTAAAAAACGGCAAGTCCTAATCTTCATCTGATTATAATTGTGTAGATAAAACTGTTGTCAACATAAGATTTTCGTGTGGCAACCTAAATTTCCACCCACAGACCCATGTTAGTGCCACATTTTTAACTTTTTATTGTGTGTAAACATTATAGCTTGACAACGATCAATCAATCACATCACAATGACAAACAGAACATGCTATGTACAATTGTCCTAATCAGTAGTCCATCTTCTTCTGTCTCAGTCGTAAGAATCATTAATGTAAAGTCATTATTTTGACTATAATTATTTAATTACAAGTTACAATATGTAACTGATGTAAAACGCAAGTTGTCATAATTAATATTGAAAATGAAGTCTAACATTGATCAAATGATAAACATTTAACTTAATTCTTGTTAAGAGAAAATAATTGTTAATTGATTTTTCAGTTTGTCTCAGTTCTGTGACTTCAGTTATGATTACGCAATAACTAACTTGTTTATTGACTTGTATCATTAAACGAAATCCCAATTCAAAGTTGTTGTTTTTTTCTTAATTTTTCAGTTATTTTTCCAGAAATGTGGGATCCAAATACAGTCTTTGCATGACAAGAATAAAAGGTAATATATACTGATTAGCATTGCAGAAAACTGAAATAAAAAAAAGAAATGTTACATACAATAATTACTGGGTACTTATGACAATACATATGGCTCAATCCACAAACCTCCCAAAGGCTTCTCCAGGAGACGAAAATGAGGTGTCCTCTCGATACGGTAGGGAGGAGGTTTTCAGGTCATAATACGGATTGCCTGACCGTAGACCATAGTCGGTACCACTTTCCTTGCATATTATATATCAGTATTGAAGAAATGAGTAGACGCATTGTATGTAGCCAATGTACAAGGCTACAATTAACGTCACTACCCAACTATCCATACTTTTCCACTCGCAGCCAAAAATCAGTACACCGGTTGTCCTAGTCATCTCATTTCTTTTACATATTCTTGTCCTCCTGTCGAATATGCATCAAATTTTTGCCACTTAACGATATACATAAAATATTGAAATTGAAATAATAAATATAAATATTAATTATTGTTTAACATCCAGCGAGCAGTATTCCAGCTAGTCTCTGGACCAGATAAAGTTCAACAATATTCGTATGTAAAAACTATATAGAAATGAGGGAGAGGTGGATGGATGAGCCAGCCGGTGCAACGACTCTTGACTGCCAATGGAAAAGCATAGGGACGAAAACAGGAACAAAATTCTACAAAATAAATCAGTAACGTGCAGGGAGGGTGGACTCTCCAAACACCTTACCCACTACGGTCAAGGGTCAGGCTCTCCGACAATCCACGATCGAAAAGGCGCATCCTATTCGTCACATGAAGATGTAACCGGTGGGATTATATAATTATTAACCTTACTGAAATAAAGCAAATTATATCATCCTTTAAATTGACTGATTTACACCTGTAATTCATATTAGGATAGGGCAAAGATTTGTTGACATTGACATAAGGTGTTATTAAAGGTATACTCATACACTATATCAAGATGTTATTAGAGACACGTAAAGGTAACACTATTATACTGATCTATATAATATGGCTGTATACTATGTTTGTGTGATATGATATCTAAATTTAAAACAATTTTGTTTTGCTTTGGTGTTTACAGACTTGAAAGTAAATGTCTTTATCGTGAATCTTAATGACAACAGAAGATGTTCAGGAAGTGGATACCAGTCTGATTCATAAGAAACAACACCGAACAATACATAACAAGAAAGAGTAGATCATCCATGAACAGAAAAGAAACATGATTGTAATCTATCTCTCCAGTAAATAAAAACTGTTAGTATCGAATGAGCCATTTAATTTTTAAAGCGAAAGTCATAATGTCTGTATTTTAATTATTAAAACGCTATATTATCTTGCACGTGCCATTACAATAAACGACACATTTTCTAAATTGTTCGCCATGTAATAATGCAAAAATGCCTTTTTTTACTTGCAAAGATTTTTTTATTGATTGATAGATTATTAACGTTTAAACGGAGATAAAAATCTAAGACCGAAATAGATGACCGCGTTTTGCTTATTTATATTGAAGGTAAATTGCTCCTTGTCATCTTGTGAAAAAGTCATTTAAATTGAATCATATGTTTGAAAGGAACAAGTGAGTATTTGTTTACACTGCATTCAGATGTACGCTTTTGTTTGAAATACCATTAAATATGTTACATTATAATAATGTCTGACTTGATTCTTCATCAGGGTGGTATGCCAGCCATCTTTGGTACCCGTAATGACACCGATGATAAACTCGTGGTAGACCACATAGTGAAAATGGGACAAATACCTCAGTAGGTGTCAAAATAAACAACCAATTGAGTTGTAAGTGCCACATCAAATTGTTGAAAAATGTTTCATCGAATACGAGTGCAAAATAACCAACACGTTGGCATGAGTTGACCTTTCGAAATCAGAAAAAGGACCAATGACGTCATTACAATCGTCAGCGAGGCTATATAACACAGCAATATTTCCTTTAAACGTGAAATGTTACACTTTCTTTAATAAGGATGGCATTATTCTTTATGATTTAATTAACACCACATTAAGATTATTTACATGTTGAACATGTACCTGTATTACGTACTGTAAAAATGAGTAATTAGAATGATATGAAAGTTTAAGAGAACAACACGTGTTTGCTAACAACATAGACACATCTAACGAAAACAAATAACTAAAAATCTAATCGTATGCCAGTGACCGGAGAAAACTACCACGGTATCGGATGAGTGCTAACAGTCAGATGGACAATATATTACATTTGTATAGAACATAGTCATGAAGTCTTAGTTCTACAGCAAACTTAATTCATATTTTGGGACCATAAACACAAATAATTGTTTTTGAGGTTTTTGTCAAATGAATAAACCAAACGACCTTGTTTACTTAGAAAACAAGTACGGAAATAAAGATGTGATTCCTAGTATCAACTCAGTTATAATAATAGAAAATAGACAGACATGGTGTAGCACTAAAAAGTAAAATGAATCATCATTATAAAATAAACTTGTTTTTATCTAAATAATGATATTCAATTTTGTGAACGCAGACACAAGTCCTGATAAAACAATATCCTTATTATTTGCTTTTTGATGCAACCTTTGGTCATATTTCAGTCATATCATGTTTAATCAGCACACATGACAAACTGAAATTATACCGTGAAACTATTTCAATTCGTGAATTCCGGTTTTCATTAGTCATATCCGTGAGTTCTTAAATTCATGGACTCAGAATTTTCAAAATACAAATATTAAAATATAGAAATTGTGTTATCTAGTTGTGGAAAGGAAACATATACTTCGTCATGTATCGATCGAAACACGAAAATTGGTTCGCCAGGAATAAATAGTATTTTATGGTATCGCAGCCAAGTAATTTCAAGCAAAATCACCTGATATCGTTGTTTGTGCTCGAGTTCAATCGTATGATAAGCAATATCACCTGATGTCGTAATTGTTGTATGTATAAGGTCAATCTTTATTTTAAGTTCAGATGTGGCAGAATATTGCATTGGTTATTCGTATTCTATATATCTATGTTGATCGTATTATATATTTAAAGCTGTTCAGATGCTTGATAATTATTTTGCCAGATTCATCATCGTTTGGGATGTAACTAAATATACTACTATGGCATGTAACGACTTTGAGAAATCAAACTTCACGCAGAATACCACTACTAGAATAAAGGACTATGCAGGGTGCAGCATGCTACGACAGCAGCAAGTCGACACGGGATTCCTCCTGCACCAGTTTTACTACAATCAAGCTGAACTCGAAAACATAACTGATGAATCAACCCGAATACCAACTAAAGTCCTATTACAATATTTCAGAGTAAAACAAACGGATCAAAATTAGATGAAAATATAAATCATCATCTTTCTTGCAGTTGTGTTTAATTATGCTAAGTCAAAATACACACACATATATAGAGAGAGCCTGGTCAAATACGTCGTCTCAGTTATCGATTACATTATTTCTTTATTTCGGACAACGTCAAGGTCAAATTGTGCAATAATCGATTACACAATGCTACAGTCTGCTTCTATCGTTATTTTTAGGAATATGGAAATTAGTCTAAATGAACAATATGTATAAAATTATATAGTATAAAATAATTACTGATATCTACTATTGTTTTATGTTAAACAATACGACACTTGTGAAACCCAGTTATAACATTGGCACACATAATTACATTAACAGTGCATGTATATTGTCTCTATTTTCTGGTGAATTAACCGCCTACATATATAATAATTGTAGAAATTACATTATATTGATATATTTATATCTATAATATATATAGTACCTATTTCCTGATTTGTCCAGGGGCTTATGTAATAAATAAAGAAAACAATATTAATCAATCAAAACAAGGCAAATATAAAATGTTACAGTTCAAATTTGATATTTAAAATGGTTTTTTTTTAAAGTAGTCTAAGCTTCCCACTTACATGTACTTTTCGTTCTGTAAACATTTACTAGGAATAAGATTGAATTCAATAATTGATTGTTGTTGTACAACATCTAGAGAACAATATTTCAATCATGTAATGAGCAAGGTTAGCAATGGGAGTAGGCATAAAGGTTTTTATTGCTGCGAATAAGAGGATATAAGGGTGTTGTTGGTGCGAGTAAGGGGATATAAGGCTGTTGTTGGTGCGAGTAAGAGGATATAAGGCTGTTGTTGGTGCGAGTAAGAGGATATAAGGCTGTTGTTGGTGCGAGTAAGAGGATATAAGGCTGTTGTTGGTGCGAGTAAGAGGATATAAGGGTGTTGTTGGTGTGAGTAAGAGGATATAAGGCTGTTGTTGGTGCGAGTAAGGGGATATAAGGCTGTTGTTGGTGCGAGTAAGAGGATATAAGGCTGTTGTTGGTGCGAGTAAGGGGATATAAGGCTGTTGTTGCTGCGAATAAGAGGATATAAGGCTGTTGTTGGTGCGAGTAAGGGGATATAAGGCTGTTGTTGGTGTGAGTAAGGGGATAAAAGGCTGTTGTTGGTGCGAGTAAGGAGATATAAGGCTGTTGTTGCTGCGAATAAGAGGATATAAGGCTGTTGTTGGTGCGAGTAGGGGGATATAAGGCTGTTGTTGGTGCGAGTAAGGGGATATAAGGCTGTTGTTGGTGCGAGTAAGGGGATATAAGGCTGTTGTTGGTGCGAGTAAGGGGATATAAGGCTGTTGTTGGTGCGAGTAAGGGGATATAAGGCTGTTGTTGGTGCGAGTAAGGGGATATAAGGCTGTTGTTGGTGCGAGTAAGAGGATATAAGGCTGTTGTTGGTGCGAGTAAGGGGATATAAGGCTGTTGTTGGTGCGAGTAAGGGGATATAAGGCTGTTGTTGGTGCGAGTAAGGGGATATAAGGCTGTTGTTGGTGCGAGTAAGGGGATATAAGGCTGTTCTTGGTGCGAGTAAGGGGATATAAGGCTGTTGTTGGTGCGAGTAAGGGGATATAAGGCTGTTGTTGGTGCGAGTAAGAGGATATAAGGCTGTTGTTGGTGCGAGTAAGAGGATATAAGGCTGTTGTTGGTGCGAGTAAGGGGATATAAGGCTGTTGTTGGTGCGAGTAAGGGGATATAAGGCTGTTGTTGGTGCGAGTAAGGGGATATAAGGCTGTTGTTGGTGCGAGTAAGGGGATATAAGGCTGTTGTTGGTGCGAGTAAGGGGATATAAGGCTGTTGTTGGTGCGAGTAAGGGGATATAAGGCTGTTGTTGGTGCGAGTAAGAGGATATAAGGCTGTTGTTGGTGCGAGTAAGAGGATATAAGGCTGTTGTTGGTGCGAGTAAGAGGATATAAGGCTGTTGTTGGTGCGAGTAAGAGGATATAAGGGTGTTGTTGGTGTGAGTAAGAGGATATAAGGCTGTTGTTGGTGCGAGTAAGGGGATATAAGGCTGTTGTTGGTGCGAGTAAGAGGATATAAGGCTGTTGTTGGTGCGAGTAAGGGGATATAAGGCTGTTGTTGCTGCGAATAAGAGGATATAAGGCTGTTGTTGGTGCGAGTAAGGGGATATAAGGCTGTTGTTGGTGTGAGTAAGGGGATAAAAGGCTGTTGTTGGTGCGAGTAAGGAGATATAAGGCTGTTGTTGCTGCGAATAAGAGGATATAAGGCTGTTGTTGGTGCGAGTAGGGGGATATAAGGCTGTTGTTGGTGCGAGTAAGGGGATATAAGGCTGTTGTTGGTGCGAGTAAGGGGATATAAGGCTGTTGTTGGTGCGAGTAAGGGGATATAAGGCTGTTGTTGGTGCGAGTAAGGGGATATAAGGCTGTTGTTGGTGCGAGTAAGGGGATATAAGGCTGTTGTTGGTGCGAGTAAGAGGATATAAGGCTGTTGTTGGTGCGAGTAAGGGGATATAAGGCTGTTGTTGGTGCGAGTAAGGGGATATAAGGCTGTTGTTGGTGCGAGTAAGGGGATATAAGGCTGTTGTTGGTGCGAGTAAGGGGATATAAGGCTGTTCTTGGTGCGAGTAAGGGGATATAAGGCTGTTGTTGGTGCGAGTAAGGGGATATAAGGCTGTTGTTGGTGCGAGTAAGAGGATATAAGGCTGTTGTTGGTGCGAGTAAGAGGATATAAGGCTGTTGTTGGTGCGAGTAAGGGGATATAAGGCTGTTGTTGGTGCGAGTAAGGGGATATAAGGCTGTTGTTGGTGCGAGTAAGGGGATATAAGGCTGTTGTTGGTGCGAGTAAGAGGATATAAGGCTGTTGTTGGTGCGAGTAAGGGGATATAAGGCTGTTGTTGGTGCGAGTAAGAGGATATAAGGCTGTTGTTGGTGCGAGTAAGAGGATATAAGGCTGTTGTTGGTGCGAGTAAGGGGATATAAGGCTGTTGTTGGTGCGAGTAAGGGGATATAAGGCTGTTGTTGGTGCGAGTAAGAGGATATAAGGCTGTTGTTGGTGCGAGTAAGAGGATATAAGGCTGTTGTTGGTGCGAGTAAGAGGATATAAGGCTGTTGTTGGTGCGAGTAAGAGGATATAAGGCTGTTGTTGGAGCGAGTAAGGGGATATAAGGGTGTTGTTGGTGCGAGTAAGGGGATATAAGGGTGTTGTTGGTGCGAGTAAGAGGATATAAGGCTGTTGTTGGTGCGAGTAAGAGGATATAAGGCTGTTGTTGGTGCGAGTAAGGGGATATAAGGCTGTTGTTGGTGCGAGTAAGAGGATATAAGGCTGTTGTTGGTGCGAGTAAGGGGATATAAGGCTGTTGTTGGTGCGAGTAAGAGGATATAAGGCTGTTGTTGGTGCGAGTAAGGGGATATAAGGCTGTTGTTGGTGCGAGTAAGAGGATATAAGGCTGTTGTTGGTGCGAGTAAGAGGATATAAGGCTGTTGTTGGTACGAGTAAGGGGATATAAGGCTGTTGTTGGTGCGAGTAAGAGGATATAAGGCTGTTGTTGGTGCGAGTAAGGGGATATAAGGCTGTTGTTGGTGCGAGTAAGGGGATATAAGGCTGTTGTTGGTGCGAATAAGGGGATATAAGGCTGTTGTTGGTGCGAGTAAGAGGATATAAGGCTGTTGTTGGTGCGAGTAAGGGGATATAAGGCTGTTGTTGGTGCGAGTAAGGGGATATAAGGCTGTTGTTGGTGCGAGTAAGGGGATATAAGGCTGTTGTTGGTGCGAGTAAGAGGATATAAGGCTGTTGTTGGTGCGAGTAAGAGGATATAAGGCTGTTGTTGGTGCGAGTAAGGGGATATAAGGCTGTTGTTGGTGCGAGTAAGGGGATATAAGGCTGTTGTTGGTGCGAGTAAGGGATATAAGGCTGTTGTTGGAGCGAGTAAGGGGATATAAGGCTGTTGTTGGTGCGAGTAAGGGGATATAAGGCTGTTGTTGGTGCGAGTAAGAGGATATAAGGCTGTTGTTGGTGCGAGTAAGAGGATATAAGGCTGTTGTTGGTGCGAGTAAGGGGATATAAGGCTGTTGTTGGTGCGAGTAAGGGGATATAAGGCTGTTGTTGGTGCGAGTAAGAGGATATAAGGCTGTTGTTGGTGCGAGTAAGGGGATATAAGGCTGTTGTTGGTGCGAGTAAGAGGATATAAGGCTGTTGTTGGAGCGAGTAAGGGGATATAAGGCTGTTGTTGGTGCGAGTAAGAGGATATAAGGCTGTTGTTGGAGCGAGTAAGGGGATATAAGGCTGTTGTTGGTGCGAGTAAGGGGATATAAGGGTGTTGTTGGTGCGAGTAAGAGGATATAAGGCTGTTGTTGGTGCGAGTAAGAGGATATAAGGCTGTTGTTGGTGCGAGTAAGAGGATATAAGGCTGTTGTTGGTGCGAGTAAGGGGATATAAGGCTGTTGTTGGTGCGAGTAAGAGGATATAAGGCTGTTGTTGGTGCGAGTAAGAGGATATAAGGGTGTTGTTGGTGCGAGTAAGGGAATATAAGGCTGTTGTTGGTGCGAGTAAGAGGATATAAGGCTGTTGTTGGTGCAAGTAAGGGGATATAAGGCTGTTGTTGGTGCGAGTAAGAGGATATAAGGCTGTTGTTGGTGCGAGTAAGGGGAAATAAGGCTGTTGTTGGTGCGAGTAAGAGGATATAAGGGTGTTGTTGGTGCGAGTAAGGGGATATAAGGCTGTTGTTGGTGCGAGTAAGAGGATATAAGGCTGTTGTTGGTGCGAGTAAGAGGATATAAGGCTGTTGTTCGTGCGAGTAAGAGGATATAAGGCTGTTGTTCGTGCGAGTAAGAGGATATAAGGCTGTTGTTGGAGCGATTAAGGGGATATAAGGGTGTTGTTGGTGCGAGTAAGGGGATATAAGGGTGTTGTTGGTGCGAGTAAGGGGATATAAGGCTGTTGTTGCTGCGAGTAAGGGGATATAAGGCTGTTGTTGGTGCGAGTAAGAGGATATAAGGCTGTTGTTGCTGCGAATAAGAGGATATAAGGCTGTTGTTGGTGCGAGTAAGGGGATATAAGGCTGTTGTTGGTGTGAGTAAGGGGATAAAAGGCTGTTGTTGGTGCGAGTAAGGAGATATAAGGCTGTTGTTGCTGCGAATAAGAGGATATAAGGCTGTTGTTGGTGCGAGTAGGGGGATATAAGGCTGTTGTTGGTGCGAGTAAGGGGATATAAGGCTGTTGTTGCTACGAGTAAGGGGATATAAGGCTGTTGTTGGTGCGAGTAAGGGGATATAAGGCTGTTGTTGGTGCGAGTAAGAGGATATAAGGCTGTTGTTGGTGCGAGTAAGGGGATATAAGGTTGTTGTTGGTGCGAGTAAGGGGATATAAGGCTGTTGTTGGTGCGAGTAAGGGGATATAAGGCTGTTGTTGGTGCGAGTAAGAGGATATAAGGCTGTTGTTGGTGCGAGTAAGAGGATATAAGGCTGTTGTTGGTGCGAGTAAGAGGATATAAGGCTGTTGTTGGTGCAAGTAAGGGGATATAAGGCTGTTGTTGGTGCGAGTAAGAGGATATAAGGCTATTGTTGGTGCGAGTAAGGGGATATAAGGCTGTTGTTGGTGCGAGTAAGGGGAAATAAGGCTGTTGTTGGTGCGAGTAAGAGGATATAAGGGTGTTGTTGGTGCGAGTAAGGGGATATAAGGCTGTTGTTGGTGCGAGTAAGAGGATATAAGGCTGTTGTTGGTGCGAGTAAGAGGATATAAGGCTGTTGTTCGTGCGAGTAAGAGGATATAAGGCTGTTGTTGGAGCGAGTAAGGGGATATAAGGGTGTTGTTGGTGCGAGTAAGGGGATATAAGGGTGTTGTTGGTGCGAGTAAGGGGATATAAGGATGTTGTTGGTGCGAATAAGAGGATATAAGGCTGTTATTGCTGCGAGTAAGGGGATATAGAGCTGTTGTTGCTGCAAGTAAGGGGATATAAAGCTATTATTGCTGCGAGTAAGGGGATATAAGGCTGTTGTTGCTGCGAGTAAGGGGATATAAAGCTATTATTGCTGCGAGTAAGGGGATATAGAGCTGTTGTTGCTGCGAGTAAGGGGATATAAAGCTGTTATTGCTGCGAGTAAGGGGGTATAAGGCTGTTGTTGCTGTGAGTAAGGGGATATAAGGCTGTTGTTGCTGCGAGTAAGGGGATATAAGGCTGTTATTGCTGCGAGTAAGGGGATATAAGGCTGTTGTTGCTGCAAGTATGGGGATATAGAGCTGTTGTTGCTGAGAGTAAGGGGATATAGAGCTGTTGTTGCTGCGATTAAGGGGATATAAGGCTGTTGTTGCTGCGAGTAAGGGGATATAAGGCTGTTATTGTTGCGAGTAAGGGGATATAAGGCTGTAGTTGCTGCGAGTAAGGGGATATAAAGCTATTATTAAAGTGTTGATTATTTACCTAAAATCCCCCAATATGTTATTGTACATTTTAATCTTACAAATGACGATATTTTGTCAAATTTTATATTGGTTTAAACACTTTATTTACATCGTATATTTAGAAATAAAGCTATATATCATTGATGGATATTTAATTGCCAAAAGTTACAAGGATCAACTAAACAGGTTCTCTCAGAATTTATGTGCATATTATTTAATCTTCATAACTGCTTTTACCATTAAAAGGATGAGTGAACTGAAAATAGTAAATAGACCAATTTAATTAGAGGGGAATCCCTGTGTAGTCTCATAAAGATAGAAAAACCAATCTATAACAATAGTAGAGACAAATGTTTAGAAACTTCCCCTTTAAATCCCTTTAATACAGGGCTATTCAATACATTGTTTTCGGTTTTTGTTTTTCAGAAATCTGAACTTTGACAGTGGTAATTAACCATAATTAAATAGTCCTGTGATTCAATAGAAAAAAAACTATTAATTATCTTTTGTATAGTCATTTTCTTTATTGAGTTCAGTTTTCAACTTTTAAGCAAAATCCTTGTTCGAACAAACAAGATAATTTTTTAATCTTGATATCAAAAGTCAAAATCTTCTGACAAATCAAATGATGAATAAATCCTTTAATATTAAAAGAGACATCTTCCCCAGGCAATGGTCCTCCGTTCATAAAGCATCCATACATTTGTATGAACATATTTACCCATGGCTCGGAAAGATGAAAGGTAGAACGGATAATTTATTAACTTACATATTTAAGAGATGCATTCATTCATTCGTTTGTTCGCTTGATGGTGTTTAACGCCACTTTCAACAATGTTTCAGTTATATCGTGGCGGTCAGTTTTATTGATGGAAGAAACCGGAGGACTCGGAGAAAAGTCACAAAACAAACTTAATCACATAATATCGTACACCTCGCCCTGATCGAGATTCGAACTCACAACATCAGTGGTGTTTGGCACTGATTGCATAGGTAGTTATATACGTCTGAAAATTAAACCAAAGTGTTAGAATTAGATTTTAGAGCTGTCAAATGTTTTGCTCTTCCCTCGACGGGATTTGAACCCACACCATTGATACACTGCAGCACCATTCGCTTAGCCTTACGTCCAGTGCCCTAGACCACTCGACCACATCCACTCCCTAAAAAAGGAGCTTCAATAATCGTAGTGTTACCTTTTCTCGTAAGGCAAATCTAGGGATAGACGTAAGACATCTGTATAAGCGTGTGTAGATGGTACATATATACTTAATATTATAATTTGACAGCAATCTAACTCAGCAATTTTTAATATATTGTATAGGATAATGAAGAATTCACTATACAGTCACAGGAAATAAAGTATATTATACAAACGTCTAGAAGCAAGTGACAACCATACAATATATATGTCCCACTGGATCTCAAAGTTACTAAGGATACTAGGTTAATACTAAATATTATATACGTCTGAAAATTAAACCAAACAGTGGTAGAATTAGATTTTAGAGCTGTCAAATTTTTGTTCTTCCCTCGACGGGATTTGAACCCACACCATTGATACACTGCAGCACCATTCGCTTAGCCTTACGTCCAGCGCCCTAGACCAGTCGACCACATCCACTCCCTAAAAAAGGAGCTTCAATAATCGTAGTGTTACCTTTTCTCGTAAGGCAAATATAGGGATAGACGTAAGACATGTGAATAAGCGTGTGTAGATGGTACATATATACTTAATATTATAATTTGACAGCAATCTAACTCAGCAATTTTTAATATATTGTATAGGATAATGAAGAATTCATTATACAGTCACAGGAAATAAAGTATATTAAACAAACGTCTAGAAGCAAGTGACAACCATACAATATATCTGTCCCACTGGATCTCAAAGTTACTAAGGATACTAGGTTAATAAAGGACGAAGTCCTTCTAACGGTAAGCTGTCCGATTTTTCCTTCTATATTGATAGCCAAAAATCTGCTCACCGGAAGTTTAAAAAATAGATCAATTGATAATTTAGAACCCCAAAAGAAATCTATTTCAATGAAAAATTCCCAATTCTTTGATTATTTACTCTATGCAAAATCGAAATAAACTTTTAATAAAATTCTAATAAAAAAATCTCTTTCTACGAAACTCCCGATGGAAGAGCGGCGTAGGTAAAATGAACGCCATAACAAATCGGCTACACAATTCATTCAAAATAAAAGATAATAGTCTCACCGGACGCAATTACGAACGAAATAAAAAGTATGTCCCCTAATTGTTCCTTCAAAACATGAATTAAAAAAATGCTTTTATAAATAGATACCTCGCTAAATTACTCGTGTTTTGGGAGAAAATTATTCATGAACAGTTGTTGAATGTT